>JAQPPZ010003072.1:1200000-2400000 GCA_028583015.1 Wollemia nobilis
CATTGAAGAGATAAATTCATATGAAAGAGAGATTTTTGAAAATGAAACTATCCTAGTGGATACACTGCATGAATAAGGATTTGAGGATGAACCCATCAGTAATCATCACTTGTTATGGAATGATGAAGGTCATACACTAAATACCTTTCATCTATTCCATTGCAAAAATGTTCCTTCACACTGCCACATGGAGAGCATCATCAACTTTTTTCCTCTTTCCACTGTTCTATGCAAGAGTTGATTATGTCAATGGTTACTATTGATAGGGAAACAAGATTCTTTCATTCTCTTAAATTGCACCACTATATTCTAAAATCTTTAACAAATACAAGAAATTTAATTCTACCCACCCAAGGATAAACAAATTGAAGTACATCTAGGAAAATTCTTGAACATTAATAAATGGTTAATTGATGAACAAGAAGCAAAATTGTTTTCTAACTTAAAACATGTTAAAGCATTTAATTGGGATTATAAACATATGTCAGGAATCCATCCTAATGTATGCACTCATAGGATATAAAATAAAGATGTAAAACCTGTGATACAGTCCCAAAGATGATTAAATATTTCTCTAAGGGATATTGTTAAGGAATAAATAGAAAAACTCTTGGAGGTGGGATTCATATATCCAATTTTAGATAGTCGATGGGTATCTTCATTGGTTATTGTGCCAAAGAAGAATGGAAAATTGAGAGTGTGTGTATATTATCATGAATTAAACAAAGTCATACATAGATACCACTTTCTATTACCATTCATAGATCATGTGTTAGGTACACTTGCAAGAAAGAAGCATTTCTACTTTCTTGATGGTTTTAACGAGTATAACTAGATACAAGTTGCACCCAATTATTGGGCACTAAATTGTCATCAAGTTTTACTTAACACTGCAACTATCTATCTTCCAATTTTTTATCCAAGCTTGCGCCTTATAGTCATAGCTCAACACTCAACATTGGATGGACCAAATATTACTTCAGCCCAATCTCCAGAGTAGGTTGGTTCCTTGTCAACTTAGTAAGATGTTGAATCAATTAAGCTCAATAAGGGGTTGAGTAATAGGGTTAGGAAAGGTTTAGGGTTAGAGAAATTATACATCAACACTGGCCAGATAGGCTAACAACATAGACATTTTATAGTAGAAACCTTCAGCAAACTACTTCTAGTGTCCCATCACTCAAGATTAGCAACACCCAAAACCATGAAATATTTATATAATAAAACATAAAATAGAGATATGTCCTAAGAAGATATTCCAATATCCAATAAGTTGATAATCCAATCTAGTATAATAGATCAATAATCATATTTTGTAAAAATAAACTTCCTACCAACACAGATCTAACTATGAATAAATTTCAACTACCTTCACAACTAGTAATCCAATGAAAATGGAATGAACTAACCATTATAGAATTGATAGAAATGCAATTCACAACTTCAAACCTCTTAAAAAAAATATATCGAAGATAACAAGTCTCAAGTCAAAAATCCGAGTAATGCTCCTTCCATTAGTTTGCAGAAAATATTTACACAATAGGGCAAGAAAATGCACTAGAGCCAATCCTAAAAATCAAGGGTTCGACCTCTATTTATAGTTTACAATGAAAATAATTTAAGGAGACATTACAAGAATTTAAAATTTTACAAATCAACAGAGAGCTATGCTGGAATTATCTCATTCGCTTGTTGAGTCTGAGAAATCTGCTGGAAGTCATCTGCCATGGTAGCTTGGCTTTGCAACTTGTTGGTCCAGTAATGGCAGTTGGGCCTCAGGTTGTTATAAACTAGATTTGAACTATTTATTGTTCTTTAGAACTCCATTCTACCATATATCTATAACTTCTCTGGTTCTTGGTTCTTGAAAACCCTTGGATGCTTCACTTTCCCACCTCGAACTGACTATTCTTCAATCCACAAAGAATCCACCTTTGTACGCTTGATAAATTATCAAAAAAATCTATGCCATTAATGTTATTAATGAACATCTATGATTAAATCTCAGTAATACTTTGCAAACTAGTGGAGGAGAAAAAAATCACCAATCTGCTCAAAATTAATGCTGACATCAGCTTGGATAGCTTCGGCCAGTGGAATCGAGTTTTGGTGAGAAATGCACTGAGTCATGAGCGAAATCTAGCTTGTTGTCAATCCTCTTGAATAAATATTGAAAACATCTCTTTTTTCTCATTCACAACATAATACAAAAGCTACAATCCACTCAAAACTAACATTGATGTTAGATCTGACTTGGTTTGACTACAAAAATGCCAATCCACTCCAAAAGAAATGTAAAATGACCTTTGAACAATTCTGCTCAAGATTAGTCTTGGAACTCAATGGAATGTAGATCTTTAAAACTTAGTCATTAGAGGGCATGGAATAAAGAAAATCACCAATCCACACTTTGGAATGTGCTGATGTCATCAAGACTCAAAAGAATTGCATATTGGGAACCTCACACTGTTGGAAATTTTGAGTCCCTAAGTCAAAGTTATCATTGATATCACTAGATGAAGTCATCTTTAATATCAAGGACTTCGTCAAGAAACAAAGTTTTCAAAGTTGTCATTTGATATCCAAGAAGAAGGCCAAAGGTCAAGAGAATCAGTGTAGAAGTTAAAGGCAAAAGGGCTCCATAATATCTTAATAGTATATGGAAGCTTAGTTTAAAAAGGAGATATAATATTTATTTTATAAATTATTTAAATTCAATGAGAATTTAAATTTTATAAATAAATATTATTTACACCTTGGTATGTAATGAGAAGGAAGCAATAAACTCAAAAGGATATAATATTATAATATTTTTTATTATAATATTAAGTCATATGGTTAAAATCCCAAAAGTAAAATATTTATAATATTCATTATAATATTTTACAATACCCAAAGATGGGTTTGGAGTTAAAAAAATTCAAAGCGCCTTTATAAAGGTCCTAACCTTCACCGACGTTACATGGTGGTGAAAGCATTCGAAGCACTGACGTTTTACAAGCATGGAGGAAATTAATATTTATACCTATGCCCAAAGGGCATTAAACTTTATCCTTGCTTTATTTGATTATTATTTGCATGCAAAGTGAAAGAAGATCTCATGAGAAAATTGTAAATTTTGCGTATCGGTGATCAGTATAAAACAAAAGGCATCAATCGTTTGAAGGCCAACTAGGCAGCTTGGCCTAGTGGTGAGTGGGCAGGTAGTAAAGCGTTTGTTGGTAAGGGATCCAACATTTGAAACGTGCTAGTGTGCTTAGAATTCATGTTGGATGAAGGTGCCAAAGGTGCACATTTTTGCAAAGTGAAACGGGTAGAAAATGACATTTGATAATTCAACACATAAGCAAATGATGCATTAAATGGAGAAACTATATTCCATTGATATTAAAAGATACATGTTACAAGAGGGACATGATGCCCTTTATCCATTTATTTTCCTAACAATTTTACAATCAATATGATGCCTTCTTCAGTCGTCCTTCAGTGTAGGTGGGCTTCTTTGTATGTGGGCCACCACCGATTTTCTTGTTTTATGGTGTTCTTCCTCTTCAGATCTACTAAATAACTTGAAAATGGGCATTAGTGCATAGAGATGCTTGCCTTAGTCATGTCCCATAGTGATATAGAAAAATCGATTGATAATATGTAAAGAAAACTGAAATAAACAATGGGAATGGAGATAAAACAGGAAAATAGAGCTTACTTTCCAGATCTAGGCCAATGTGGACACTGTAGACCCAATTCACCATCCAGGGGGTGAATTAGGGCTAGATTCATGGGGCAAGGGGTGATCTAAGCTGTGAGGTCCCTTTTCAAAATCCCTTCGATAGATCAATTCTTAGGCAGCTGGTGTGCCTCTGTATGCTATCATAATTTGACTGTGTGCGTCGAGAACTGATTGTTCAATGTTCACTTTCCATTTCTGCAGAGTTTTTATACTTTGTTAACTTTTGGAGAGAGATGTAATTAGGGGTTTAGGACCCACTATTTATAGAAAATAGCAAGGGGTGGGGGGGAGTTATATAGACTAAACCTAGCTTTTATTCTGACTAGGGTTAGGTTAGGAAATGCAATGTGGCAACATCGCATTCCTTATGAGAAATATCTCATCCTCACACATGTGTGAGGATGGATTAGAGCCGATCCTGATTCGGAGACCTTAAGAAAATTTAGGACATGATTAAAAGAAACATCCTAACAAACCCCAATTTCACACATGTGGGAGGGTGCAATTAGCATTAATTAGGAATTAGAGGTTAATTAATCAAATTTGCCCTAAAAAGGTGATATAAGTGAAGTCAACATTAAATTAGATTTTTGGAATTGACTTGTTAATTATTTTTGCCAATTAATAGCCCGTGGGGGCCTCAATTGAGTACAAATAGGCTATGTATCATCTTGGACTGTTTTCTGAAGGTATCCCAATGCATGGGATGTGATTTTGAAGGCTTACTAGGGTTTTAAACCTAAAACTTATATATGAAAGTCTGCACACTGCTATGGCGAACTATGGCAATCTACGTATGACTACTCATGACTACGATAGCCTATAATAGCCTATAATAAACTAGGGATGTCTAGAATCACTTATGGATACATAAAGATAACAATGTGTGACTTTTGGGTGTCAACATTTGCCTCTTTTTACACTATATTGTGTGGAATACGGTTTAATACAAAAATATGAAGGGTTTGTGTAGAAGGAAAAGGGAAATAAGGGGAATGAAATCTAGTCAAAGATATGTAGCCACTCAAAGCGTGACCATATAACATTAACAAGATGTCCAAAGGGAAAGAAGAGAAAGAATGGAATCTAATTGAAGGTATGTAGCTGCTCGAAGCTTGACCATACAA
The DNA here is from genome assembly GCA_028583015.1 of Wollemia nobilis. Lineage (NCBI taxonomy): Eukaryota > Viridiplantae > Streptophyta > Pinopsida > Araucariales > Araucariaceae > Wollemia > Wollemia nobilis. The sequence continues at coordinate 1,204,858 of JAQPPZ010003072.1, forward strand.
CATCAACTAGATGTCCAAAGGGAAAGAAAAGAAGAAGGAAAGAAGTAAAAGAGGAAAGAGATAAAAACAATGCTGATAAATGAAAATGAATGATTATGGATGCAATGATGTGATTTTGTTGAGTCCGTATGACATTTACGATGCCATACTAGTTGCTTGAGAATGACAACTTTTGATTGCTTTGCTTTTGCGACCAGATCAGCGTGGTCCAAAAGTATGATTAGGAAAAAAGCCTAACTAAATCTTTGTTGTTGATTGATTGATGAGAACATGGCGACAAGTGTCAAACAATTTGAACTACGGGGACATTTAGCTTATTCAAACATGTCATTCATGATGCTCCATGAATGCTAGATATAAATACTCTAAATGTTGTTCTAGGATTATGCCAAACGTATCATTCGTTATGTACTCGACATACAAGAATGCTAGATTGATTTCTCCATTGTAGTTGTGATTGATATTAGTTCGTATGATAATCTTTAGAAAAAATTTCTGTAGATAAATGTGCTAACCATTCTTTTAGGTTTTTGATGTTGTGATTACATGCAAAGATGACTTTGGATATGAATACCCCCTCAAACGAGGAATCAACAATGAGGTGAATGAAGTGCGATGATTTGATGATGCAACGATTGATAAGATACCAATGCATGATGTATATGATTAAAAAACAAATTAGAAGAATATTTTTGGAAGTTCCTAGGGTTTTAGAAGAAATTTATATGATTTCTTAGGGTTTTGTGAGCAGTTTGATTGATTTTGAGGTGTTTTAGCTGAATTCACCCCCCGAGGGGCGATTTTGACCTAAATCACCACTCGAGGGGTGATTTTGACCTAAATCACCACCCGAGGGTGAATTGGATCTGGATTCACCCCTCAAGGGGCGAATGCGGGATTAAAGCCTATTTAAGCATGAATTTCATTGGAATTGGCTCATTTTGATGGTATAAAGTGTTGGAAAGCAACTCGTGGGAGCATTTGACGATGGGAGGAGAAGGCAGCTGACGACTTCAAGGGCGACGATGATGAGGGCACATAAGGTGGCTGGCAGCAGGTGCGGGGACCCATCGGTAAGTGTCCTTTCTCTTTGTTTTTATTTTATTTTGTTTTTCTTGAGAAAAGTGAATGAGGGGGGGGGGAGGTTTTCGTCTCTGTTTTTAAAAATTTTTGTAATTTTTAATTGAAATTTGAACACGTAGTGATAAACAAGCCAAATGGGTTCCCAAAAGTGCGATCAGTTTCTGAATTGGACTTTTTCTGACACTGATTTGATCGGGTGATGGGTAGAGTAGGTGTGAAGTTTGACCGTCTATTTTTGAAGTAACGGTGTACTATTTTTGACATGTTATTGAATTTTATTTGTAAAAGTGGGAAATGGGTATCCCATTTTGTGACTGTTATATTTTTGTGCCTTCGTTTGGTGTGATTTCGAAATATGTTGTTTTTAGGTGTAAGGTAGTGAACTTTGACTGTTAAATTTACCACCTTAGGGATAATATTTGTGGAAACCGATGAAACTTTCACCTTAGAAGGGCAAAATGGGTATCCAAAAATATTGATTATTTTTTTTGATGACTTTTTTTGGCTTGCCTTTGATTTGTGTGCCAAGGTGTGGGTAGTGTGAAATTGAAAATGAGCTATAGGGAGCCTAATTTAGACTGTTTTTCACATTTGTTTGAACTTTTGCCATGAAGTGGGCAAATGGGTGTTCAAAAATATGACTATTATTTTTGGATTGTGTGTTTTGATGTGTGTTCAATTTTGGTGTATGTGTGGTAGATTTGACTTTGAATTTCGTGTTGATTTGTGTATTGTTTTTGAATTTTGTCAAAAATTTTACCGCTAAATTGGCAAATGGGTATTCAAAAATGCATTTTGTTTTTGTATGTTAAATGAATTGATCATGTTTTAAATTTTGTGCCACATGGGTGACTTTGTTTTTGGCTGTTGGAAGCCAAATATGTAATGTTTGTCACATATGTTCAAACTTGTGCCATAAAATGAAAAAATGGGTATCCAAATATGTGACTATTATGTCGATGTATTTTGTCATGTGATTTGTGCACTATTTTGTCTCGAAGTGTGTGTCAAATTAAATAGGTTTTAATTTGTAAATTTTGATTCATGAAGTTTTATTTGATTGCATCATTATGTGGATGTCTAACATGTATTTTATTGTGTTTTTTTGTGGATGAACAGGTGAAGATGCTCGAACCCCATCATTGGGTGCGAAAGATGAAGGGTACTTTTGACAAGGTGATGAATCAACCGGATGAGTTGAAGTGGTTAGATGATATATGGTTCCGAGGTGTGTGGGAGTGTACCAGTATACACACCAATAGGGCATATGTGTCTGCACTGTGTGAGTGATGGGATGCTAACAGGAACACATTTCATTTTCCCACTGGGGAAATGACTATCACTTTAGAGGATATTTATCAGATTTATAGGTTGTCGATTGAGGGTGTTCCAGTGAGAGCGGTGTTGATGAGAGCAAGGAGGTTGTGCTGGAGTAGTTATTTGGGGTGGAGTGGAGGGCCATAGATATCTCTAAGATGGATTATGAGTGGTTGTGGTTGCAGAAGAAGATATCTGATCGATAGTGTGTAGCCATGATGATGATCTCTACTTACGCATTGCCTGACACTTTCGAGGTTTTGTTCACCTGGAATATGCTAGACTTGGTGAGTGACATGGTCGAGCGCAGGGTAGTGTTTTCTTGGGCACCTACTCTATTGGCCCAAGTGTACCGAGAGTTGCACGATGTAGTTCATGGTAGGAGGATGATGATTGAGTGTGATTCCCTTGCTGTAGGTATGGGCATGGGAGCACATAGCTATTGAGAGGCCATATTTATTGCCTCACCCTATGCATGTGATGGGTAAGGAGTATTTGCCCTATGCTTTGAAGTGGAGTACAGAGGCATAGCAGGGTATCAAGAGGCTGCATGAGGGTGATCCGTTGTTGTGGAGGGGTAAGTTTGGAGGCCTCACTCCTGGTGACATTAAGTGGAGGCCTTGGTTGGGTGGTGTGAGGTGGGATAAGGATGATGAGCGGTTGCATGCTATTCGATAGGGTCGATGGATAGTGGGGAGATATACTAAGTAGGTCAAGTATTTTTAGTTCGATCAAGTGAGGCAATAATTTGTCTTGCGAAAGGATGTTCTTGGGGTTCCTATGATTTACTTCAGGAAGTGAGGCAATAGAGGAGAGTATCCTATGGTCTTACCATGGGTTTGGGAGAGGGATCCTCCTATGGATATTTTGAATGTGGCAGATATCAGGACTACTCCAGAGTTTGAGGCCTAGTGGGCATGGCAAATTTGAGAGCCTATCAGAGGTGTAATTGATCAATGGGTGGTACCTAATGTTGGGGCACCTCCACCAGAGAGGAGAGCTAGCAGGGGAGCTCAAGCTAGGGCTAAGGATGTGGTTGGCAATGAGGAGGAGGTTCCTCTATGATGGTCATGACACCACTTGGGTGGTGGAGTGAGCACCCAAGGCATGAGGGTGGAGCAGGTGTCTATGGATGTTGATGTGGATATGGGGTAGGTTGTTGGAGGAGAGGAGGGGAGAGGTGGGGCTACTATTGTGGGTGACATAGATGACACCATTGATATTGGTGCATTTTTGGATGTGGCACAATATATTCCTATCGATATCCTAGTGAGGCGGGATGTAGAGGAGGAGGCACAAGGGCTACATGATAGAGTTCAATAGTTGGAGGCTAAGGTAGAGTAGTTGAGGGCTAGGATGGCTAGGCAGGGGAGGATGATTGGGAGGTTGTCGGGTCAGCTGGCTATGGAGACTACCAGGAAGTATATTGTGTGAGACTACTTTGTCGATGCATGAGATTCCTCTTCCTTATTATGATCAGGTGGTGTCACAATCGGGGTCTCGATCGTGAGTGCGGGCATCTTCACATCATAGCCAGCGTAGTGTTGCTACGGTAGGATAGATGGGTGCTAGGATTGCAGTGCAGGATCAACCTACCATGGATCTAGTTCCAGAGTTCGTTGCAGAGTCGAGCAGGGCTACGAAGATGCGAGCAAGCCGAGAGGGACACGGGGAGACTCATGGTGGTAGTTAGGATTTATATACTTGATTGTAGCCTACGGGTATTTTGGATGCTAGATGATGGGTATGGTCTTGGATTGTAGCCTTTAGATGTTTTTGGATGATGATATATATATATAGTTTGATTTTGGTTGTTATATATACATGTGTCATTTTGATGGTTTGAAATGTGTTATTTTTATGTTTGCATGGATAGCATAACATAATCTGTAGGTATGTATGATAAATAGATGCATATGTGTGAATATTTTAGATCTATTATCGTTCTATCATATGAATGAATTATAGAGTAGTATGCATGATTGTATTTCGAATGTAGTATGATGTGATATCGAATGTGATTTTGTAGTGAATGCATGTAGGATGAATGCAATGATGTGATTTGATATTGGAATTCATGTAGGATGAATGTAATAATGTGATTTACTATTTAAATGCATGTAGGATGAATGCATAGTTGTAATGTGTACTAAATGTATATGACATAGATGCATGGATGCATGTATGGACATACTGAAATGCACCAAGGAAGCACTTGTATCATGAAATTTACTTGTATGGATGTGATCCATCCCATGATTTTAGGGAAGTTGGATAATGTAAGGCATGTGTAATGGCTTTGACCAATATAGTTGTGACAATCAAATCTCAGACCCTTAGCTATACAAGTATTATAGCAACTTATAATTAATCATGTTGGTTCATAATCTATCATGGACCTATGTGTGTGCATGTGTAAGGTTCATTTATCCATTTTTAGGGAGGTAGTATTAACCCATTGTAGACACTACCGGACTAGCTAGCTCATCCATCCACAATAGTGATCTATACAAAAGCGAGATGCTAATGTTACAGATATGTTGCCACATGTAAGACTATTCCATGGGTAGGCAGGCTCTTGGAGCCTATTGCTAGTGATGAAAATCATCCCATGGTGTTATGTTGAACCTAAGGACCAAAGGTGATAAGCATAACATGGGTGATATCAAGAGGTGTTTCCTTTTGTTTTCTGCCCCTCTTCTAGTGTTGACCTAATGAGTGTGGTGCTCTTTTCTTTTTATTTTTCTTTTTTTTTTCTTTTCTTTTTTATTTTCTTGATTGGTGATGCTCTTTTTGTATTTTCTCATGGTTCTCTTTTTTTTTTATGGGCGATGACATTTTTTTTCTACCCAATCATTTATTTTTGCTTATGCTTGATCCCTTTGTTTATCCCTAGGTTGTATGTTGACCATGCAAGCGATAGGGTGAGTAGGGGATACCGTTCGCTAGATGGTGATATCTACTCAAGATGTCCTCTTTCCTAGGCTCAAAATTGTTTAATGTATAACCTGTTTGTGTATGGTCCATGAGAGAAGTTGAACCAACCTAAAGATCCATAAGAAGAATGTACAAGCCTTGGTAGCTATGGGTGACACTGGATTGACTGAACTAAAGAGTAGTCAAAGTCGAACATGACACCTATGTATACCCTAACCCTGAAAAGGAGGAATGGACATCCAGGTGGTGATGCTAACAAGTGCATTTGTTACTCCTGCTAAGGCACATTTTGGGGAAGAATGTACAAACATGAATTAAAAGTTTAAATGTAAAGCATATGAATATGTGCAATGGATGTAAATGTAAACGATGCAAGTGGGGGAATGCAATATCTACAAGAGGAATTTTATGACATGAAGATGAAGGAGTTTGTGGCAAATTTATATACAGATGAGTAGAGTGTGTTATGATGACAAAAAGTGTGATGCTATGATCATGGTTGCCCCAGCATGTGGGGTGTGTGTGTGTAGTGGGTGTATAAGTTATGAGCTGCAAAAATGTGTGTAATGGTCATCAAGTGAGGAAAGATGTAAGAATAGAATGTACAGATGGAAGAAGTGAGAAGAAATAGACTTTGGTAACCAACAAGAAAAGGGGATTACCTAAAGCCAAGAGAAATATAATAAGAAGTGAGTCAGCTAATGTATTAAGTAGAAGAAGCAGGGAAGAAGAAGGAAGCACTACTATGACTATTATCAAGCGAAGTGGCGTGGGTCAGGTCTAGAGTGGGATGGCAAAGTGATGATGCAGCTAGCATTGTGGCTGGAGTTATAGTTGGAAATGTTATGAATGTAGTGGGTGGGAATTTTCAAGATACTCCAAGGTGGTAAGGTCCTGGGGGTGATACGATGCATAGGGCTGACAAGTCAGCGTAACGGGGTGAGACGCTCCAGTGATGGGGCTTGATCACCATGTAGCATGTTGTTCACCAGGTTTTTGAATGTTCTACACTCTTCAATGTCATGGCTTAGTTGGCAATGGTAAATTTAGTATTGGTTCTCATGATAGTTATGTGGTTTAGGATATGAGGGATCTATGGCTTGAATCTCAAGTAATTCAATGATGCCCTAATTCACAAGATGGTAGAACATTTCAAACAATGATGTGAATGGTACTGGCATGGGGTAAATATAAGGCTCTACTGGAGGTGATGAAGGTAGATCTACCTATGGGTATGTGGATTGAGGGTCCAATGTAGGTTGGGCATGGGATAGAAGGGTGGATCTATGCAAAGGTGAAGGTGTACGGGTCATGGGAGACTAACATGGGTGAACATGGTAGCAATAGTGTCTCATTTGTAGCTCTAAAGCCTTGATGTGGGAGAAGAGATCTTGTATCTCATGGTATAGAGGTAATGGTGTTGGTGATGGTGGTGATGGAGGCTAGGATGTTTGTGGCATGGCTTGGTAGGCATGGGAGAATGGAGAAGGCCTCGAGGATGAAGGGGAGGAATGAAAAGGCCTGGGCAATTGGAAAGCTTGATGGGAAGGTAAGCCTCATAGGGAATATGGTGTCTAGAGTATGGGTGGCATGGGGGATGGTCCCAAATGATGGCACCTATGGGATGAAGGCATGCCTATAGAGGCAGCCTGAGCAGCTTGTGAAGCATTAGTTTGCAAATATTGGGTGTAGGTGGACTCGCCATTGGGAAGTAGAGCGGGTAGGAATGCAGGGTGAGATGGGTGAGGTATGTACTCCCTATTAGGTGGGCGATAGGCTCCTATGGGATTATGGGGATGATTTATGGGTGAATAGCGATGTCTGATATCATCAAATGGGTGATATGGTGACCCCCATTCTTGGGGTTGGGTGGATTCCTCCTTTTCATCAAAAGAGGACAAGGTGACCTATTTGTCTCTAGAGTGGGGTGAATAGGATGAACCTTATTGGTGAGGGGAATGGTATTGAGGTGAGGTATGATGGTCTGAATGGGATGAATGTGAAGAGTGCTTGGTGTGAAGGAAAACTGGTGGTCGGGCTAGATCCACTGGTGTGATGGGTAGATGTTGTGGTCATGGATGGTCCTACATGGTGGTGAGTAAGGATGTGTTGTAGGCCAAACAAGGTTAACTTCTTTCCTACTTTTGTCACATGCCCGTGCATTTAATTTATCAACCCAGGGAGCTTCGTAAACTTGCGAAGGGTCTTGAACAAGATTGCTTACAATACCACTTGAGATGAGTCCGCTAGTTCTACTATTGGGGGGTGTTTCAAATGGTCGTCAATCATTCATACACTCCTCAATAATTTACGTAAAAACAATTAAATCTACAGAAAGGAAATATTCACGCATTCCTGGAAATAAACCTATTGCAATACTAGAAATAACAATGCGATAAACAATCTTATAAAAGCGGTAAACTAATCTAGAAAACACAAGAAAAATAGGGGAAGAAATACTGGCTTGGAGTGGGCCCAGGCTCCAGTAGCTTCCTCCCAACTGAACACGCACTTAGAAACTCTTAGAACTGTATTATAATTATCAAAGTATTACAATGCTTCTTCTGTATATCTCTCTACAATTACTATCAAAATATTCTATATATCCTCAGAGAGGTCTACGTGTGTTTATATAGCACACCCATAGATCTTCTGTTACAAAGAAGTTATAACAGTCGATTCATTCCAGACTAAACTAAGACAGTCTAGTAAATGTGATCGACGTCTGCTAAAACTGGCATTCATTTCTAACGGTGGCGTGTTCACTGATTGGTTTGTGCTTTGCCTGGCATTGGTAGGACATTCTCATACGTCGGTGCGATCCCCAATTTAACTCTACATGACGTAGAGTTGGAACTGCACCAGTCGCTGTTGTCCACGTCGTGCTTGTCTGGTCAACGGGCGAAGAACAGGGGCGCCTTCCCTATGAGGAAGGTGCCTAAGTATGTTGGGTGCCTTCTCTATGCGAAAGGTGCCTTACTACCATTGGCGCCTTCCTAGAAGAGGAAGGTGCTTATCTTCTATTGGTACCTTCTTATGAGAGGAAGGCACTTGCCTTCTAGTGGTGCCTTCCTTATGAGAGGAAGGCACTTGCCTTCTAGTGGCGCCTTCCTATTGATGCCTTCCTTATGAGAGGAAGGTGCTTATTTTCCTTTGGCACCTTCCTGGAAGAGGAAGGCACTGGCCTTCTATTGGTGCCTTCCTAGGAGAGGAAGGTGCTTGTCTTTCCTTGGTGCCTTCCTGGAAGAGGAAGGTGCCTACTTACGCTTGGCGCCTTCCTGGAAGAGGAAGGTGCCTACCTTCTCTACATTGATTCCGAAAGAAACAAAGTGCCAGGTCCATGAAAAGACCTCGACTGATCCAAATCTGACTAAATCAACTACAATTCCACAAAAACACACTGAAAACACATGAATTAGATAACACGCATAATTTCATCAAATAATTATATAATCATTCATAAACATATGCAATCCTTATTATACAACCGCATAATAATCAAGAAAATGTATACAAAATATGAGCATTTTTGATGCTCATCATCCCCCCATGCCTAACATATGCCACGCCCTCATGGCATCAAAACTATAGGTAGCCCTGTTGACCCCTCATCATTGTCATTTCTTGGTGGATCCGGCTGTACCTACGGCCCGTGTCTGCCTCTTCTATGCACTGGCATCTGGAGGTGTGGCTCCTCTTTTTCTATGTGGAGCTATGGGTGCTATTGTCGACTGTGCTTTCCTCATCCTGGCCGCTATCGAAGGTGATCTAGCCAACGTCATCTCTATTGCCTAAAATGCAGCTTCTACAGCTTGCCATAGGTCAGCGTCCGGAGGTCTGACCGCTGCAAGAGGGATATCTAAATTATCCCTCTTGAGATGAACTACTTGGGCTTTGTACAATCGGGCTGCTTCAGGAGTAAGCCCTACGTTCTCCTTTGCAATGGCAGCGGCTTCCAATTCGGGGCCATATACCCCCCATCATTCAAAATACCTTCTTATCATGGAGGGTCATCCCCGGGATGACCCATAAATCTCCTAGAACTGGTTGTCCTCTGTCAGATTGACGTAGATACCAGAGTCCCCTGCATCCTCGAGGTTGCCTTCCTGGTCTCCTTAGCTGTTGTCATCTCTTTGAGCAATCGTTCGAACTATTTTTGCCTCTCTACGAATGGTTGCATATCCCACTCATCTTCTTCTAGCTCGAGAAGGTCACCTTCACCTTCTTTCGAGCCATCCTAGGCCCTTTTCCTTTGGCCTCTACAAAAAATGTGGTGGCTCGAATAGGGGTTTTCCCTTTCTCCTATTCTCTGAGGGCCTGCTCTACGGTCCCTGGAGCATTCTCTTCACTCTGGGGACCTGTGCTAACATCTCTAGGGGTGCTTCTTCCCCCTATCTATCCTTGTCGACCCCTCAGGTTCTTCTCTTCTTCCTTAGGTCTGGGGAGTTCTTCCTTATCCCCCAATCCTGTCTACTCTGTATCACTCAGGTCGATGATAGGGGGTGTTGTGGGACTTCTTTCCCCTTCACTCCCAAAAATAGAGGAATTCTCCCCTGCCTCCGGCTGCTCTATCGAGCGTCCGATCAAAATTATCCCAAAGAGAATACTCATTCTATAGATGTGGGAGAATTCATCGAGACCTCTTTTGCCCAGTCAGTTTGGGTCGATGCATCCCTTCTTTCTATTCCCCTATCCTGGAGTAGTTGGTTCTCCTCCCGCAACTGCTGGACCAGCTGCTCGAGCTGGGTGATTCATCTTTCTCATTCTTCCAATTCCCCTCTATGCTCATTCTGGTAGTCCTCCAAATTTTTTGGGCCATCCAAAATTGGTTTGCCACTCCAGCACTTCCTCCAAGGCTGCGTCGACCTGATCATTGCTCCCGGAAGTCCCTGCATCTTGTGGGCTCTGGTTTGTCAATTCTCAGAGGGTTTGGGCTGCCACGTCGACTTTTGGGTCATTCTCTTCTTCTTCTACCGAGAGGAGGAGTCACCATAGGCATTTCCTCCTAGGGACTAGTTCTAGCGGCGAAACTCGGCCTCGTTGCTAATAAGCGGTGCTCCTTCCTCTTCATACTCGGGCACTAGGGAATGCCCTCTTTCCTCTATGCATTCGAGCACTGGTGAATGCCCTCTTTCTTCCATGAAATAGGGCAATGCCAATTGCCCGATACTTGCCATCTCCTCTACAAGGCTTCCCTCTTCTTGCCCTATTTTGGCAATAGCATCCTATTGCCTTTCTTGGCCGCCATCTCCCTCTACATTGGGGTTCTGCCTCTACGCTTCTGCATGGCGGACCAGTGCTGATATCAGCCCATGGTGGGCCAAGGTGGATGGTGCTCCCTTATGGTACCTAGCCGCTTCTTCCTTCAGGGCATTTTCTAGGTAGAAGGGCACGTTCAACTTCCTTCCATGCACCAGGTGATTCAGAAACTGCACATGGTTAGCGTGCAAATGGGTATACTTCCCGGTGCATGTAAAGAATCGAGCAACCTGCTCGAATATCTTCCATAGATTCATGGGAAGGCTACTTTTGGGTAGCCCTTCCTTATCTATCTACACATTTTCTCCTAGCAGTAGCACTTCGGCATACGGCTTCAGTAGTCCACCTTTGTATATGCATTCCCCTGTGAGGGGCAATCCAGTCACCTACGAGATGTATTCAGGGGTGACCAGAATTTCTACCCCTCGCACCTGAGCTACGTCGCCCCTCAAGGAGGCAATGAATTCCTTGGCTGCCTCCATATCCTAGCCCTGACTGACCAGGGTATAGTATTCGAACCATCCCTCGGCCTCGAACTATGTTTTTACCATCCCCTTGATTCCTTCTGTATCACTCGGCTCATTCTTTTTCACCGCATGATTCTTTGACCTTCCTCCCATGGCGCCTTCCCTTACTACTGCATTTTTTTTTGTCCTTACTTCTTCAGGAAGGTGCCTTCTTATAGGGAAGGTGCCTAACCTTAGCATTTAATTCTAGGGTACACCTTTCAAGCCATATCATTGGCACGTGGTTTCGGCCATGGGGGGATATGATTTTTATGACGACAATATTTTTTTGGTACTGCATAATTTATGAATAATTATATAAATATTTGAGTTAGTATGCGCGTACCTTATTTGGTGTTTCATGCATCATGAAGAGCGTTGATTCACTGATTTGTGACATGGGGGAGGGGTATGGTCATCTGATGTCGCTCGTTCGTGTGGTGATTTCATTTTGATCGAGGCATCCGGGAGACTTAAGTGTTGGTTGTACATGGAAGGTGCTCTTTGGTACCTTCCCAATGTGGAAGGTGCTTATGTGGTGCCTTCCCATGGTAAGGCAATATGGTGCCTTCCCAATGTTGTCGATGCTCTTTGAATGGATGCCCTTCTTGTGGTGAAGCCTTATGGTGGAAGTGCCTTTCGTGGTGGAATGGACCATTTTGATGATGGTGCCTTCCTGCTATGAAAGGTGCTTCTGAATGAGTGCACCTTCCTAATGTGGAAGGCACTACTGAATACTCTATGCCTTCCTAGGGTGGAAGGCACCTCGATCTATATGCACCTTCCTGATGTGGAAGGCGCCTCGATCTTTTTTTTTTTTTGGCGCCTTCCCCATGGAAGGCACCTATTTTTTTTTTTGTGCCTTCTTTATAAGGGCCTTCTCCTTATTTATAAGGAAGCCTTCTTGCTTTTGTTTTTTTTCTTTGCTTTTATATGCTTTTATGGACTTCTTTATGAAGCCTTCTTGCTTCTTTATAAGGAAGGCCTTCCTTCTTATAAGGAAGGCACTTTCTTCTTGGCAATCATGTTGCGATTGATTGGGAAAGGGTGATCAAGCCTTCTCAGTCTCGCTTCACGCTGCCTCAGCTTCTACCTATGAGTGTCGATGTCAGAATGCTGAGCCGAATCAGGCCTAGTTTCCTAGATACCTATTCCTCATGTTGTCAGGTCTTCCACCTACAAAAAGCAAATGAAAAGAAAGAAAAATAAAGGTAGTTAGATGCATTCCATGCCTATTAGGCCCTAGATTAGGATGCCTACAGCTTGCATGCGGGCGTCATCCCTACAAAACACACCGTAAGAAAAAAACTAAATTAACTAATTTTGGTGAGCACCTCCATGCCCACCATTTTTCCTATTAAGAGTTTGGTCCAGATCTAACAAGATGGGGTCTCCCCCATGTCTATTCTAGATTCCACCTATAAGGTTTTAGATGTGTTATAGGGGCGCAATCGATGGCCATTGACCATTAACATGGTGTTGCTATCATCAATTGTTCTAACGTGCACTACCCCATTCTTGATGAGCTCTACCACCTCATACGGTCCCATCCATATTTGCATTAATTTACCTTTTCTTTCCTAGAACCGAGAATCGTACAACAACACCCATTCTCCTTCTTGGAACTGCTTCAGTTTAATGTGGCGATCATGCCACCACTTTCTTTGCTTTTGTATGATTTTCATTCTCTGCAAAGCGTCCATTCAGATTTCGTCCAACTGATCTAGCTGCCGAATCCTTTCTTTTTGAGCGTCATCCAAGCTCAAGTTCAATTCTGAAGCCGTCCTCAATGTCTTGATTTCAAATTCAATGGGCATCATCGCACTCTTCCCATAGACCAGTTGGAAGGGTGTGAAGCCTGTGGTGGATTTCCACGTGGTATTATATGCCCAGACTACCTTCGACAACCGTGTAGCCCAATATTTTTTGTGTTGTTGCATGGTCTTCGTCAGGATGTTCTCTATTTCTCTGTTCGTCACTTCCACTTGCCCATTTGCCTGTGGATGGTAGGGTGTAGTTTTATTGTGCCAAACTCTGTATTGCTCCATCAGCTCCTTGATCAACTTGGAGGTAAATTGAGGCCCTTGGTCTATTGTTATCTCTCTAGGGACCCCAAATCATGTAAAAATGTGGGCAAATAAGAAATCGATGACTATTCTTTCTTTTGAATCTCTCAACGCTTGAACTTCAACCCATTTGGTGACGTAATCTGTATAGACCAAAATAAACCTCCTCCCTATTGAAGGTGGATTAATTGGTCCCACGAAGTCCATGCCCCACTTATCGAAGGGTTCCAGGTGTACCTGAGGTTGGAGGGGCATTTCATCTCGATGGGTTGGTCTACCCATTCTTTGGCATTCATCGCACTTGCTGGCGTACGCAGCCGCATCCTTGAACAGAGTGGGCCAAAAGTACCCAGCCTATAGGATTTTGTAGGCAGTTCATTTCCCTGCAAAGTGTCCTCCGCATGGTTCATCGTGACATGCTTTGAGTACTTCTGAGAACTCCTGTTCTGCTATGCATCTCCTTATAATCTGGTCACATCCTATTTTGAATAGGAGGCCATCAATCCATAGGAACGATGCACTTTTCTCTATGACCGCCTACTTTTCTTGGAAAGAGAGAGCAGGTGAGGTTCTTTCGGTGGCCAAGTAATTGGCTATATCTACGTACCATAGGATTTTCTCACTAATGGTGAACAAATGTTCATCCGAAAATTGGTCTTCCACTATTGTATGGTCTGTCGGTATCAATCTGGATAGAAAATCTGCTATGACATTGTCTTTGCCTAGTTTGTCGACTATTGTGATGTCGAATTCCTGTAGTAACAAGAGCCACCTGATAATTCTTCCACCAATGGCTGGCTTGCTCATCAAGTATCTGATAGCCGCATGGTCCATGTGGACAAATACCTTATACCCGATGATATAATGGTAGAATTTGTTTATGGCATGCACAACTGCAAGGAACTCCTTCTCCATCATCGTGTAGTTGAGCTCGGCTCCTGCCAAGTTTTTGCTGACATAGTAGATGGCATAAAATTCTTTGCCATCCTTCTATCCGAGGACTGCTCCAATCGCATTGTTGGATGCATCATAGTAGATATGGAATGGTATGGCCCAATTTGGTCCTCTTAAAACTGGTGTGGATATCAGTTTCTCTTTAAGCAACTGAAATGCTTCTTCATAGTCTTCCATCCAATTGAACTCCACATCTTTAGATAATAGAGTGTGCAGTGGTTTTGCAATTTTGTTGAATTCGATGATAAATCGTCGGTAGTACCCGGATGATCCAAGAAAACTCCTCACCTCTCTCTACATTCTAGGGCTGGGTAGGTCTCTGATGACCTCAATTTTTCTTTTATCAACCTTTATTCCTTCTATGGAGAGGTGGTGTCCCAGTACGATGCCTTCTTGCATCATCATAAAGCATTTCTCGTTGCTCAGGGACAAATTGTTTTCCTTGCTTCTTTCGAGCACTCTTTCCAAGTTCATCATTGCTTCATCAAAGGTTTCTCCATAGACGGTGAAGTCATCCATGTATACTTCGACCGCGTCTCCCATCATGTCTAAAAATATGCTAAGCACCACCCTTTGAAAGGTGGCAGGTGCGTTGCATAATCCGAAAGGTAATACCCGATAGGCAAACGTTCCCCATGGGTAGGTGAACATTGTCTTATCCTGATCCTCTTCTCCTATCTGGATCTGGTTGTATCCACTGAATCCATCCAAGAAGGAGAAATACTTCCTCCCTAAGAGTGTATCCAAGACTTGATCAATGAACGGGAGCGGGAAGTGGTCCTTCTTGGTCGCTTTGTTTAACGCTCTGTAGTCCACATAGATTCACCATTTCCCATTCTTTTTAGGGACTACCACTAACGGTGATACCCACTCACTATCAAAAATTGGATAGATGAATCCGACAGTCAAGAGTTTTTGCAGTTCTTCCTTGACAATGTCTTTCATTGCCGGATTCATTCTTCTCTGTGGTTGCCTGCTTGGAGTTGCTTGATCATCGAGGTATATACGATGGGTACAGATCTCTGGGCTGATACCCTTCATATCTGAGTAATCCCATGCAAATGCCTATTGGTGTCTAACCAGGAGCTCTTCTACTTTCATCAATTGTGTGGGAGTCAACCCACTGCTGACATTCAACGTTCTTCCTGGCCCGACGTGTATCTGTTGAACGTGGTGATCTTGGGCGCCAACCAATGGTGATCCAGGTGCGGATATGGAGGACTCCCCATGGAGGAACTCCACAATAGCACCATATTCATCTTCTTCTGCCAACTCATCCAACGTCATCATCGGTTGGATCATGGATAGCTCAAGATTTTCATGCTCGATCAACATGGGTTCTCCTAATGAGTCGACGGACTACATTGGGGGTGAAATAGTCAACCTTTTAACATTTCATCCATCGAAGATGGTCATCAGCCCATCCCGATAGCTGATGTAAGCATCAGCTATTGCCAGCCATGGCCTTCCCAAGATGAGCGGGTAACCGCCCAACCTAGTTTTAGATTGCAAGACTAAAAAGTTGGTTGGGTATTCCCATGCATTGACTATCACTATTACGTCTTCCAACATTCCTTTCGGTGCCATGGTCGATCGATCGACCAGCTATAGCACTATCATAGTGGGTTTTAGGTTCATGAGTTGTAGCCTCTGCATGGTCTCCTGAGGCATTACATTGATGGCTGCTTCGAGATCGACCAACGTATTGGACAGGGAATGTCCCTCAATTTTTATAGTCAGCATCGGGCTGCCCGGGTCTGCATACTTAGGATGGCACATTTTTCCCATCATCAAATCTGCTAGTTTACCCATGACATTGATAGTCTGGGTTGCTCTTCATCCTGGCTTCCTTAGACACATCTCTCTTATCACCTTGGTATATATCGAAACATCTCGGATGGCTTGAAATAATGGAATTGTCATGGTGAGGTTCTTCAAGCTAGACAAGATATCAAACTTCGGCTGCGTTACTTTCCTCTGTTCTTGCAGTCGATTGGGAAATGGAGCCTTTGCTCTCTCAGGCGTTTCTTCTATCACCTCTTCTACAAGAGGTGTTTCTCCTACCTCTTCCTCCTCTTCTACCAGTGGAGGCGTTCCTACTCCTAGCTGTCTACCAGACCTAAGCTGAATATGGTACATCGGATACATCTCACCCTCCATGTTGTATGTTGGTTGGTTCACCCTATTATTAGGATTTGTCATCGGTTGTGTGGGTAGCTATGCAGGTCTCACTACTGGCAACATCGATAAATTCTATTGGGGGTGAGCTGGTGCTACATTCTATGGAGCCTGATTCCATGTAGTGTGGCCTCTCCACTGCTGCCTAGGATATGGATATGGCATCCATGGCTGTTGGTTTGGGAATGTTGCTAGGGGTGTGTTGGACCAGGGTGATGGCCCCCACCACCCCATGTTAGGTGGTTGAGGTGGGCCTTGGGGCATGTATGGTCCTCCCCCATATGATGACATCTCGATTGGCATATTCCCCATAAGGGGTTGTGGCCAACTCTTTCGATTGCCTATGAAATAGGCATCCATGCTTTCAACATCCTCCTGATTATTGGGTAGTTGCGGGCACAATCGAGTTTTATGGTTCAGCCTACAAACTGTGCATACTCTGACTTTGTTCTTTGGGCATGCATTCTTTGCATGCTTCCCTCTACATTTTGGATAGAAATAAGCCAATGTTGCTTCATTTTCTTGCTTCTTTTTCTCTAACAATAGCGTATCCATCTGCAATGCTAGAGATGAGAGCATTTCGCTCTTTAAATCTTCTAGCATGTTACCTATTTCTATCTTCATGACTGAAGTAGTCACTTTCATGGTTCTAGAAGTGGTCTTGCCTCTCCTTCTTGAGTAGTTTCGGCATAGTTGTCGGATGTCTTCCATAGCGTGTTGGTAGACATCACCTCCAAAAATCATGTTAAGAGCCTCCAGTGATTCATTGGTAAGTCCTCTCAAAAATATGCTTTTGAGGGACTTATCAGATAGTTTCGTGTGAGGAGATCATTGAAGATTGAAGTTGAATCTCTCCTAGTATTCCTTGAGAGACTCATCTTCTTTTTATGTCATGCTCAGGACCTCTTCTCTGGAGTCTCTTGCTCTCCCAAAATCTTGGTATTGCTCTAAAAAGAGCTTCTTCATTTGATCCCAAGTGGCAATGTGTTTGTCTCCCAGACCGATGAACCACCATAGAGCTGCATCGTCCAATGTGGAAGGAAAGAGTTTCAGCTTCTGTGTATCAGATTTGTAGTCCACAGACCTGCATAAGACATCAAACTTAAATAAAAATAGGTCAGGGTCCTCAGTTGGGTATCCTCTGAAGGTCGAAAGGTGAGTAGGGGATATGTTTTTCATTTTGGTATCTCCTACTCCTTCATCAATCGGGAAACTAAATCCAGATGAGACTTCTTCATTGTCAGCCATTTTTTTAGGAAATGCGGTCTCTAATGCAGTATTTATGGCCTTACGATCATTTAAGACTTTTTGAGTCAAGGCTCTAAGGTTGTCTGGTGTTATCGTCCGATCTTCTACAACTTTCCACAATAGGGCTTCCTCTAAGGGTGTCCTATTAAACAAGGGATTTATGATGATTCGTTCTTCCCCAAGTTGATGGGATGAGGAGGCACTTTGCACAAAGTGTGGATCCTCACTCCAATGGATTGTTGGTGGTGGGTCGGGTGAGTCTAATTCAAATTTAGAATGTTCGGCTGACTCAGGTTCTGGTGGATTGGTTTTTATAAACCGATCGTTAGGTCCTCTTCTTCTCGAAGAACTCATACAAGGTCAGATGGAAGGTTTCTAGGTATTGTAAATAATCTAGTTGAGATGCTTCCCCGACAATGGTGCCAAAATGTTGTGGGCCAAACAAGGTTAACTTCTTTCCTACTTTTGTCACATGCCCGTGCATTTAATTTATCAACCCAGGGAGCTTCGTAAACTTGCGAAGGGTCTTGAACAAGATTGCTTACAATACCACTTGAGATGAGTCCGCTAGTTCTACTATTGGGGGGTGTTTCAAATGGTCATCAATCATTCATACACTCCTCAATAATTTACGTAAAAATAATTAAATCTACAGAAAGGAAATATTCACGCATTCCTAGAAATAAACCTATTGCAATACTAGAAATAACAATGTGATAAACAATCTTATAAAAGTGGTAAACTAATCTAGAAAACATAAGAAAAATAGGGGAAGAAATACTAGCTTGGAGTGGGCCTAGGCTCCAGAAGCTTCCTCCCAGCTGAACACGCACTTAGAAACTCTTAGAACTGTATTATAATTATCAAAGTATTACAATGCTTCTTCTGTATATCTCTCTACAATTACTATCAAAATATTCTATATATCCTCAGAGAGGTCTACGTGTGTTTATATAGCACACCCATAGATCTTCTATTACAAAGAAGTTATAACAGTCGATTCATTCCAGACTAAACTAAGACAGTCTGGTAAATGTGATCGACGTCTGCTAAAATTGGCATTCATTTCTAATGGTGGCATGTTCACTGATTGGTTTGTGCTTCACCTGGCATTGGTAGGATATTCTCATACATCGATGTGATCCCCAATTTAACTCTACATGACGTAGAGTTGGAACTGCACCAGTCGTTGTTGTCCATGTCATGCTTGTCTGGTCAACGGGCGAAGAACAGGGGTGCCTTCCCTATGAGGAAGGTGCCTAAGTATGTCGGGTGCCTTCTCTATGTGAAAGGTGCCTTACTACCATTGGCGCCTTCCTGGAAGAGGAAGGCGCTTATCTTCTATTGGTGCCTTCCTATGAGAGGAAGGCGCTTGCCTTCTAGTGGTGCCTTCTTGTTGCCTTCCTTATGAGAGGAAGGTGCTTGCCTTCTAGTGGCACCTTCCTATCGATGCCTTCCTTATGAGAGGAAGGCGCTTATTTTCCTTTGGTGCCTTCCTGGAAGAGGAAGGCGCTGGCCTTCTATTGGCGCCTTCTTGGGAGAGGAAGGCGCTTGTCTTTCCTTGGCGCCTTCCTGGAAGAGGAAGGCGCCTACTTACGCTTGGTGCCTTCCTGGAAGAGGAAGGCGCCTACCTTCTCTGCGTTGATTCTGAAAGAAACAAAGTGCCGGGTCCATGAAAAGACCTCGACTGATCCAAATCTGACTAAATCAACTACAATTCCACAAAAACACACTGAAAACACATGAATTAGATAACACGCATAATTTCATCAAATAATTATATAATCATTCATAAACATATGCAATCCTTATTATACAACCGCATAATAATCAAGAAAATGTATACAAAATATGAGCATTTTTGATGCTCATCAGGATGCTGCAATATTCTTTTGCTGATGATGTGGGTCTTGCAAAAGGAAAAACAAATAACCATAGCATAAAAATGACATAAAGATGAGATTGCATGTACAGTAAAATAATAAAAAAAAATAACACATTTATGTGGTGATGTGTTTAGTGATTTATGCTAATTATGTGTGGCACTCGTGATGGTGAATGTATTTGTGCATCATGCATTGAATGCATGAAGGTGCAATATGTTGATGGATTCAGGTTTGTTAAGGCCTTCAATATTGGCCAGATGATATGCTCCTGAACCGTATTTGTGTGTGATAATGAATGGCCCCAACTAGTTTGGGGTAAATTTGTCGCGTTGTTGATGAGGTTAACTTGTGATTTTTTTGTTCTCTTTGAGAACCAGGCCATCAATTTTTAACTCGGGCTGATGTACCTTACTTTTTTAGGCACGAAAAAGGTGATATTGATAGACTCGTGTGTGCTCGATTGTGTGAATGTGATGCTCATCAAGAAGTGTTAATTGATATAAGCGAGCTTGGTGGGCAATGTCATCATCAATGAAATATTTCATAGATATCCTTAAGGAAGGTATCTCAAGCTCAAGGGGCATGATAGCTTCTACCCCGTATACAAGTGAAGACGGTGTTGCCCCAGTAGGAGTATGGATCCTCGTATGATATGCCCACAAGGCTAGGGGTATTTGATTATGCCAGTCCTAGTGAGACTCTGCTATAGTTTTATGAAGAATGGAACAAATGGTTTTGTTTGTGGCTTCTACCTAGCCATTACCTTGAGGGTAGTATGGGGTAGAAAAACTATGGTGTATGTGAAATATGTCACACAAGGCTCGAATAGTCTTGTTTTTAAAGGATTTCCCATTATCCAAAATAATTTGGGAGGGAATTCCAAAGTGGCATATGATATGATCTATGATGAATGCTGCTATTTTGGCTCCTGTGGTTTGGACCAATGGGATGGCTTTGAACCACTTGGTAAAATATTCTATGGTAGTGATGATGAACTTGTGATTGCTTGAGGAAGCTGGTGTAATCTGTCCAATTAGATCTAGGTCCCATTTGGAAAAAGGCCACATGGATTGGATAGGTTGGAGTTATTGGGATGGAAGATGTGTTAGGTTAGCATGTTGTTGGCATTTGATGTAATGTTTGAAATAATCACAGTAGTCATGCACCATTTTGGGCCAATAATAGCCCATATAGAGGATGCATTTGGTAATTTCCATGCTACTAAAATGGCCACCACAAGTACCATCATGGATTTATTGTACAACCTGTTATTATTCTTGCAGTTCTAGGCAATGTAGGAGCATGCCATCATAGTTGCGATGGTAGAGGATGTCCCTAGAAAGGTGTAGTAGATCACTCTTTGTTTAAAGGTTTGGTATTGAGCATGGGGTAAATCATAAGGTAGGAAACCTAGTTTGATATACTCTTTGATCTGTGAGAACCATGGGTTGTGGGGTTTTACGTTTACCACATACACACCACCATAGTCTGTGGGAGGTGTGGGCGATATAACAGATCATGTAAGCATGTGAATGGATACAAATGTTGTGTTAGATGTTCATTTTTGTGGAATGAGGGACCCTAAGGATGCCATAGCATCTGTAAAATGGTTTGATGATCACGGAGTAGCTTCTAGGTTGTACCACTCAAACTGGGATAAGGGTTGTATGATTTTCTTGTACTACTAGAGGACTGGGCAGTTGCATAGCCAGAGTTCCTACACTTGATTAAATATGAGGAGTGAATCACCTATGATGTGGAGGTGTTTTATGTGCATGGAGTGTGCTTGTTTTAGTCCTAGTATTAGGGCTTCATATTATGCATTGTTGTTGGTACAAGAGAAGTCAAGTTTGAATGAAAATGAGAGTGGTTCTCCTTAAGGTGTGAATAAGACAATTCTTGCACCCCCAGCATGGAGACATCTAGAACCATCGAATAACAGGGTGAAGTTGGCTTTGACTTTGGTTATGTGGAATATGGAATCATCAGGAAGCTGGATGATGAGGGGTTGATTGTGAGTTAGAGGGGCTTTGACCAATTGGTCGACAATGACTTACCCTTTGATGGATTTTTGGGAGATGAATTCTAGGTTGAATTTAGTTAGGAGCATGATCCATTTGGTGGTGTGCGAATTGTGATAACTCTTGTTCATCATGTACCAAAGGAGGTTATCTTGGATGATGACAAAAGTTGTGTGGTTTAACATGTAGTGTCTTAACTTTTGGGTAGCGAATATTACTGCTAAGCATAGTTTTTCCATGTATCTGTATCTTGTCTCATAACTTACTAGTGTTCGAATGATGTAGTAGATAGTATGCTCTTTTTCGAGCGCATTATTTTGAGCTAGGAGCATGCCTAGCACAAGTTCTATAGCTTAAATGTATAGAGTTAATGGTAACTCTGGGTTCGGTGGTGACATGACCGACAATGATGTAAGGTAGGTTTTGATAGTGTTGAATTATCCTTGATAGTTATCATCCCATTTGAAGTATACTCCTTTCTATAGGAGATGATTGAATGGCTGGCATTTATCAAATAATTATGTTATGAATCTATGGATGTAATTGATCGTGCCCTAGGGGCTGCACAATTGCTTCAATGTGGTAGGAGGCATCTCGATGATGGATTTCACCATACTAGGATCAACCTAAATGCCTCATTGAGAGATAATGAACCCTAGTATTTTTCTTGAGGTAACACCAAACATGCACTTCTTAGGGTTTAAGCGCACGTTGTGTTCTAATAATCGATCAAAAATTTGATGGAGATCTTTGAGATAGTCTATGCATTTCTTGTATTTAGCAATAATATCATCTACATAATCCTTAATGTTTTTGTGCATTAAATCATGGAATATGTAATTCATGGCTTTATGGTAGGTTTCCCTAGCATTTTTGAGGCCAAAGGGCATGACCTTGTAGCAAAATTTCCCCCAAGGTATTGTAAAGAAGGTTTTGTGTTGATCAGCTAGGTTGATCCTGATTTGGTTGTATCCTAAAAATTTATCCATGAAGGAAATCATTTTGTGACCTATGATGGAGTCAACAAGGGAGTCAATATTGGGTAGAGAGAAATTATATTTGGAACAATATTTATTTAGGTCATGAGAATTTGTGCAAACATGAACTTTGCCTGATGGCTTAGGTACAGGGACCATGTTGGATACCTACTCAGGATAGTCGATGGGTACAATGAAGTCAACATCTAGGATATTTTGGAGCTCAGACTTTACTATCAATGCAAAATTTGGATGCATGTGTCACAACTTTTGTCTTACCATTTTGACATTAGGATCTAGTATAAGATTATGAACCACTACGGTAGGGTCAAGTCTCGACATGTCTTTGTATGACCATGCAAAAACTTGAATGTACTTACACAAGAAATTTGTGAAGACGATGCACTCCTAGTGTGAGAGGCTAGCGGCTAATTTAAGGATGTATGGATTTTTTGGATCATCACTAATGTCGACATTTATGGTGTCCTCGATGAGCATGCGAGATCCATCACACAACTATTCAGGGACAGGAATGAGATTGAAGTCATCAATGGCCTTACTAAAATCGTATTCATCATCTATGTAAATACTCGTGTGATGGACCTGAGGGGCTTGGGATGACGTGGATGAGGAAGGAGAATTTTGTTGGCAATTTTGGGTACATTGCCTTTGCTCAAGTGTTGATGTTGTCATTGATGTCAAGAAGCGGAAGGGTTTTTGTGAAAACCAAGGCAGACAAAATAAAATTTTTTATTTAAAACCATGGACAACAGATTTGAAATGGGTTTTTCTTAAAACCCAAGTTGGCTCTTCGTTTCGTTGAAAAAGGTGCCCCGGTGATGAAGATATTTAATTTTAAATATTTAGTTTAAATTTTATTTATTTAAAATTAAAATTAAAATTTTAAATTAAAAGGGCCGACGTGTTTGGTAATGCATCAAAGTGCATATAAATCAAGGCAAATAATTTCATTAATGTTGAGAGTAGAATTTGATATTATCCTCGTGCATTTTTGATTTCGTCGAAACCCCTGTGCCAGCGAAGGAGGAAGTCAAGTGATTATGTGGTCAAAGGTGTTCATGATTTAAAAAGGGGGTTGCGATATCTTAAGAAGAGCTCGGAGAAATTGCGTTCGAAGAAAAGGACAAATCATCCTTCGCATTAGAGTGTGCTTGAACATAATACACCTTGGTCGATTTTAGACAGTGCTGTGTGTGAATTGTTCAGTAACAAAGAAAAA
Organism: Wollemia nobilis; assembly: GCA_028583015.1. Taxonomy (NCBI): domain Eukaryota; kingdom Viridiplantae; phylum Streptophyta; class Pinopsida; order Araucariales; family Araucariaceae; genus Wollemia; species Wollemia nobilis. The sequence continues at coordinate 1,228,530 of JAQPPZ010003072.1, forward strand.
CAAAGGAGGAGCAATTTTAATAAATTGAATAATATTTGAGTGCATCGTTTTTCGTGATAACAGTGGTTGAAGAAATCATTCAAAAAAATTAGAGAAAGACAAAAATTTGAATGCTCCGATTGGTAGTTGCGAAGCGCACAATATCGATCCTTTTGAAGCTCAAGGTTTCTGAATGGCACAAAATTGAGGGACTATTTTTTAATAAGTATGAAATTCAGGGCATCTCGGCTCTACAAAACAGATCGTCTCGGGCTACGTGAATGAGTGACAGATATAACTGGTCGACGTAGCCTTGCATGGAAGGAAGATAATGGGTTTGAACCTTACCGAGGTTGAAATGGGAAATAAATTTTCATCTAAGACAAACGTGGCAAGATAGAAGAGTTTAAATTTGTCAAAGTTTTTAGAGGTGTCAACTGTGGGAATAGCACAGTCAGAGATCGAGCATATGCTAATGCGCTTTGTTGGAAGTCGAGTGAAGGTTCAAATATCTTAGAGATTTTTGGAGGTCGTGAGCACCAATATCTTTGGTGTAAGGTATGCTTAATCCTCGTTATAATTATTTTTGTAAAGAGGGGTTTGAAAGTAGTCAAGAGTTATAAGGTGTGAGCTTTTATTTGGTTGTTGGGGCATACGTATAAGGGTAGTTTTTGTTTTGAAAATTATTTGAGTGTTATGGTATTGGGAGTTATAAGGTAAAGGAAATTAAAATAACTTTGTTTAAATCTTTTGAGGGTATTAAATATATATATTAATATTGGAGGAATAAGGTGATGATGGCTGGTTGATTTTTATTGGAAGACAAGTTTAAATGCACTTTTAGAAAAGAAGATAATTCTGGTATTTTCTTTTTATAAAAGTATATCATATTATATATCGTTGGAAAGCTCATTTCGAGGGCTATTTGACTAACTCATTTAGAAGGAGAAATAAGGTGTATATAGAGAGATATTTCTGTTTTGTAAAGGGTTTCAAAAGTAAATATTGTTGTGCTCTTTTTCAAAGTGTGTTGAGTGTGGCAGATTTCCAAAGGGGTTTCTTCACTTCAAAAATGTATGGGCACATTCTCCTATTAATTGTTTATGGTGGTTGCTTTCTGAAATATCATTGGAGGGAAAAGGATTGTTTGTGGTTTCCTTTTCGAAAGTGGTTGGGTGAATGCTTCAAGGTTGATTTGAGTTGAATGGTGTTGGTTGACTAAACCTTGTTTGATGAGCATTGTTGTTGAAATCAAATTGTTTGGTGAAAATAACATGAGTATCATTGTTATATGAGATATTGCATGATTGGCAATTTTTGGGTTGTGTTTCATGTTCTTGAGAAAAGCATACTACATCTATCTTATTCTATGAGATTTGAGATTGAGATTGGGAGTTAAGTATAGAACATATTGAGACTCTAACAATTCTCTTTATGCTTCTATGAGGTTGATGAATCACATTGGGTCTCTAACAATTCTCTTTGTGGATTCATGCCAAGCAATTTTTTCTTGATGAACTTGTGAGCAGGTTTTGGACAGGTTCCGTTGGGGACTTATGAGCAGGTTTTGCACAGGTTTCGTTGGGGATTTGTGAGAAGGTTTTGGACAGGTTCTGTTGGGGACTTGTGGGCAGGTTTTGGATAGGTTCCTTTGGGGACTTGTGAGCAGATTTGGACAGGTTCTAGCAGAGGACTTGTGAGGCTGAGTTTGATAGTTCTATCAGAGAACTTGAGGACAGAGGTGCATTTGTTCTATGAGAAGAACCTGAGGACAGATTTGTGCTAGACCGAAGGACTGTGTTTAGTGTAGATTTGAGGACCAGCTTTTGAGGTGATAGAGTTGAGGACATAGGTCTCCAGCCAGAGCATGGAAGATAGGTGTCTTATGTAGATAGAGTTCCATTTGCTAAGGGCAGTGGAGGCAGAGGTCTTCTAGAGGATCACCAGCCAGAGCAGAGGTAGGGGAAGGTATCTCCTTTGAGCAGAGGTTCATAAATTCATATTGGGGGAAGGTATCTCCTTTGAGCTGGGCTCATAAACATTGTAATTGGGAAGGTTTCCCAAAGAACTTTGAGATAACTTTTAGAGAAAAGTTTTGTGGATGAACCACGTTAAAATTGTTGTGTCACTTTGTGGATGATCTTGTGCATTGTTTTGATATTGCTTTGGATATGTTGCTTTAATTTTTTGAAGTATAAAGGAAAAGTAAAAAGTGGTCTTACACTTTTCACCCCCCCTCTTAGTATAAGCTTGTGTTCTTAAATTGGTATCAGAGCAGGTGCCTTCGTAAAGTTTAACAGCTTAAAGGAAGATCTTACAAGAACACAAATGGCAAGGAAAGGCAAAAGCAAAACCATAAGACACAAGAAGAAGAAATATCACATGGTCATGAAAGAAAATAAAGATGAACTCAATGTTGCTGCTTTGGGAATGGAAATAGATTCAAAAGATGAATCAAACTATGGAGAACAAGCCAGATTAATAAAGTTTTGCACCATATGTGGGAAGACCGGTCACTTTGCAGCCGATTGCTCACAAGTAAGAGAATGTTTTGTTTGTGGTCAACTCAATCACAATGATCATCATTGCCATGGTTTTAGTAGCAGTGAAGATGAAGATGATCCATTCAAAATTTGTGAAGAAACAGATTCAGAACAAGAGTGTGATGAAGAAGGAAGTGATGCAGAAGAAAATTGGAAACAAAAACTGATTTTGAACCTGAGTAAAAAGGTTGAGGATGTAGAAGATATAATCACCAGCTTGAAAGTACAAGCAGAAGATTACAAGAAAATTTTTGAAGATCTCGAAATGCAATCATCCAGGAAAACAGAGTATTGCAGTAAGCTAGAAAAAGAAATTGACAGTTTAAGAATGCAGAAGAAATGAGTAATAAAGTCGGTATATACAACAAACAAGAAGAGGAATCTAACAAAGTTGTTAGCAATTTGAAGCTGAAAATAGAAGAGTTCAAAAAGAGTGAAGAAACTCTCAGGTCTCAGATCAATGAGAAAGAGACTGTTTGCTGCAAACAAAAAGAAGAGATTTTTTCATTGAAGAAACAACTAGAAGAGGCCAATACAACTCTTAAAATCAAATTTGAGCACAACAATCAAGAAAAGAGGCATTCTCACAAGCACAAGAAGAGCGTCTACCTTGAAAAAGCAAGTAAGTGTTCTAGTAGTGATAGTGAAAGTTCTTTAGGTGATTATAAAAATGAGATATTGTTCATATCAGAAAAGGAGGAAGAACCGAAATGTCTTAGATATGGAAATTTTGGGCACCTTGAGGATAATTGTACAAATGATGAATTGGTTGCTAGTATGTATGAGGATGCTTCAAAAAATGTAAAGAAGATGCATGTATGGTTTTTGAAAAGGGTAGCACCTCTAGTGATAAGAAATCTGAAAAATGCTTTGATGATTCTAATAGCAAACATATAGAGGAAGGTGAAGTAGATATTAAAGGTAAACTTATTAGTGCTCTTAGTGCTTTGAAAAAGGAAAGAAAGAAGAATGCTAGACTCAAGGATAAATTGGATAAATGTTGTATGGAGAGAGATGATCTTATAGAAAGTCTTGACTTCTCTATAGCTAAGACACAAGAGCTCAAGGATGAGTTAGAGTCTAAGGTTCTTGAGTATAGTGAGTAAGAACAAAAAATGGCTTCTTTGAAAGAGGAATCTAAAGGGTACAAAGATAAGCTTCACAGGTTTCAAGATAGCTCCAAAAGGGTTAAGTCTCTCATCAAAGGTCAAATAAAGACAATAGATAAAACAGGCCTTGGTTTTGTTAAGCCTCACAAGGAACAAGTTGGAGAGTCTAGTAAGAGACTCCAAAAGGAAGAGAGTTCTAATGGGGAAATATTTTAGATCATGAGTCCTTAAATGATAGATGCACAGAAACAGAAAACATAATTCAGAATGAGAAAAAGAAGTTTTTAGGACCCAAGAGGTCAAACAAAGAAAAGTTTCAAGGCAAATGTTTTGCTTGTCATAGGTTTGGTCACATGGCTTCACATTGCATGGCTCAAGTAAAGAAGGTAAATGACAGTTTCAAAGGTGGTAATTTCTTTCAAGGGTATTTCTACTCTTGTCAACAGTTTGGGCACAAGGCAGTTTATTACAAGGCAAATAACAGGAACAAATTTGGTCAGAACAGGTTTTGTCAGAACTGGTGGATTCAAAGATCAGGTTTACCATAGAGAAATAACATTGTTACTTGTTATAAGTGCAACAATAAAGGTCACATAGCTAGACAGTGTAGAGCTGAAATTCTAGGTTATAGGAACAGGAACAGTGGCATGATCAGGTCCAAGTATCAAGGCATGGACAAGAAAAGGAATGAGAACAAAAACAAGAACAGTGACAGGAACAAGAATATGGACAATGAGTTCAAAAGAAGGCCCGATAAGGAAGTTATAGACGCTGATGATAATCAGTGCCTAGTGGGAGTTTTAATCCCACCCCAGAATTGATCACCTCATCAGGAGGTGGGGGAGAGACTAAGATAAGAGGCTCTTTCTTAGTCCCGAGCCCCAAAGGTGGCCCTTTGCCATTGATGACAAAGGGGGAGAGATATGAGTAAGGGGGAGAGCTTCAAGTGAAGAGGAAAGCTTCAAGCAGGGAGAGAAAAACTTCAAAGGTAGATTCTCAGTTGTGGGTTTCAGTTTTGGTTCTTAAGAAGTGTTTTTCAGTAAAGTTTTGCCATCAATGACAAAGGGGGAGATTGTTGGCAATTTTGGGTACATTGCCTTTGCTCAAGTGTTGATGTTGTCATTGATGTCAAGAAGCGGAAGGGTTTTTGTGAAAACCAAGGCAAACAAAATAAAAGGTTTTATTTAAAACCATGGACAACATATTTGAAATGGGTTTTTCTTAAAACCCAAGTTGGCTCTTCGTTTCGTTGAAAAAGGTGCCCCGATGATGAAGATATTTAATTTTAAATATTTAGTTTAAATTTTATTTATTTAAAATTTAAATTAAAATTTTAAATTAAAAGGGCCGACGTGTTTGGTAATGCATCAAAGTGCATATAAATCGAGGCAAATAATTTCATTAATGTTGAGCGAAGAATTCGATATTATCCTCGTGCATTTTTGATTTCGTCGAAACCCCTGTGCCAGCGAAGGAGGAAGTCAAGTGATTATGTGGTCAAAGGTGTTCATGATTTAAAAAGGGGGTTGCGATATCTTAAGAAGAGCTCGGAGAAATTGCGTTCGAAGAAAAGGACAAATCATCCTTCGCATTAGAGTGTGCTCGAACATAATACACCTTGGTCGATTTTAGACAGCACTGTGCGTGAATTGTTCAGTAACAAAGAAAAACAAAGGAGGAGCAATTTTAATAAATTGAATAATATTTGAGTGCATCGTTTTTCGTGATAACAGTGGTTGAAGAAATCATTCAAAAACATTAGAGAAAGACAAAAATTTGAATGCTCCGATTGGTAGTTGCGAAGCGCACGATATCGATCCTTTCGAAGCTCAAGGTTTCTGAATGGCACAAAATCGAGGGACTATTTTTTAATAAGTATGCAATTCAGGGCATCTCGGCTCTGTGGAACAGAATGTCTCAGGCTACATGAATGAGTGACAGATATAATTGGTTGACGTAGCCTTGCATGGAAGGAAGATAATGGGTTTGAACCTTACCGAGGTTGAAAGGGGAAATAAATTTTCATCTAAGACAAACGTGGCAAGATAGAAGAGTTTAAATTTGTCAAAGTTTTTAGAGGTGTCAACTATGGGAATAGCACAGTCGGAGATCGAGCATATGCTAATGCGCTTTGTTGGAAGTCGAGTGAAGGTTCAAATATCTTAGAGATTTTTTGGAGGTCATGAGCGCCAATATCTTTGGTGTAAGGTATGCTTAATCCTCGTTATAATCATTTTTGTAAAGAGGGGTTTGAAAGTAGTCAAGAGTTATAAGGTGTGAGCTTTTATTTGGTTGTTGGGGCATACGTATAAGGGTAGTTTTTGTTTTGAAAATTATTTGAGTGTTATGGTATTGGGAGTTATAAGGTAAAGGAAATTAAAATAACTTTGTTTAAATCTTTTGAGGGTATTAAATATATATATTAATATTGGAGGAATAAGGTGATGATGGCTGGTTGATTTTTATTGGAAGACAAGTTTAAATGCACTTTTAGAAAAGAAGATAATTCTGGTATTTTATTTTTATGAAAGTATATCATATTATATATCGTTGGAAAGCTCATTTTGAGGGCTATTTGACTAACTCATTTAGAAGGAGAAATAAGGTGTATATAGAGAGATATTTCTATTTTGTAAAGGGATTCAAAAGTAAATATAGTTGTGCTCTTTTTCAAAGTGTGTTGAGTGTGGCAGATTTCCAAAGGGGTTTCTTCACTTCAAAAATATATGGGCACATTCTCCTATTAATTGTTTATGGTGGTTGATTTCTGAAATATCATTGGAGGGAAAAGGATTGTTTGTGGTTTCCTTTTCAAAAGTGGTTGGGTGAATGCTTCAAGGTTGATGTTGAGTTGAATGGTGTTGGTTGACTAAAACTTTTTTGATGAGCATTGTTGTTGAAATCAAATTGTTTGGTGGAAAGAACATGAGTATCATTGTTATATGAGATATTGCATGATTGGAAATTTTTGGGTTGTGTTTCATGTTCTTGAGAAAAGCATACTACATCTATCTTATTCTTTTATTTTTGTTATTTATAAACATTATCCTCCAATTCCTTTTTCTATGAGATTTGAGATTGAGATTGGGAGTTAAGTATAGAACATATTGAGTCTCTAACAATTCTCTTTATGCTTCTATGAGGTTGATGAATCACATTGGGTCTCTAACAATTCTCTTTGTGGGTTCATGCCAAGCAAGTTTTTCTTGATGAACTTGTGAGCAGGTTTTGGACAAGTTTCATTGGGGACTTGTGAGCAGGTTTTGGACAGGTTATGTTGGGGACTTGTGAGCAGGTTTTGGACAGGTTCCGTTGGGGACTTGTGGGCATGTTTGGGATAGGTTCCTTTGGGGACTTGTGAGCAGATTTGGACAGGTCCTAGCAGAGGACTTGTGAAGCTGATTTTGATAGTTCTATCAGAGAACTTGAGGACAAAGGTGCATTGGTTCTATGAGAAGAACCTGAGGACAGATTTGTGCTAGAACGAAGGACTGTGTTTAGTGCAGATTCGAGGACTAGCTTTTGAGGTGATAGAGTTGAGGACAGAGGTCTCCAGATAGAGCAGGGAAGACAAGTGTCTTCTGTGGATAGAGTTCCATTTGCTAAGGGTAGCAAAGGCAGAGGTCTTCTAGAGGATCACCAACCAGAGCAGAGGTAGGGGAAGGTATCTCCTTTGAGCAGAGGCTCATAAATTCAGATTGGGGGAAGGTATCTCCTTTGAGCCAAGGCTCATAAACATTGTAATTGGGAAGGTTTCCCAAAGAACTTTGAGATAACTTTTAGAGAAAAGTTTTGTGGATGAACCACGTTAAAATTGTTGTGTCACTTTGTGGATGATCTTGTGCATTGTTTTGATATTGCTTTGGATATGTTGCTTTACTATTTTTAAGTATAAAGGAAAAGTAAAAAGTGGTCTTATACTGTTCACCCCCCCATCTCAGTATAAGCTTGTGTTCTTCAATTGGTATCAGAGCCGGTGCCTTCGAAAAGTTTAACAGCTTAAAGGAAGATCTTACAAGAACACAAATGGTAAGGAAAGGCAAAAGCAAAACCATAAGACACAAGAAGAAGAAATCTCACATGGTCATGAAAGAAAATGAAGATGAACTCAATGTTGCTGCTTTGGGAATGGAAATAGATTCAAGAGATGAATCAAACTATGGAGAACAAGCTCGATTAATAAAGTTTTGCACCGGATGTGGGAAGACCGGTCACTTTGCAGCTGATTGCTCACAAGTAAGAGAATGTTTTGTTTGTGGTCAACTCGATCACAATGATCATCATTTCCATTGTTTTAGTAGTAGTGAAGACGAAGATGATCCGTTCAAAATTGGTGAAGAAACAGATTTAGAACACGAGTGTGATGAAGAAGGAAGTGATGCAGAAGCAAATTGGAAACAAAAACTGATTTTGAACCTGATTAAAAAGGTTGAGGATGCAAAAGAAATAATCACCAGCTTGAAAGTACAAGCAAAAGATTACAAGAAAATTTCTGAAGATCTCGAAATGCAATCATCCAGGAAAACAGAGTATTGCAGCAAGCTAGAAAAAGAAATTGACGGTTTAAGAATGCAGACAGAAGAAATGAGTAATAAAGTCGGTATATACAGCAAACAAGAAGAGGAATCTAACAAAGTTTTTAGCAATCTGAAACTAAAAATAGAAGAGTTCAAAAAGAGTGAAGAAACTCTCAGGTCTCAGATCAATGAGAAAGAGACTGTTTGCTGCAAACAAAAAGAAGAGATTGTTTCATTGAAGAAACAACTAGAAGAGGCCAATACAACTCTTAAAATCAAAGATGAGCACAACAATCAAGAAAAGAGGCATTCTCACAAGCACAAGAAGAGCGTCTACCTTGACAAAGCAAGTAAGTGTTCTAGTAGTGATAGTGAAAGTTCTTCAGGTGATTATAAAAATGAGATATTGTTCATATCAAAAAAGGAGGAAGAACCGAAATGTCTTAGATATGGAAATTTTGGGCACCTTGAGGATAATTGTACAAATGATGATTTGGTTGCTAGTATGTATGAGGATGCTTCAAAAAATGCTAAGGAAGATGCATGTATGGTTTTTGAAAAGGGTAGCACCTCTAGTGATAAGAAATATGAAAAAGGCCTTGATGATTCTAATAGCAATCATATAGAGGAGGGAAGAGATCTTAAAGGTGATCTTATTAGTGCTCTTAGTGTTTTGAAAAAGGAAAGAAAGAAGAATGCTAGACTCAAGGATAAGTTAGATGAATTTTGTATGGAGAGAGATGATCTTATAGAAATTCTTGACGTCTCTATAGCTAAGACACAAGAACTCAAGGATGAGTTAGAGTCTAAGGTGCTTGAGTATAGTGAATTAGAACAGAAAATAGCTTCTTTGAAAGAGGAAAATAAAGAGTACAAGGATAAGCTGTACAGGTTTCAAGATAGCTCCAAAAGGGTTAAGTCTCTCATCAAAGGTCAAAGAAAGACAACAGATAAAATAGGCCTTGGTTTTGTTAAGCCTCACAAGGAACAAGTTGGAGAGTCTAGTAAGAGACTCCAAAAGGAAGAGAGTTCTAATGGGGAAAGTATTTTAGATCATGAGTCCTTAAATGATAGATGCACAGAAACATAAAACAGAATTCAAAATGAGAAAAAGAAGTTTTTAGGACCCAAGAGGTCAAATAAAGGAAAGTTTCAAGGTAGATGTTTTGCTTGTCACAGGTTTGGTCACATGGCTTCACATTGCATGGCTCAAGTAAAGAAGGTAAATGACAGTTTTAGAGGTGGTAATTTCTTTCAAGGGTATTGCTACTCTTGTCAATAGTTTGGGCACAAGGCAGTTTATTGCAAGGCAAATAACAAGAACAGATTTGGTCAAAATAGGTTTTGTCAGAACTGGTGGATTCAAAGATCAGGTTTATCGCAGAGAAATAACATTGTTACTTGTTATAAGTGCAACAATAAAGGTCACATAGCTAGATAGTGTAGAGCTGAAATTCTAGGATACAGGAATAGGAACAGTGGCATGATCAGGTCCAAGGATCAAGGCATGGACAAGAATAGGGATGAGAACAAGAACAAGAACAGTGACAGGAACAAGAATATGGACAATGAGTTCAAAAGAAGGCCCGATAAGGAAGTTATAGATGCTGATGATGATCAGTGCCTAATGGGAGTTTTACTCCCACCCCAGAATTAATCACCTCATCAGGAGGTGGGGGAGGCACTAAGCTAAGAGGCTCATTCTTAGTCCCGAGCCCCAAAGGTGGCCCTTTGCCATTGATGACAAAGGGGGAGAGATATGAGTAAGGGGGAGAGCTTCAAGTGAAGAGGAAAGCTTCAAGTCAGGGGGAGCAAAAATTCAAAGGTAGATTCTTAGTTGTGGGTTTCAGTTTTGGCTCTTAAGAAGTGTTTTTCAGTAAAGGTTTGCCATCAATGACAAAGGGGGAGATTGTTGGCAATTTTGGGTACATTGCCTTTGCTCAAGTGTTGATGTTGTCATTGATGTCAAGAAGTGGAAGGGTTTTTGTGAAAACCAAGGAAGACAAAATAAAAGGTTTTATTTAAAACCATGGACAACAAATTTGAAATGGGTTTTTCTTAAAACCCAAGTTGGCTCTTCGTTTCGTTGAAAAAGGTGCCCCGGTGATGAAGATATTTAATTTTAAATATTTAGTTTAAATTTTATTTATTTAAAATTTAAATTAAAATTTTAAATTAAAAGGGCCGACGTGTTTGGTAATGCATCAAAGTGCATATAAATCGAGGCAAATAATTTCATTAATGTTGAGCGAAGAATTCGATATTATCCTCGTGCATTTTCGATTTCAGTCGAAACCCCGTGCCAACGAAGGAGGAAGTCAAGTGATTATGTGGTCAAAGGTGTTCATGATTTAAAAAGGGGGTTGCGATATCTTAAGAAGAGCTCGGAGAAATTGCGTTCGAAGAAAAGGACAAATCATCCTTCGCATTAGAGTGTGCTCGAACATAATACACCTTGGTCGATTTTAGACAGCGTTGTGCGTGAATTGTTCAGTAACAAAGAAAAACAAAGGAGGAGCAATTTTAATAAATTGAATAATATTTGAGTGCATCATTTTTCATGATAACAGTGGTTGAAGAAATCATTCAAAAACATTAGAGAAAGACAAAAATTTGAATGCTCCAATTGGTAGTTGCGAAGCGCATGATATCGATCCTTTCGAAGCTCAAGGTTTTTGAATGGCACAAAATCGGGGGACTATTTTTTAATAAGTATGCAATTCAGGGCATCTCGGCTCTGCAGAACAGAACGTCTCGGGCTACGTGAATGAGTGACAGATATAACTGGTCGATGTAGCCTTGCATGGAAGGAAGATAATGGGTTTTAACCTTATCAAGGTTGAAAGGGGAAATAAATTTTCATCTAAGACAAACGTAGCAAGATAGAAGAGTTTAAATTTGTCAAAGTTTTTAGAGGTGTCAACTGCGGGAATAGCACAGTCGAAGATCGAGCATATGCTAATGCACTTTGTTGGAAGTCGAGTGAAGGTTCAAATCTCTTAGAGATTTTTTGGAGGTCGTGAGCGCCAATATCTTTGGTGTAAGGTATGCTTAATCCTCGTTATAATTATTTTTGTAAAGAGGGGTTTGAAAGTAGTCAAGAGTTATAAGGTGTGAGCTTTTATTTGGTTGTTGGGGCATACGTATAAGGGTAGTTTTTGTTTTGAAAATTATTTGAGTGTTATGGTATTGGGAGTTATAAGGTAAAGGAAATTAAAATAACTTTGTTTAAATATTTTGAGGGTATTAAATATATATATTAATATTGGAGGAATAAGGTGATGATGGCTGGTTGATTTTTATTGGAAGACAAGTTTAAATGCACTTTTAGAAAAGAAGATAATTCTGGTATTTTCTTTTTATAAAAGTATATCATATTATATATCGTTGGAAAGCTCATTTCGAGGGCTATTTGACTAACTCATTTAGAAGGAGAAATAAGGTGTATATAGAGAGATATTTCTATTTTGTAAAGGGTTTCAAAAGTAAATATTGTTGTGCTCTTTTTCAAAGTGTGTTGAGTGTGGTAGATTTCCAAAGGGGTTTCTTCACTTCAAAAAGGTATGGGCACATTCTCCTATTAATTGTTTATGGTGGTTGATTTCTGAAATATCATTGGAGGGAAAAGGATTGTTTGTGGTTTCCTTTTTGAAAGTGGTTGGGTGAATGCTTCAAGGTTGATGTTGAGTTGAATGGTGTTGGTTGACTAAACCTTGTTTGATGAGCATTGTTGTTGAAACCAAATTGTTTGGTGAAAAGAACATGAGTATCATTGTTATATGAGATATTGCATGATTGGCAATTGTTGGGTTGTGTTTCATGTTCTTGAGAAAAGCATACTACATCTATCTTATTCTTTTGAGATTTGAGATTGAGTTGGATTATATTGAGTTAAGTATAGAACATATTGAGTCTCTAAAAATTCTCTTTATGATTCTATAGATTTGAGATTGAGATTGGGAGTTAAGTATAGAACATATTGAGTCTCTAACAATTCTCTTTATGCTTCTATGAGGTTGATGAATCACATTGGGTCTCTAACAATTCTCTTTGTGGGTTCATGCCAAGCAAGTTTTTCTTGATGAACTTGTGAGCAGGTTTTGGACAGGTTTCGTTGGGGACTTGTGAGCAGGTTTTGGACAAGTTATGTTGGGGACTTGTGAGTAGGTTTTGGACAGGTTCTATTGGGGACTTGTGAGCAGGTTTTGGATAGGTTCCTTTGGGGACTTGTGAGAAGATTTGGACAGGTCCTAGCAGAGGACTTGTGAAGCTGAGTTTGATAGTTCTATCAGAGAACTTGAGGATAGAAGTGCATTTGTTCTCTGAGAAGAACCTGAGGATAGATTTGTGCTAGATCGAAGGACTATGTTTAGTGCAAATTTGAGGACCAACTTTGAGGTGATAGAGTTGAGGACAGAGGTCTCCAGCCAGAGCAAGGAAGACAGGTGTCTTTTATGGATAGAGTTCCATTTGCTAAGGGCAGCAGAGGCAGAGGTCTTCTAGAGGATAACCGACCGGAGCGAGAGGTAGGGTAAGGTATCTCCTTTGAGTAGAGGCTCATAAATTCAGGATGGGGGAAGGTATCTCCTTTGAGCCGAGGCTCATAAACATTGTAATTGGGAAGGTTTCCCAAAGAACTTTGAGATAACTTTTAGAGAAAAGTTTTGTGGATGAACCACATTAAAATTGTTGTGTCACTTTGTGGATGATCTTGTGCATTGTTTTGATATTGCTTTGGATATGTTGCTTTACTGTTTTGAAGTATAAAGGAAAAGTAAAAAGTGGTCTTATAATGTTCACCCCCCCATCTCAGTATAATCTTGTGTTCTTCAATTGGTATCAGAGCAGGTGCCTTCGAAAAGTTTAACAACTTAAAGGAAGATCTTACAAGAACACAAATGGCAAGGAAAGGCAAAAGCAAAACCATAAGACACAAGAAGAAGAAATCTCACATGGTCATGAAAGAAAATAAATATGAACTCAATGTTGCTGCTTTGGGAATGGAAATAGATTCAAGAGATGAATCAAACTATGGAGAACAAGCCAGATTAATAAAGTTTTGCACCAGATGTGGGAAGACCGATCACTTTGCAGCTGATTGCTCACAAGTAAGAGAATGTTTTGTTTGTGGTCAACTCGATCACAATGATCATCATTGCCATGGTTTTAGTAGTAGTGAAGATGAAGATGATCCATTCAAAATTGGTGAAGAAACAAATTTAGAACAAGAGTGTGATGAAGAAGGAAGTGAAGCAGAAGCAAATTGGAAATAGAAACTGATTTTGGACCTGAGGAAATAGGTTGAGGATGCAGAAGATATAATCACCAGCTTGAAAGTACAAGCAGAAGATTACAAGAAAATTTTTGAAGATCTCGAAATGCAATCATCCAAGAAAACAGAGTATTGCAGCAAGCTAGAAAAAGAAATTGACGGTTTAAGAATGGAGACAGAAGAAATGAGTAATAAAGTCGATATATACAGCAAACAAGAAGAGGAATCTAACAAAGTTGTTAGCAATCTAAATCTAAAAATAGAAGATTTCAAAAAGAGTGAAGAAACTCTCAGGTCTCAGATCAATGAGAAAGAGACTATTTGCTACAAACAAAAAGAAGAGATTGTTTCATTGAAGAAAAAACTAGAAGAGGCCAATACAACTCTTAAAATCAAAGTTGAGCACAACAATCAAGAAAAAAGGCATTCTCACAAGCACAAGAAGAGCGTCTACCTTGAAAAAGCAAGTAAGTGTTGTAGTAGTGATAGTGAAAGTTCTTCAGGTGATTATAAAAATGAGATATTGTTCATATCAGAAAAGGAGGAAGAACCGAAATGTCTTAGATATGGAAATTTTGGGCACCTTGAGGATAATTGTACAAATGATGAATTGGTTGCTATTATGTATGAGGATGTTTCAAAAAATGCTAAGGAAGATGCATGTATAGTTTTTGAAAAGGGTAGCACCTCTAGTGATAAGAAATCTGAAAAAGGCTTTGATGATTCTAATAGCAAACATATAGAGGAAGGTGAAGTAGATCTTAAAGGTAAAATTATTAGTGCTCTTAGTGCTTTGAAAAAGGAAAGAAAGAAGAATGCTAGACTCAAGGATAAATTGGATAAATGTTGTATGGAGAGAGATGATCTTATAGAAAGTCTTGACTTCTCTATAGCTAAGACACAAGAGCTCAAGGATGAGTTAGAGTCTAAGGTTCTTGAGTAGAGTGAGTTAGAACAGAAAATGGCTTCTTTGAAAGAGGAATCTAAAAGGTACAAATATAAGCTTCACAGGTTTCAAGATAGCTCCAAAAGGGTTAAGTCTCTCATCAAATGTCAAAGAAAGACAATAGATAAAACATGCCTTGGTTTTGTTAATCCTCACAAGGAACAAGTTGGAGAGTCTAGTAAGAGACTCCTAAAGGAAGAGAGTTCTAATGGGGAAAGTATTTCAGATCATGAGTCCTTAAATGATAGATGCACAGAAACAGAAAACATAATTCATAATGAGAAAAAGAAGTTTTTAGGACCCAAGAGGTCAAATAAAGAAAAGTTTCAAGGTAGATGTTTTGCTTGTCACAGGTTTGGTCACATGGCTTCACATTGCATGGCTCAAGTAAAGAAGGTAAATGATAGTTTCAGAGGTGGTAATTTCTTTCAAGGGTATTGCTACTCTTGTCAACATTTTGGGCACAAGGCTATTTATTGCAAGGCAAATAATAGGAACATATTTAGTCAGAACAGGTTTTGTCAGAACTGGTGGATTCAAAAATCAGGTTTACCATAGAGAAATAGCATTGTTACTTGTTATAAGTGCAATAATAACGGTCACATAGCCAGACAGTGTAGAGATAAAATTCTAGGTTATAGGAACAGGAACAGTGGCATGATCAGGTCCAAGGATCAAGGCATGGACAAGAACAGGGATGAGAACAAGAACAAGAACAGTGACAGGAACAATAATATGGACAATGAGTTCAAAAGAAGGCCTGATAAGGAAGTTAGAGACGCTGATGATGATCAGTGCCTAATGGGAGTTTTACTCCCACCCCATAATTGATCACCTCATCAGGAGGTGGGGGAGGTACTAAGCTAAGAGGCTCTTTCTTAGTCCCGAGCCCCAAAGGTGGCCCTTTGCCATTGATGACAAAGGTGGAGAGATATGAGTAAGGGGGAGAGCTTCAAGTGAAGAGGAAAGCTTCAAGTCAGGGGGAGCAAAACTTCAAAGGTAGATTCTCAGTTGTGGGTTTCATTTTTGGCTCTTAAGAAGTGTTTTTCAGTAAAGGTTTGCCATCAATGACAAAGGGGGAGATTGTTGGCAATTTTGGGTACATTGCCTTTGCTCAAGTGTTGATGTTGTCATTGATGTCAAGAAGCGGAAGGGTTTTTGTGAAAACCAAGGCAAACAAAATAAAAGGTTTTATTTAAAACCATGGATAATAGATTTGAAATGGGTTTTTCTTAAAACCCAAGTTGGCTCTTCGTTTCGTTGAAAAAGGTGTCCCGGTGATGAATATATTTAATTTTAAATATTTAGTTTAAATTTTATTTATTTAAAATTTAAATTAAAATTTTAAATTAAAAGGGCCGACGTGTTTGGTAATGCATCAAAGTGCATATAAATCGAGGCAAATAATTTCATTAATGTTGAGAGTAGAATTCGATATTATCCTCGTGCATTTTCGATTTCGTCGAAACCCCTGTGCCAGCGAAGAGGAAGTCAAGTGATTATGTGGTCAAAGGTGTTCATGATTTAAAAAGGGGGTTGCGATATCTTTAGAAGAGCTCGAAGAAATTGCATTTGAAGAAAAGGAAAAATCATCCTTCGCATTAGAGTGTGCTTGAACATAATACACCTTGGTCGATTTTAGATAGCACTGTGCATGAATTGTTCAGTAACAAAGAAAAACAAAGGAGGAGCAATTTTAATAAATTGAATAATATTTGAGTGCATCATTTTTCGTGATAACAGTGGTTGAAGAAATCATTCAAAAACATTAGAGAAAGACAAAAATTTGAATGCTCTGATTGATATTTGTGAAGCGCACGATATCGATCCTTTCGAAGCTCAAGGTTCTTGAATGGCACAAAATCGAGGGACTATTTTTTAATAAGTATGCAATTCAGGGCATCTCGGCTCTTTGAAACTGAACGTCTCAAGCTACGTGAATGAGTGACAGATATAATTGGTCGACGTAGCCTTGCATGGAAGGAAGATAATGGGTTTGAACCTTATCGAGGTTGAAAGGGGAAATAAATTTTCATCTAAGACAAACGTGGCAAGATAGAAGAGTTTAAATTTGTCAAAGTTTTTAGAGGTGTCAACTGCAGGAATAGCACAGTCGGAGATCGAGCATATGCTAATGCTCTTTGTTGGAAGTCGAGTGAAGGTTGAAATATCTTAGAGATTTTTTGGAGGTTGTGAGCGCCAATATCTTTGGTGTAAGGTATGCGTAATCCTCATTATAATTATTTTTGTAAAGAGGGGTTTGAAATTAGTCAAGAGTTATAAGGTGTGAGCTTTTATTTGGTTGTTGGGGCATACGTATAAGGGTAGTTTTTGTTTTGAAAATTATTTGAGTGTTATGGTATTGGGAGTTATAAGGTAAAGGAAATTAAAATAACTTTGTTTAAATATTTTGAGGGTATTAAATATATATATTAATATTGGAGGAATAAGGTGATGATGGCTGGTTGATTTTTATTGGAAGACAAGTTTAAATGCACTTTTAGAAAAGAAGATAATTATGGTATTTTTTTTTTATAAAAGTATATCATATTATATATCGTTGGAAAGCTCATTTCGAGGGCTATTTGACTAACTCATTTAGAAGGAGAAATAAGGTGTATATAGAGATATATTTCTGTTTTGTAAAGGGTTTCAAAAGTAAATATTGTTGTGCTCTTTTTTAAAGTGTGTTGTGTGGCAGATTTCCAAAGGGGTTTCTTCACTTCAAAAAGGTATGGGCACATTCTCCTATTAATTGTTTATGGTGGTTGATTTCTGAAATATCATTGGAGGGAAAAGGATTGTTTTCGGTTTCCTTTTCAAAAGTGGTTGGGTGAATGCTTCAAGGTTGATGTTGAGTTGAATGGTGTTGGTTGACTAAACCTTGTTTGATGAGCATTGTTGTTGAAATCAAATTGTTTGGTGAAAAGAACATGAGTATCATTGTTATATGAGATATTGCATGATTGGCAATTGTTGGGTTGTGTTTCATGTTCTTGAGAAAAGCATACTACATCTATCTTATTCTATGAGATTTGAGATTGAGATTGGGAGTTAAGTATAGAACATATTGAGACTCTAACAATTCTCTTTATGCTTCTATGAGGTTGATGAATCACATTGGGTCTCTAACAATTCTCTTTGTGGGTTCATGCCAAGAAAGTTTTTATTGATGAACTTGTGAGCAGGTTTTGGACAGGTTCCGTTGGGGACTTGTGAGCAGGTTTTGGACAGGTTCTGTTGGGGACTTGTGAGCAGGTTTTGGACAGGTTTCGTTGGGGACTTGTGAGCAGGTTTTGGATAGGTTCCTTTGGGGACTTGTGAGCAGATTTGGACAGGTCCTAGCAGAGGACTTGTGAAGCTGAGTTTGATAGTTCTATCAGAGAACTTGAGGACAGAGGTGCATTTGTTCTGTGAGAAGAACCTAAGGATAGATTTGTGCTAGACCGAAGGACTGTGTTTAGTGTAGATTCGAGGACCAGCTTTTGAGGTGATAGAGTTGAGGATAGAGGTCTCCAGATAGAGTAGGGAAGACAGGTGTCTTCTGTGGACAGAGTTCCATTTGCTAAGGGTAGCAGAGGCAGAGGTCTTCTAGAGGATCACCAGCCAAAGCAAAGGTAGGGGAAGGTATCTCCTTTGAGCAGAGGCTCATAAATTCAGATTGGGGGAAGGTATCTCCTTTGAGCCGAGGCTCATAAACATTGTAATTGGGAAGGTTTTCCAAAGAACTTTGAGATAAATTTTAGAGAAATTTTTTGTGGATGAACCACGTTAAAATTGTTGCGTCACTTTGTGGATGATCTTGTGCATTGTTTTGATATTGCTTTGGATATGTTGCTTTACTATTTTGAAGTATAAAGGAAAATTAAAAAGTGGTCTTATACTGTTCACCTCCCCCCTCTCAGTATAAGCTTGTGTTCTTCAAATTTGCAACCTATAAGACATGGGGTGAAATAAGGAAATATCTAAGTGCTGGCATGGATGATATATGCACGAGATCTATAAAGTTTGGATTTAGGGTATCGTATTGAATTCGTTGGTGGCTGTAATAGAGGGAAGAACATAAGTCTAACTTAACCATGTTGACCGATGTTGTAGGTGAAGTATGTGGGGAGGACTCTGGTGAGGGAGATTCAATGATATGTGTGCATCCTAAGAGGCTCAAGGAAGGTCATAGGAAAACTGGAAATGAACGAGGATGAGAGTTTGCTCTCTATAGTTGCCTATGTATAGGTAGGAACGTGGCTAAGCACACTGGTGGTGGATTAGGTACGATTGGATTAGGCTCTATTGGTGGAGCAGCTAGGGATAAGGTAGCAAAGTGTTCTCCCAATCTCTCAATGTCATATAATAAAGAGGTATCAACTGTAGGGGATTCTTGAAAGAAGTCATAGGGGACTATGATGGTGGAAGTGGGTGAAGGAGTGTCTTCTAATATATCCATATCAATATAATATTCCAAGGTATGTGTTGGATGTGGAGGGGAATGTAGGGATAAATCTTGGATCTCATATTCTAGCGTATATATGGTGGTTGGGTGATAACCTAGGCCATATTTATCGATGGGTGATTGGACACGAGGGTTAATGGGTGCATGTAGCCCTTGTTCATAATGGCCTAGCCCGAATCCATGCCAATGAAAGTGTTGTAGGTAGTGCAAGGTAAAGTGTGGGTTGGATAGGTGTGTAATTACATCACAAGAGCTCAATTGTGGTGGTGGAGAAGTTGGTGGAGGGATTAAAGAGTCGAATCCTGCATAAACAAAATTAGTATAGTTATCAAGGGATTCTAGTTGAACAACAATTCCAATAGTTAACACCAAGGCTGAGGGACAACCAAACTCTTGGATAGATTGGATAGGGAGGTTGTGTACACGAGCATCGCATACACTATATTCTCCTGGGTCACTATTTGTCATGAAAATGGATATGTACCATGTGGTACGCTTTGGTGACTGAGGTGGAGTATCAAAATCAAATAAGGAAGGTGAAATTTATGATTCTCTAATAGTAGTGGTTGAAGAGTGTGGAAGTTGTTCATCTGGACTGAGTTTCGATTGTTCCTATTCATGGTGTTTGATTATTGTGTCTTGAATAGGATGTTTGGTCTATGTAACTTGTG
The DNA here is from genome assembly GCA_028583015.1 of Wollemia nobilis. Taxonomy (NCBI): domain Eukaryota; kingdom Viridiplantae; phylum Streptophyta; class Pinopsida; order Araucariales; family Araucariaceae; genus Wollemia; species Wollemia nobilis. Next base: position 1,248,017 of record JAQPPZ010003072.1, read on the forward strand.
AATGGGAAGGTATCTACTTAGGCACTAGGCTACGTGGAGACATGAATGTCCTAGACTTAGGTCAAAAGGGAAGAGGAGGTGTTTGGGGTGGAGGAGTTAACATGATAGGTTGTGTAATGGGTGGAAATGGTGGTTGTGAACCTGCAGGTAGAAATTGGAATGGTAGAGGTTGGGATGATTATGGAGGCCATAAGGGTGGTAATGATAAAGGTATGCTAGAGGTTTTATGTTCCACCGAAGCTTGTGCTAATGGTGTAAAATTTGAGGCTTGTGTTCATGATGAACACTAGGATATTGAGGTGGAAGTTGGGGTGGATATCAATGCTTCTACCAACTGGTGAGAAGACACAGGGAACAATTGGAAGGATGAGAATTATGGTGCAAGCAAAAGGTCTACAACATTACAAAACTTAAATGGGTCTCCATCAACTGGGACACAGTGAACGAGTCCATTGTGTACATATTTGAGGTAATGGTGTAGTGTGGATAGGACACACTACATGTCTCTAATCCAAGGACGACCTAGGAGAATATTGTATTGCATTTCTTCTTGGATGATGTGAAAGAGGATAGAAATGGTATGGATGCCTACATGGATTGGTAAGACTATGGATCCTATGGTAGGTCTCATGGAGCCATCAAAAGCACACAGGTCAAGGGAAGGCATGGCAAAATGGTCTTGAGGGATGTGCAAGTGATGTAGAACAGCTATGGATATGATGCTAATGGATGAGATTGTGTCAATGAGTACCTGCTTGTAGGTGATATCATTGATCATGGCTTGTATGTGGAGAGGGGGATATTTTCCTTCTCCAATGAGTTCCATTATCTCATGGTCATGAAAGTTGATTGAAGGCTAGAGGCATCGTGGGATGTTTCCTACAAAATTGATAAAGGTATTTGTGTCATGTGTATCTAGGCCAATGGAACGTAGGATGGAATTCAATGCCTTGTGATGGGGTTGAGATTTTTGTAGGAGGTCGAAGATGGATAGTCATGCAAGGATGTTACGTAATTGATGGGTTATGCTACCATGGATGATAATCATATTTTGAGGTGGTAGAGGTACGATATTAGATATTTGAGATGTTTTTGGTGATGTGAACTAGGCAAGGGGAGAAAAAATAGGTGTTGTATGGCATGACAGGTACCGTTGGTTCCTTGTAATGAGGTTGATCATACCTACTACATCGCATGATGGCGGATCATGTTGTACACTGTTCACTTGGCGAGGTGGAGCTGGGGTATTGTTTAGTAGTCTAGGGGGATTGGATCCTCTGTGATCTGGTAGAAAGTTTTGAAATATCCCTAAGTTTCAATTCTACAAGGCTAGAGGGTTTGCTACCTAAATGGTGCCCCTATCGATTAGGTCTTGAACATGCCCGCGGAAGGAGCAACATGAATTGATATTATGACCCCACTGCCTATGGAAAGGAAAAAAGAGCTACTCACTATAGTCATGAGGCTTAGGTGAATTTGGACTCAATGAGTGGATCTCATGTAGGATGAGATGGTTGCCCTCATACAATCTAGGAACAGGGCTGGTAATGGTTTAGATAAGGGTGTGAAGTTGCATGGTGGAACTTGTGGGTGCATGCCTTGGTATTGTTATGATCGAGGTGGAGCAAGAGAATTGGTTTAGACTGCTTGTGCTTGTGGTGTATAGGGTGGAGGGGTCGGTTCTAGTGCTAGAGTAGTAGCTACGACCTGGTTGGCTTACGATGGATGAGGGTAAGGTTGGTTTGGTATAGTTCTATTGAAGTGAAAGTTGAAGTTATAGTTGGATTTGGCTCTCAACATAATCTTTCCAGATTGAACCTTGATGTCTTCAATCACTTTTTCTTGTGAGATGGCATCTTCAAAGGTACAACTTTGATGAAGCTGGAGGTATGTGGAAATTTATTTGTGGTAGATATTAGAAAAGAGTTTCATGACCTCCGTAGTGGAGAGGCTATGGGTGATGTCATGTATAATCACTCTCCATATGAAAATAAACTCAATAATGGGTTCATCGTCTGCTTGTCGTAAGGCGTAGACATTAGAAAATGCGGTCCTTTTCTTGATGTTGATGGAAAAGTCCTCTAGGAAGGATTTGTCTAGTTGGTCAAAGGTATACAGGATATGGCATGGGGGCATGTTGTACTAATCCAATGCTGGCCTAGCGAGGGACAAGGAGAAGGTACGCAACATGAGAGGGTTACTACTATGAAGCTGGTAGTAGGACGAGCGGTAATTGCTTACTAGGATATTCCTTACCTCTATACTTGTCAAATTTTGGTATTTTGAAGTGATAGGAGTAGGGAGGAACGGGAACTGATGGGTGGATTGGATCATTGTGTAGTTCATCATAATTGGGCTTTTGCGGCCCATAGCTAGAGGTGTGCAGGTTCAACATTTTGACTTCATCTTGTAGGAGTTGAATTTCAGGTGTCATAGAAGTAAGGGACAAAGCTATGATAGGCTGCCCCTATGGATGTGGTGGATACTGGTATTTTTTCTCTTTGTAGCATTGTGAAGAGTATAGTTGCACCTGATATTGGTAAGGTGGGTACTGAGCGATATGTGTTATCGTATCTGTGGGCACACTAGGTTGTGGGGTAGGTGTCTGTTGGGAATAATAGTACTGTGACTGGGTGACCTATGGTGGTGGCACAAGTACTTGTTGGGTTGGATCCTATTGTAATGGTTGGGCCATAGGTAGCGATGACTAAGATGGGGGAGGTGAAAAGAAACTAGGTGTAACTAGTAATGGTGTAGGTATCTGAGCTACCAGTACTAGGGGTGGATGAGACAAGGTATCAAAGGATGGGATTTGTATCTGTCTTGGAGGGTAAGAAGTAGGGAAGCTAAACTATGTAGAATAGCTCAACTAAGTGGATGTATAAGCTATATGTATTGGTCCATAGGTAGGATGGATATTGGTAGTAGGAGCCTAAAAATGAGGAGGTGGTGGTATCCTAAAGGTTGTCATAGACAAAGGTGGCTCTAAATGTTGGGTGTCATGCAATCCAGATACCTAGGATATTTATGGGAAAGCTACTTAAAAGGTGGGATAAGCTACTGAGGTAGAATTCTAGGTTGAGGGGAAAGTGTATGTGTAAAATCCCTCTTGGGTTTACCCATCTTGCTCCTGAAGAGGCGATTGGTAGGTGCCTTTAGATAATAGCTAAGACTCTTGTGAAGAGTATGGATGTGAGGTTTTAGGAGATGCTTGTGGTTCCTATTGGGGAGGAAGCTATTGTGTAGTTTGGAAGGATGGATTTTGGTTTCCTACAGTAGAGGATGATAGGTCGGACACCATTCCTATGGTATGGGCAAATGATGTGACCTCTGTACGGGTACGATTCAAGAGTGGTGAGTCACTTTCAAAAAGGGATTGGATAAATTTTGGAAGAAGGGATGTGCAAAGGTGGGAGAAGTGAGTATGAACTCCTCATACATGATAAATAATGGATGAGGTTGTCCTGGTCCTGTGTAAATCACATGGTCACAGAACATGGTCAGTGTATTAGGTTAGGATGGGGCTGAAAGGAGTACGTAATCCTTTGTGAGTGAAGTAGCAAGGACTTCACTCAAGGTTGATTTATCATCTAAAGGCATCATGTGTGTGAATCGTACATCAAATTCCATGCATGAATCAGATGTGTCTATGATATTCCCCTTCAGTATCGAAGGAGTAAGAATGGACTGACTAGAGTAAGTGAAAGGAAATTCCTCTAAAGAGCGTGCTTGCTCACGCTCTCTACTATGAGTGACCATAGACATAGTAACATGTGGATGGGTTTTGGAAATAAACCCTGTGCAATATAGACTCAACTGCGTCTAATGTAAATGTGAAGCAAGTGACATGTTGTATGTGGTAAAATAAAATATAGTGTAATGTGTTGAGACTGGTCCGTGATCATGCAAACAATGGTAGACCGGAATCAATTCTAAATGCTGAAAATAAATGTGTTTTGTTTGTTTTGTGTGTTGTAATGTTGGTACTTCCTATGTAGAATAAAGGGTAATGGAGTGGATACTCTATCAAATCGGGAATGTAATCAATATCAAACCTCCTACAACACCCAAAGATGCATGGAATAGAATGGTATCACAACGTGTAAATGGTGACTTGTATGGAAGGTATGGTAAAATGATATCCTAAAGGGGAAAAACCCACTATGCTAAAGTGAGTTTACTATATCCTCTCAAGAAAAGAGGTGGCATTTTTTATGACATGCTAGGCATGGTCAAAAACCCCATGCATTCGTTTCACCCTCAGGCGGGCTTAGTCCAGAACAACAGTTACCGTGTCCACAAATTATGTGAGCCTTATGGATGAAGACATCTAATGTTGTCCCACTTCACAAGTAACCATTGGTGATGAAATCCAAGGCCCAATCACAAAATTGGGAGATTTTTTGATGATGAAATCCAAAAAACCGCTCATGTGGGGCAGCTAGGTGTCTAGGGGGGTGAGAACTGGTGGAGGGTAAAACTTCGTCGACACCAGTCTCAAGCGATGGATTGGGGATGAAGTCCAATATCACCACTTGTTTAAATACCATGTGAGTGTGTGTGGGTTTGTGTTTTTCTAACGATGTATGTAAAGCAAGAAACTAACTAATTACCTTTTCAAAAGAAAACTAATCCTAATGTGTTTTCAAAAGAAAATGATTAGATAAAGAGTTATTGGCAAAGAAATAGTCTAGCCCTAAATGCCTTTTCAAAGCAAACTAATCTACTTTGTAAAGCATGGAAATATGCAATCCAAGTGTGTGGAATAAAGGGGATTAGGAAACCCTAATTTGAACTTTAGAATGCAAAATTCTTTCAGAAAATGGAAGAGGGGATTAGAAATCCTAATTTTAACTTTAGAATGCAAATTTCTTTTTAGCAATGGAAGCTATCAATGAAGGAGGAAACAATGTAGGCTTGTGCTACATGCAAAAATAAAAGATGAATGCAAATTTATTTCAGAAATAAATTTATGAAAGTTGCTAGACAGTTGCAGGTTTTGAAATTTTAGAAAGCCTAATGATCTTACAAACTTGCAATGAAAATAAAACTACACCTAGAAATGGCTATTTGACTAGCTAATGATTTTTTTTGCTTCCAAAACTTGCAATAGAGGTAGAAAAAGTGAAAATACCTGCATTCTTATGCTAAGGGGGGGTTTGCATGGCCCCTGAAGAGATAACCCTAGTTTATTTGGGGTTTTTTGAGGCTTCTATGCTCAAATCACCACTTGGGGGATGAATTTAGTTTGGTAGGTGCAGAACTAAAATCTAAAGGTTTAGGAGGCTTTTGGAGGTTGTAGGGAGTTCTAGAAAACCCTGATTTGTAGATTTTGGGGCTCTGGAGTCCAAATCACCACCTAGGGGGTGAATTGTGAATAGGTTCACAAGATGGGGGTGAATCAAGTTTAGAGGCTTCAACTTCAGGATCTGCTAACCTAGGGTGGTTCCTAGGGTTTTGGATGCCTCTGTGGTAAACAAATTAGGTACCTATAAGACACAAAAATAGAGAACAAAGTTAGATTCACACTAAAATGGTTAACCTAGAATTGTCTATTGTGGGGGTCCCATCGGGTGTGTCAAAATAAAATGGGAAAAAAATGATATTTGATAATTCAACACATAAGCAAATGATGCATTAAACGAAGAAACTATGTTCCATTGATATTAAAAGATACATGTTATAAGAGGGACATGATGCCCTTTATCCATTTATTTTCCTAAAAATGTTACAATCAATATGATGCCTTCTTTAGTTTTCCCTCAGTGTAGGTGGGCTTCTTTGTATGTGGGCCACCATCGGTTTGCTTGTTTTATGGTGTTCTTCCTCTTCAAATCTACTAAATAACCTAAAAATGAGTGTTAGTGCATAGAGGGGATTGCCTTAGTCATGCCCCATAGTGATATAGACAAATTGACTGATAATATGTAAAGAAAATTGAAATAAACTATGGGAATGGAGATAAAACAAGAAAATAGAGCTTACATGCCAGATCTGGACTGATCTGGACACTATAGACCCAATTCACCACCCAAGGGGTAAATTAGGACCATATTCATGGGGTAAGGGGCGATCTGAGATGTGAGGTCCCTTTTTCAAAATCCCTTTGGTAGATCGATTCTTAGGCAGCTGGTGTGCCTCTGTATGCTGTCAAAATCTAATTGTGTGCATCGAGAACTTACTGTTCAATGTTCACTTTCCATTTCTACAGAGTTTCTATAATTTGTTAACTTTTGGATAGAGATGTAATTAGGGTTTTAGGACCCACTATTTATAGGAAATAGCAAGGTGCAGGGGGGGAGTTAGATAGACTAAACCTATCTTTGATTCTAACTAGGGTTAGGTTAGGAAATGCAATGTGGCAACATCACATTCATTATGAGAAATATCTCATCCTCACACATGTGAGGATGGATTAGAGCTAATCTTGATTAGGAGGCCTTAAGTTAATTTAGGACATGATTAAAATAAACATCCTAACAAACCCTAATTTCACACATGTGGGAGGGTAAAATTACCATTAATTAGGAATTAGAGGTTAATTAATAAAATTTGCCCTAAAAATGTGACTTAAGTGAAGTCAACATTAAATTAGATTTTTGGAATTGACTTGTTAATTGTTTTTTTCAATTAATACCCCATGGGGGCCTCAATTGAGTGCAAATAGGCTATGTATTGCTTTGGACTATTGTCTTAAGGTATCCCAATCCATGGAATGCGGTTTTGAAGGCTTACTAGAGTTTTGGACCTAAAAGCTATATACAAAAGTCTACACACTACTCTGGTGAACTATGGCAATCTACGTATGACTACGCATGACTAAGCATAACTAAACATGACTATGTGTAGACACCAAAAATGCATCATGTCGAGGATGAATACTCATATGGATATGCTACAAGACCATATGGAGGATCTTGGACAGAATTCGAGATAGAGCAGTGGTTCTAACCACTCAATTTAGGCATTTTGGCCTAATCAGTCTAAACCATAGCCCAGACCTGCGGTCTCAAGTCTAAACCATGGTTGACACCTACAGTCTGCAATCTAGACCGCAATTGTGACCTGCAGTCTTAACTGAAGTTCAGTTAGGCCTTCCATCCGAGCCAAATTGGTTAGAACGGCCAAAATATCTAGAAGAAGGTAGTTGAAGGACAGAAGATTCAAGAGGCTTTCATCCCAACTGTCCTAACCACCCTTCTTGGTCTTGGCTTCTCCATGAAGCCACCCCTAGCCCTAGGGTCATGCTATAAATACCCCCTCCAAATGAGGAGAAAAATAGAAGCAAGCCTTGGAGATTTGAGCAGCGAAGCCCTGGTGAATTGTACACTCAAACTGAGTATACTAAGAGATAGAGCTATTGCACTTAATCCCGACCCTTTTGTCAACATTCATGATGAATTGCATTATGGATGCCCTAGGTGCTTAGGAGAGTCAAAAAGCACAAATTTGGGCAAATGAAGGCCCTTCATATTGAATTGACCACCAAATCAGTCTGAGGACAACGAAGGCAAACCTTGAACATCAATTTGGACAAGGAGATCAAGCCCACTGCCCCCTAATTTTGAGGGTAAATCTATCAAAGGTAAAATTGTGGCTGTCAACCATGGTTCACAGTGCAGACCACTCACCAGAGCTGTTGTTTGCAATAGTGACATATCACCTTACTCTTTTCATTTTTGTATAGTTAAATAGGTTAGATTAATCATTTCTTAGGTTTAATTACAGTTTAGAAGAATTATGACCGTAGGAATTATCTTAGAATAGTTAGTTTATGCTTTGTATTAATTAGGATATTTGTGGATATTTTATGCACCTCTATGCTTCTATTTTGATATCTGATCCATGCATTATTTGTCTAATGATCTCATTTATGCTATATTACAAATCTTGATTCAATTAGCATAGTTTAAAGGTTTTCTTTATGTTTTCTTGATTATTAGTTTAAATGGCATTATCATGTATGTTTCCTTAAAGGGCCTCATTATGAGAGGCTATCTATCTTTTTGATCATGTGTTGTTGTTTCTATATCATAGGAAGACAAGTAGAAGAGGATTCCATATCATAATCCTTCCACATCACGAAGAAGGGGGTCAACTCCACCCCAAGGCAGTTTGCAACTAGTCAAAGGGCAACATTAATGCACCTACCCTATTGAGGGCAGTGGCAATTGTATAGACTATATCACCATTCAAGTGATCCTAAGAGGGGCATATGTGTAACAAAAAATCATTCATAATCAATACAAGAAATATCATTTTGTTGAATTTATGCAATGTGTCAAGCTTTTATGCTTTTATGATGACTATAGTCTAATACAGTAGATAGGAGCATGTTTTTTGGTTATGTCAGAAGGCGATCATGGTGAAACTCCGCATTTGTAGCCCTTAAGTGCTGACATTCTTGAATTTTCTTATCTCAAGTGCTAACCACAGCTAAAAAATGCGGTTATTTGTTGGCCCACGACTTTCACCTGTGGTTCACACTACATCCCGCAGACCAGAGCTACAGTTTATAGTAGAGAAACCACTTGGCATCAAATAAAGAGCTGAGGTAGGCTCTATTTTTATTCTCTATTTTGTATTTTTTCTCTATGTTTTTACAGTAAGTGTTAAATCAATTACAAATTAGGTACACTAAATAAAAAGGGTGAACGAATAGTCCTAGTTTGCTTTCAAATTCCTTCCATTAGAAATGTGCTGCTAGGAACGTCAAAACTCTGATTGTAGTCCACCCTAGAATACAATAACCTTGATAAAAATTGAGTGGTCATTTACATTCTTGAGGCCTAATTAGAGGACAGGTCATCATAATCGAATTGTCATAATGCCATGTAGGACATAGTATGCATACCTTTATAAATTTGAAATATTCCTTTTATTTTTGTGCATATCATGTAGGAATGATCATATGAATGCTCTTTTATGCATTTGTATTTATGCAAAGTAAAAATAACCCCACACACCACATTTCATTTAAACATCAGTGGCGTTGGGCTCTCATATCCAACCCATTTTATTGAGACCAACAGTGGACGCCATTACCACTTGGTTGGCTCATTTGAAATTGTATTATTGGGACCCGCTCGTTGCCAAGGCCGACCCAAGAACTATCCTATCCATACAAAATATCATGCACTCATATTTTAAAGAGTGTATCGCTATGCACGGTGTGCTGGGTGAGGGTTGGTAGTACCTATTCTACATCATTGAGTATGGACTTCATTCCCATATTTTTCTTGTGCGAGTATATAGGTGAAATCTAATTAAACTGAGAATAAAATCCAATGATTTTGCAAAACATGCGAGAGTTTCTCATACTGATACAACACATTTTGAAACAACATCAAACAGTCTAAGGCTCATTTTAAAATTTAAAAATAAGATAAGCATCATTATATACCTTTTTTTATAATAAAAGATACATCTAGATGCTAGGTACACTATGGTAGATAGACGGGGTGGTCGACAAAGGTGTAAGTCTGAAGCCAATCACCAAGCCCCAAATGATTCACAAATACACGTGTCTAGTCCTCAACCACATGAGAAAACCAAAAAATGTTCGATGAGCATTAGAGGAGACAACTCGACAGAAGGAGATCCCATTGAGCATACCATTGATAGACTAGCATCAGTGCATTCTGTTAGACGTAGATTAGAGCATGGAGCTTCTTAGATTGAGGGTGCTCCACTTGGAAGCCATTACTGAGACTACATTGCATGTGCATCCATGGGATCAGCCGAAGAGTATGTTATTTAGAGGACCAAATTGGTACCCATTCACACTAAGTCTATAGGGTGTATTATACCCCCACCTTCTAAGTATATAAGGAATATAGATCCGCCCATTCAAGGGCAAGTAGACGGGCTCCTTGTTGAGCGCAAGTTTACCCATACTTCCATGCATACTATAGCATGCAATATCACCATTGATATATCAAAGGTGGAAGCTAATGGAACACCACTCCATGAGAGGTGGAGGTCTAGATAGCTAGACGGTCTAGGTAGTGTGTTAGAGCAGCTAGGATGTAAGCCTTTGGCTCCACCCACTCGTGCTTCGAGTGAGCATAGCGGGAGCACCATTAGAACTACTAGAGAGCATGGAGAGGCTTCTAAGTGCCCTCATGTCTCATGTCCACCATCCATGCATGGTGGCACACAACATAGGACACTGCATGATGTTGATGTCGTCTTCACAGATAGAGGTAAATGCACAGCACATTAGTTCGATGGGTACAAAACCCACAAGGTCATTCGTACAGATCAAGCATACCAAAGGCCTCCTACGACTAACCAGGTCAAAATATCATATTGAATGGCCTCTAAACAGAAATTCCAACTCCTCCAAGATCAATTGGAGGATGCTCACCTAGAGAGGCAATGCATTAAATATGAATATCTTTAGGCGCAAAGGCTTACTAGATAGAGGTTGTATGAGCAGCGCTTGCACAAGGAACGCATCCTCATCTAGAAGGAGAATGTAGAGTAGGAAGATATGTTGGCTAGGGCTGGCCTATATTATTAGGACGAGCATAGAGAGTAGGTGCATAGGAAGGCTCTTTTGCAAGCTGACATGCACCATGAGCACGTAAGCGTTCACACTCATATCATTGCCCATCAGAGAGAGCGATCGCACTCGGTCAAAAATGAGAGGTAGCAACATTATGAGGAATAAGAGGGAAACCGATACAACTAGGAATACCTTGATAGTTCTCAAGCTAAGGAGGAGGAAGAGCAATGCCCTCCACCTTGACAAAATAGGAGTGTACCTCCAAAACTATCTCTGCGCTAACTTAGGGAGGACTTTCTATCTTCTAAGACTTACAAAGCTTTGGCCAAGAAGGTCAAAGCAATTGAGAAACAAGGCACGACTGTCCAAAAGCCGACATTGAGGAAAATTCATAATGAACCTTTATATCCCTTGGTGCCTACGCCACCATACCCTAAGCATTTTTAGATGCCCTAGTTAGACAAATTCAAGGGTGATGAAGAGGCACAATAACATGCCATGAGATTTCTAGATGCTTACTTCCAGAAAGAGAACAACGATGCACTGTTATTATGTACGTTTTTCATTACACTCTCTGGGCCAGATTGAGAGTGGTTCAATCTGCTAAAGAAACACAACATAAAAATTTTTGAGCAATTAGATGATGCCTTTCTTGAACGCTATTCCTTTGACATCAAGAAACAAGCCAACCTTTTTAATTTGGCTACGCTAGCTTAGTGCGATGACAAGCCAATAGAATAGTACAGGAAGAGGTGGATGTGATTGATGGCAAAGTTGTCATTCCTAATTCTTGCCATAGAATTAACCTGAATGTTTACAAAAATTTGTGCCAAGCACATCTTGCTACTATTGCAGTTGCAGCAGTATGCTACATTCAAAGAATCTTTGGTGCAAGCCAAGGTAATTGAGGATATCAAGTTGCAGGAGGGCAACTTGAAGCTCAAAACTAGGAAAGAGGGATATAGAAAGAGTACCTCAAAGCAACAGGGCAAGCAGGCCCATGTGAATCAGGTGGTACTAAATCTCCAAAATGAGGATAAGGGGAAAAATAAATAGAATTATCAAGCCCATCCTCCTCCTATGCAATACAACCAGCGCAAGAATAACTACAAGGGCAAGAAAAAAGAGCAATGCCCACCTTGCATATTCACACCATTGATGTAATCATTGACATCAATTTTTTATCAGCTCTATGATACCAAGGTAATAATATTACCCAAAGTCAAGATGGTTGATCCTAATCAGCCCAAGCCCAAATACTATCAGGAAGATCTGTTTTGCATATTTCATAGAGCAAAATGCCATGACATCGAGGTATGTTGTCTTTCAAACATATTGTGCAAAATATGATAAAAAAGGTAGAGCTTGTGGTACCAGGCAATCGCTAGGCATCGAAAAACCAAAACATGGGTATTTTTAAAAATTTGTTACCAAACCATGAGGCACCGCGTAACCACACTGGCCATGTCAATCAAGTGCGAGTCGAACCACCTACCCAGGGTTTCGTTGACATGGTCAATGTTGTTACCAGACATGGGAGGTACAAATGGCCGAATCAACCTCATGCTCCCATTCAAATATAGGTCATGCCCTAACAGCGATAGGTACAAAATATTTTAGGCCCACCAATGAGACTGGTGGTGACCATTAGGAGCAGGCTAGTTCAAAACCTACAGATGACTCCTACAAAGTTGTCAATATATGAGCTTATACAATAGTCCCATAGGAATAGGGGGAATCTTATGGACATTCTAAGGTCCATTTAGATACAGTCCTAGGATGCAGAAGCATTCACAAACTTCATGGGGCATGTAAAATAGTGTTAGGAACCAATGATCCAATTCTACGATCACAAAGTGAAAATGGTTTCTACAAGCATGACTGACCCACCACTACCTATCATTGCATCTGTTAACCACATGACATTTAGAAGGGTCTTGATTGACTCTGGTTCATCAATCAATATAATCATGAATAAGGCACTACACCATTTGAAATTACCTAAATCACTCATCGTACCAACCACCATTACATTGAGAGCATTTAACGACACATTATGCTCTACGGTTGGCACGATTGTCCTACCTATTCAGATGGGACTAAATGCCATTCTCATAATGTATCACATTATAGAGGGTGCTTTGCAGTATAACATCCTACTAGGGAGGCCTTGTAATCACGAAATACGTTGTGTTCCCTCGATATTGCATCATTGTGTCAAGTATATACACGAGGGACAAGTTCACATGGTTTCATCAGATGAAGAACCATTCAAGTTCATGAACTTAGCAGATTTTCCAGGGGGTTTCATGATCCCATCAATGCACTTGGACATACATCCCACATCACCAGTAAGGGTTCCAAGAGGTAAACCTGTAATGCATGTTCAACCATCGATATCTGTATCAAATAGATCTAAACATACCACTACAACTTATTTGAGACCGAGTGCATTAGCAATGCATCAATATGACAATAAATTAAAAGTGAAATTGGGCAGGAAAGAAGCAAAGAACATGCCCAAACCAGTCATCGCTGAGGCTGCCACTCCCATGGAGGTGGAGGAAACCCAGGATCAAGTCGAGGAGGCACCTTAGCCTGCTTCTCCTGCATCATTAGCAAGGTCATCTGCACCATAGGTTATTGCTCACCTAGCCAGTACAGGTCTGGGTGAATACCTCATGAAAAATGTGACCTTTGGTCCTATTTTAGAGACTGCACAAGACATGGGTCAGCTGATAGCCCATATATATCCAATTGGATCCATAGTACCGTTGGGCGAGCCAACCAACCAAACAAAATTCATCTACACCAAGTTGGACCAAGTTCCAATGTGAGCACCCATGGAGATGGATGATGAGGAACAATTCACGGTGAACGTTCGGTACTTGTTCAACCTAGAGTATGCGATACACATTTTTGAGCTCTATCATTGGCATGGATATGACCTTGGTATTTTCAAACAAGGATGAAGAACCCCTCTTGAACTACGTTATCAGTTGGAAACTGATAGGTTTGGATTGGGATTGCATATTTAGGGACATGATTTACTCACTGCATCATTGGATCATTTATACCTGAGTCTGGGGGATGATGTGGATTTTAATCCATATTATCCTAACATGTCTAGTATTCAAGGCAATAACCCATTGGTGTTAGTCATCACCATTGAGAGACAAAATCTTTAACATGAAGAGTTATCAGAGCAGAACCCCAGAGGCAACCTGGGTCATCAAAACTGTATCACAACTGACGATACTGGTATGCAGGGGCCCAACCCCACCATTCTAGGCGATCTCTATTTAGGAGATATTTGTAGTGAATATGGAGAGGAGTCCACCTTTGAAATAAGTGGACCGAGTTATGATGTAGACGATGAGTCCTCAAATAATGATCAATCTAAAGAGAAAGCTGAACGAGCCTTCGTGGTTCTAGCATTTCTATGCCATTTATAGCCTAGAGAGAAATTAGATGAGACAAGAGCATTGCATAGTCAATAGTGATTATGAAGATAATATAGAGAGGTCTACTTAAGACCTTGTCCAATTAATTTCCTAATATTTAGGACATGATAGAGTGGTCTGCTCATAGTAGCAATCATAGCGATGAGGTTGAGATGAACGATCCAAGGCTTGTATATCTGCTACATCTATTATTTGTGGATTCAGAGTATGTTATAGAAGAAGTGCCTCTTAATACTGATCACTCTGAAGGGAAAGTAAATCTAGTTTTTGCATCGATGTCGTATATACGATTATTTTATCTGATTTATCCGGATAGTGATGATAGTGACCGTAGAATTAAATGTAGCACCCTAAAATTGGCGCAGTAAAATTGGAATAATTACATTCACCTTAGTAAATAAATTTAAATTCAAATTTAACCTCCCAAACTGCCCGTTAACCGCCAGGAAACCCGTTTCCTCTTTTTTCGTGCCATTTTTAGCAGTTGTTTTGACCGTTTGATGATATCGTCTCCGATCAGATGATATCGCCCTAGATTTTACGATTTCGTCTGGACTAGAACGTCCAGACGATTTTGTCGCAAAACTGAATTTGCATAGTTGGAATCCATTCCAACGGGTCTCCAATCCAGGAAGAAGCGTGTCTGCGCCGTTGGGACCCTTCCCCCGTTGGAGATCTCGCAAATTGGGATGATCTCCAACCTCCCAACAACTATCGTATGCCTATTTAACTCTAAAACTTTTCCTTCCCCAACCCCTGGCTAAATTTTTATGTAAATCAACTCCCTATGCGCTAAAACACTTCAAATTTGCTCTTGCACTAGTCCTATATTAATTTTATTGCAGGTACACCACTGGTTTTCAGTCGGAGCCAGCACCTATCACAGCCGACGAACCTATCAAGATCGGAGGCGATCTAGTCAAATTCGGGACGATCTCGTACTGATGCGAGATGATTTCGACTGCAGCACACATCGAGGCAATCAGTGCCTGGAGTTTGCTCTTCTTTCTATTTTCTCTATGATTTCATGCTATAAATTAGATTATTTATTCAGTTTTTATCCTATATTGCATCTGGAATTCACCCATTTTGTCTAGTTTGCATATTAAGATCATATTCCGCTATCTAAACATAGTGATTTGCATTTACTTTTGTTCTTGTATATTGTTCAATACTCATATTACTTTTTCATATAGTTTGCCCCTGTTTACAAAATAGAATTTCTTGTATTTCGCATCTGTTTGTTGTTTTGCAGGTCTCTGATGAATTCGTCTGACGAATTCGTCAGATTGCAGACGATCCTGTTAGTTTAGACAATTTTATCAAATTGAATGCGATTTTGTTGAATTGCAGATGATCCAGACTGCTACAAGTAATTAGAAACTTCATCAGACTTCTGGATTAGGTAATCTTCATTGGCCTCCTGCAAATTCTCTATTTTTTCTTTCTTTTCTGTTTGCTGTATTCATTTAAATTGCATTTTCATGTAGTTTAAGTTAGAATCATTCGGCAAAACCTAGGATGAATGCTTAAAAATAAAATGAACTCATCTAAAACTCATCCCAAAACCTAGGCGTGGAAACTGCCGCCAAATGTTTCCTGGTGAACCCACCATCCATCGAAAAATCACCAAAATACACCTCCCTTGAGAGGCGGGACCTTCGTGAAGTACTCTCGTCCGAGGTACCGCACCATCCTTTTCCCATCCTCCTTCCGGGCGCGGATCCAATAGCCTGAAGGTAGGGATGCGAAAAATTTGGAGCGATACATTTTGGTGAACCTGACGTGAATGCATCATAACCTTTTGAAAACAAAAGCAAAAACAAACAAAAAAAAAAAAAAAAATTAGAACTAAAACTTAGATGCATTTTAAAACATTTAAGGTTCAAAATCATGTTTAGATGGTAGCTCCTAAAAAGAGGTTAGCAGTTACTATAAATGTAGTAAACCAATTAGCAGCCATAGAAGTTAATTCTGTCCTTAGTATCCTTGAAACAAGTAGAAATCAATCCTTGTGGGACGAGCTTATCAGGAGACTTAGTATCATTTCATCTAGGTCCACACAACTTAAACAGATTAAGAGGCTAGTCTTGGATAGAATCCTGGATCCTCATCAATTAGTGTTCTATCATGAACTTCAGAGAGCTTGCCATAGGTGGTTAGCCTATAGGAGAGCTTTAGTATCTTCAGAGTTGTTCAGCTTCGAGGAATACCTCGAGAATGCAGACATTGTACACCGATTCCTAGGCCTTGTAGAGGACCAAGAAGTTGTTCTCACAGATAGGGAAATATGGAATAGAGTTCCTCGTGCTGTGTTATATCGAGAGTATTGCCACAAGATTTCTTTTTATCAACCAGCATCTGAGATAGACAATATCACCATAGCCCTTTTCATCAAATTCTTAAAAGAAAACTTTCAATTTGAAGAACATTTCATGACCCCTGAACAGCTTGAACCTATTAATGATATTCATAAGTTATTCATAGAATATTAGTTCATCTACTTTCAGCCTTATTATTATTGTGTGCATTTATTGTTTCATTTGCTGTCTTTATTATATTGTTTCAAAGAAAAACTAAAAAACTAAAAAATCAAAAAACAATCAAAAAAAAAAAAAAAACATAGTAAAAAACTTAAACATTTCATTTACAATATTGCATTAGGTATATATAAATATATACCTTTTAATTTGTTGCATATATATATATATATATATATATATATATATATATATATATATATATATATATATATATATATATATATATATATATATATATATATTTGCTGAAATCAAAACTTAGCACCATGACTAAACTTAGGAATGGTAAAGAAATTTTAGGAGAAGGAGAAGATTGGCTACAAAATACAACTGAAAACCCAAATGTCCTTCTTGGAGATACAAATCCGAAAGGTGAAACTCTAGGACAATCAGATGAAGACTTAGGTGAAGATAAGGAACAAGAAGGAAGTGTTAAAGAATCTTCATCCCCTAGAATAGCTCCAAATGGAGGCATCACTTTTGACAACGCAGAACATTTTCAAAAATTTCTTAATCAACATATCGACGTCCTTAATGTGGCAGTCCGTATTGATAAAGGGGAAATTAGTGATGCTCAAGCAGCCTTAGAACGGGCACTTGATATGCAAACTAATCCCTTGTCTTTCATTGATCAAGAAAGTGATAAGGGTGGACCATCTAATGCGAATATGGTCACTATAGCCCAAGCCATGACCAAACAACAGGTCACCCAACATCCTAAGCAACTTGTTGCTCAACCTAAAATCACTCCCGCACAAAAGAAAATTCCCTTCACTACTTCCTTCCTCAAAACTATTGAGCAAAATGCTTTAAATAGACAAAAATCTAAAATAAAGCCAAATACAAACTTTCAACAATCTACAATACAACACAATCCAACTTCAAAACTCCTCCATAATATTTTTCCTACCAATGTTTTACACAATAGTAACATGGCATCTAATCTGCATGTTCCTCCATCCTACGCCCATAACACTCATGTCAATACCCCATCGAATCAATATGGGGGGCAAACTAGTAATCTGGAAGCTATGGTGAAACAATTGGCTTCACATATGGACCAGATAGATCCCTACCATCCCTCGTATAATTATCGAGAGATTTTTAGCCAACCATTGGATCCCATAGTGGTAGCTCAACCATACCCTAAACATTTTCCCATGCCCGTCCTGCCTATCTATAAAGGAACCGAAGATCCCATAGAACATCTTCGTATGTTTAGGATAACATGTCATGACATATCGTATGATGACTTGCTATTACTAAAAATGTTCCCCAAAAGTTTAGGTGGAATGGCGTTAGAGTGGTATTATCAATTGCCCACTCATTCCTTAAAAAACTTTGAAGAAACAGCCGAGTCATTTGTTCATCAATTTAGTGCCTACATCGAGAGGCATGTAACTATTAAAGACCTATACAATTTAAAACAAGATAAAGACGAATGTTTTGCTGATTTCTTAGCAAGATGGAGACAATTGACAAGAAAACTGCACTTTGTGCTACCCTATAAGGAAATGTTAGACATTTTCATTAACAATTTACAAGAACAACTTTCTTATGAGCTATCAACAACTACTTTGACTACCTTCGATCAAGCTATAGACTTAGCTCGAAGAGTAGAAGATGCCCTCATTAGGAGAGGCCAAATTAGAAAGAAGGATGATGAGAAAACATCTAGAAATCAATATAAAAACAAACAGGTTGTCGGTGATGGAGTCATCGACAACATAAATGTTGCTAATGTCAATGCAACAAAAACAACAAAAAAATTCATCTTGAAACCTCCTGATAAGCCTCCTCGAGAGTTCACTAGATTAAACCAACCTTTATCAACTATTTTACCTCAACTTCTTGAAAGAGGTTTAATCCAACTGCCAGCTATCCGGGAACCTGACCCAAGCATACCCGGATATAGAGCTGATTTGCACTATGATTTTCATAGAGGTCCTGGACATTCTACCAACGCTTGTAAGAGATTAAAACATAAAATACAAGATTTGATTGACAATAATGAAATGGAAGTGCAAGCCTTCCAACCTAAACAAAACCCTCCTAATAATACTCAAAATATCTGTTCCCCAAAATCAAAATCAAAATGCCAATCAAACTTTAGACATATTTCAACACCCTTTACCAAGACATGGTAAAGAGGTAGCTAATCAAATTGAACATCACAATGTTCCCCCTCCTACTCGATATGTAGGAACCATTAGCAGACAATTACCTATTCAGGATTCTCACACATTCGACACAACCTTATCCCTGGTTACAACCAGGCCCTTACATAATTTTCAAACTTCTGATTCTAGCGATATAGAGTCAGATAGTGAGAGTGAAGTAGACACCATTCAATCGAATAGTTAGAAAAACAAATCAGATCCTATTCAACCTATCATAGATGCTAATGTTACAGAAGAACCATTTCCCAGAAGAGTCACTACTCGACCTTCTTCTAATGAAGTCCTTCCTTATGAACAAGCCATAAACTCTCAACCGAGACCGTTTCAACATCGTCACTATAACATTGTAGGTACCATCGGAGTCGTCACCCGACAACAAGCTCAAAATCCCCAACAAGAACCAAACCATAACGATGGATCAGCTCCATTCGTTCTGAAAAATCCCAATAAAGGAAATCATGCTCCTATTGTTCAACCTAAACCCCCTTACAACATTAATGAGCAATTTTCTAATACCACCGCCATAATCTCCCTTTTAGATTTATTAAGATCCTCTCCCACCCATAGGGATGAATTGATGCTTACTTTGAGCCAGATGATGGTACCTCAAAACATCCAACCTGAAGTTATGGCCAATACTATCATCACGCGAGAGATTGATTGTATTGACTTTCAGGATAAAGATATCCCACAACACAGTTTACACAAGGATAATACCTTGCATATTATAGCTTTAATTGGGGATGTAGCTGTCAAACGAGTCCTAATTGATAATGGCTCATCTCTAAACATCTGCACCTTTGAATTCTACCAACGATTTGGTTTTAGAAATGATGAAATGAAGAAGACTGATATGATTATCAAAGCCTTTAATGACGAAACACAAGAAACGTGTGGAGTCATTACCCTCCCATTGCAAGTTGGTCCTAGAACCCTTGAGACAACTGTGTTTATTGTACATTGCCCAGCATCATACAATATACTTTTGGGTCACCCTTGGATTAATGCCATGCGAGCAGTCCCATAAACTTTACACCAATGTGTTAAGTTTGAGTTTAAAAATCAATTGGTCACTATTCATGGTGACCCTAGACCTTTTGATATCTGTGCATTGGCAGAACCAGTTGGAGTGCAATTTTGCCCTGCTCTGTCATACACATATCCTAGTTCTTCTTCATCTAAAATTGTGAAATATAAACCCATCACTTCATCTATTCCTCCTCCATTAACTTCATCTTCCCATATAGATCAACCACCTTCTAAACAAATTACTGTAGAACTTCAAAAAGCTCTTAAAACTACAACCAATTCTTCAAGTTCTAATCCCATAAATTCAAAACCTTCAGACACATCTATCATACCTTCCACATCTCAAGACATAGGTAATAAGCCTTCTACATCTTATGCCCTTTTTGATGATCTTTTACCAGATTTATCTACAACCTTAATATCAAAAAAAATGAATGCTTTCATGCAAGATTCAAACCTTTTAAATCAATTGCCGCCATCTCCTCGTACTTTGGGCCTCCCACAACCTATGGGAAGTACTTACCAAGTCGGGAGTTGCGCCTTAATTTACAAAGGATATGACTGGGGAAGAATCCCTCAGAATATCAAAACCCGTCATGATGGATATGCTCGGTGCTATTTTACCAACGACTATATTAAAGCTAAACCCATGATGCTTAAAATGGGATACAAAGGGAAAGTCTTAGGACCTTTCCAAAATGGCATGAAAGAACCTTTCGAGGTAGAACCATGGCTTGCCCGATGTGGTGTGGGCCTATTACCTAGTAAGGGTCAACCCTTTCCTTTTGAGGATGATGATCATCTCATATGCTATCAAGACTATTTGGATAGACATGTTGATTTGCCTCTTAAAAATCTATCATTTTCATGCAACATGCTATCCATAGCATACCCTGAAATGATTGTTGACCCCGATGAAGAATTGGAAGGAGATATCTTCCATGATGTCTCTGTTGAAGAGATGTTGCACAATGGATTCTATTTTGATGGTTCTATACCAACCATAGCTCAACTTGAGGCCGCTGACCCTCAGAACGAATTATCTAAATTAACTTTACACAAATTACAAGAGTTGGGCATTTCACCCGCCCCACCTAATTTTGAAAGAGATCTACACATGGAGGTAGAAAATGTCATTAAAATTAATATTGGAACTGAGGACAACCCTCACATAATCAACATTGGAGCAGAACTAAGTCAAGAAAAACAAGAACAATAAATTGCATTTCTTAAAGAGTATGAAGATGTATTCGCTTGGACATATGAAGATATGCCAGGTCTAGACCCTTTTGTAGTCATGCACCATCTAGTGGTCCATCCGGATGCTAAACCTGTTAAACAAAAACTTAGAAAAATGCATCCCAAAGTGGCTCTGCTAGTCTAAGGGGAGTTAGAAAAACTCCTTAATGTTATCTTCATACAAGCTATTGATTATGCTGAATGGATCTCAAATGTAGTTCCAGTCACCAAGAAAGAAGCTACCAAAGTTAGGGTTTGCACATATTTCAGAGATATTAATGCTGCATGCCCTAAAGATGACTTTCCTCTTCCAAATATGGATCAAATTATTGATTTTACTGTTGGGAGTGGGATGATGTCCTTAATGGATGGATTCTCCGGCTATAATCAGATCAGGATAGCTCCTGAAGACCAGGCTAAAACAACCTTCATTACCCCCTGGGGTACCTTTTGCTGGAAAGTGATGCCATTTAGCTTAAAGAACGTCGATGCAACTTATCAACGGGATATGACCTACATTTTTCATGATATGATGCATGATATCCTACATGATTATGTAGATATTATAGCGCGCTCTCTTATTGAAGATCATCATTTCGACGATTTAAGAAAAGTTTTTAATCGATTACGAGAATATCTCATTCGATTAAATCCAGCAAAATGTATATTCGGAGTTAAATCCGACAAGTTATTAGGGGTTTTAGTTTCTTTATGTGGTATCAAAATTGACCCTCTCAAAATTGCGGCTATCACTGATATGCCCGCACCCACTAATATATCTGAATTACGAAGTTTACAAGGTAAACTTCAAGCTATTCGTCGCTTCATTGATAAGCTGGCGGACAAAACTGGTCCCTTTATTAAACTCCTTAAGAAGGACGTCCTATTTAATTGGGACACAGAATGTAGAGAAGCTTTTGAACTTCTCAAGCAATATCTCCTTAACCCTCCGGTGCTTTCACCGCCTAAATCTAATCGCCCATTTCTTCTATATATTTCTGCTTCAGATTTTGCCTTAGGAGCTATGTTAGCTCAGCTTGATGATGAAAAATGAGAACGTGCTAATTATTACATTAGCCGCACCTTCATCAGTTATGAAACCCGCTATATAGCGTTAGAGAAGTTATGTCTAGCAGTCGTGTTTGCTAAGCAAAAATTATGACATTACATGCTTAGCAAAAAAATGTATGTCATTACCAAATATGATCCTTTAAGATATCTCATGAGTCGACCTTATTTATCGGGTCGCACAGCCAAGTGGGTTCTTGCTCTAAGCGAGTTTGATCTCACCTTCATAGGACAGAAGTCTGTTAAGGGTCAAATCATAGCAGATCAATTAGCTGCTGCACCCTTAGAGTCTACTCATCCCCTCATTATCGATTTTTTTGATGAATGCCTTCAATTAGAGGCAAACCTTGTTGAACAATGGTCCTTATACTTTGATGGAGCCCGATGCATGAGTGGGGCTGGTGCGGGTATTATTTTAATATCTTTGCAAAAACATCTTATTCCTCTGTCCTTCAAACTAACCTTTGCTTGCACCAACAATACTGTTGAGTATGAAGCTCTAATCCTTGGATTACGAGCTGCTTTAGCACTTAAAATTAAAAACCTCTTAGTTTTTGGGGATTCCCAATTGGTTATAAACCAAATTAATGAAGTTTATCAGACCAGAGATGATAAACTTCGCCCATATAAGGCCTATGTTTTACAACTAATGGCCTTGTTTGATCAAGTTACTTTGGAAGCCATTCCTCGAACTAGCAATCGTGCAGCTGATGCTATGGCCGCCGCTGCATCTCTCCTACCCTTGGAGTTAGACGACCAATATGCTACTATCATCATTCATCGACTCTAGGAACCCACTTCACATAAGTCATGCTTAGAGCCTTTGGATGTGTTTCTAATCAAGGAAACTACTCCTGAACTCTGGTATACAGACATATTTGATTTCCTCCAAAATGGGACTTTCCCTGCTAATTCTAATCGCAACCAGCGTCGGTTATTACGTCGACGAGCAAGTCGATTTGTAATCATTGGCAATACTTTATATAGGAGATATTTTGAAGGTATCCTATTAAGATGTCTAAATTTAGAAGAGTCTAAATCAGCCTTGAGTGAAGCCCACGATGGATCTTGTGGAGGACACTTTAGTGGTAGCATCATTGCTAAAAAGCTCCTTCGAATAGGATACTTTTGGCCTACCATGGAAACGGATGCACATGAATATGTGCACCATTGCAAAAAGTGTCAAAAACATGCTAACCTTGTCCATGCACCTGCACAAGAGCTGCAGGCTATTTCTTCTCCTTGGCCCTTTTCTAAATGGGGCTTGGATATTATTGGTAAAATTAATCCTGTGTCTTCTGATAGACATAAGTTCATCATAACCGCCACCGAGTATTTCACGAAGTGGGTTGAAGCTATGCCTTTAGCTTCTCGCACCGGTTCACGTGTCTCTAAATTCATTTTTAATCAAATCATCTGCAGGTTCGAAATTCCCCGCAAATCTCATCTCTCGACAATGGAACTCCGTTCAAAAATAAAGATGTTAAAAAATTATGTCAAAAATATAAGATTCAACATCGCTGGTCTACTCCCTATTATCCTCAGGGTAATGGTCAAGCAGAAGCTTCTAACAAAACTCTAATCAAAATTCTCAAAAGACTAGTCAATAAAACTGGTCGTGACTGGCATATTCAATTATATCCAACCTTGTGGGCTTATCGAACTAGTGTTCGAACCCCCACGGGAACTTCACCATTTGTTTTGGTATATGGTGCCGAAGCAGTTTTTCCATTTGAATTAGAAGTTCCTTCTTTGGCTCTGCTACTTCAAGACACCAAAGTAGGAGATGAATATCGCGCTGGCAGACTCAGTCAGCTGGAACTCCTAGACAAAAAATGCATCAATGCTTTAGAGCATCTCCGTGCATACCAAAACAAGCTTAAAAGAGCATATAATAAGAAAGTTCATCATCGATCCTTTGAGATTGGCGATCTTGTTCTAAAAGAAAATAAAAAAAATACAAATGCAACCACAGACCTGAAAGGTAAATTTGAGCCCAACTGGCTCGGACCGTACATCATTACTGCAAAATTTGAATCAGGAGCATATAAATTATCTACCTTAGATGGTAAAGAACTTAAAGAACCCATGAATATTTTACATCTCAAATGTTATTATGCATAAATTTGGTCATTTCATCCATGTATATATTTGTTCAAAATCATTATCTTGTATTTCTTTCAATTTATTCAAAAACCTCAAAAACATTCATAAAATCTTCAAAAAATATTCAAAAATATTTATTGCATTTATTTAAAGCACTTGTAAAGTTCCTTTTGCTCCAAAACAAAAATCAACATAAAAATCCAAAAATAGCTATATGCTTGACTCTTTCGAAACCAAAACAATATACAGAAGAAAGAGAGAGTCAACATTCTCAAAACTTTCTCAAAATTATTTTTTCTTACAATTATTGCAGTTATATGTTTCAACTTATTTTGGATAAATTAGCATTTATTTTGAATCCCTCACTTGCACACTCACAACAATAAATATCTTGATTTTATCTGGCATGATTACTAATCTCTCTTATATCAAAGTTCACAAAATTCAATTAAATAAAGTTTGAGCATAGAGAATTGATCTTGTTATTTACTTAAACCAAGCACATCTTTTCACAATAAAATGATTATATTTGTAATTTCCATGTTTTGCTACATAGTAGAACCGATTTCTTGAGTGAAAAGTTTCCCTTGCTATCCTATCATGCACATGGTCTAGAATCTTTGAGAATTGGCAAAAGGACAAGCTCACCCCTACCCAGAATAAAAATCCCTTGCTCTACAGCTAATCTGAGCAAGTATCCCTAGAAAAAGAAAAAGAAAAGAAAAATTCAAGAAAAAAATAAAATAAAAATGTTATGTCAGCAATATTCCAAGCATTATCAAGCAAAAGAAATACAAAAAGAAAAATAAGCAAAGTTCAAAAGAAAGCAAGAAAAGCAATAAAATCCCTTTCCCTACCCTTTGAAAATAAAGGAAGGGTGAATGAGCTTGAATCCCTGGAATTCTCAATTATTCGAAAACTGTGAGGTAAGCCCCATAACAGATGGTTTGTGCCCAACCTGCTTGGCCTTGGGTAACTCCTAGCGTGGTGATATGTCCCGTCACATTAGCGACCTTCTTTTGTATAGACCTATGTCTCGCTTATGGATTAGCTAGCTCTTGATAATCCGATCTACATAGTAGCCTAGTATGGTTATATGCATCTACATCATGGTTAATGAACACTTATTTGGTTTCTTCAAATCACTTGTATCATAGTATCTTGCTCAAAAACTGGTAAATGAACAATGCAATTGCACACACATTTGTATTTTAGAGATTTTTTCTATCATTATGATAAATCAAGATTGGCAATGAATTCACTTATGCACATGGGATTCCTTATAAATCTAACTTTTTGTCTTCAAAATACTTTGAAATATTATTTTTGCAAACTTGTTTGGAATAAACCAAGTACAATTATTTACCACAAATACAACTATATAATAGAAAAAATCAAAAATTTCAATCAAAACATATCATATATATCTTATCGACTTTCGCAACGATGGTATAGTTTCAAAACCAAAATTGGAATTTTATGCTTAGCGCAAGTCCTCATTATCATATTTTCTCGTTCATCAAAAATTAATCATGCAATAAAACTATCCTTTCTTTGATCTTCGCGATGATGGTATAAGTCTATACCTACATATTCTATGCCTAGCGCAAACCATTGTAACAATTTTATTTCCTGATTTATCAAAGATCATACAAAACATATGACTTCATTTTTTTTACAAATTATGCTTTTCAAAAGCAAACACATTTTTATTATTTCATATCATTATGTCAACCTTTGCATTTTGCAATGATGATATAATTCTTAAGGAATTATTCACAAATTTTATCACACTTAAGAATTTATGCCTAGCAAAAATCATTTCACAATATTTCTATATTTTCATGGAAATCTGAAAACAAACCATCATCATCATCATCATTTGCATCATCACAACAAAGTCTTAAGACAGTATCTTAAGCACTCTTTTCTTTTAACAATATTTCTATCCTGGGACTAGCTTGACGACCGAGTGAGCAGCGACTCCATGAAATGGTCTATAATAGCGACAATGTCCTTTGAAATTATTGTTAGAAATCTCTTTTTCTTTTTATCACATTTCATTACAACCAATCAATTTGTTACATCACATTATTTCATTTAAAATATTTATAGCATGACATCCAAGTTATAATATTTTCCAAAACGACATAATTACATGAATCATCAATAAAATCATTACATCAATCAACTCAATCAATCAATAAAACATAAAAAGCATCATAAGCATCACATAAGACAAGTCATATGATCAAAAAAATATCTCATCTATATATATCAACATAATATATACATCATCAAAACTGGATTGGTATGCCACAATCGTACCTCGACATACTCAATCCTCTATCAATACAAGTATAATACAATATCAGTGGCAGTATCCCGCCCTCTAGCCTCGAGAGCCTCTAGAGCTCTCGGCCTCATCTCCTCCCCCGCCCTGTGGAGGATGAGGTGGTCCCATCGTAGTATGTGTGGTACTGCGAGTCCTCGTCATCGACCGAGATGAGCTCCTCGTCGACCCTGTCCTGATAGGATCTACTATGGCAGGTGGCACCTGTATCCTCTGGCCCTCTGGCATCGCCTGGTAGTATAGGGCCTGATAGAATGCGGTCTAAGAAACTGACCGCATCAGCTCCTGAGTGCTCACCCCTCTGCCTCGTGCCCTGAGACGAGCATTCTTGTCTCATAGCTGCGACACCTCAGCTTGGTGCTATGTAGCTGCATCCTGTAACGTTTACACCTAAGCTTGTAGATGATCTCTCTCTGCCTGGAGAGTAGCCATCTCGCTACTCTCTCTAATGTCCATGCCCTTGCCCTTATCGGGTGATGGTGGCCTCTGTGGAGATGGGGGTCTCACCTCCCTCATCTCCCTCTCCCTCTATCGCGGCCTCTCCTGTGCCTGTGGCCTCCTCTGCTCTCCTCTGTCATGACCCCGGGCTGCCTCTACCACCGCCTGGCGTAGCCTCCCTATCCGATGCATGACTGCATGGATCGATCCCTGAGCCCTCGTCATCCGAGGAGGGTGGATGTCTGCATACCAAGCATCATAGCCATCGGCTACCCCTACGTCGTCCCCATCCACTGGCTGAATGGGGGCATCGTCCGCGTCCTGACTCCAGAATCACTGCATAACTGGAGCCCCGCTAACTGTGGTGTTATCCCAGATAGTCCGAGAAAAATCATAATCCTTGAGAGATGGGATCCCCTACTGTAGACCGAACTGTCACAAAACTCGGTCGTAGCGGTGGAGCTCCACCTCTCCCCTCTCCATCCGTAGCCAGCAGACTCGCCTGATGTGAGCCAGCTCCTGTGCATCCTTTGCCCACCCTGGATGCTGCCTCCATGGCCTCCAGGTGATCTGGTCTAGGACCAAGTCATCCAGTAGTCTCTGGGACACCGGCAGGTCGATCCGTCGTTGTGCCCCTCTCCGGAGCCACCAGTAGAAGACTCGGGGCCTCTCCCCGTCAACCCCTGTCAGTGGAAGCCCTACCGGCCTCCGCACCACAATGTGCTCCCAGCACCAAACCTATAGGAGCAATGTCATGATAAGACATCACCCGCCCTTGTACACGACCCCGTAAAGGATCCTGTACAGTCGGCATAGTACAAAGCTACCCCAAGCAAATCTGTAGCCATGGTCACGCATGTCGTAGATCACATCTGCCAGCATCCATGGTACCCTGCATCCACTCTGGTGGCACAACAGAAGTCCACCAACCACCCCAACCAAAACTCGTGTCAGTGTAGATGCCCCAGGCATCTGGCGCAGTGCCTCGACGTTCACTCCGCCCTTCTCCAGGGCGAAGCTCGGGTCACCGCAGAGTCATCCCATCGCGTGGCCCTGATTGGCCGTAGGTGTGATCATCCTCCCTTGTATGGGGATTCTAAGAATCCTCCATACATCCTCTAGTGTTGGAGTCATCTCCCCTATCGGTAATCGAAAGCATGAA
Source organism: Wollemia nobilis (assembly GCA_028583015.1). NCBI lineage: Eukaryota > Viridiplantae > Streptophyta > Pinopsida > Araucariales > Araucariaceae > Wollemia > Wollemia nobilis. The sequence continues at coordinate 1,276,109 of JAQPPZ010003072.1, forward strand.
GAGCCCGGGTACCACCTCTCTGCTAGGGTTGTCAATAGCCCCATGTCAGTAGAAACCTACGGCATCTCTGCCACATGCTGCAAGCCGACCTGTGCCAGCATATCCCACTTTGCTTGGGTGAGAGCGGCCAAGTAGTCTCTCAGTCCGCCGTATTTCCACTCTCTGCTCTTTAGTAATCCTCTCTGCAAGCATAAACAATCAAAACAACAAACAATCATTAATAACAATTTTAGCAATCAATAATGCAACTTAAAGATCAAATTTTTGCAATTGATGATATCGCCCACTATTGGCCAATATCGTTTGAAATTTGAGCAAAATCGTCTCCAATTTTGCGTGTCGAAATCGTCTCTAATTTGACGAAATCGTCCCTTTTTCGCCAATTTCGCCCTTGGGCAAAATTGACGAACTTGAGACGATTTCGTCGAACTAGGGACGATTTCGTCCGGACGACGTCGATGGCCAAAAACGGCCGCGATGCTCAAACCTACTTATGTTGAGCTACTTGAGCTGAGAGATCCCATTTTTTAGTTAGTGCACAGGGAGGATCCAGTTGTCTGGGCATCCCATAGGGAGGACACGTTCATCCCTGTACCATCTGAGCAAGATCTTGGGTACAGAAGCTACACAGATAATGTAGAGTTCAGTCCATGTGGTCCTGGAGATCAATTCCATTCCATCAACATGGTCTCCATTGATTTGACCACTCCACTCTGCAATCCAATAGATCCATCCAAACCATTGCATCTAAACATGGATGCTATCCATTGGGATAGCACTGATTTTCTAGTAGAGCCTAAAGACTTCTTACCGAACAAAGAGATGTTGCAACCATTTCATTTTAGACCAGGCTATGCTTATGATGTCTATCATGTTGAACATGCTTTCGACGAAGAACATATAAATCCAGTTGATGACATCCATTTGATCCCTATGCCTCATCAGCTTGAGGAGGGATCCCATATGTCAGTAGAGGAAACCTTCGAAGTGGATATCGCTAATAACCCCACCAATCCAATGAAGGTTAAATTTGGAATGAGTCTCACTCCATATGAGCGTGCTAGCATCATTCCTTTGCTGAAATAAAGACCTGACATTTTTTCTTGGACATACAAAGACATGCTCGGTCTAGACCTAAAATTGGTTACTCATAACCTTTCGCTAGACCCATCCAAGAAGCCTATCAAGCAGAAGCTCAGAAAGATGCATTCAACAGTAGCCTTAATGGTGAAAGATGAATTGCAAAAATTGTTGGATGTAGAATTTGTCATTTCCATTGACTATCTAGAATGGGTATCCAATATGGTACCTATAGGAAAACCAAATGGAAGGATCTGTATTTGTACAAATTTTAGAGATCTCAACAAGGCAACACCCAAAGATTCATTTCTGTCGCCCAATATCGATGCTCTAGTAGACTCTACTGTAGCATAAAATGACAGAGAAAAGAGAAAGAAGAGCAAACTCCAGGCACTGATTGCCTCGATGTGTGCTGCAGTCAAAATCGTCTCGCATCAGAACGAGATCCTCCCGAATTTGATGAGATCGCCTCCGATCTTGACAGGTTCATCGGCTGTGATAGATGTTGGCTCCGACTGAAAACCAGTGGTGTACCTGCAATAAAATTAATATAGGACTAGTGCAAGAGCAAATTTGAAGTGTTTTAGCACATAGGGAGTTGATTTACATACAAATTCAGCTAGGGGTTGGGGAGGGAAAAGTCTTAGAGTTAAATAGGCATAGGATAGTTGTTGGGAGGTTGGAGATCATCCCAATTTGGGAGATCTCCAACGGGGGAAGGGTCCCAACGGCGCAGACACGCTTCTTCCCGGATTGGAGACCCGTTGGAACAGATTCCAACTATGAAAATTTAGTTTTGCGACGAAATCGTCTGGACGTTCTAGTCCAGACGAAATCGTCAAATTTGGGGTGATATCGTCTGATCGGAGACGATATCGTCAAACGGTCAAAACAACTGCTAAAAATGGCACGGAAAATGAGGAAACGGGTTTCTCGGCGGTTAACGGGCGATTTGGGAGGTTAAATTTGAATTTAAATTTATTTACTAAGGTGAATGTAATTATTCCAATTTTACTGCGCCAATTTTAGGGTGCTACATTTTGCCCCTTCTTTAGCGAATTTTTTGAAGAAAATGCGTTAAAGATGAGTTCTTCTCGATCTACGAGAAAGCAAAAAATTATTCCCATTTTTAGGCGACGATTCTTGGTCGAATCGTACGACAACTTACTATGGTGCCCCCTCCGTGTTTTTACCCAAATCGAACGTTTGAGGTAAAAACGCGAAAAAGCAAAAATTATTTGTGAATTATTTTGAATAAAATTAAGAAAAATAGGGTAAAACCCTAATTCATTTTTACTGTTCATTTTTTGGTTTTAGAGCTCTGGAGCAAAAATGGTAGAGACAGCGCACAGATCTGCAGAGGTCCACCGCGGTCTACGGGTAAGGGTTTAAACTTAGTTTAGATTGATTTAATTTGAATTTACATGCTTTGTAAATGAATTTTAGGATGAATTTTGAGCATCGCGGCCGTTTTTGGCCATCGACGTCGTCCGGACGAAATCGTCCCTAGTTCGACGAAATCGTCTCAAGTTCGTCAATTTCGCCCAAGGGCGAAATCGGCGAAAAAGGGACGATTTCGTCAAATTAGAGATGATTTCGACATGCGAAATCGGAGACAATTTTGCTCAAATTTTGGACGATATCGGCCAATAGTGGGCGATATCATCTATTGCAAAAATTTGATCTTTAAGTTGCATTATTGATTGCTAAAATTGTTATTAATGATTTTTTGTTGTTTTGATTGTTTATGCTTGCAGAGAGGATTACTAAAGAGCAGAGAGTGGAAATATGGAGGATTGAGAGATGACTTGTTCGCTCTGACACAAGCAGAGCGAGATCACCGGCACAGAGCTAGCTTACTACATGTGGCGAGAGATGCCACAAGTATCTACGTGACATGGGGCTACCGACGACCCTAGCAGAGAGGTGGTACCGGGGCTCTTCATGCTTTCGGTTACCGACAGGGGAGATGACTCCCACACTAGAGGATGTATGGAGGATTCTTAGAATCCCCATACAAGGGAGGATGATCACACCTGTGGCCAATCAGGGCCACGCGATGGGACGACTCTACGGTGACCCGAGCTTCACCCTGGAGAAGGGCGGAGTGAACATTGAGGCACTGCGCCAGATGCCTGGGGCATCTACACTGACACGAGTTTTGGCTAGGGTGGTTGGTGGACTTATGCTGTGCCACCAGAGTGGATGCAAGGTACCATGGATGCTGGCAGATGTGATCTGCGACATGTGTGACCATGGCTACAGATTTTCTTGGGGCAGCTTTGTTCTATGTCGGCTGTACATGATCCTTTACGGGGTCGTGTACAAGGGCGGGCAATGTCTGGTCATGACATCGCTCCTACAGGTTTGGTGCTGGGAGAACATTGCGGTGCGGAGGTCGATAGGGCTTCCACTAACAAGGGTTGATGGGGAGAGGCCCCGAGTCTTCTACTGGTGGCTCCGAAGAGGGGCACAGTGACGGATTGACCTGCCGGTGTCCCGGAGACTACTGGATGACTTGGTCCCAGACCAGATCACCTGGAGGCCGTGGAGGCAGCATCCAGGGTGGGCAGAGGACGCACAGGAGCTGGCTCGCATCAGGCGAGTCTGCTGGCTGCAGATGGAGAGGGGAGAGGTGGAGCTCCATCGCTACGATCAAGTGTTGCGATAGTTCGGTCTACAGCAGGGGATCCCATCTCTCAGGGATTATGAGTTTTTTCGGACTGTCCAGGATAACACCACAGTTAGCGGGGCTCCAGATATGCAACGATTCTGGAGTCAGGACGCAGAAGATGTCCCCATTCATCCAGTGGATGGAGACGACGCAAGGGTAGCCGATGGCTATGATGCCTGGTACGTAGGCATCTGCCCTCCTCGGATGACGAGGGCACAGGGACCAATCCATGCAGTCGTGCATCGAATAGGGAGGCAGCACCAAGCGGCGGTAGAGGCAGCCCGGGGTCGTGGCAGAGGAGAGTAGAGGAGGCCACAGGCACAAGAGAGGTCGCGGCAGATGGAGAGGGAGAGGAGGGAGGCAAGACCCCCATCTCCATAGAGGCCACCATCGCCCGATAAGGGCAAGGGTGTGGACATTGGAGAGAGTAGCGAGATGGCTACTCTCCGGGTAGAGAGAGATCATCTACGAGCTCAGGTGCAGACGTTACAAGATGCAGTACGCACAGCACCAGGCTGAGGTGTCGTAGCTACGAGATGAGAATGCTCATCTTAGGGCACGAGGTGGAGGGGTAAGCACTCAAGAGCTACTGCGGTCAGTTTCTCAGACCGCATTCTATCAGGCGCTATACTACCAGGCGGTGCCAGAGGGCCAGAGGGTACAACTGCCACCTGCCATAGCAGATCCTATCAGGATAGGGTCGATGAGGAGCTCATCCCGATCGACGACGAGGACTCGCAGTACCACACATACTACGATGGGACCACCTCACCCTCCGCATGGCAGGGGAGGAGATGAGGCCGAGAGCTCTAGAGGCTCTCGAGGCTAGAGGGCGGGATACTGCCACTGATATTGTATTATACTTGTATTGATAGAGGATTGAGTATGTCGAGGTACGATTGTGGCATACCAATCCAGTGTTGATGATGTATATATTCTGTTGATATATATAGATGAGATATTTTTGATCATATGACTTGTCTTATGTGATGCTTATGATGCTTTTTATGTTTGATTGATTGATTGAGTTGATTGATGTAATGATTTTATTGATGATTCATGTAATTATGTTGTTTTGGAAAATATTATAACTTGGATGTCATGCTATAAATATTTTAAATGAAATAATCTGATGTAACAAATTGATTGGTTGTAATGAAATGTGATAAAAATAAAAAGAGATTTCTAACAATAATTTCAAAGGACATTGTCGCTATTATAGACCATTTCATGTAGTCGTTGCTCACTCGGTCGTCAAGCTAGTCCTAGGATAGAAATATTGTTAAAAGAAAAGAGTGCTTAAGAGACTGTCTTAAGACTTTGTTGTAATGATGCAAATGATGATGATGATGGTTTGTTTTCAGATTTCCATAAAAATATTATGCATGAAATATTGTAAAATGATTTTTGGTAGGCATAAATTCCTAAGTGTGATAATTTTTTTGGATAATTCCCTAGTAATTATACCATCATTGCAAAATTGAAGGTTGACATAATGACATGAAATAGTGATAATGTGCATGCTTTTTGTTAAAAGAAATAGAATTGTATAACATAATGATTTAAGTCATATGGTTTTGATGAATTGATTTTTAAATGAATGGGTAATAAAATTGGTATAATGGTTTGCGCTAGGCATAGAATATGTAGGTATAGACTTATACCATCATCGCAAAGATCAAAGAAAGGATAGTTTTATTGCATGATTAATTTTTGATGAACATAAAATATGATAATGAGGACTTGCGGTAAGCATAAAATTTCAATTTTGGTTTTGAAACTATACCATCGTTGCGAAAGTCGATAAGATATAAATGATATGTTTTGATTGAAATTTTTGATTTCTTCTATTATATAGTTGTCTTTGTGGTAAATAATTGTACTTGATTATTCCAAACAAGTTGCAAAAATAATATTTCAAAGTATTTTTGAAGACAAAAGTTAAATTTATAAGGAATCCCATGTGCATAAGTGAATTCATTGCCAATCTTGATTTATCATAATGATAGACAAAATATCTCAAATACAAATGTGTGTGCAATTGCATTGTTCATTTACCAGTTTTGAGCAAGGTACTATGATACAAGTGATTTGAAGAAACCAACTAAGTGTTCATTAACCATGATGTAGATGCATATAACCATACTAGGCTACTATGTAGATCGGATTATCAAGAGCTAGCTAATCCATAAGCAGACATAGGTCTGTACAAAAGAAGGTCGCTAATGTGATAGACATATCGCCACGCTAGGAGTTACCCAAGGCCAAGCAGGTTGGGCACAAACCACCTGTTATGGGGCTTACCTCACAGTTTTCGAATAATTGAGAATTCTAGGGATTCAAGCTCATTCACCCTTCTTTTCTTTTCAAAGGGTAGAGAAAGGGATTTTATTGCTTTTCTTGCTTTCTTTTGAACTTTGCTTATTTTTCTTTTTGTATTTCTTTTGCTTGATAATGCTTGGAACATTGCTGACATAACATTTTTCTTTTCTCTTTTTCTTGAATTTTTCTTTTCTTTTTCTTTTTCTAGGGATACTTGCTCAGATTAGCTGTAGAGCAAGGGATTTTTATTCTGGGTAGGGGTGAGCTTGTCCTTTTGCCAATTCTCAAAGATTCTAGACCATGTGCATGATAGGATAGCATGGGAAACTTTTCACTCAAGAAATTAGTTCTACTATGTAACAAAACATGGAAATTAAAAATATAATCATTTTATTGTGAAAAGATGTGCTTGGTTTAAGTAAATAACAAGATCAATTCTCTATGCTCAAACTTTATTTAATTGAATTTTGTGAACTTTGATATAAGATAGATTAGTAATCATTCCAGATAAAATCAAGATATTTATTGTGTGTGTGCAAGTGAGGGATGCCAAATAAATGCTAGTTTTGTCCAAAATAAGTTGAAACATATAACTGCAATAATTGTAGGAAAATAATGATTTTGAGAAAGTTTTGCGAATGTTGACTCTCTCTTTATGCTGTATATTGTTTTGGTTTCGAAAGAGTCAAGCATATAGCTATTTTTGGATTTTTATGTTGATTTTTGTTTTGGAGCAAAAGGACCTTTACAAGTGCTTTTAAAAAATGCAATAAATATTTTTGAAGATTTTATGAATGTTTTTGAGGTTTTTGAATAAATTGAAAGAAATACAAGATAATGATTTTGAACAAATATATACATGGATGAAATGACCAAATTTATGCATAATAACGTTTGAGATGTAAAATATTCATGGGTTCTTAAAGTTCTTTACCATCTAAGGTAGATAATTTATACGCTCCTGATTCAAATTTTGCAGTAATGATGTACGGTCCAAGCCAGTTGGGCTCAAATTTACCTTTAAGTTCTTTGGTTGCATTTGTATTTTTTTGATTTTCTTTTAGAACAAGGTCGCCAATCTCAAAGGATCGATGACGAACTTTCTTATTATATGCTCTTTTAAGCTTGTTTTGGTATGCCCGGAGATGCTCTAAAGCATTGATGCATTTTTCATCTAGGAGTTCCAGTTGACTGAGTCTGCCAGTGCGATATTCATCTCCTACTTCGGTGTCTTGAAGTAGCAGAGCCAAAGAAGGAACTTCCAATTCAAATGGAAAAACTACTTCGGCACCATATACCAAAACAAATGGTGAAGTGCCCGTGGGGGTTCGAACACTAGTTCGATAAGCCCACAAGGCTAGATATAATTGAATATGCCAGTCACGGCCAGTTTTATTGACTAGTATTTTGAGAATTTTGATTAGGGTTTTGTTAGAAGCTTCTGCTTGACCATTACCCTGAGGATAATAGGGAGTAGACCAGCGATGTTGAATCTTATATTTTTGACATAATTTTTTAACATCTTTATTTTTGAACGGAGTTCCATTGTCAAAGATGAGATTGGCAGGAATGCCGAACCTGTAGATGATTTGATTAAAAATGAATTTAGAGACCTGTGAACCAGTGTAGGAAGCTAAAGGCATAGCTTCAACCCACTTCGTGAAATACTCAGTGGCGGTTATGATGAACTTATGTCCATCAGAAAACACAGGATTAATTTTACCAATAATATCCAAGCCCCATTTAGAAAAGGGCCAAGGAGAAGAAATAGCCTGCGAGCTCTTGTGCAGGCGCATGGACAAGGTCAGCATGTTTTTGTCACTTTTCGCAATGGCGCACATATTCATGTGCATCCGTTTCCATGGTAGGCCAAAAGTATCCTATCCGAAGGAGCTTTTTAGCAATGACGCTACCACTAAAGTGTCCTCCACAAGATCCATCGTGGGCTTCACTCAAGGCTGATTTAGACTCTTCTAAATTTAGACATCTTAATAGGATACCTTCAAAAGATCTCCTATATAAAGTATTGCCAATGATTACAAATTGACTTGCTCGTCGACGTAATAACCGACGCTGGTTGCGATTAGAATTAGCAGGGAAAGTCCCATTTTGGAGGAAATCAAATATGTCTGTATACCAGAGTTCGGGAGTAGTTTCCTTGATTAGAAACACATCCAAAGGCTCTAAGAATGACTTATGTGAAGCGGGTTCCTTGAGTCGACGAATGATGATAGTAGCATATTCGTTGTCTAACTCCAAGGGTAAGAGAGATGCAGCGGCGGCCATAGCATCAGCTGCACGGTTGCTAGTTCGAGGAATGGCTTCCAAGGTAACTTGATCAAACAAGGCCATTAGTTGTAAAACATAGGCCTTATATGGGCAAATTTTATCATCTCTGGTCTGATAAACTTCATTAATTTGGTTTATAACCAATTGGGAATCCCCAAAAACTAAGAGGTTTTTAATTTTAAGCGCTAAAGCATCTCGTAATCCAAGGATTAGAGCTTCATACTCAGCAGTGTTGTTGGTGCAAGCAAAGGTTAGTTTGAAGGACAGAGGAATAAGATGTTTTTGTGGAGATATTAAAATAATACCCGCACCATCCCCACTCATGCATCGGGCTCCATCAAAGTATAAGGACCATTGTTCAACAAGGTCTGCCTCTAATTGAAGGCATTCATCAGGAAAATCAATAATGAGGGGATGAGTAGACTCTAAGGGTGCAGCAGCTAATTGATCTGCTATGATTTGACCCTTAACAGACTTCTATCCTATGAAGGTGAGATCAAATTCGCTTAGAGCAAGAACCCACTTGGCTGTGCGACCCGATAAATAAGGTCGACTCATGAGATATCTTAAAGGATCATATTTGGCAATGACATACATTTTTTGGCTAAGCATGTAATGTCGTAATTTTTGCGTAGCAAACACGACTGTGAGACATAACTTCTCTAACGCTGTATAACGGGTTTCATAACTGATGAAGGTGCGGCTAATGTAATAATTAGCTCGTTCTCATTTTTCATCATCAAGCCGAGCTAACATAGCTCCTAAGGCGAGAATCCGAAGCAGAAATATATAGAAGAAATGGGCGATTAGATTTAGGCGATGAAAGCACCGGAGGGTTAAGGAGATATTGCTTGAGAAGTTCAAAAGCTTCTCTACATTCTGTGTCCCAATTAAAGGGGACGTCCTTCTTAAGGAGTTTAAGAAAGGGACCAGTTTTGTCCGCCAGCTTATCAATGAAGCGACAAATAGCTTGAAGTTTACCTTGTAAACTTCGTAATTCAGATATATTAGTGGGTGCGGGCATATCAGTGATAGCCACAATTTTGAGAGGGTCAATTTCGATACCGCGTAAAGAAACTAAAACCCCTAATAACTTGCCGGATTTAACTCCGAATATACATTTTGCTGGATTTAATCGAATGATATATTCTCGTAATTGATTAAAAAATTTTCTTAAATCATCTAAATGATGATCTTCAATAAGAGAGCGCGCTATAATATCATCTACATAATCATGTAGGATATCATGCATCATATCATGAAAGATGTAGGTCATAGCCCGTTGATAAGTTGCACCGGCGTTCTTTAAGCCAAATGGCATCACTTTCCAGCAAAAGGTACCCCAGGGGGTAATAAAGGTTGTTTTCGCCTGGTCTTCAGGAGCTATCCTGATCTGATTATAGCCGGAGAATCCGTCCATTAAGGACATCATCCCACTTCCAGCAGTGAAGTCAATAATTTGATCCATATTTGGAAGAGGAAAGTCGTCTTTAGGGCATGCAGCATTAATATCTCTGAAATCTGTGCAAACCCTAACTTTGGTGGCTTCTTTCTTGGTGACTGGAACTACATTGGAGATCCATTCAGCATAATCAATAGCTTGTATGAAGATAACATTCAAGAGTTTTTCTAACTCCCCTTTGACTAGCAGAGCCACTTTGGGATGCATTTTTCTAAGTTTTTGTTTAACAGGTTTAGCATCCGGATGGACCACTAGATGGTGCATGACTACAGAAGGGTCTAAACTTGGCATATCTTCATATGTCCAAGTGAAGACATCTTCATACTCTTTAAGAAATTCTATGTATTGTTTTTATTTTTCTTGACTTAGTTCTGCTCCAATGTTGATTATGTGAGGGTTGTCCTCAGTTCCAATATTAATTTTAATGACATTTTCTACCTCCAAGTGTAGATCTCTTTCAAAATTAGGTGGGGCGGGTGAAACGCCCAACTCTTGTAATTCTTGTAAAGTTAATTTAGATAATTCGCTTTGAGGGTCAGCGGCCTCAAGTTGAGCTATGGTTGGTATAGAACCATCAAAATAAAACCCGTTGTACATCTCTTCAACAGAGACATCATGGAAGATATCTCCTTCCAACTCTTTATCGGGGTCAACAATCATTTCAGGGTATGCTATGGATAGCATGTTGCATGAAAATGATGGATTTTTAAGAGGCAAATCAACATGTCTATCCAAATAGTCTTGATAGCATATGAGATGATCATCCTCCTCAAAAGGAAAGGGTTGACCTTTACTAGGTAATAGGCCCACACCACATCGGGCAGGCCATGGTTCTACCTCGAAAGGTTCTTTCATGCCATTTTGGAAAGGTCCTAAGCCTTTCCATTTATATCCCATTTTAAGCATCATGGGTTTAGCTTTAATATAATCGTTGGTAAAATAGCACCGAGCATATCCATCATGATGGGTTTTGATATTCTGAGGGATTCTTCCCCAGTCATATCCTTTGTAAATGAATGCGCAACTCTCGACTTGGTAAGTACTTCCCATAGGTTGTGGGAGGCCCAAAGTACGAGGAGATGGCGGCAATTGATTTAAAAGGTTTGAATCTTGCATGAAAGCATTCATTTTTTTTGATATTAAGGTTATAGATAAATCTGGTAAAAGATCATCAGAAAGGGCATAAGATGTAGAAGGCTTATTACCTATGTCTTGAGATGTGGAAGGTATGATAAATGTGTCTGAAGGTTTTGAATTTATGGGATTAGGACTTGAAGAATTGGTTGTAGTTTTAAGAGCTTTTTGATGTTCTACAGTAATTTGTTTAGAAGGTGGTTGATCTATATGGGAAGATGAAGTTAATGGAGGAGGAATAGATGAAATGATGGGTTTATATTTCACAGTTTTAGATGAAGAAGAACTAGGATATGTGGATGACAGAGCAGGGCAAAATTGCACTCCAACTGGTTCTGCCAATGAGCACATATCAAAAGGTCTAGGGTCACCATGAATAGTGACCAACTGATTTTTAAACTCAAACTTAACACATTGGTGTAAAGTTGATGGGACTGCTCGCATGGTGTTAATCCAAGGGTGACCCAAAAGTATATTGTACGATGCTGGGCAATGTATAATAAACACAGTTGTCTCAAGGGTTCTAGGACCAAATTGCAATGGGAGGGTAATGACTCCACATGTTTCTTGTGTTTCGTCATTAAAGGCTTTTATAATTATATTAGTCTTCTTCATTTCATCACTTCTAAAACAAAATCGTTGGTAGAAGTCAAAGGTGCATATGTTTAGAGATGATCCATTATCAATCAGGACTCGTTTGAAAGCTACATCCCCAATTAAAGCTGTAATATACAAGGGATTATCCTTGTGTAAACTATGTTGTGGGATATCTTTATCCCGAAAGTCAATACAATCAATCTCTCACGTGATGATAGTATTGGCCATAGCTTCAAGGTTGGATGTTTTGAGGTACCATCATCTGGCTCAAAGTAAGCATCAATTCATCCCTATGGGTGGGAGAGGATCTTAATAAATCTAAAAGGGAGATTCTGGCGGTGGTATTAGACAACTGTTCATTAATGCTGTAAGGGGGTTTAGGTTGAACAATAGGAGCATGGTTTCCTTTATTAGGATTTTTTAGAACAAATGGAGCTGATCCATCATTCTGGTTTGGTTCTTGTTGGGGATTTTGAGCTTGTTTTCGGGTGACGACTCCGATGGTACCTACAATGTTATAGTGACAACGTTGAAACGGTCTCGGTTGAGAGTTTATGGCTTGTTCATAAGGAAGGACTTCATTAGAAGAAGGTCGAGTAGTGACTCTTCTGGGAAATGGTTCTTCTGGAACATTAGCATCTGTGATAGGTTGAATAGGATCTGATTCATTTTTAGAACTATTCGATTGAATGGTGTCTACTTCACTTTCACTATCTGACTCTATATCGCTAGAATCAAAAGTTTGAAAATTATGTAAGGGCCTGGTTGTAACCAGGGATAAGGTTGTGTCGAATGTGTGAGAGTCCTGAACAGGTAATTTCCCGCTAATGGTTCCTACATATCGGGTAGGAGGGGGAACATTGTGATGTTCAATTTGATTGGCTACCTCTTTACCATGTCTTGGTAAAGGGTGTTGAAATATGTCTAAAGTTTGATTGGCATTCTGATTTTGATTTTGGGGAACAATCTTTTGAGTATTATTAGGAGGGTTTTTTTTAGGTTGGAAGGATTGCACTTCCATTTCATTATTTTCAATCAAATCTTGTATTTTATGTTTTAATCTCTTAAAAGCATTGGTAGAATGTCCAGGACCTCTATGAAAATCACAATGCAAATCAGCTCTATATCCGGGTATGCTTGGGTCAGGTTCCCGGATAGCTGGCAGTTGGATTAAACCTCTTTCAAGAAGTTGAGGTAAAATAGTTGATAAAGGTTGGTTTAATCTAGTGAACTCTCGAGGAGGCTTATCAGGAGGTTTCAAGATGAATTTTTTTGTTGTTTTTGTTGCATTGACATTAGCAACATTTCTGCTGTCAGTGACTCCATCATCGACAACTTGTTTGTTTTTATATTGATTTCTAGATGTTTTCTCATCATCCTTCTTTCTAAGTTGGCCTCTCCTAATGAGGGCATATTCTACTCTTCGAGCTAAGTCTATAGCTTGATCAAAGGTAGTCAAAGTAGCTGTTGATAGTTCATAAGAAAGTTGTTCTTGTAAATTGTTAATGAAAATGTCTAACATTTCCCTATAGGGTAGCACAAAGTGCAGTTTTCCTATCAATTGTCTCCATATTGCTAATAAATCAGCAAAACATTCGTCTTTATCTTGTTTTAAATTGTATAGGTCTTTAAGAGTTACATGCCTCTCGATGTAGGCACTAAATTGATGAACAAATGACTCAGCTGTTTCTTCAAAGTTTCTTAAGGAATGAGTGGGAAATTGATAATACCACTCTAACGCCATTCCACCTAAACTTTTGGGGAACATTTTTAGTAATAGCAAGTCGTCATGCGATATGTCGTGACATGCTATCCTAAACATGTGAAGATGTTCTATGGGATCTTCGGTTCCTTTATAGATAGGCAAGATAGGCATGGGAAAATGTTTAGGGTATGGTTGAGCTACCACTATGGGATCCAATGGTTGGCTACAAATCTCTCGATAATTATACGAGGGACGGTAGGGATCTATCTGGTCCATACGTGAAGCCAATTGCTTCACCATAGCTTCCAAACTACTAGTTTGCCCCCCATATTGATTCGGTGGGGCATTGCCATAAGTGTTATGGGCGTAGGATGGAGGAACATGCAGATTAGATGCCATGTTACTATTGTGTAAAACATTGGTAGGAAAAATATTATGGAGGAGTTTTGAAGTTGGATTGTGTTGTATTGTAGATTGTTGAAAGTATTTATTTGGCTTTGTTTTAGATTTTTGTCTATTTAAAGCATTTTGCTCAATATTTTGGAGGAAGGAAGTAGTGAAGGGAATTTTCTTTTGTGCGGGAGTGATTTTAGGTTGAGTAACAGGTTTCTTAGGAGGTTGGGTGACCTGTTGTTTGGTCATGGCTTGGGCTATAGTGAACATATTCGCATTAGATGGTCCACCCTTATCACTTTCTTGATCAATGAAAGACAAGGGATTAGTTTGCATATCAAGCACCCGTTCTAAGGCTGTTTGAGCATCACTAATTTCCCCTTTAGCAATACGGACTGCCACATTAAGGACGTCGATATGTTGATTAAGAAATTTTTTAAAATGTTTCATGTTGTCAAAAGTGATGCCTCCATTTGGAGCTATTCTAGGGGATGAAGATTCTTTAACACTTCCTTCTTGTTCCTTATCTTCACCTAAGTCTTCATCTGATTGTCCTAGAGTTTCACCTTTCGGATTTGTATCTCCAAGAAGGACATTTGGGTTTTCGATTGTATTTTGTAGCCAATCTTCTCCTTCTCCTAAAATTTCTTTACCATTCCTAAGTTTAGTCATGGTGCTAAGTTTTGATTTCAGCAAATATATATATATTTATATATATATATATGCAACAAATTAAAATGTATATATTTATATATACCTAATGCAATATTGTAAATGAAATGTTTAAGTTTTTTACTATGTTCTTTGATTTTTATTTTTATTTTTATTTTTAGTTTTTTAGTTTTTCTTTGAAACAATATAATAAAGACAGCAAATGAAACAATAAATGCACACAATAATAATAAGGCTGAAAGTAGATGAACTAATCTTCTATGAATAACTTATGAATATCATTAATAGGTTCAAGCTGTTCAGGGGTCATGAAATGTTCTTCTTCAAATTGAAAGTTTTCTTTTAAGAATTTGATGAAAAGAGCTATGGTAATGTTGTCTATCTCAGATGCTGGTTGATAAAAGTAAAGCTCATGGCAATACTCTCGATATAGCACAGCTCGTGGAACTCTATTCCATATTTCCCTATCTGTGAGAACAACTTCTTGGTCCTCTACAAGGCCTAGGAATCGATGTACAATGTCTGCATTCTCGAGGTATTCCTCGAAGCTGAACAACTCTGAAGATACTAAAGCTCTCCTATAGGCTAACCACCTATGGCAAGCTCTCCGAAGTTCATGATAGAACACTAATTGATGAGGATCCAGGATTCTATCCAAGACTAGCCTCTTAATCTGTTTAAGTTGTGTGGACCTAGATGAAATGATACTAAGTCTCCTGATAAGCTCGTCCCACAAGGATTGATTTCTACTTGTTTCAGGGATACTAAGGACAGAATTAACTTCTATGGCTGCTAATTGGTTTACTACGTTTATAGTAACTGCTAACCTCTTTTTAGGAGCTACCATATAAACATGATTTTGAACTTTAAATGTTTTAAAATGCATCTAAGTTTTAGTTGTTCTAATTTTTTGTTTTTGTTTTCTTTTGCTTTTGTTTTCAAAAGGTTATGATGCATTTCACGTCGGGTTCACCAAAATGTATCGCTCCAAATTTTTTGCATCCCTACCTTCAGGCTATTGGATCCACGCCCGAAAGGAGGATGGGAAAAGGATGATGCGGTACCTCGGACGAGAGGACTTTGCGAAGGTCCCGCCTCTCAAGGGAGGTGCATTTTGGTGAATTTTCGATGGATGGTGGGTTCACCAGGAAACATTTGGTGGCAGTTTCCATGCCTGGGTTTTGGGAATGAGTTTTGATGAGTTTGTTTTATTTTTAAACATTCATCCTAGGTTTTGGACGAATGATTCTAACTTAAACTACATGAAAATGCAATTTAAATGAATACAAAAAATAGAAAAGAAAGCAGAAACAGAGAATTTGCAGGAGGCCAAATGAAGATTACCTGATTCGAAAGTCTGATGAAGTTTTTGATTACTTGTAGTAGTCTGGATCATCTGTAATTCAATAGGATCGCCTTCAATTTGATAAAATCGTCTAAACTAACAGGATTGTCTGCAATCTGACGAATTCGTCAGACGAATTCATCAAAGACCTGCAAAACAGCAAACAGATGCGAAATACAAGAAATTCTATTTTGTAAACAGGGGCAAACTATATGAAAAAGTAATATGAGTATTTAACAATATGCAAGAACAAAAGTAAATGCAAATCACTGTGTTTAGATAGCAGAATATGATCTTAATATGCAAACTAGACAAAATGGGTGAACTCCGGATGCAATATAGTATAAAAACTGAATAGACAATCTAATTTATAGCATAAAATGATAGAGAAAAGAGAAAGAAGAGCAAACTCCAGGCACTGATTGCCTAGATGTGTGCTGCAATATAAATCGTCTCGCATCATAACGAGATCGTCCCGAATTTTATGAGATCGCCTCCGATATTGACAGGTTCGTCGACTACGATAGATGTTGGCTTCGACTGAAAACCAGTGGTGTACCTGCAATAAAATTAATATAGGACTAGTGCAAGAGCAAATTTGAAGTGTTTTAGCACATAGGGATTTGATTTACATAAAAATTCAGCCAGGGGTTGGGGAGGGAAAATTCTTAGAGTTAAATAGGCATAGGATAGTTGTTGGGAGGTTGGAGATCATCCCAATTTGGGAGATCTCCAACGGGGGAAGTGTCCCAACGGTGCAGACACGCTTTTTCCCGGATTGGAGACCCGTTGGAATGGATTCCAACTATGCAAATTCAGTTTTGTGACGAAATCGTCTGGACGTTCTAGTCCAGACGAAATCATCAAATCTGGGGCGATATCGTCTAATCGGAGACGATATCGTCAAACGATCAAAAAAATTGCTAAAAATGGCACGGAAAAGGAGGAAACAGGTTTCTCGACGGTTAACGGGTGGTTTGGGAGGTTAAATTTGAATTTAAATTTATTTACTAAGGTGAATGTAATTATTCCAATTTTACTGCACCAATTTTAGGGTGCTACAAAAGTTATGCCATTTGGTCTCAAAAACACTGGTGCCACATACCAGCGGGCCATGACATACATTTTTCATGACTATATGCACAAAATTCTTGAATATTATATCAATTATTTGCTAGCCAAGCCATTGCTACGAGAAGAGTATGTAGAGGTCTTAAGAAAATTCTTCGATCACCTGATAGAGCACAACGCTAGGCTAAATCCTAAGAAGTGTGTATTTGGCATAACTTTTAGAAAATTACTAGGGTTCGTTGTCTCCAAGAGATCGAAGTAGACCCAGTGAAGGTCAAGGCCATTTTGGAAATGCGTCCTCCCACAAATATTAAGGAATTAAGGAGCCTTCAAGGCAAGGTAGCCTCGATAAAGTGATTTATCACCCAACTATTGGATAAATGTTGACCCATGAATCGACTGCTACATAAGGGTGTCCTATTCAACTGGGACAAGGACTGCAAGGCAGCATTCACTAAGATAAAGCAATACCTGGCAACGTTGCCAGTGTTAGCTCCAACAAGGCTAGAAGAGCATTTTTTTCTATATATATCGACAACATACTTTGCGTTAGGGACCTTGTTGGCCCAAAAGAACATACAAGGCAAAGAGCAAGCCATATATTACATTAGCCAAACCTTTGTGAGTTATGAGCTAGGATATGCATATGTGGAAAAACTATGTTTAACAGTAGTTTTTGCTACCAAGAAATTGCAGTACTACATGTTGAGTCATATGACATATGTGATATCAAAACAAAATCCTTTGCATTATATGATGAGCAAGACGTATCATAATACACGTACTACAAAGTGGATCATGCTATTGACATAATTCGATATGGAATTCATAATCCATAAGTCCATTAAGGGATAGGTCATAGCATATCAGTTAGCTAAGGTGCCACTATCCAAAAATAGGCCTCTAACAATCAAGCTTTTGAATGATGCAGTGTTTGTAGTATCCGAAGCTCCTAAACCCAAAGAACCAGAGAACAATGCTGATATGACTCTGTTATTTGATGGTTCAAAATGTGAGCAAGGAGCTGGTGTAAGGATAGTGTTTTTTATGCCGCAAGGAGCTCCAATGCCCTTTTCATTTAAACTAGACTTCCCATGCACCAACAATAAATCTGAATATGAAGCCCTACTTTTGGGTCTCCATACAGCCATCGCCATGAATATCAAGAGACTAAACATCTTTGGTGATTCCATGCTCATAATTAACCAAGTTAAGGGACTATTTTAGTGTTGATGTCTCGTATTGAAAGCCTATAAAGATCTTGTTGCCACATATCTAGCTAAACTAGAATGGTACGACATCGATGCAATCCCTCGTTCATAAAATAGGTTCACAGACACCATGGCATCTTTGGTATCCTTGATCCATCAGAATCCATCTACCAACTTCACTACCATCCACATCAAGATGCACTCACATCTTGTAGTAGAGCGTGCAACCTTTGATAACAAATAATCAATCAACATGATTAGTGTGGAGCCAAAAGCTGATTGGTTCTACAAAGCTGAAGACTTTCTCAAGAAAGCACCCTGGGGGTCTTTAACCTCCCAGAGTCCTACTGGGAGTGGCACCACCATTCACCACAAGGTTTTTTCCCAGTATGCATTTGCAAAAGTAAATACGTAGGGGGTATAGATTATATTAGAAGTCAAAACTGAGGCTCATCATAATTGGATGTCATAGATTAAATACTTCCTAAGACTTGGTTTTGTCCTAGAGGGATTATCACGTGCTGTAAGACGCGCATTTAAATAGAAAGTGACTAAATAAATCTTGATAGGAGACATTTTGTACCGCTAAAGTTATGATGGAGTTCTCCTTCATTGTCTTAAGCCCCAAGAGTCATCTTGGGTAATTTCATAAGCTCATGACGATACATGTGGTGGCCATTTCAGCGGCATGGCCATCGTCAAGTGCATCCTTCAAATGGGTTATTATTGGCCCACTATGGAGAAGGATTGCAATGTATATGTCAAGAAATGCATCAAATATCAGCATCATGCTAATCTTACGCACCTGCCATCACAGGCCTTATAGCCCATCCAAGTGGTTTGGCCATTTGCTCAGTGGGGGTTTGATCTAATTGGAAATATCTCTCCTCCGTCATCAAGCGGACATACATTAATTATTACGGCTATTGAGTATTTTACAAAGTGGGTGGAATCCATTCCCTTAACAACTACCACTGGAACTCGCATAGCAAAGTTCATAATGGAGCATATCATAAGTCATTTTGGGATACCATCCAAAATAGTTTCGGATAATGGAACTTCTTTTAAGAACAAAATTGTGTGAGCTTTAATATCTAAGTACCGCATCAAACATAGTTTTGTAACTCCATATTTTCTATAGGCAAATGGGCAAGTTGAGGCCTCAAACAAGACTATGGTAGCCATCTTGAAAAATACAATGCAAGAACACCACAAGGATTGGCATATACAACTACCCCTTGCATTATGGGCTTATAGGACTAGCATTCGAACTCCCACTGGGGCAACTTCATTTTCACTAGTATATGGCATTGAGGCCATTATGCCCTTAGAGTTGGAAATTCTAATGTTGCGTGTCGCATTGAAAGAGTTCATAGATGATGATATCGCATGGTAAGCTCAACTAGATCGATTGATTCTACTGGATGAACATTGTGTGAATGTCCTAGAGCATCTCCGTGTTTATCAGGAGCGATTAAAATGAGCTTACAATATCAAAGTCCACCAGAGAGACTTTGAAGTTGGGGATCTTGTGCTGAAAGAAAACCAGCAGAACTCAAATTTGCTGCTCGATATACGAGACAAATTTATAGCTAAGTGGCTAGGACCCTATATCATATCTAAAAATATTGGTATGGGTACCTATTGCCTAATATCGCTAGGGGGTGCTGAAGAGCCTGAACCTCTCAACATCATCCATATTAAGGCGTTCTATGCTTAAAGAGTGCAACAAAAAAGGCTCCAAAGGCATCTGTAAGCCCTTTGGTCATTCCAAAAAGGCACCAAGGATTTCTAAAAATTGCTTGGTCAACCCAAAGGCTCCGAAGGCTACTTAAAGCCACTTGGTCATCCCAAAAAGGCACCAAGGATTTCTAAAAATCGATTGGTCAACCCAAAGGCTCTGAGGGTTACTTAAAGCCACTTGGTCATCCCAAAAAGGCACCAAGGATTTCTAAAATTTTCTTGGTAAACCCAACGGCTCTGAGGGTTACTTAAAGCCACTCGGTCATCCCAAAAAGGCACCAAGGATTTCTAAAAGTTGCTTGGTCAACCCAAAGGCTTCGAGAGTTCCTATGATTGCTCGGTCATCCTAAAAGGCTCCAAACTCTCTTGCTGAGAGTTTGGTCAACTAAAATATTCCAAAGGCATCTGTAAGACCTTCGATCAATCCAAAAAGCTCCAAGGATTTCTAAAATTATTTTTTCAACCCCAAAAAGCTCCAAAGGCATATATACTCATCATTGTGTCAAATATGAAAGCTCAAAAATTCATAAAAAATTGAAAATATATAAAATTCCAAAAAAATTGGTAAAGCATAAAATCCAAAAACATTTGATTTTGCAGTTTGCATTTTCATACATGCATTCACCTCATCATATTGCATTTAGGCATTTTTCATCCATTACATTCCACAGTAGAGTGTAATGTGTCTATCAAAATATTACAAACGGTCACACGTTTGTGTTTCAATAATGCACCCTTGAATTTATCATAATTCATTGCATTCATACACGATACCTATTACAGAGAAATATGTATGTATATTAAGTTTTCTAGTCATTCAAACATACCTAGTGGGTTCTTCAGATATTGTAGAAATCTTACTTTGCTTTTATAGACAAGGTCATTAGTTGGGATAGTGCTTCAACATATCAAGATCCCGTCACTAAGCAAAACAATATAAAATCTTGCTAAGACAAGATATGATGAAAGTTGCGAAAGCAGTCTTAGGTATCTAAAGAGATAGGTTTCATGCCCTGATTATCTTGCAAATAGTTCAGTCTAGAGTGGTGAACTTTGGCAAAAGGACAAGAATTTCCCCTATAAATCCCAAAGTTACAAATTTTAAATCCCAAGTTACGAATTGCAAATTTCAAAGTACAAAGTTCAAATCAAATGTAAAGTGACATAGTGAATCAAAAGCACTATAAAAATCCCTTGCTCAAAGAAAATGGTAACACATGGACTAATAGTGATTTTTATCACTACATATGAGAAAGTAAGAAGGGTGAGAACTTGAATCCCTAGATTGTCCACCTTTTGAAATCCATAGAGTGATCCCCGATTGCAAAAATGGGTTGGAAGAGTCCCACCTGCAATCGAAGGGGTAGTTCTATTGGGTGATCCCCAAACATAGCAATGGGTTGAAAGAGTCCCACCTACATTTGGAGGGGTAGCCCTAATCAATTTGCAATATGAGCTAGCTCTAGGTGCCTAGGTTTTTCTAGCTGTATAAGTCTAATCAAAGCTGAAACAAGGATGGTATGATCGTATGAGGAATCTTATCTCACATATGGGTTGAAAGAGTCCCAACTGACATACGGGGTATGCTTATGGTCTATCTAAAAATACTCACATGAACACACAGGGATAATAAATAGTTGGATCTGTCACGATAAAAGCCTTGTCCAATAAAATGTTTGTACAGTTAGTATGTGATTTTTGGAGAAGTCTACTAGGGTGTTTGAGTCTCATGGAAAACTTCAAAAGGTTCTATAATAGCAACAAAATACCAAATATCATTAGACATCAAAAATACAAGTCATTCATTTATCAGAATAAATTTTACAAAGCACAATCAAACATATAGGATAGATACCGCATGAATATCAGAAATGATGTTTAGAAGGCCACTAACTATATAGTGCAACAAAGAAAAATATACATAATGACATATTCATTCATTAGCATTATACCAATCCATTTTACTGCATTTCATATATGGGTGATTAATTGGTTAATTTTTTGTAATGAGAATTATCAATTATTTTGCATGATTGTTATACATTCTATGGTGTTGTATTTTAAAATTGATATACACAGTTTACATTCATTCCTTATGTTTTAAGTGATTAAAGCATACAAGTTCATTCCCATTAGATTATGATTATGTACATAATGCATTACCATAAATTGCATAGCATACCATAACGTCATAAAAATAAACACATGCCCACAAAGCAAAAACAAATATGCATTAAAAATAAACAGTGCATCCATATGCATACATCATAAAAGGCACATCTAATCATCTAGATCACTGCATCTCATAAAAATCATCATAAATAAGATAGTTATCTAGTGCATGTCATCCATACATAACATCATATAAACATAGCATTAACATAAGCATTGCATTCATGTGCATCAAATAAATATAAAATAAAAAATAAATATCAGTACACATAATGAGCCATAAATGATCAAGTCGTATATATATGTGTCCAAAAGAGTACATAGGGAGTGTATCAAAATGCCCACAGGCTACAAAGTGTGTAGGTCCTTGATATTACACCCAAAATAAATATGGCATATCAAAAATGTAGTCTGCATATAGCAGAGCCCAAATCTAGTCTATTCCCCCTGTATCGGAGCTCTCATCGCCTCCCTTAGCACTGTGCTCTAGTGTCTGCTCTCCTATCTGCTCTGGCACCCATGGTGGGTCTTGCTATGGATTTTTCCTAACTCAAAATCCGAAGGAACTCAGCACATGAGAAACTGGTGACTAAAGAAGGCTAGTCCTCTGATCGGTGGCCCTTGAAGTCTGCCCTACATCTCTAGACCTAGCACGTGATGTCGCACCATGTGAGCTAGAGGACCTGTGCATCATCTTAGTCCTTGAGTATTGTGACTTGAGCTCACCATAGACTATTCAAAGGTCCTAAACCTATTCCACTAAGACTCTAAAGTGAAAGGATCCTCAAGAACCTGTAGCCCATGCATCTTAATGTAGCCGACTAGCTGATCAACACGAGCAAGCCAAGTTGCATGCATCTCATTGGTCCTCATGATCATGCTGTGCAGTCACTATACCTAAGCCATTGAATATTGACCACCTATTGAAGTTTTCGATGGTGCTACCAGATGCCCCATAGTAACCTAAGGAGGTGGCATAGCCGCCCTTGATACTCGAAGGAGATCCCTCTTCGCATCTGATGTAGTTTGTTGTACCTATGCTAACTCTAAGGTAGTTTGTAGTCTTTGAACCTGGGCCTCTGCATCGGTGGCACACATAGTAAGATCCTGTATCTAATCCTATGCCTCAGTCAGGCACCTATATTTGTCAGCTACTCTCACCTCCAGAGTGGTGATAGTAGTATCTCGCCCTAGCTACTATGTATAGAATCATTCGAGTTGACTTTGTAAGTTAGCCACCTGAGCTAAGAGCAGACCCTCTAAGATATCGAGAGGGACCTCACCCTCCTTTGGATCCTCCTTATCTGGTTCAATCTTAGGAGCCTCCTCAATGGGGGCCTCTACGTCTCAGTCTCCCTCTATCCACTGGCGCACCCTGCGCCTATCAGGATCCACCTCTGCCTCTGCTTGATCTGGCTCTTAGCCCAGAGGCCCTATGTCATACCATCTAAACATGGACCACCACCTATCATACTCTAGAGTGGTCCTAGCAGTATCAACTCTAGTCTCCTAGTAGTTAGCAATAGCATCTCCTAGAGGCTCGGGAGTGATCCACTGTAGATCATGCTCCACAACCAAGCGTCTGTATCTAAGTGGGATATTTGGAATATCCTATATGATCCCAAACTATCATAGGACATGAGAGTAGAACTAATACTCTCTAATCTCAACCTTTTATCTAATAAGCCCCCTATCTTGGTGAGCCCTTCAAAGCCTCTCATCTACCTCAGGCCATGCGGGGCAATCCATGTAGGGGCACCAAACAATGTCCCCTGGCCTGAGTGATGCAAATCGAGTAATGCAATGCTAGATGTCACCATCATGTATTCGACTATGGGTACCCTCCTCCTCATCAGGCCAATAGGTGGCATAACACTAATGATCATCAGTAATAGAAGTGATGCGTAGTGGAAGATCTACAGGATGTTCGATCTAGATGTGCTACCACCCCCAGATATGCAATATAAG
Source organism: Wollemia nobilis (assembly GCA_028583015.1). NCBI lineage: Eukaryota > Viridiplantae > Streptophyta > Pinopsida > Araucariales > Araucariaceae > Wollemia > Wollemia nobilis. The sequence continues at coordinate 1,299,947 of JAQPPZ010003072.1, forward strand.
AATACAGCTAATGCCCTTACAGCTACGTTGAGTAATCTGATACAACTCCTTGTAGAGCTGACATAGCAGGGTGCTCCCCCATGATAGAAGTAAGGGCTCCTCTGTAGAACTTTGAGGAACCCTTTAGCTAGTGGACAAGAGGTTTTAGGGAATCCTCATGCCCAAGTATTTTGGAAGGACAATATATACTATAAGGTGCATGAAGAGGGCTTCCCATGTAGAGAAGACATCCTCATGATACCACTCATCAATGTGCACCCCTCCATGGTCAATCGCATCCTGAGTATCCTCACTCTAGTCACCGAAGATAGAATCGAAAGCAACCTCCTTTACCTTAGAGGTAGAGGAGATGATGGCCTCACCATCAATGGGGATCCTAAAGATCCTATAGAAATCCTCTAGAGTAACAGTCATTTCACTTGTAGGCATGTGAAATGTGTTGGTCCTGTGCATTCCAACATCGGGCCAACACAGTCAGGTAGGCTTGATCTACCCTAATAGTGGGTAGATCCATGACATAGCTTAACCCAACATCTCAAAATCAATATCGGTCATCATCAAACAAAACCTCGTGGAGAGTCTTCATAATTTCAGGCTCTCAGGCTCTAGAAGTTAATCTCTAAAATAAAATGCATAATGTAAAACAAAATCTAGCTAAACAGAGATAAAAACAATGCTAAAAATGATAAAAACATATATAAAAAAAAACATAGTTGAAACTTGTGGTATCCAATTTGCCAATTGGGAACCGCAGCTACCAGCTACAGTTTAGGAGAGGCACCCATTTCAGGTACCCTCCTAGTCCACTAAGTCACAAAATTAAAATCCTAAGCTAACCTAGACTAGTGGGGTTCATTACTAGTAGTTTAGTGAGGTTCATTATCTGCATTACTTAATGTGGTTCATTTTATTGGTATTGAGTGCGAGGTCTCAATTTTGAGTTACCTTGCCCGCACCCTGGCCTCGGCTAGTAGATGGCTGATCAGGATCCGCCATCGAGGTAGACGAGTGTAATTATGGTAGAGTGTGGTAGTATTTCAAATTAGGGAAGGTTCTCTCACTCTCAAAGCTCTCAAATTGCTAGTGCTTGCAATAAAATAATGAAAATTTTCAAATGGGAATTCAATTTATAGGTTCTCCTAGTCTCGATGAACCGCAACTGACACCTACGATTCTAGAACTAGGGTTTTCCACCCGCAGGTATGACCCACGGTTCCCAAAATTTGAAAAATTAAATCGTAGACCATACCCGCAATCCATAGCTAGCATTAAATGCACTTAAAACCCATCGTGGGAAGGTCTAAAAGAGCAAATTAATGACTCCCATCAGATAAAAATTCAAAATCAATGATTAAAATTGCAAATTTGGTGATGTTAAAAGCACCAGGATCAATCAAATAAATGCAAAATTAAAACAAAAAAATCAAATAATTAAAAACCAAATGTGCCTCATATTCAGTGATTTATCCTATACACTTGGCGGTTGCAGCGAGTTGCGATCCATGCAATCCGGCAAGATGAGTAAATCACCATAAGGACATTTGGGAAAAAATTATCATTTCTTTTATGCCATCTTTCAACAAATCATTGAAAAATATGATTCAACACAAGTCTAATTGCATTTGTATCATTTTGATTCATTAATATGGCTATTGTAGCCTGACTGCTCCATGGGATAGAAATGTGCAAATACTACTAAGCGTTGCAATCATAAGTTGAACTAGGCCTAGACAAGGCATTAAAAGGCTCGAATCTAAATTTGTTCATGATAATTCATTATGGTCAAGCAATTTCCTCACTTCATACATTGTCATTACCCTCATAGACTCGTCGCTTGAGGGGGTAGTCATAATTTCATAATCATAATCAAAGTTAGCAAAAGATCTCTGAGATCATAGATCCCCTGATCTTGTCAAAATTGTATTCGTTCTTGCGAATCATTGTCAACAGCTATCATAAGCTTCCCCCTTTGCTTGGGGTAAACAACAAATATGATAATTGGTTTGTAACTCTCATCCTTCGAATTTATGGGTAAGAAGATACCCATACTTGGCGTTGATGCTATCTGAATGTTTGATGATGAGTGCAGACTTGTCAAAATATAAGCCTTTCATGAGTTGAAAGTAATGATTCTAAGATACACGTCCTTTTGCTAGACCTGAGGCATCTAATGTTGATCCAACTAATGATCATCATAGAACCTTAGGCATCATTTTAGGATGTATATTTTTTCTCAACGTTGTTTGATCTCACAACACATCTCAAAAGGGGTATTTGTAGACACCTAAAACATGTCATGTCAAGGGTGACTACTCATATGGACATGCTACAAGACCATATGGAGGATCTTGGACAGACTCCAAGATAGAGTAGTGGTTCTAACCACTCAATTTAAGAATTTTGGCCTAATCAATCTGAATTGCAGCCCAGACCTGTGGTCTCCAGTATAAACCATGGTTGACACCTGCGGTCTATAGTCTGGACCACAATTGTGACCTACAGTCTTAACTGAAGTTCAGTTAGGCTTTCCATCCGAGCCAAATTGGTTGGAACGGCCAAAAGATCTAGAAGAAGGAAGTTGAAGGATGGAAGATTCCAGAGGCTTCCATCCCAACTATCCTAACCACACTTCTTGGTCTTGGCTTCTCCATGAAGCCACCCCTACCCCTAGGGGTATGCTATAAATACCCCCTCCAAATGGAAAGAAAAATAGAAGCAAGAATTGGATATTTGAGCAGCGAAGCCCTGGCGAATTGTACACTCAAACTGAGTATACTAAGAGATAGAGCCATTGCACTTAATCCTCGACCCTTTTATCAAAATTCATAATGAATTGCATTATGAATGCCCTAGGTGCTTAGGAGAGTCAAAAAGCACAAATTTAGGAACATGAAGGCCCTTTATATCGAATTGACCGCCAAATAAGTCTAAGGACAACTAAGGCGACCCTTGAACATCAATTTGGACAAGGATATCAAGCCCACTACCCCTAATTTTGAGGGAAAATCCATCAGAGGTAAAACCATGGCTGTCAGCCATGGTTCACAGTGTAGACTGCTCACCAGAGCTATGGTTTACAACAGGTGAAAGATCATCTTAGTATTTTCATTTTTGTTCGGTTAAATAGGTTATATTAATCATTTCTTAGGTTTAATTTTAGTTTAGAAGAATTATGACTGTATGAATTAGCTTAGAATAGTTAGTTTATGCTTTGCATTAATTAGGACATTTGTGGATCTTTTATGCACCTCTATGCTTCTATTTTGATATTTTATCCATGCATTATTTGTCTAATGATCTCCTTTATTCTATATTACAAATATTAATTCAATTAGCATAGTTTAAAGGTTTTATTTACGTTTTCTTGATTATTAGTTTAAATGGCATTATCATGTATGTTTCCTTAAAGGGCCTCATTATGAGAGGCTATCTATCTTTTTGATCATGTGCTATTGTTTCTTGATCGTAGGAAGACAGGTACAAGATGATTTCATATCATAATCCTTCTAAATCACGAAGAAGGGGGTCAACTCCACCCCAAGGCAGTTTATGACTAGTCAAAGGGTAATATTAATGCACCTACCCTATTGAGGGCAGTGGCAATTGTATAGACTGTATCATCATTCAAGTGACCCTAAGAGGGGCATATTTGTAATAGAAATTCATTCATAATCAATACAAGAAATATCATTTTGTTGAATTTATGCAATGTGTCAAGCTTTTAAGATTTTATGATGACTATAGACTAATACAGTAGATAGGAGCATGTTTTTTGGTTATGTCACTACAATAGCCTACAATAGCCTAGGGATGTCTGAAATCGCCTATGGATATGTAGAGATAATAATGTGTGACTTTTTGGTGTCTACACAAAGGGTAAAAGGGAGGCACGACTTGAAGCACATGGTGCTTCGTTAGTTTCAAATGAGCACATAGCTCGTGCGGTGGTTGAAGTTGTGACTAGGGCATTCGTCACAGGCAGAGTTGAGGGTTCAAATCACTCCAAAGGTGAGGTAAATATTTTCTATTAAATTTTTATTATTTGCCTAAGTTGGGGGGTATAAAGGTTGTTAGTGGAATTGTTAGAAAGGTTTCTTATTGGATAGTGGTGGTAGTTGAAAATTATCACTTGGAGTAATAAGGAGGTTTTTGGTTTTAATTTTTAAATAAAGTATTAAATTACTATATTGGCATATTAGAGGATTAAGAATTTTTTAGTATTGTTTTAATTTTAATAAGGAGTTTTTGTGTTAAAGAAGATTATTGTGAAGGTGTTGAATATTTTTTTTTTGGCTAAATAAGATATTATATTGCAAAGGGTTTTAAGGATCCCTGAACCTATTACATAAGTAGCAGAGGAAGTTGTACCAAGATTTTTGAACAACGGAGAACCCCATTAGAAAAACCTGATTGGAGGAGGCATAGGAGGAGGACGCAGCCTCAGCCTGAGACATCCAGTGACAAAAACTAGCTAACAGAGGGTGAGGATGCATCCTCAGACCAAAACCTGAAACCAAAAAGACCCAGACCCTAGAAAGGAAAGGACTGCCTAACATACGTAATTAAAACCCCATAGAATAGAGAGAGACAGAGGATGCCTAAATGTCATTCAGGCAAGAGCTCCACGCAGGGAGGCAAAGAGGACAAAAAAGCATAAGCAAAAAGAAGCAAAAAGGATCAAAAGGAAGCCCAGGATGTTATTCCTCAGCTTCAGCTTTGTCTTCTTCCTTGTCTTCCTCTTCGACAGTAGCCTTGGGTTCCTCATCTTTGGGTTCCATTTTGACAGTCACCGCATCCTAGTCTGCAACATCATCCTTGGTTTGGCTGATCATTCCTGGAAAAAATAGCTTGTGGAGCCCATCCTAGATATCCATTGTGTAGTTCACCATGCAATTCATCATTGTCGTGGTCGAGCCTATGACGAAATCCTTCAGCTTTTTGTTTTCATCGCTATCATCAGTAATATCAATCACCTTGTTCTTGGTAGCCATGTTCAGAATCCTAGTAGACTTTCTCACTGGTTCCTCACTGCTTTCAAAGGAAATACTTTTCCTCACCTTCATTTTGGAAAGGGCTTCAGTAACCTTTTTCTTCTTTTCAGCTTTGGACAGGCGATCGAAAGGGGAAATTTTGGTGGCAGGGCTATTGGGAATAGGGTTGGCCATGGGACTGTTGGCAAGGATGAAGGTGTAAATAACCTTAAACATACCTTGGTTCCGGGGGAGGTCATGGGATTTTTTGTCTCTACAGCTGGAAATTGAGTGATTCATGGAATTCAAGAAAAACATGGGAATGCTGATGGGGTTAAGTTCTCTAAAGTGATTGAAAGCTAGATGATAGGTTTTGAAGGGTTTTTCTGGGTCATCAACACATATGAACTGCATTATGGGTTTCATGACAACATTCCAAGGAAAGGAAAGATCACTTCTAAACAGGCCAGATCCTTTGGCTTTCTTACAAATTTTTTCATTACCTTTAAAATGTTCCAACTCAACTTCCTAGTTGTGTTTGTGGTGGTGAATGGATCGACATCCTTCAGTAGCTTGGCCAGTGATGGTAGCAAGGATATGGGCATCAACAGTGAAGTCTCTCCCCCTGACAGTGACAATGTCGTTATCCCAAGACTCAAGGAAAGCCAACGTAATGTCAATCTCATCACCAAAAAAGAGCTGGAGGAAATTGAACAACTTTCTATCCTTAAGGACAGGGTCAGCTTCAGGGTCATAGACATAATAATGGGGCTCAACATACTCACTCGACATGGTAGGGGAGGGGGGCGGGAGAGGGGGTGGCAGGCGAACAGACAAGGAGGGTGGGCTGGGGGAAAGGTAACGCAGGCGAGCAATGAAAAGGTTAAAAAGGGAATGGAGGGAGGATAAGGGAGGCTAACAAAAAATATGGAGGCTTGGGCAGTGAGGGGAGGATAGGTGGAAAGGAGAAGGCTCACATGCGAGGGAGGCAATCCACCCAAGGTAGACCGATCACCAAGGACAACATGATGAGAAGGGACCGAACGACATGCAAGAAAAATTGCTAACTGAATACTGTGAGTTCCAAGGTGGAACCGGGGTATCCTCTTCTTTCTCGGGCCGAAGAAAAACATGCCTCGAGTATCCAGGTAATCAGGATTGTTTTGCCATGTTTGACGCTTGAGGACGTGGAGGTGGATTATAACCCAACAATTAACTATAATCTGAGCCTTGGGCATAGTACCCCTATGGACCAAAGCAAGGGTTCTCCGAATCATCTACTCGGACATGGTGCTTTGGGAATGATCATAAAACTACATGCTATCATTGTTGGAAATGCTTCTCCATAACCTGCATAGAATAGCAAAAAAAACCAAAAAGTGCCAAGGTCAAAAATGGACAGACCACATGGATTCGCACAAAGGCAATGACACGGGGGATGGGTGGTGGTGGCAACAAACAAAAAATGAAAGGAGAGGGGGTTGGAATTGGTGATATGGGGAAACGTGTGGTCTATGGGGTGGAGGCCAGCTCGGATGATGATCCTCGGAGAAACAAGGGATAGCTGACTGAGATGGTGGTGAAGGTGGTGATGAAAAATGGAGTAGGTGTGAATGGGCTCGGGCCTTGACACGTGAGAAAGAGGGGGTTGACAAAGACAAAGCTTACTATTGATTATGATCATGAGGATTAGGGATGAGGACCTATGGATGGGCTTCCTGATGAGGAGGGCTCCTGTGATGCCTCTCTTGATTAACAACTAGTTGGACTTCCATAGGGAGGATGTTATGCCAGATCTGGAGATTATCTATGTTGACTCCGATGTTAGCAAGCTTATCAGCCGCCTTATTAGATTCTCTGAAAGTGTGTTGGCAGAGAAAATTCTATCTGTTTAGGATGAGGGACCTGGCTTCCTTGATATACTCTTTGACTCTCCAAGAAGGATTAGAATTGGTGTTCTTGAGGTGGTTGATGATGTTCAGAGAGTCTCCTTCAACTATCATATTGGTGGTGAAGTCTTTAGCTAGGCTTAGTCCTCTCCACATGCTTTTAGCTTCTGCCACATGATTTGTCTGATCCCCTAGACTTTCAGCAAAGGCAAGGATAGAGTTTCCTTGGTGATCCCTTAGGATGCCCCCAGCTCCTGCCTTCCCAAGATTACCTTTAGCCACTCCGTCAACATTAAGTTTGAGCCAACCTTCAGGAGGTGGAGTCTAGGTAGTCTTCGATCGTATTTGAGTGGGAGGACAAACCTCCTCTAGAGATAATCCCAACTCTTTACCTAGATCCATCTCGGCCTTGGACGTAGGTGTGGAAGCAGGGGGAATGAGGAAGGTGTTTTCCAATGCAAAGGCTAAGGTTTTAGCTGAGATGAGGTTTGGGGCTTTAGCCTTTAGGGAGAAAACCCTATTGTTTCTTTCAAGCCAGACTTGCCAGAGGAAATGGTGGAGGGAAATTTTCCAGAAGAACTGGAGGTGGGGGTCATGGAAAGGGGTAGGCCATTGTTGGAAGAGATCACTGATGGAGGGTGGTGGGGCCCATTGGATATGGAAATGGTGGAAAATGGAGCCGAGGATGGCTGAGGAGAAGGGGCAGTGGAGAAATATGTGGCTAGTGGATTCCCAATCATTGAGACATAGAAAGCACCTGTTAGGAATGGGCATGCCTTTTCTGATGAGGTTATCAATGGTGAGGATTTTCTCTTGGATGGCTAACCAAGAAAAGAAGGAAATCTTAGGAATGAGGTGCTTAACCCAAACTTTATCAACAGGTGGTAGACTATCCTTAGGAGCAAGGAGGAGGAGGTAAGCTGACTTGACAGAGTAATTTCCACTTTCAGTGTGTTCCCAGATGATGCGATCAGGCGGTGTAGAGGAAGGGATGATGGTGGAAGATAGAATGGAATTTAACAGGTTAGATTCAGCAGGAAAATTTGGGTGGACAATGGGAATCCAAGAAGAGGGTGAGCCTGGAGTGAGAAAATCAAAGACTTTGTGTCCTATTCTATCATCAGTAAATATTTTGAGTTTGGACAGAATGGGGTCATTGAGGAGAGGTCCTCGGGATATCCAGTTGTCTTTCCAAAAATTTATGCTTTGCCCATCTCCCAACATCCATATTAGACCTTTCATAATAAGAGACTTAGTGCTCCTGATGGAATTCTAGAATGTTGACCCTGTGTTAGGAATGCCATCATTGAAAAAATCACCATTTTGAAGATATTTCCTTTTTACAATAGTGATCCATGCATTGTTATCGCCTGATATGAGCCTCCAAGCCTGTTTAGCAATCAGTGCAGTATTAAGGGAATGGATCCTCCTAAGCCCAACTCCTCCCTATTGCTTAGGTCTGCAAACCTTGTCCCAAGCCACCAAATGAATTCTTTGTTTGTTGTCTATTCCTGTCCACAATTTTTTTTTGTATTTGCTCTATTTTGGCTGAAATAGAGGAGGGGGCCTTGAATATGGATAGGAAATAAATGGGAATGCTTTGAAGGACCACTGTAGTTAGGGTACATTTAGCTACCTGGGACAAAATATGTCCTTTCCAACCCACCAATTTCCTTTGGATGCGCTCAATAACGTTGTGCCACATGGAACCTGTAGGTTGGCCATAGAATAGAGGGAGGCCGAGGTAGGTAGCAGGAATATCAGCTATGGAGCATTCAAGAATTTTGGCAATCCTGATTTGTCTCTGCATAGGAGTATTTAAAAAATATAGTTTGCTTTTATTGAAATTAACTTTCTGACCAACAGCTACTTCGTAGATTTGGAGGATGAATTTGATGACTTTAGCCTCAAGAATTGAGGCCCTTGTTGACAGAATGGTATCATCCACAAATTTTTGATGGGAGATAGGTGTGGTTTGAGAGGAAGCTTTAATCCCTATCAACAAACCAGAACTACAAGCAACCTGGATAGTCCTGCCTAGAGCTTCTGCTAAAATAATGAACAACATTGGAGATATAGGATCTCCTTGTCTAAGTCCTCTACTACTTTGGAAGTAGCCTACTGTAGACCCATTGATTAGGATAGAGAACCAAGATGAGGAGATGCAGGTTCTAATCAGATCTATCCAATCCATGTGGAATCCAAACTTGCCCAGGATGGCTAAGAGAAAATTCTAGTTCACTCTATCATAAGCTTTATTCATATCCAGCTTGAGGACACATGTGGGATTTTTGGATTTGGAGGCTGAATGAAGGGCTTCATGGATGGAGATAACCCCATCAAGGATAGATCTACCCTAAATAGAACTACCCTGACAAGGGTCAATGATGGTGGGCAAGATAGTTTTCATTTTGGAAGCCATAATTTTAGTGAGGATTTTGTAGACTATGTTGCAAAGGCTAATGGGCCTGTAGTCAGCTAAGGCCTTGGCTGAAGGATGCTTAGGAATGAGAGCTATGAAATTTGAATTGAACCCATGAGGAATCCTTCTGGATGATTGGAATTATTTGACAGTCATACACACATCAGGTCCAAAAATATCCCAAAAATGTTGAAAGAAGCGAGGAGGAAAGCCATCTGGACCTGGGGCTTTGTCGGGATGCATAGAGAAAAGAGTCGTTCTGATTTCATCATCCTTGAAGGGGGAAATGAGGGAGGAATTGATAGAATCAAGGATGGAATTAGGAGGGATATGGTGAAGAAGGGCCTCCTGAGCTAAAACTGAACAAGAATCATCATCCTCAAGAAGCTTAGAAAAATAGGAACTAGCTTCATTTCTAATTTCCTCAATGTCTGACGTGATATTACCATCCTCCTTGGTTAGATTTTTGATGTTGTTGTTGCTTCTGTTGTGAAGGGTTGCCACATGAAAATATTTTGTATTCGAGTCACCTTATTTAAGCCAAAGAGCTCTGGATTTTTGGCACCAAAAGGTCTCTTCGCAAGCAAGGATATTGTGATACTCAGTAAGGATTTGTTTTTGTCCAATTCTGGTTTGGGAGTCTAGCTCTCCACATTAATTTTTTATTTCAATTTGATTAAGTCTTTCTAATAGAGACTTCTTGTTGGTGAAGATATTGCCAAAGACTTCCTTATTCCATATTTTTAGGTCATATTTGAGATCTTTAAGTTTCTGAGAAAGTCTGAAAGAGGGGCACCCCTGGTATTCTTGTTGCCAAACATGAGAAATTTGTTCTCCCTTTTTTTGGAGTGATTGGCGAAGCGATTGTTGGGATTCCAATGATTGGTGGGTGGTTGGTGGGTTTGGGTGGTTTATCCCACGGGATTGTGCCCATTGTATTCTAATACCACATAGTGGTTTAGGGTTGTGAGAGTTTCCTTTATATTTTATTGTAATGTCCCATTTTCGGGCAAGAAAGGAAAATAATAATATCAAGGAGGAGTGGCTCTTGTTTTTTCTAGAGTAGCCCACATCGGGTGAACTAGGGTAAATCTCGTGTGTCATATGTGCATTGTGTGGTGTCATTTCTTCTAAGTTATTTATTTTTACATTATTTATGGAATAAGTTTCTGTAGATCTCTTCAAAGGGGACTTCAAGACAGTCCAAACTTGAACGAGGTGTTGAGGAAGCTGAGATCGACATTAGGCTCGGGAAGGGTTTTAGGAGGTTTGGATGGAGGTTTAGGGTCCTTATAAGAACTAAATATGGTGGAAGCATAGTCTCGAGTGGGAGAATAACCTAAGAGGGTTTCTGGGGAAGTGAGAGTCGACGGGGGGGAAAGAAGAGCATTTCCTTCTTGCAAAACTATAGCCTCATTTAGAATAGTAAATCTATTGGTGGTAGTGATAGAGGAACTTACTTGGTGATGAGCCAGATGCATCTTCTCCTTCCCTTTGGGAGATTGGGGTTCTCCAATAATGCTTGTCGTTGGCTTATTCTGATGGTTCTTTGCCTGATATTGTTGGCTCCTTTTTTTTGTGGTTTGGAGCCTTCACCTCTAGTAGCACTTTGGGGAATACCAGTTGCTTGAGATTAACTATTGCCTGTGTTGGATTTAGCTTTGAGGATAGGGCATTGCAACCTCATATGACCTTGGGTGTTGCATTCCATGCAGAAAGGTGGTTTATTCTCATATTCTAATGCTTGCTTGAAGAAGAAATTCTTATGGGTTAGGGTAACATAAGTAGGGAGCTCAGAAGCTAGGTTTACTTTAACACAAATCCTTGCTACATTCATCACTCTACATGCTCTAGTAATCAGTTCAATATCTAGGAGGTCTCCTATAACACTTGCAATGGAAAGGAGGACGTCTTCATGCCAACAATGGAAAGGTAAATCAGGGATACGTACCCAAATGGGGGTAAAATTTATATCCTGGGTATCCGGGTTGAAATATAAGTCCCATTTCTTCAATAATAGGCTCTTGCGGCCTAAGAACCATGGGCCCCTGGTGAGAATCTAATTTGTATCTTCCTCATTGCTCAATATGATGGCAAAAAAACCTCTGGACAAAACAACTATTTCCATGCTTCCAAGGGTCTTCCATTTGGTCATTGCCCATCTACGGATAGTTTCAATGTCAGGCCTGCCTCCAAAAAACTTTCCTACCAGTGTAAATATTTCCATGGCTAGGTATTTTTCAGCAATGTCATCAGGGATGATGATATTTTGACCATTTGGAATAATAGTGGTGTGGGGGCACAGGGGGGGCTCATACATTTAAGGTAGTAGCATAGGAAAATACCTTAGAAGATACTGTAGTGGGATTCAAAGAAGGAACCTCAGATTGAGGAGGAGCGTCTCCCCAAAAGTGTTGCTCCCGAGGCTCAACAGATGGGAAACTAACTCTTGTACCTCCTTTGTCCTTTGCATCTTCATCCTTGTCATCGCTACTACTATTAGCTGCAAGTGGTCTGCTAGCCTTACCTAGCAAGGAATTGGTCCCTCCACACTTACCTCCTAGGCCTGGTTTCCCTCCATCTCCATCTCCTCTCCTCTCCTGGTTTCCTTCCATTTGAATCACAACATTTGTGTATAATATTATTTAAGTTAGAGTGATAAGGTGTAATTTTGATATCATTTTGTATTATGTTTTGTTGAGAAAATTATTATATTCTAACCCTTATTGATATTGGCAAAGAAGTAATTATGAGTGTGGCAGATTTGTGAGGTCAACTCCTTGTCAAGCAAAATGGTATGGGAAAATTCTTCCTTGGTTGAGTTGATTGAATGGCTTTCTAGAAAATAAAGTTTAGAGTGAAAAGGATTTGATTAGGATTTCATTTTTGAAAGTGTTTGATTTAATGCTTCAAGGTTTTCTAGAATTAAGTGTTGTGATTAAAACCTTGTTTGATAAGCATTGTTGTTGAAGCCATTGGTTGTGTGAAGAACTTGAACTAGGATTTGAAAAGAACATGAGTATCATTGTTATGTGAAGATTGATTTATAAGCATTGTTGTTGAGGTGAGTTGTTGTGCAAAGAATTTGAACTAGGGTTTGAAAAGAAAATGAGTATCATTGTTATGTGATATTTGTTGTTGAGCATTGTTGGAAACATTTTGAGTTGATATATGCTTGGACTAGGGTTTGTGAGAAAAGGGTGTTTCATTAAGTTATTTGTTGAGTAGAGTTGATTGAGCCTAGTCAAGTGAATGTGTGAAGTGTTTTTTCAAGTTCCATAAAACAAACTATTCTATATTTTGATTTGAGTTAAGAAAGTGATTGAGCATAGAGTTTAGAAAATATTGAGTCTCTAACAATTCTCTTTATGATTCTATGAGATTGAGCAAGTAAAGAAAGTGATTGAGCATTGAGTGTAGAACATATTGAGTCTCTAACAATTCTCTTTATGCTTCTATGAGATTGAGCAAGTAAAGAAAGTGATTGAGCATTGAGTGTAGAACATATTGAGTCTCTAACAATTCTCTTTATGCTTCTATGATATGAGCAAGTAAAGAAAGTGATTGAGCATTGAGTGTAGAACATATTGAGTCTCTAACAATTCTCTTTATGCTTCTATGATATTATGCAAGTTATGAAAGTGATTGAGCATTGAGTATAGAACATATTGAGTCTCTAACAATTCTATTTATGTTTATATGATATTGGACAAGTTCTATGTGGACTTGTTAAGCAAATTTGAGGCAAGTCTTTGAGGAGACTTATGGACTGATTTTGTGTGATATTTTGTGGAAGCTTACAATACAGATTTGGTTAAGTTCTAGAGGGAACTTATTCAGTATATTTGGGCAAGTTTTGAGTGATATTTTTGAACATATTTAGACAGGTTTTGAGTGGAACTATTAAGCATATTTGGACAAGTTATGAGTGAGCTTGTTGAGCATATTTGGATAGGTTCTGAGTGGACCTATTGAGCATATTTGAGCAATTTATGAGTGGACCTATTGAGAATAATTGAGTAAATTCTGAGTGAATCTGTTGAGCAGAGTTGAGCAGGTTTTGAGTAGACCTGTTGAGTAGAATTGAGCAAGTTATAAGTGGACCTGTTGAGCAGAATTGAGTAGGTTCCGAGTGGACCTATTGAGCATATTTGAGCAAGTTCTGAGTGGACATATTAAGCATATTTGAGCAGGTTTTGAGTGGACTTGTTGAGCAAAATTAAGCAAGTTTTGAGTGGACCTATTGAGCAGAGTTGAGCAGGTTCTGAGTGGACCTGTTGAACAAAATTGAGCAGGTTCTGAGTGGACATGTTGAGCAGAATTGAGTAGGTTCTAAGTGGACCTATTGGGTAGATCTAAGTAGGTTTTTAGTGGACCTATTGACCATATTTGATCAAGTTTTGAGTGGAATTGTTGAGAAGATTTGTGCTAGACTAACTGGATTGTGTTTAGTGTAAATTTAATATAGAGCTTTAGATGTGATAGAGCAAAGAGTACATTAGTATCCAGTGGATAGAGATCCATCAACCATGGTAGTGAGGATAGGTATTATGAGTGGGGACAAGAGTCTTTAATGGAGAGAGATGCACAAGCCAGTGTAGTAGAGGTAGTAGTCTTTTAGAGGATCACCAGCCAGAGCAGAGGAGAAGGAGTTCTCCTATGGATAGAGATCCACAAACTTGATTTAGGGGATCAACATATCATTTGGACAGAGGTCCAGAAATATTATAATTGGGAAGGATTCCCAAGAGATTGATTGAGAAAATTTTAGTGAAATATTTTCTTCGTGTAGTAGTCCACATTGGGTGAACCACATAAATTGTGGTGTTTCTATTTTGTGTGGTTATTTATGTATTGCTTTGATTACTACTAATGATATTGCTATCTACACACTGCTTAATATTTATTTGGAAAGAAAAGGAAAAAGTGGTCTTATACTGTTCATCCCCTCTTAGTATAAGCTTGTGTTCTTCAATTGGTATCAGAGTAGGTACCTTCATAAGAGTTTAATAGCTTAAAGGAAAAGCTAACAAGAACACAATGGATTCTAAGGAAGTGTCCTCAAATAACCCAGTACCAGTCTTTGATGGAAGTGACTGTATGTATTAGAGTATGATGATGAGGATCTACCTAATGGAACTTGGCAATGAAATTTGGGATGCAGTGGAATTTGAATATGATCCAACAGTCAATTCTCCTAAATATAAGGAAGGTAAGCTTCTACAACACTATAATTCAAAAGCAATGAATGCACTTGTGAGAGGTTTGTGTAGAATAGATTCTATGAAAGTTATGCATTGTAGAACTGCAAAAGAGATGTGGGATAAATTGTAAAATATATATGAAGGAGATAAAAGTTTCAAGAAGCAAAGATCTTGGAATGTGAGAAGTTAGCACAAGAAGTGGCACTACTAAAAGAATATTTAGAGGACTCCAAGATCAAGATGAAAGGATTCAAAAATAGCTCAAATAACTTGGATAAGTTCATAAAGACTCAAAATACTACATCCAAGAATACATGTCTTGGATTTAAATAGGTTCAAAATAAATAGGAAGAGGATTCAACTTAAAGTTTTTTAGGAGAATAAACTTTAGATGAAGATACTTCAGAAGAAGACAGTGTAAAATAAAGAGAGACATAAGAGGATGAGTTGGAAAATAGAAAGTTAAACAAAAATAGGAACAATGCACAAAGAAGATACAGATAGAACAACAATCAGAATAGGAGACCAATGAGGTCAAGACAAGAAAACTTCAATGGAATATGTTTTTCATATCATAGGTTTTGGAACATGGATTCATAACACAGGACACATGTAAGATAGGAAATTGGGAACAGATAACTTTTTCATGGGTATTGCTACTCGTGTAATCAGTTTGGTCACAAGGCAATGAATTGCAAGGTTCATGATAGAAGAGGATATGGCTTCACTAATAAAATTACACCTCCAAGGAATAATAACATTAAGTGTTATAAGTGCAATAATGATGGTCACACAACAAAATGGTGTAGAGCATACATTCTAGAAATATGTATGAATAGGAATAGGAACATGAACATGAACAAGAACATGGATATGAATAGGAACATGAACATGAACAAGAACATGGATATGAATCGGAATAGGAACAGGAACAAGAATGATGACATGGACAGGATCATGGACACGGATAGAAACAGTTAGAGGAATTATAAAATTAAAAAAAAATAGAAGAGGATAAAGGTAAATAATAGTGCTTTCTACGAGTAGAAATACTCCCACCCCATAATTAACCACCTCAAAAGGAGGTGGGGGAAGGGCTAAGCTAAGAGGCTCATTCTTAGCCCCGAGCCCCAAAGGTGACCCTTTTCCATTGATGTCAAAGGGGGAGAGATTTGATATTTGAGATAGCATTGAGCTAGGGGGAGCAGGACAAAAAGTAAGTCAAGTTTTGGTAAAATACATTTGGGTTGCCATCAATGACAAAGGGGGATATTGTTGGAAATTTTGAGTCCCTAAGTCAAAGTTTTCATTTATGCCACTAGATGATGTCATCATTAATGTCAAGGACTTCGTCAAGAAAAAAATTTGTCATTTGATATCCAAGAAGAAGGTCAAAGGTCAAGAGAATCAGTGCAGAAGTTAAAGGCAAAAGGGCTCCATAATATCTTAATAGTATATGGAAGCTTAGTTTAAAAGGTGTTTCATAAAATCCCAAGGAGGCTTGTGCAAAGTTAAAAAGGAGATATAATATTTATTTTATAAATTATTTAATTTCAATGAGAATTTATATTTTATAAATAAATATTATTTACACATTGGTATGCAATGAGAAGGAAGAAATAAAATCAAAAGGATATAATATTATAATATTTTTTTATAATAATATTAAGTCATATGGTTAAAATCCCAAAGTAAAATATTTATAATATTCATTATAATATTTTACAATACCCAAATATGGATTTGGAGTTAAAAATATTCAAAGCGCCTTTATAAATGTCCTAACCTTCGTCGACGTTACATGGTGGTGAAATAATTTGAAGCACCGAAATTTTACAAGCATGGAGGAAATTGATATATATACCTATGCCCGAAGGGCATTAAACTTTATCCTTGCTCGATTTGATTATTATTTGCATGCGAAGTGAAAGAAGAGCTCGTGAGAAAAATGTGAATTCATGTACCAGCGATTAGTATAAAACAGAAGGCATCGATCGTTCGAATGCCAACTGGGCAGCTTGGCCTAGTGGCAAGTGGGCAGGTGGTAAAGTGTTTTTGGCAAAGGAGCCAACGTTTAAAATGTGGTAGTGTGCTTGGCAGTCATGTTGGTTGAAGGTGCCAAAGGCACACATTTTTGCAAAGGGCAAAACGGAGGCACGACTTGAAGCATGTGGTGCTTTGTTAGTTTCAAATGAGCGTGTAGCTCGTGTGGTGGTTGAAGTCGTGACTAAGGCGTTCATCGTGGTCAGATTTGAGGGTTTGAATCCCTCTAAAGGTGAGGTAAATATTTTGCATTAAATTTTTATTATTTGCCTAAGTTGGGAGGTATAAGGGTTGTTAGTGGAATTTTTTAGAAAGGTTGCTTATTGGATAGTGGTGGTAGTTGAAAATTATCACTTGGAGTAATAAGGAGGTTTTTGGTTTTATTTTTAAATAAAGTCTTAAATTACTATATTGGCATATTGGAGGATTAAGACTTTTTGAGTATTGTTTTAATTTTAATAAGGGGTTTTTGTGTTAAAGAAGATTATTGTGAAGGTGTTGAATATTATTTAAGTTGGAGTGATAAGGTGTAATTTTGATATCATTTTGCATTATGTTTTATTGAGAAAATTATTATCTTCTAACCCTTATTGATATTGGCAAAGAAGTAATTGTGAGTGGCATATTTGTGAGATCAACTCCTTGTCAAGCAAAAAGGTATGGGAAAATTCTTCCTTGGTTGAGTTGATATGGCTTTCTAGAAAATAAAGTTTGGAGTGAAAAGGATTTGATTAGGATTTCCTTTTCAAAAGTGTTTGAGTTAATGCTTCAAGGTTTTCTAGAATTAAGTGTTGTGATTAAAACCTTGTTTGATAAGCATTATTGTTGAAGCCATTGGTTGTGTGAAGAACTTGAACTAGAATTTGAAAAGAACATGAGTATCATTATTATGTGAAGATTGATTTATATGCATTGTTGTTGAAGTGAGTTGTTGTGCAAATAATTTGAACTAGGATTTGAAAATAACACGAGTGTCATTGTTATGTGATATTTTTTGTTGAGCATTTTTGGAAACATTTTGAGTTGATATATGCTTGGAATAGGGTTTGTGAGAAAAGGATGTTTCATTAAATGATTGGTTGAGTAGAGTTGATTGAGCCTAGTCAAGTGGATGTGTGAAGTGATTGTTCAAGTTCCATAAAACAAACTATTCTATATTCTGATTTGAGTTGAGAAAGTGATTGAGCATTGAGTGTAGAACATATTGAGTCTTTAACAATTCTCTTTATTCTTCTATGAGATTGAGAAAGTAAAGAAAGTGATTGAGCATTGAGTGTAGAACATATTGAGTCTCTAAGAATTCTCTTTATGCTTCTATGAGATTGAGCAAGTAAAGAAAGTGATTAAGCATTGAGTGTAGAACATATTGGATCTCTAACACTTCTCTTTATGCTTCTATGATATTGTGCAAGTTTTGAAAGTTATTGAGCATTGGGTATAGAACATATTGAGTCTCTAACAATTTTCTTTATGTTTCTATGAGATTGGACAATTTTTGTGTGGACTTGTTAAGCAGATTTGAGGTAAGTATTTGAGGAGACTTATGGATTAATTTTGTGTGATATTTCATGGAAGCTTATAATAAATTTTTGGTTAAGTTCTAGAGGGAACTTATTGAGCATATTTGGACAAGTTTGGAGTGAGCTTGTTGAACAGATTTAGATAGGTTCTGAGTGGAACTGTTGAGCATATTTGGACAATTTTTGAGTGAGATTGTTGAGCATATTTGCACAGGTTCTGAGTGGACTTGTTGAGAAAATTTGAGCAGGTTCTAAGTGGACCTATTGAGAAGAATTGAGTAGGTTTTGAGTGGACCTATTGAGTAGAGTTGAGCAGGTTTTGAGTAGATCTATTGAGCAGAATTGAGCAGATTATAAGTGGACATGTTGAGCATAATTGAGCAGGTTCTGAGTGGACATGTTGAGAAAATTTGAGCAGGTTCTGAGTGGACCTGTTGAGCAGATTTGAGCAAGTTCTAAGTGGACCTGTTGAGCAGGTTCTGAGTGGACCTATTGAGTAAAATTGAGTATTTTTAGAGTGGACCTATTGAGCAGAGTTGAGTAGGTTCTGAGTGGAACTGTTGAGTAGAATTGAGCAGGTTCTAAGTGGACCTATTGAGCAAAATTGAGCAGTTTTTTAGTGGAGCTAATAAGGAGATTTGAGCAGGTTCTGAGTGGACCTATTGAGAAAATTTGAGCAAGTTCTGAGTGGACTTGTTGAGCATATTTGTGCTAGATAGATTGGAATATGTTTAGTGCATATTTGAGATATATATTTGGAGGTGACATAGCAGAGATTATAGTAGTCTCTAATGGATAGAGATCCATCAACCAGGGTAGTGAGGATAGGTCTTCTGAGTGGTACCAAGAGTCTTTAGTGGAGAGAGATGCATAAGCCAGTGCATTGGAGGTAGTAGTCTTCTAGAGGATCATCATCCAGAGTAGAGGATAAGGAGTTCTTCTATGGATAGAGATCCAAAAACTTGATTTAGGGGATCAACATATTATTTGGACAGAGGTCTATGAACATTGTAATTGGGAAGGATTACCAAGAGATTTATTGAGAAAATTTTAGTGAAATATTTTCTCTGTGGAGTAGCCCACATTGGGTGAATCACATAAATTATGGTGTCTCTATTGTGTGTGGTGATTTGTGAATTGCTTTGATTACTACTATTGATATTGCTATCTATGCATTTCTTAAAATTGATTTGGAAAGAAAAGTAAAAAGTGGTATTATACTATTCACCACCCCTCTCAGTATAAGCTTGTGTTCTTCACACATGAATCCGCTACCAAATACACTAAGTCTTAGGTGGAATAGAAACTTTTCTGATATTTATGAAAAAAATACTAAGTGTTGAGCAAAATGAAATCTCTTACATGGATCCACTCCAAAATACTCTCTATCCTCAGTGGATTGGATATTTTACATGTTTTAGAATAAATTTTCAAATTTTTCTAAGGATGTGGATCCATGCAACACTTATTCTTTTTTTCACAAACATTGATAAAGTTTCTATTCCGCTTGAGGCTTAGTGTATTTGGTAAAAAATTCATGTGAGGTTCCCAATTCGTAATTATTTTGAGTCTTGATAATGTCAACACATTCCAAAGTGTGGATTGGTGATTCTTCTTTATTCTGCGTGCTCCAGTGACTAAGTTTTGAGGATCTTCATTCCACTAAGTCCCAAGACTAATTTTGAGTAGAATTATTTTGCATTGATTTTAGAGCAGATTGGTGTTTCTGCAGTAAAACCAAGTCAAAGCTAATTTTAGCATTAGTTTTGAGTGGATTGGCAATTTTTCTTATGTTGTAGATATGAAAAAGGAGTTAGACATTTTGAATTTTTAGTCGAGCAAATTGATGACAAACTTGATTTTGCTCAACACTCAGTGCATTTCTCACCAGAACTAGATTCCACTGGTCGAAGCTATCCAAGATGATGTTAGCATTAATTTTGAGTGGATTGGTGATTTGTTTCTCTCCCGCTAGTTTGTAGAGCATTAATGAGATTTAATTATAGCCGTTCACTGAGAACATCAACAACATAGATTTTTTTAGATATTTTATCAAGCATACAAAGGTGGATTCTTGATGGATTGAAGAATAGTCAGTTCAAGGCAGGAAGATGAAGCATCTACGGGTTTTCAAGAACCAAGAACCAGAGTGGTTGTAGATCTACAATGGAATAGAGTTCTAAAGAACAATGAATGGTTTAGATCTAATTTATAAAGGCTTGAGGCCTAACTACCATTACTAGACTAACAAGTTGTAGATCCGAGCTACCATGGCAGATGACTTCCAATGGATTTCTTGAACTCAACAAGTAAATGAGATAATGCCAACATAGCTCTCTACTGATCTATTAAATACTAAATTCATGTAATGTCTCCTTAAAATATTTTCATTCTAAAATATAAATAGAGGTCAAACCCTCGATTTTTAGGTGTATCGCTCCAAAATTTTTGCATCCCTACCTTCAGGCTATAGGATCCATGCCCGGAAGGAGGATGGGAAAAGGTTGGTGTGGTACCTCAGACTGAGAGGACTTTGCGAAGGTCCCGCCTATCAAGGGAGGTGTATTTTGGTGATTTTTTGATGGATGGTGGGTTCACCAGGAAACATTTGGCGGCAGTTTCCACGCCTAGGTTTTGGAATGTGTTTAGATGAGTTCGTTTTAATCTTAAGCATTCATATCCTAGGTTTGGCCAAATGAATCTAAATTAAACTACATGAAAATGCAACTTTCATGAATACAGCAAATAGATTAAAAAAATCAAAAAACAGAGAATTTACAGGAGGAAAATGGGGAATACCTGATCCGGATGTCTGAAGAAGATTCTGACATTTGAAGCAGTCTGGATCGTCTAGAATTTGACAGTATCGCCTGCAATCTGACAGAATCATTTGAAACTGACAGAATCGTCTGAGATCAGATAGAATCATCTGAGACTGACAGAATCGTCTGAGATCTGACGAATTCGTCAGATGAATTCGTCAAAGACCTGCAAAACAGAAAACAGATACAAAATACAAGAAATTCTACTGTGCTAACAGAGGCAAATTACACCAAATAGCAATATGAATACTGAACAATATTTAAGAACAAAAATTAAAGCAAATTACTATACTTTAATGGTAGATCATGAACTTAGCATGCAATCTAAGCTAAATGGGTGAACTCCAAGTGCAAAATAACATAAAAAATGAATAGAGCATCTCATTTGTAGAATAAAATGATAGAAACAGAGTTGAGAAAAGCAAAATTTAGGCACGGATTGCCTCAATGTGGGCTGTAGTCGAGATCGTCTCGCATCAGTATGAAATCTTCTCAAATTCGAAAGGATCACCTCTGATCTGAACAGGTTCGTCGGTGACGATGGGTGGTGGCTTCGATTGAAAAATAGTGATGTACTTGCAACAAAATTGCTATGGAACTAGTGTAAAAGCAAAATTAAAATGTTTTGACGCAGAGGGAATCACTTTGTAGAAAATTTCAGCCAAGGGTTGGGGAGGGAAAATTCTAGAGATTAAATAGGCTTAGGGGGAGTTGTTGGGAGGTTGGAGATCATCCCAATTTGGGAGATCTCCAACGGGGGAGGGTCCCAACGGTGCAGACACGCTTCTGCCCGGATTGGAGACCCGTTGGAATAGATTCCAACTATGCAAATTCAGTTTTGCGACAAGATCATCTGGACGTTCTAGTCCAGACGAAATCGTCAAATATGGGACGATATCGTCTGATCAGCGACGATATCGTCAAATGGTCAAAACAACCTCCAAAAATGGCACGGAAAAGGGGGAAACGGATTTCCCGACGGTTAACGGGTGGTTTGGGAGGTTAAATTTGAATTTAAAATTATTTACTAAGGTGAATGTAAATTTTATAATTTTACTGCGCCAATTTTAGGGTGCTACATTAGGGTTGGCTCTAGTGTGTTTACCCTACTATGTAAATATATTTCGTAAACTAATGGAAGGAGCATTACTCAAATTTTTGACTTGAGACTTGTTATCTTTGATATCTTTCATTTAAGAGGTTTGAAGTTGTGAATTGCATTTCTATCAATGTTGTAACGGATATTTTATTCCATTTTAATTAGATTACTAGTTGTGAAGGTAGTTGAAATTTGTTCATAGTTAGATCTATGTTGGTAGGAAGTTTATTTCTACAAAATCTAATTATTGATCTATTCTGTTAAATTGGATTGTCAATATATTGGATATTGGAATTGCTTCTTGGGATATATCTCTATTTTATGTTTTATTATATGAAGATTTTATGGTTTTGGGTGTTGCTAATACTGAGTGATGGGACACTATAAGTAGTTTGTTGAATGTTTATGTTGTATATGCCTATGATATTAGCCTATTCAAAAATTGTTTATGTATAATTTCTCTAACCCTAAACCTTTCCTAACCCTATTTCTCAAACCCTTATTGAGCTTAATTGAGTCAACATCTTACTTAGTTGACAAGGAACCAACCTAATCTAGAGGTTGGGCTGAAGCAATCTTTATTCCATCCAATGTTGAGTTTTGAGCTATGACTATCGGGTGCAAGCTTGGAAAGAAAATTGGAAGATAAATAGTTGCAGTATTAAGTAAAACTTGATGATAATTCAATGCCCAATAGTTTTTGGCACACCCAATGGGACCTATTTGCAAGAAACACTAAAACCCATCATATGCTTTATTTTTTTATCTTTACCTGAAGGAATCAAGATTTGGTGAATTATCTTGAACTTGCTAAGTAGAGAATAGGAAATTCACCTGGTGAATCCCTAGTTTTTAAACCCAAAAAAGTTATCCCTGTAAATAATAGTTTTTCATGTATACCAGGTCATTCAAAAGGAATAATCTAGACTCATTTTTCTAGTGTGAGCTACCTTATATAGGGTCTACTATTATAAGGAATTTGAATCAAGATTTTAATTCTAAAGAAAACCCTCCTGAGAAGAATCCTATAGTTAATACAGCAACACCTCCAATAGGAGTTACACCTGGAAACATGGCACAAAATGCAGTTCTAAATTAGCCTTTGCAAAAGTACCCCAACTGGAACACAGTTGGACCCCTTAGGCTAGCCAAAATGCATGAAATTACTCAGGATGTTTCTAAGGCCATTCCCACCTATTATGTATCTAGAAAAACTACATATAAGCACTGCCAAGATATTATGAATATGGTAGCAATCCACAATATAAAAAATTATGTTATTATCAGAATCTTAGCCATGTCCTTTAGAGGAAATATTTTTCATGGTTTAGGACTCTTGAAGACAATACCATCACCTCATGGACAACATTGGTTGATCCCTTTGTGGAATAATTTAATGAATCTGATGATCCTTTTTCCCTCCCTAATCAATTCACATCTATGCAGAAGCATCAACAAGAAACTGTCTCAGATTTCAACTTAAGGTTGAGTAAGACCTGAACGAGAATTCCCCCTGTAGCTAGACCAACTACAATCCTTACTTACATTTATTATATCAGAGACTTTGGATCATATTTAGGCCTATAAACCAAACAATCTAGGGTGGAGACCTTTCCATAGGTTTATAATGTAGTTTTTCATGTAGAGAATATCCTTATTAATATGGGAAGATTGCCCCAAAAATATGTGTGTCCCTACAATTTATAAATAACTAATGTCCAAAGATAAAAAAATGCTTCATATTATATGGAACCTCCTCCCTTGTCATATCCATTTCCATATATGAATCCCATTCCTCAGCAAAAAACACCATTTGTTGTGGTTCCTTTCCCTCCACTTCCTTACCAAATTCCTCAAGTGTCCTCTATCCTTCTTGATATCTAGAATACCTTAAATATTCTTAGCAACAAGATGAATTCAATGGAAAATATAGAGATGGAGAGGTCTCAACAAATGATATTTCCTTATGTGAATAAATATCAAAGACCTAGTGCTAGCAATAGTATTGGGGTCAGAGTAAGTACAGTATATGAAGAGCCTGAATGTTCTTCAGAAACAAGTCTGGTGAATGTATGGTGTTTGGTGTGCAATGATCCTTATGATTCAAAATATTCTGTTATGTACCAACACCATGTATAGTAGGCTATGGAGAAAACAAAAAAAAATCAAAAATGAATAATGAATATGCTTTGGAAGCCAGACCAAATCATGGTTGGAAAATATCTTGATGAGGATGGGCCTATTGCTGTCATAACAAGGTCAGGAAAGAAAACACTACAGGTTGATCCATAGAATATGGGTCAATTTTAGGCCCCCTATCAGAAGAATAAGGATCCACCTGACCAAAGTAGTGATACATTCTCTATCCCCCAATCCAATGAAAAATATATATGGCTCCCAAGGTACAAGAAAAGGCATTTAGTTTTCCC
Organism: Wollemia nobilis; assembly: GCA_028583015.1. Taxonomy (NCBI): domain Eukaryota; kingdom Viridiplantae; phylum Streptophyta; class Pinopsida; order Araucariales; family Araucariaceae; genus Wollemia; species Wollemia nobilis. The sequence goes on from JAQPPZ010003072.1 coordinate 1,324,345, forward strand.
AAAAGAGTTGAGAAAGAAATTGAGGGAGATAGAATGAGGTCCAAAAATGAAGCCCAAGAGAGGCTTAGGTTCCCTTCCATTACCAAAAGGTAGATAATTAAGGCCACTCAAAAATATAAGAGAAAATATGGTGAGCTAGATATAAGGCCTGAGAGAATCACCTCTATCACATCCGAATACAACATTGTGGAGGAAATGAATAGAATACCATCCAAAGCTAGCCTATATGATACTCTCTTCATTCTTGGCCAAATAGACCTGCTAAAAGCTTCTCTGAACAAATATCCATAGGAAAAGTAGGCCACCACAATCCTCAGCATACCCTTTGAAAATAAATAAATGTCCCCTGCCACTTTAAATAATAAACATCCTTCTTTCTATATTTCTCTAAGGATGGAAGGGTGGGTTGTCTAAAATTGTATGATTGACTTAGGGGCATCTACTACAATTATGCCTAAAGATTTTTTTGAGGATATGGGTATGGATTATACCCAATCCTATCTTGGAGTACTGCAATTGGATGGGACACCTGTGAAGATAGTGAGAGTGATAAAATATGTCTTGGTGAGTCTACATAGAGCACCTGAGGTAATAATAGTGCAAGAAATAGTAGTGGTGGATCTAGAGCCCTATTTTATCTTATGCCTTTCAAGAGAATTTACTGCAAAGTTGTGTGGATGCATGTACATAGACTATTCTAGCATGGTCATTCCATTCAAAGGAAAGAGGATAAGGAAAACACCTAAGAATCCTGTGTCTTGCCACATTAAAAAAAAATTGAGGACATGTACAATCTCACTCCTCTTAAAGATTTTGAATTTGTAGATAACTTTGAAGAGTTGGAAATTTAAGAGATCTACCTTTCAGGGAGTATTATAGTCAGTTTGGGACAGGTATGGGCACATACATTATTTTTGCAAAGTCAAAGAAAATATTTCCTTCTATATCTAATCAGTATTTGAGAGAAACAAAAACATGGACCATGCACTATGATGGTGCAATATGTAGAAATGGTGTTGGTTTTTGTGTAGTATTATAGTCCCAATAATAAGGGACAAAGGTTTTTGCATATAGGTTAACATGATTATGCACTAATAATGTTGCAGAATATGAGGCTCTATACCTTGGATTAATGCAAGTTGAAAGCATGGGCATAAATATCTTGAAAATATATGGTGACTTTGAATTTATTGTCTATTAGGTAAGAGAAAGGTGTAGTAGTAAGCACCATTACCTGAAAGCATATAGAAATAGGGTATGTGATTTTATGGAATCCTTTGATGCCCTAAACATAAATTTTGTTCCCAAAGAAAATAATACATTGGCAGATTACTTAGTAGTAATGGGAGCTAATTTCAACCCTTTTGTAGACATAGGAGTTAAGAAGGATAAAGGGATAAAAATAATTTTTAGGCTTGTAGTGCCAAATAAGCAGATTTTTTGGCAGGTCTTTGAAAATGATGAACAAATCATTGATTTTTTGGTAAGAGAAACCTATTTATCCACTACTCGAGGAAAATCCAAAGGAAATTAATCAACATGATACCATTCAACTCAAGAATAATTATATACCTAGAGGTTTGGTTACTCTAGAGAGCCTATTTGATAATGAAGATAGAAAAAGGTATCAGATCCATGGAAATCAATGAGAAAATATATAAAGAAATTTAAATTGAGAAAGAAAATAAGCTCAAGGTTGGGATACAATTTTCTCTAGAAGAAGAGGAGTATATCAAAGCTTTATGCTTTAAGTACCAAGACATTATGGCTTGGTCATATGAGGACCTTAAGGTATATGACAAGAAGGTCATCCAACACACCATAGAGCTAAAGCCTAATGCAAAACCATTCAGGAAGAAACAAAGGCTTGTAAATCCTAGGATAGAAGACATAATGAGAGAACTATTGAAGTTGCTAAAGGCTAAGATAATTTATCCAATCAAACATTCAACCTGGGTAGCCAACTTGGTACCTATGAGGAAGAAGAATGGTCATATATGTTTATGTGTAGATTTTAGAAACCTCAATAAAGCATCACTAAAGGATCATTACCCCTCTCATATATTGATCAGATTTTATAGATAGTGGAAGGGGTAGAAAGGTTCTCACTATTATATGGCTTCAATAGATATAACCAAATTTGGATGAAGAATGAAGATCATTTTAAAACATCATTCACCACAAAATGGAAAATATTTTCATATCAAAGAATACCTTTTGAGCTATCTAATTTTGGAGCCACATTTTAGACACCCATGGACTATGCCTTGGGTAACTGATTAACAAGGTCATTATGATCTATTTATATGACATTATTGTGTCCTCCCATAACAACCGAGACCACTTGGCACACCTAGAACAAGTCTTCTAGAAGTGTAGAGAATTCAGCATCTCCCTCAGTCCTAAGAAGTCATTTTTTGTAGTTCATAAAGGAAAATTTCTAGGCCATGTGGCTTCCAAAGAAGGTATGACCATTGATCCAGACATAATAAAATCCATTTTTGCTCTTCCACTGCCTATGAATAAGAAATCATGGCAATCTTTCTTTGGCCAGATAAACTTTGTCAGGAAATTCATTTTTGAATTTTCATAGAAGGTGAAGTTGTAGCATAGGGGTGTATTATTCCCAATGGTGAGGTGATTTCTAATTCTTATTATGATCAATATACTATTCTCAACTTGTATACCAAATCATACAACTGTACGGTCCCTAAACTACTAGTTTACGCCTAATGAACAACTTGTACAAAAGTCAATTCAACACACTATACAATCCAAAATTGTATAGTTACATGGCTTGTATGATTCTACACTCAACAAATCCTTCATATTCAGTTTCTTAGGCTGTCATATACAGTTTTGTAACTAAACAAGTTGAGTTTCCAAAACTACCAAATCGGGTAAGTTTCCTTCAATCGCCTAAATTGCCAAATCGAGTAGGTTTTATTTGTACGATTTATACAAAATTCGGTGTATGATTTATATGAAATAAAAGTACATACAAGTGCTAAATTGGATACTCTACTAGAATAATCTCTCTCAAATAGGTTTTGTAAGGTTTTAATGTGGCAATTAATCCTCTTTTTGTAACATGTAAAACATATCAATGAGGCTTGAGAGAGATGTAAATCCAATAGCAACATCTAGAAATCATACAGTAGGGTTCATCATATCCTATTTAATGCTTCCATTATCACATATCATTCAAAAAAGATCTTCCAATACCAGATTAATCCATGTTACCACAACAAGTCATAAACTAGCCAAAACATTCACAAGAAAGTACATGAAACACAACTAAGCCATAAATTATCATTCAACCACTCCAAAATCATACACAACCTGATAAAATATAACTATGCTCATTTTTATTATTTTTCTATCACAATATCTCTCACAACATGGTTGAACTACAACAATTGTAGCTAGAACTCATAATATAATAGAATAACTTAATCAAATTACAACCAGCCAATATACAGACCTAAAAAATTGAAACTTTGGTAAGTGATAATGGACCAGCATTCATAGGAGCCAAATATATTGAGTTTACCAGTAAGTATGGCATTACCATTAAGAATACTTCAAACTACTACCCCCAATTAAATGGACTTCCAAAATCAACTAACAAGAATCTGTTGAGAATTTTGAGAAGGTCATTAGAGGGTAATAAGAGAATTTTGCACCTATTGCTAGAACAAGCTCTATGGGTGGACAAAATCACTATTAAAATTTCCATCAAGACCTCCCCTTATGCCGTAGTATATGGAAAATAGGTAGTGTTACCTGTTCATTTGGATATTTTACCATTCAAACTGATAAATATAGAAGAGGAATCTAAGAAAAATCTAGTGGAAACAAGGTTGACACACCTGCTATAGTTAGAAGAGAAAAGAACTCAGTTATATGAGGACTTTCAAAAGCATTTAGTTGACATCAAGTTATGGTTTCACAAGAAGGTAAGGTTCAGGAAGTTCTAGGTTGGAGATTTTGTACTCAAGTAGAATGTTGAAAGAGCTAAAGTAGGATATCATCCATTTTGACTCCTTTTGGGATGGCCCTTTCAAAATAGTAGAATTTAAGGAAACCATTTTTTCCAGATTGAAGACCTTGAGGGAAACATACAGCTAATTCCGATTAATGGTTTTCACCTTAAACTCTACTTTTATTGAAATATAGCTCATTGTAACATATTTACATACTTTGTATCATATTTATTTTTGCATTTAATGTCAAGTTTTCATTTTTGATAAAATGTTATAAAAAATAGAGAAAAGTTTTTCTTCAAGAAAAATTTAAGGTGATAAGTTGCAAAACAAGCTAAGTGTAAAATAAGCTAAGTTTTAGTGAAAAGTAGCAGGTTTCTAATCTGTACTCAAATGAACTAAAGCAACAACAAAATATTGCATATGTTCTATTCCACTCTTAAATAGACTAAGGTGGCAACAGATCATGGTAGATGGTCTAATCCATCGGAGTTCATGACTATATTTGAGCCAAAACCAAATCCTGCATCACGTCGCTTCCAAAAGAGAAAATATTCATAAATTAATTTGCAAGCTTCACAAATGACACCATGATTGCAGGATGATATTTTGAGCTTTAGCCAATAAGAAAGTAGCATAACGCCTCCAAGTCATCAAGATGCATAATTTCAATTTGAAAAGCATGCAAATGGATAGTTCTTGTAGCGGTTGCATTAATAAAAGAGGGTGTGCGTGCATGGGAAATTAAAAGTTCTAAAAAGTGTAGAACACATTCATTCAACAAAAGCAATGTCTATCGAGTAGAAAGAGTAGTAGAATAACTAAGATCTATCTTCAAACATTAAAGAATGAACTTTCTAAATATTTTTGTAGAAATGGCCTTCGAAGACACTCAAGAATTTGAAACCTTAGAAAATGAAGAAGTGGGTACTTACATTGACAAAGCAAAAGCAGTGGTCGATATTGAAATAGTCCTCACAGAGAAAATGAAGCTCAGAAAAAGAATCAGTGATAGATACAAGAAAGGTGTAGCCTTGTCACCCCAAGGTAAATGTGTCATTCACTCCTTCTTGTATTTTTATATCTGTGATTTAGTTCATCCTTGTTTAGATTTGATAGCAGCCATTGTCAAATTCTATGACCCAAGAGCAAAAGTGGTAAAGACGACGGAAGGTAAAACCTTATTTAGTATCATTATCAAGGTTTACCATGACCTTTTTGCCCTAGGTGTAGAGCCACCCGTGAAGTCGAAATAATTTAGCACATCCAAACAAGTCAGGTATTACTCCTTATAGCATTGTGCTCATGAGGGTGAACCTTTCAAAAAATGGGTTTATAATCAATTCAAAACCATTAAATCCGATAGAGGATTACCCAAAACTCCAATATCCATTGATGAATTTTCTAACCCGGAGCTTTATTCCATGCTAGCTTGTATGGAGGGTTTGGATTTTGACCAAATCATGAGATATTGGAAAATAGCCACTACATACTATATTTCCAATGAGAGAATGTATGATCCAGATGCATAAAAGAAGGACGTTAAGGTAATTTACTTTGACTAGCCAACTTTCCTAGCTAAAAGAATGCACGAGCAATTAGTAATAATGAAAAGAGATTTTGATGCACCCTATTTTCGATATTGTTTGAGTATGGTTTGGATGTTCTTTGCTACCATAAGGAATATGATGCCCTATATTCTGATAAAGGAAAAGAACAACCAGGGAGACCCTATCTCCATATACTATTGGACCGCTCACTTAAGGAGCATTGAATCTATTTATAAATTTAACCTAGAATTTCTAGGGCCAGCATTGAAGATAATGTATGGGAAATACCCTAGGTTAACACCACTGGCTAGAAAATTTTTAAGAACAGAGGGTGTCAAAGAAGGATATTGGTATGTCCTTATAGAAGGTATAGTCATTAGATTATACAACTTCACTAGTAAGCCTTTTCTGCTTCCTCATTTTGTTACAAATAAATTACTAGCCCTAGAATATTTGAGGCAAGCAGAGTTTATTAATATGAACTATGGCTTTGGAATAAAGAGGATATGTTTGTTGAACTACCATATTTTTGATGACATAACCATCACCAAAAAGGGCTAGGGTGAACAAATCGATCAATACCTGGATTGAATGGGCATGTTCTACATTCCCTAGAGATGAAGATATGACCCAGATGATATATTCTACAATAGGAACATAGCCCTAAATGGAGAAAAGACCTACAAATTTGATAAAAAATCAAGGCCTCATTTTGAAAAGGGTAGGAATAATAAATAAAATGCTCCTTTAGAGTGGAATGTTGCCAATATGGAACAACTTCCTCCATGGTTAGATTTCTACGAGCAAGTAGTGGATTTTGATTTAGATAAGAATGAAAGCCATAAGTTGTAGGAGTCTACCATCAGTGAAGTTGAGGGCTAAAAAAAATAGAATGAAGCCAAGATAGTAGACTTCTGGAGGATGAGAGTTGAAATCGAAAAAGAGAAATCCAAGTTTGGACTAGTAATTGATAATGAGTTTTCTGAGATATGATAATATATCACAACTTGGAAAGTAAAAGACCCAAAAAATATAGTGTTTATTTATAATAAGCCACAACCAAGGTCAAATTTCCCATCCCAACCTTCACAAGAAGAAGCTCAAGAAGAAGGGGTTGGTACCTTATTAACTGCTACTAAAGTTATAAAAACATTTTAGCCTTCAATTGAACAATTAGATAAATTTCCAAAAGGGGTACAGTTAATGAGTAAGATGCATTATTTTGATGAGAGGGCCATTAGCACAAAATTTATCAAGATAGAAAGTAGGCCCAAGCACCTAACTATAGGTGGATAGACCTCTGACATAAAAATATACTGGAATAATAAGGATGAAAACTTTTTGTTTACATCGATGAGTTTCATCACTACATCTATAGTGGAATTGAATCCTATTTCTGAAGAAACATTGCAGGGAGAAATAGTGTGGGATGGGTTGTTCAGAGAAGATAAAGAGAATGATAAATTGGCAACGTTGCAAGTTTTTAAAAGAAAATCCAAGAGGGCATCGAAGGGAACTCAGAGGAGATTTGTAAGAAACAAAAGTTGGAGATTTGTAAGAAACAAAAGTGAATACTGAAGGCCAATCCAAACCATCCCCTCCAAAGTAACCTAAAATTCCTCCTCTATAATCCATTGTAATTCTATCTTTGCCATATCAACCACCCACATCATCTAGAATTCAAGTTGTTTCATCCACATCCACTCACCCTTCTTCTAGTTTTACTCTAGTTTCCTTGAATTTTCTAATTGTAACAACAACAGTAGTTACAGATTCCACTGTAATTACTACCACCCTTTCACAGTCAATTATTGAGTCTACTCTCTCTTACTTTATAGCCTCTCCTCCTCCTATGAGTTATCCTACACTAGAAAATTTGCAAAATGAGAAGGAAACTTCATATAAATTGCAATATTTTTGGGCAGAGAAGTTATCCAAACCTTCAAAGAGGATGGCTACCAAGAGGAGCACTATGTCTATTGATCCAGTTTTGAGGCAAAGAGCATCCAAATCCATTATTACTTTGGTAAGCAAACCTAAAATTAAAATTACTGCTAGGACTATCATCTGTAAGAGTATATAGAAGACATTGAGTAGCTACCTATTGAAGATGAGCTGGTAATAGCAAGGGCTCACTTGGACACTTTTTATGTCAAGATTGATATATACAGAGAAAAAGTGGACAAGCTGGAGTAGATGATAGAAAATCTATAAAAGATAGTCACAAACCAAAAATAGATAGATAAAGCTATCAAAAATTAAGTAGAGAACTGGTAGAACAAATTCTAAGAATCTAATAATCTCAAGGAGCAAGTAGAGGAGCAAAAGAAGAAAAATGAAGAACAAGCCAAAGAAATACAAATCTTGAAGCAGTAGCTTCATATTGAAAAGACTAAGTCTTTAGGCTTCTCTAAATCAGGGCTAAAGAAAGCAAGGAAAGAATTGTTGTCTAAATTTTTGGATAAATGCTTAGATGTTACAACTCATCATTGATTACATGGATGATGTCATTCACCTACTTTAGAATATCCAAGATGATCTGGATAGCTTCAATGGAGAACTATAATCCATGGTTATTCTGGATGAGAAGATTTATAAGTTGGTAGATAGAATGCTTGGTGAGACTACTAAGCCTATTCCTAACAAATAATAGAATACTTCTAGTTTGGCTATCAGGTTCATAGTGAAGAAGAACATATTGCTCCAAAAATCTTGGTTTTTGTTTGATAAAGTGGATAATACCATCAGAGATGTAGTGGACATTAATAAAGAGATGATTTAGAATGGTTTTAGAGGGTTATGGATGGAAAATAATACTATGTTACTAGAAGAATAAATTAAGAAGAGTGTAGCTCAAAGACTCTAAAATGAATATGAGATTGATGCTCTGAAGGAGCCAATTGATCGGGAGTAGGTTTCACAAATAATTATTAATTTAACCAGGCTTCAATATTTGATGGAGGACTTGGTAAATAAATGAAGTGCTACAAATTATGAAGACACTAGTGAGTTAGAGTACATTCACAAGCATATTAAAGAGACTTCCAACCCCTTTGAAGCAGTATGGAAATAAGATTTGCAAACTCTGAAGCTGATGGTATAGTTGTTTGGAAAAGATGTTGAGGAGAATAACAAAGAGTAAAACTCACCTGATAAAGAAGAAGATTTCGAGCAAGACCAAGAGGATAATGTTGAGGAAAAGGCTCAACAATAGGGCGAATAACTAAATAGAGTTGCTACAAATCCACAAGGGACACAAGCTTAGAATATTTTTGTTTTGCACATTTTTGTAGTCATGTAGAAGTATTGTATTTTATTTGATTTATTTTGACTCTAACACTATCAGAAGACTGTAATAAAAGCATGAAGCTAAAAAGTAGAGAATGAAATTTTGTTGAAGGCATTCAAGTTATTTTGAAGAAGTTTTAAAAAGAGAACATAGCTATATTTTTTTTTTGAAGTATTGGTGCATTTTTTGAAGGAGTCGTTGAGATATATGTGTTTCCAGTATGATCTCGATATGAATGTTTATCCTCTAGGATGTTTCATGAGGTTTTCAGAGGATAATGATCATATGGAAATTATCCTTTGAAGTATTCTTTTGAATATTAGATTTTTTTTACTCTTGATACCCAATGGATAAGACTAAGTTTGATGGCTTTGTGAGAAAATCCACCTGGGAGGCACCAGTATGTAGGCCCAAAATGGACACATCCTTAGACAACTTTGAAAATTTATTCTAAGGTATGGAAAATCTCCAATCCATTGAGGATATAGAGTATTTTGGAATAGATCCACACAAGAAGTTTCATTCTGCTCAAACACTTGTTTTTTTTTTCACAAACATCGACAAAGTTTCTATTCCACCCGAGGCTTAGTGTATTTGGTAGCAGATTCGTGCAAGGTTCCCAATCCGTAATTATTTTGAGTCTTGATGATCTCAGCATATTCCAAAGTGTGAATTGGTTATTCTTATTTATTCTATGTGCTCTAGTGACTAAGTGTTGAGGATCTACATTCCACTGAGTCCCATGACTAATTTTGAGCAGAATTGTTTTGCATTGCTTTTAAAGAATTGGTGTTTTCATAGTCAAACCAAGTCAGATCTAACATCAACGTTAGTTTTGAGAAGATTGGTAATTTGTCTTATGCCATGAACTTGAAAATTAGTTAGACATTTTGAAGGTTTAGTTGAGCAGATTGATGATAAACTTGATTTCACTCAACACTCAGTGTATTTCTCACCAAAACTTGATTCTACTGGCCGAAGCTATCCAAGCTATTGTCAACATTAATTTGAAAATATTGGCAATTTGTTTCTCCCCTACTAGTTTGTAGAGCATTACTAAGATTTAATCATAGCCATTCACTGAGAATATCAACAACATAGATTTTTATAATATTTTATCAAGCATACAAAGGTTGATTCTTGGTGGATTAAAGAACAATCAATTTGAGGCAGGAAGACGAAGCATCCAAGGGTTTTCAAGAACCAATAACCAGAGCAGTTGCAGATCTACAGTAGAATGGAGTTCTAAAGAACAATGAATGGTTCATATATATTTTATAATAGCCTGAGGCCCAACTACCATTACTAGACCAACAAGTTGTAGAGTTGAGCTGCCATGGCGGATGAATTCCAATGGATTTCTCAAACTCGACGAGTGAATAAGTTAATGCCAGCATAGCTCTCTACTGATCTATTAAATTCTAAATTCTTATAATATCTCCTTAAATTATTTTTATTGTAAACTATAAATAGAGGTCGAACCCTCAATTTTTAGGATAAGCTCTAGTGTATTTGATTGTCCTACTATGTAAATATATTCTGCAAACTAATGGAAGGAGCATTACTCGGATTTTTGACTTGAGACTTGTTATCTTTGATATCTTTCATTTAAGAGGTTCAATGTTGTGAATTACTGTTGGCAATTTTGGGTACCTTGAGTTCTTTGCAGTTTCTTAAATAAATAAGTTGTCATTGATGTCAAGAAGCTTTTGAAAGAATTTGATTTGGTGTAAAATAATGTGTTTTGTTGAAGTTTCGGCTTGACAGGTTCGAAAGAAAGTAAGTTGGAAAAATGGCACGATATCGCGACATGTCGCATTTTCGCGACTTAAACAGGAAAGAAAGCTTTTTGAAAAATGTCGCAATATCGTGACATGTCACATTTTCATGACTTAGGCAGGAGAGAGAAAGCTTTTTGAAAAAGTGTCACGATTTCGCGACATGTTGGAAGAGAAAGAAGAATCTGGAAAAACTGTCGTGATTTCGTGACATGTTGGAAGAGAGAGAAGAAGCTAGCAAAACTGTCGCGATTTCGCAACATGTTGACAAAGAAAGAGAGAAAGGTGGAAAGTGTCACGATTTCGTGACATGTCGCATTTTCGCGACTCAAAAAGTGCAGGAAGGCAAAGAAGACTAAAGTGTCACGATTTCATGACAGGAGTAAAGATGACATCAGCAAAGGCAGTAGTGTCGTGATTTTGTGATAAAAGCAGAGAAGAAGGCCATGAAGATAGAAGGGTCACGATTTCGTGACAGAAGTGAAGATGACATCAGCAGAAGCATAAAGTGTCACGATTTCGTGATAAGAACTTAAGTAAATTCAAAATAGGCTATGGAGTCGCGATATCGCGACAAAAGCCAAAGGAAGGCGTATGGTTGCAAAAGGTGTCGCGATATCGCAACATGTTGTAGTTTTGTAGCAGAAGCTACAAAAGAGTTGCAAAGTTAAATTTGAGCTGAAAAAGTTAAATTTGGGCTGACGTTGTTTAGGGTTGTGCAGTCGACTAGGATCAAAGTTTTAATCTTGAAAGTTTTAGTATGAAAGGAGGGTTGTTTGAAGAGAATAAGTATCGATAGATGTGTGCGTTCGAAGTGTGATATTCACATATAGAGTGTGAGGGAGAAGCTCGATCGTCGAGGAGCAGAGTGTGCAAAGACTGTGCTACTGTGATTGCGTAGAGGTGTATAAGTTGATGCTCAATCGAGTGCTGTTGTGTATGCACAATCAGTGCAAAAGTTGGTTTCGACCAAGTGCGGCTGTAACAGAACAGAAAGAGACTTGAGGATAGACTTGTGCCAAGATCGAAGGATTGTGTTTGGTGCAGATCAAAGAAAGAGGAAGAGGATAGACTTGTGCCAGATCGAAGGACTATGTTTGGTGTAGATCAAAGAAAAATATAGAGGAAATTTGTGCTAGATCGAAGGACTTTGTTTAGTGCATTTTCAAGGACCAGCTTTGAGGTGATAGAGTTGAGGACAAAGGTCTCCAGCCAGAGCAAGGAAGACAGGTGTCTTCTATGGATAGAGTTCCACTTGCTAAGGGCAGCAGAGGCAGAGGTCTTCTAGAGGATCACTAGCCAGAGCAGAGTTAGGGGATTGGTGTCTCCTTTGGGTTGGTACCCATAAAAATTGTATTTGGGAAAGGTTTTCCCATATTTGGTTGATAAAATTTTAGTGAAAATTTTATCCGTGGAGTAGCCCACCTTGGGTGAACCACATAAATTGTTGTGTCTCTTTTGTGGATGGTGTTTTATGTATTGCTTTGATTTTGTTTGATACTACTTTATATACACTGCATAATATTATATTAAAAGTTAAGTTGAAGGAAAAATTAAAAAGTGGTCTTATACTGTTCACCCCCCCCTCTCAGTATAAGTGTGTGTTCTTCAATTGGTATCAGAGCAGGTTCCTTAGGAAATTTTAAACAGCTTGAAGGAAAAGCTTGATAAGAACACAATGGATTATTCAAGTGGAAATGCAGCACCTATTCTTGATGGATCAGATTTTGGTCTTTGGAGTGCAAGGATGAAGGTTCATCTAATGGCACTTGGGAATGAGGTTTGGGAAGTGATTGAATATGGGTACACTATTCCTATAAATGGTCCATATACTAAAGAAGATAGGCTTCTACATCACAAGCAATTCAAAAGCAATGAATGCAATCCTAAAAGGCTTACAGAAAGCAAATCTCACCAAAGTAATTCACTACAAGACAACTAGTGAAATGTGGAAACAGATTGCAAGTGGTTCATACAGGTGATGCAAATGTCATAAAGGCCAAGTTGAGACATTTCAAAGGTATGTTTGAACAACTCAAGATGAATGATGATGAAAATATTAGTGACTACATGCTTCGCATGGATGAGGTTGTTAATTCCATGAAATACTTAGGTCTTGAACTTGCTGAAAATGATGTTTGTGATAAAATATTAAGATCTCTTCCTAATAGATTCAGTGAAAAGATTTCTACTATTGAGGAAGCTAAAGATTTGGATAAGCTGAAAAAGGATGAGCTTCATAGCATTCTTGCAGCATTTGAGTTGAGAACTCAGGTGAAGGTTGACGTCAAGAAAGAGGTAGCTTTCAAGGCTACTAAGAAATCTAAGGGTAAACAGCTTCAAGAGAGTGATGAGTCTTCTAGTGATGAAGAGGCATATTACAACAAGAAAGGCAAGTTATCCGGAAAGCACAAAAGCATGAAAAATATAAGATGCTTCAATTGTGGAAAGTTCGGTCATTATGCTACTGACTGTACTGTTTCCAAGAATGAAAGTGATGAAGAGAAATAGGATGTTAAGAGCAAGGATTCTGAAAAGCACAGGTATTACAAAAAGAACAAAGATGAGCACGGTAATCAAGGAAAGAGGTATTCACACAAGAACAAGAAGAGTTTCTACTTAGACAAAGCAAGTAAGTATTCTAGCAGTGATAGTGAAAGCTCTTCAAGTGATGAGGAAAATGAGATGTTGTTCATATCAGAAAAGGAGGAAGAACCGAAACATAAATTCATTATTATGAAATGTCTTAGATGTGGAAATTTTGGTCACCTTGAGGATGACTCGTACAAATAATGATTTGGTTTCCAAAGATGTATAAGGATGCTTCGGAAAACTATCAAGAAGATGCTTGTATGGTTTTTGTAAAAGGTAGCACCTCTAGTGATAAGAAATTGGAAAAGGCCTTGAGGATTCAGAAAGAAAACAAATAAAAGATCTTGAAAGTGAACTTAATAATGCTCTTAGTGTTTTGAAAAAGGAAAGAAAGAAGAATTATAGACTCAAGAATAAGTTAGATGAATGTTGTATGGAGAGAGACAATTTTATAGAAAGTATTGACTTCTCTATAGCTAAAACACAGGAACTCAAGGATGAGTTAGAGTCTAAGATTCTTGAGTATAATGAGTTGGAACAGAAAATGGCTTCTCTGGAAGTGGAAACTAAAGAATACAAGGATAAGCTGTATAGGTTTCAAGATAGCTCCAAAAGGGTTAAGTCTCTCATCAAAGGTCAAAGAAATCCAACAGATAAAATAGGTCCTGGTTTTGTTAAGTTGCACAAAGAACAGGTTGGGGAATCTAGTAAGAGACTCCAAAAGGAAGAGAGTTCTAATGAAGGAAGTACTTCAGAACATGAGTCCATGAGTGATAGATGCGCAGAAATAGAAAACAAAATTTAGATTACGAAGAAGAAGTTTTTGGGACCCAAGAGGTCGAATAAAAGAAATTTTCACGATAGATGTTTTGCATGTCACAGGTTTGGTCACATTGCTGTGCATTGCATGACTCAAGTAAGGAAGATAAATAGAGGTGGCAATTTCTTTCAAGGGTATTGCTACTCGTGTAAACAGTTTGGGCATAAGGCAATCTTCTGCAAGGCTAATAACTGGAACAGGGTTAGTCAAAATAGGAGGATTCAAAGAACAAGTATGCCTAAAAGAAATAACATTGTTACTTGTTATAAGTGCAACAATGAAGGTCACATAGCTAGACAGTGTAGAGCTGATCTTCCAAGGTACAGAAATAGAAACAGTGACATGATCAGGTCCAAGGATCAAGGCATGAAAAAGGACAAGGATGAGAACAAGAACAAGAACAGTGACAAAAATAGGAATGCGGGTAAAAAGTTCAAGAAAAGGCCCGACAAGGAAATTGTAGACACTGATGATGATCGATGCCTAATGGGAGTTTTACTCCCACCCCTATTTTAATCACCTCATCAGGAGGTGGGGGAGGGACTAAGCTAAGTGGCTCATTCTTAGTCCCAGCCCCAAAGGTGACCCTTTGCCATTGATGACAAAGGGGGAGAGATATGAGTAAGGGGGAGATCTTCAATGTGAAGAGGAAAGCTTCAAGTCAGGGTGAGCAAAACTTCAAAAGGAGATTCTCAGCTGTTAGCACAGTTGGTTTCAACTTTAGCTCCTGAGACGTGTTTTTAGTAAAGGGTTGCCATCAATGAAAAAGGGGGAGATTGTTGGTAATTTTGGGTACCTTGAGTTCTTTGCAGTTGCTCAAGTAAATAAGTTGTCATTGATGTCAAGAAGATTTTGAAAGAATTTGATTTGGTGTAAAATAATGTGTTTTGTTGAAGTTTCGGCTTGACAGGTTCGAAAGAAAGTAAGTTGGAAAAATGTCGCGATATCGCAACATGTCGCATTTTCGCGACTTAAATAGGAGAGAGAAAGCTTTTTGAAAAATGTCACGATATCGCGACATGTCTCATTTTCATGACTTAGGTAGGAGAGAGAAAGATTTTTGAAAAAGTGTCACGATTTCACGACATGTTGGAAGAGAAAGAAGCTAGAAAAGCTGTCGTGATTTCGTGACATGTTGGAAGAGAGAAGAAGCTGGCAAAACTGTCGCAATTTTGTGACATGTTGAAAAATAAAGAGAGCAATGTGGAAAGTGTCACGATTTCATGACGTGTCGCATTTTCACAACTCGAAAAGTGTAGGAAGGCAAAGAAGACTAAAGTGTCACGATTTCGTGACATGAGTAAAGATGACATCAACAAAGGTAGTAGTGTCGCAATTTCATGACAAAAGCAGAGAAGAAGGCCATGAAGACAGAAGGGTTGTGATTTTGTGATAGAAGTGAAGATGACGTCAGCAGAAGCAGAAAGTGTCACGATTTTGTGACAAGAACTTAAGTAAAGTCAAAATAGGCTAAGGTGTCGCGATATCATGACAAAAGCCAAAGGAAGGCATACGGTTGCAAAAGGTGTCGCGATATCGCGACATGTTGTAGTTTCACAGCAGAAGCTACAGAAGAGTTGTAGAGTTAAATTTGAGCCGACAAAGTTAAATCTGGGCCAACGTTTAGGGTTGTGCAACCGATTAGGATCAAAGTTTTAATTTTGAAAGTTTTAGTATAAAAGGAGGGCTATTTGAAGAGAATAAGTATCGATCGATGTGTGCGTTTGAAGTGCGATATTCGTAGATAGAGTGCGGGGGAGAAGTTCGATCGTCGAGAAGCAGAGTGTGTGAAGACTGTGTTGTTGTGATTGCACAAAGGTGCATAAGTTGATGTTCAATCGAGTGCTGCTGTGTATGCGCAATCAGTGCAAAAGTTGGTTTCGACCAAGTGCGACTGTAACAGAACAGAAAGAGACTTGAGGATAGACTTGTGCCAAGACCGAAGGACTATGTTTGGTGTAGATCAAAGAAAGAGGAAGAGGACAAACTTTTTCCAGACCGAAGGACTATGTTTGGTGCAGATCAAAGAAAAATATAGAGGACATTTGTGCTAGACCGAAGGACTGTGTTTAGTGAATTTTCAAGGACCAGCTTTGAGGTGATAGAGTTGAGGACAGAGGTCTCCAGCTAGAGCAGGGAAGACAGGTGTCTTCTGTGGATAGAGTTCCACTTGCTAATGGCAGCAGAGGCAGAGGTCTTCTAGAGGATCACTAGCCAGAGCAGAGTTAGGGGATTGGTGTCTCCTTTGGGTTGGTACCCATAAACATTGTATTTGGGAAAGGTTTTCCCAGATTTGGTTGATAAAATTTTAGTGAAAATTTTATCCGTGGAGTAGCCCACCTTGGGTGAACCACGTAAATTGTTGTGTCTCTTTTGTGGATGGTGTTTTCTGTATTGCTTTGATTTCTGCTTGATACTGCTTTATATACACTGCATAATATTGTATTAAATGTTAAGTTGAAGGAAAAAGTAAAAAGTGGTCTTATACTGTTCACCCCCCCTCTCAGTATAAGCATGTGTTCTTCAATTACATTTTTGTCAATGCTATAATGGTTAGTTTATTCTATTTTTGTTGGATTACTAGTTGTGAAGGTAGTTGAAATATGTTCATAGTTATATCTATGTTGGTAGGAAGTTTATTTTTTTTAAATCTAATTATTGATCTATTTTTCTAAATTAGATTTTCAATATATTGGATATTGGAATTGCTTGTTGGGATATATCTCTATTTTTATTTTTTATTATATGAAGATTTCATGGTTTTGGGTGTTGCTAATCCTAAGTGATGGAACACTAGAAGTAGTTTGTTGAAGGTTTCTATTGTAGATTCCTATGTTTTTAGCCTATCCAGCCACTATTGATGTATAATTTCTTTGAACCTAAAACTTTCCTAACCCTATTCCTCAAACCCTTATTGAGCTTAATTGAGTCAACATCTTACTAAGTTGACAAGGAACTAGCCTACTCTGGAGGTTGGGCTAAAGCAATCTTTGGTCCATCTAATTTTGAGTGTTGAGTGTTGAGCTGTGGCTATCGGGTGCAAGCTTGGACAAAAAATTTGAAGATAAACAGTTACAGTGTCAAGTAAAACTTGATGACAATTCAATGCCCAACAATTGCATAAATCCATATTTCTTCTATGATTTCATTCATGTTTGTATATTCCCTCTATAGAAATGTGATCATTATAAGAATAACATATACACTGATTAGCATCACCACTTGGATGTCCATTCCCTTTCTCAAGATTACAAAGTATATGGTGTCTTATATATTTTGATCATCCACTAGTTACAACCAGTCAGAAATCACCTCTAGATGATAGGTTATTACACTCCTTATAGTTTTCTCTACCTGATTCAACTTCTTTAAGGGACCATTCACACATCATATTTTGAAAAGCACATTTTGATTCTAGGGAAGATAACATCTTGCATATATATTGCCATCTATAAAATGGTTTCCGCTACTCATCCTATCATTTGTATGGTCAACATACGACCTAGGGATAAAAAAAAGGGATAAGCATAAGTAAAAATAAAAAAATGAGCAGAAAACAAAATCCAACACCCATAATTCCAAAAAAAACTAAAAAAAGAGAGAAAAGAGTACCACAAAACAAAAATCAAGAAACAAGGGGTAGAAAACAAAAGGAAAAATCTCAAATAAATACAACTATTATGCTTCAACGCATTTGGTCCTTAGGTTTAACATAACATCATGGGATGATTTCTATCACCAGCTATAGGCCCTAAGTACCTATTTACCAGTGGAATAGTCTTACAAGTGGTGATACATCTGTCACATTAGCAACCTTATTTTGTACATATAATTGCATGCTTGTGGATGAGCTAGCTACTTTGGCTATGTTTACAATGGATTAGTTCTACCTCCCTTAAAATGGATAAATTAACATCACTTATTTGCACACACTGGTCCTTGATAGACTTTGGCCTAGCTAGGTTAGTTATGAGTTGTAAACACATCTCGTTTAGTTCTTCATGAGATTTGATTGCTATAACTATGATTTTTAATATTATTGTATAAACCCTATACCATCCTATATCCTTGATATTATGGAATGGATTACATTCACATCGGTTTATGCTATGATACGAGTGCTTCCTCTATGTATTTCAGCTTCCACATACATGCATCTTTGCATCTATCGTACATGCCTTTATTTATATTACATTATGCATCATCACATATATCTTACATCATACATCATTGCACCTACTCTATATTGTATCTACACTATAGTGATGTCATTATCCTACACGCTATCACATACACATATATTCATTCATCATACATTTACCTATCCATACTCTACATCACACATACACGAGAAATCATACATACATTCCAATCAAATCACACAACATATATATAAGAGTTACAACCAAATATGTATCTATATATATAATGATCAAAAATTTCCTTAGGCTACAAAAAGGGAACATATCCACAAATTATCATCATACATACCCGTAGGCTACAAAAAATGAAATAACCCCATAAGCCAACATTAGCCCTACTACCCATCATGAGTATCACTACTCCCCTCATGAGTCACCATCATCAGCTTAGCCCTATGCACCTCTGTCACCCTGCTCAACTCTACTACTACCCCTACCATCTATGCAGCCACAAACATTGTTAATATCATGCTCCATTGACTCTGTTATGACTGCATCTATTCTTACAATCATGATCTCGATCTTGATCTTGACCTATCATAATATGAAATTCAATGCCCATACAAAGCTAAGGCCAACTCATAATCATACCATGTCACTACCTATTCCTTGAAAATATTCAGCACATCCTCATTGGCCTTCCATAAAATATCAACCTCAACTCTTAAAGTAACCACCTCTGTTGGGACTTGCTCCCCTATCCTCACGCATTCTACCTCCTTCCATGCCTATCATTACTACTATATCTTGACATGCAACTTATCCACCTCCACCACATGTGTTGCATGCTTGACATCCTTCATAATCTCCACCTACTACATCCTAGTCACCTATGCCATCAATCTATCCCCAATAGTCATAGTATCTGCTACCAAGAGATGCAAACCCTCTACAACCTCAACATGTCTTACCTTCCCTACTTCAAGCCATCGAAATAGCTCCATGTACTAAATCTCCCACTCCCTTCTCTCTATGGCATGTGTCTACTCAACTACCACTAACTTCTCCTTCAACTCCCTCCTCTCTATGTCACTCACCATCTTGACAACTACCAACCTCTCCAACTCATGGTGCTCTTCTCTCCACTTCCCTAAATTTGTCACCCCATATCCCTCACTCTTACGTATCCTCTCCTATAGTTGTTATAATCTCTCTTGTAGTACCAATATATCCTCATTAGCATCCCTCCTCTCCTTCTCATCAAAAGGTATATCTCCCATATCATCAGTTTCCACATCAACACCCACATCCTCCATAATAACTATATCATCCATAATTTTCTCTCCACCACTAGCCTATCACTTTGATACAATCCCAATAGGAATACTAGACCTACCATCTCGATGTCTCCTTGACCATAAAAAGGTACCTTTGTCTCATCCCTCAATCCTCCCTTTGTCCTTGGCCTCACTCCTCCTGGTGTTTGTTCCTCTCATGCAGGTACCCCACCAACTGTCTACATCCAACGATCGATCACACCAACACCTACATCCCAACTCTACATCACCCACCACACATCGTACATAGGATTAGTTACCACATAATCCATGTTAGAAATCACCATCAATGGATCCCTCTCACCACTCTAGGGAGGCACTACAAGGCAACTCCCCCTATTACCCCACCTCCTATAGATCATAATAGGTGCATCCGACATACCTTGTTGTAACCCAAACTGATGCATGATCCTACTGAAGAGAAAGAACTTTGTCTATCATGTATACAACCCTACTACCCATCACCCTTGGTATATCACTTCCAACTACTCCCCATCCTTCTCCCATACCACCCCATCCTTCCAAGGCTTCCACTGAATATTCTTAGGCTCTAATGACCCAAACTATCTCCTCCAAAATAGATAATCACCCTCATGTGGCCTCTTCATCCCATTTTTTTCATCTATCTACAACCTTAAAGCATAAGGTAGGTCAGTATTCTTCCCTGCATGAGCTAAATTTGGCAATAGTGTCGATCGCTCCACTGATATATGCTCCCATGCCCACACCTATAATAATGGAGTCCAACTTAACCCTGTTCACACTGCACGCACTACATCGTACAACTCTCTATATACATGCAAAAACAATCCCATGCTCTACCATATCACACACTACATCCATCATATTTTAGGTAAACTTCACCCCAAAAGTATCTGGTAGAGCATATATCAAAATCATAAGCATCATCGCACATTGGTGATTAGACAACATCTCCTGATACCAAAAATACTCATAATCTATCCCCTTTTTGGTATCTACCTCTTCCCACTGGCACCAAATGTACACTGTAGTATCTCCTTCTACTCTCATCTAATTGCCCTCTATTGGTAGTTTGTATATCATGTACACGTCCTCTAGTGTAATAGTAATCTTGCCCATCGAAAAATGAAAGGTGTTCCTATCAAGATCCCACCTCTCACACAATGCTGAAATATAGGCCCTGTTGGTGTGGATCCTCACACAATTCTACACTCCCTTCATCCACACCTTCTCCAACCACTCCAAATCCATCTTACCCAAAGCCTTATCCAAGATATCTACCATTGACCGTACATAATGCCATGAATCAATCATCTTAATTTGTTTTTGTTATAATACTAATATAGCTAGTTGACTATATTTCTAATGGTTTACCAGCTCATTGATTATTTCATATTAATAGATACATGTTTATTTACATGTATTCATAATTCATAATATTATATCCAATTGTGTAATCTGTAATATACTTAGCCCTCTATAAGTGGCAAAGGACTGTAGCCCTCCTTAAATGGTGTATTTGATTAATTCCATTTCATTCAATTAATAAATCTATTCACATTTATTTGAATTAATAAGCAGAATGCTTCAATTGGTATTAGAGCACTTTCTTGAGTTTCGCTATTTCTCGAAGAATTTTTTTAGGCGTGATGCTCCTCATAATTTTTAGCAGAAGATTTAGCTTGCACATTTTTTCATTAAGAATTTTTGTAGATTCATTTTCAGGTGAAAGCGATCACCTTGGAAGCATCCAAAAATTTTACATGGAGAAGACAGGTTTTCAATTAATCGATGTTTTTAGATAAGATATTTTGATAGGTTTTTGAGAATAGGATGAGCAATCGTTTCACTTTGTAAGAATACTTGGTGTAGCCGAATGCATGGTTTCAGTGGAAAGCATTCTTCATTCTTGAATCTTGTGAAGTCTTCACGTTCACAACATTAGGAAAAAAAATAAATGTATCTTTTCCTAAGGTTTAAACATACGTGATCTATCCAAAAATAAAATGATACCAGTCAAATTTTGATGCATGGTGAAACCAGGATACTTGGTCATTGGAGGTCAGCAAAGGTTATCATTTCTATTCATTCTTCGGTAAGTTTCTATGGTGATTTATAGGATTACCATTCAAATTTCTTGAGTAGTTTAGCTGGTGAATGGTGGAATATTAGGTATTATTTAGTATATGAACAACACGAGGACAACATACTAAAACCCTAAAACATCCTTCCAAGCATTAGCAAACACGTGGTTGTTTTGAAATTATCGGTAGATTATAATTTCCAAGTGATATTTGAATATTTTAGGCAAAAGGCAGAGCAAGCATAATTCTCAAGACAACACTGGTACATTGGTGAAAGTAGAAAAAAATTTATATAATACACTATCTAAAGTTTAAAATCAACAAATTTAATTGTTGAAGTTCTTTTATACTAAAACAACCTCCATTCACTGAAACCCATGTGGTATTAGGTCACATCACATTTTATCAAGCATTTTCGATATATATCCGGAAAAGCATTTAAAAAAAAAACTTCTTTCAAAGGCATTTCATTAATTCCCGCATCTTCTAGATCATCATGAAGGTTTCAGGCATATTTAAAATTTATTATAAGTGGTCACCATGGTTTTGGTGCCTGCACATTGAAAGCATAGGTGGTCCTTGTCAAATTTGACCACTAACTATTGTAAATCATTGACTACGTTGGAAATAAAATAAATTTTGGCAATCGTTGGAGTTTGCACAATTCAAAAATTCAAAAAAAATAATAATAATAATAATACCCACCATAATTTTGCATTTTGGTTGCAACGTCTAGAACAATGAAGGGTTTAAAGAAAACTATTATGCCAACAGTCCAAAAAAAATATTTCTATGATAAATCAAACTTGGCAGTTAGGCTCTTGGGTGATAAATACATTGGGCCCAAAGACACGATGCTCATTGCAATTAACATAATTGATAGAATTTGATTTCTTGGTAAGCTATGTGAAAATCTAAGCGAAACCTTACTAGTAACAACGATTACTCAGTGACCTCGAAAGTAATAAATCTGGTGCATAGCGACTGTGCACTGACAGAGGTGAATTTATTATTATTATTATTATTATTTTATGTAGATCATCTCGTTATCAAATCAGCAATATAATATTTTGCAAAAATAAATTAAAGCCTTCCTAAGGCTATTTTTTCAACCTATAGGAAGCAAGCCTTTTGAAACCTAAAACACCTTCCAATTTGCAAGAGACATGTGGCATAATTGCGTTGGCTAGTATGGCAAGGAGGAGGTAGTCACCAAAGTGGACATCATAATATTTCCCTAGAAAAATTTTTCATGTCTTCATATGGATGAGTTAAGTAAATCATGCTAAAAGAAGGTATAATTATTTAATATTAGTGCACATTGAATATTACATTGAGCGCATTATTTGAAGATTATTTTATAATTTTTTGGCATCACTCAACGTCTTCGGCATAATGGAATTAGAACAGTAAAAACATTGTCATCAATAATTGGAGTTGTTGCATATCGCTCAATGCAAATTCAACAAGTGTCGTCATTGCCTTTAGCTTCTTTGGCAGAAAAAAAAAAGAAAAAAGAAAAAATCAACTCGTAGATAAGTTCAGGGTCTCTACCAATCGGGTGCAAGTATTCAAAACAACAATTGGAGCAATAATTAAGCAGAAAAACAAACACAATTTTTCAGAAATTTTTTTTGGAGCAACAATTAAGAAGAAAAACAAACACAGTTTTTTGACGATGATTTTTTTAGCAATTTTTGATGATGATTTTTCAATAGTTTTTTGACGATGGTTTTTTCAACAAATTGATAACAACTTTTTATGACAAATTCTACAACTATTTTTTGATGACTTTTTCAGCAATTTTGGTGATAGGTTTTGCTTATTGCTACTCAAGTGATAAATATTTTGACCTTTGAAAGTTGAGAGAATTTGATAAATACCTCCAACAATGCTACAATCTAGAGTACACCATCATCGACCATGCCACATTCAAGAGTTCCTAATTTAGTGGTAGGGCCTTCCAGAAGATGATGCTACAAGGCAAACAAATAATATTTTCCAATCCTTCCCAAGCTTTGATTACAAATATTTTAAGGGAGAAAGTCATGTTACAATACTAATATAGCTAGTCGGCTATATTTCCAATGGTTTACCAATTCATTGATTTATTCATATTAATAGATATAGGTTTATTTACATGTATTCATCATTTATAATCTTATATCCAGTTGCATAATCATTCAAATGGTGAAGTACTATAGCCCTCCTTAAGTGGTGTATTTGATTAATTCCATTTCATTTGATTAATAAATCTATTCACATTTATTTGAATTAAGAAGCAAAACACTTAAGTTTCATTCACAAACATCACAAAATTTTATGTTAGTTCCATATGCAAATTCTATTACATTTTTATCATTTCATCAACATATCACATGCATTTAAAAAATAAAAACACCACTCAAGCCAGTTCATAGGTCACCCTGCAAATTCAGTTAGACAACCACTTTTGGGCACCCATTGGTCCCCTTCATGGAAAACATGCCTCCACAGATAAAAACAAACCCAAATGATCAAACTCAATATCAACAACATCATGCAAATCCTTCATCACATATTTTGAGACATGCAAATAGTTAACATCCAAACCACATTTCGAAACAATAAAATAATCACTTTTTTGGATACCCATTTCACCCTTTTATGGTGAAAGTTCAAACGGATTCCAAAAATAGTACATATTTGGCTTCCAAAAAACACATTCACACTTAGCCACATACACATCATGGCATGCAATTCCAAACTACACCAAAACAATATGAAACACAAAAACAAAACATATTTTTAGATACACATTTTCCCCTTTTACAGTGAAAATTTTGACGGTTTTAAAAAATGATACACCATTACTCACAAACATCACAGTCAATTCAATAATAATACATCAATCGACATGCATTAACACAACTTGCCAAACCACAATGAAATGCAAAAACATTCATATTTTTAGATACCCATTTAACCCTTTTATGGTAAAAGTTCAAATGAATTCAAAAAACAATACATATTTGGCTTCCAACAAACACATTCACACTCAACGACATACACATCATGGCATGTAATTCCAAAACACACCAAAACAATGTGAAACACAAAAACAAAACATGTTTTTGGATACCCATTTCCTCCTTTTACATTAAAAGTTTTGATGGTTTTCGAAAATGATACACCATTACTCATAAACATCACAGTCAAATTCAACAATAATACATCAATCGACATGCATTCACACAACTTGCTAGACCACAACGAAATGCAAAAACAATCATATTTTTAGATGCCCATTTCCCACTTTTATGGTGAAATTTCAATCACACCTAAAAAAAAGTACATCATTTGCCCCCAATAATCAAATTCAAACCAATCACATGCAACTCACATCATGCAGTCAAACTATCTCAAATATCGGTCAAACAAAAAAATGGCAAATCATTCTAGATACCCATTTGGCCATTTTAACACAAAGTATACACATTTCATTCAAGTGTCACATACACACACAAAATCACACATAAATACACACTCCAACATTTTCAAGCATTTATGAAATTAGAAATTTAATCGAGTTTAGTTTTGGGTACTTACTGGTGGATCTCTGCATCAGCTACCAACACTGGTCTATCCCCTCACCATATCCACATCAACTCTGAAATCTACAAGCACTTCGCATCACCAATCGTCACTTGCTCCTCACTCCACAACTTGCACACCATGCAAATGATTTCCTACGTGTACCAAAAAATATTTTATATACCCTAAAACCCCAATTCACAAGCCACCCTATGAATTACAATCCAATTTGTAGGTCACCCTATGAATTCAGGTCCAAATCATAGGTCATCCTACAAATTTAGGTCCAATTCGTAGGTCACCCTGCGAATCACATCTCTAGCCACCATATTCATATTTTTTCACTCCAGCACCTCTTTCTTCTTTTCTCTTCTTTTCTACCCAAATTTTCCTACCTATTGTCATCAATTTCCTCTATCAATCAACTCATCACCACATCACCACATTTCATTCACATCATTGTTGATTCCTCGTATGAGGGGGTACTCATATACACAAATCTACTTTGCATACAACCAAACAATCAAACATCCAAATCATGAATATCACATCTATCTACAAAATATTTTGCTAAAGATTATCTCACAATAATCATACATTTGTTATATCATAAGAGCCATGTGCAAAAGTAGACACGTCTTGATGCTATTCATGATAGTGGCCCTGACCACACTCTAAAAATACATCACTTGACATGACTCAAATACATATTGCTTTCATTCATGTATATCTACGGTGATTACATATTGAATATTATGTTTGATTCATCCATGCCACTCAGCTCAAATGGTTTAACAAGTATCACCATGCACTCATCAATCAATCAAAAGCAAAAATTTGAATAGACATTTGTTCTATTCGTATTTGGACCATATTGCATTGGTCGCAAAAAACAAAGCAATCATAAGTTGCCCTCACAAACAACCAAGTACGATATTGCAAATATTATACTAAATTGGTAAAATTATTAGTTCACCATCATGTTTCACCTGCAACTATCCATACATCATCATTCATTCATATTCATCCCTCACATTCGTCCTCTTCTCTCTTCTTCTTTTGGGATTTATATCAATATTGTATGGTCACGCTTCAAGTGGCTACATATCTTTGATTGGATTCCATTCTCATATTCCCTTTTCATCTCCCCCTCTTCTAGTTCTTGATCAATGTTGTATGGTCATGCTTTGAGCGGCTACATACCTTTGATTGTATTCCATTCTAATCTTTCCCTTCTTATCTCCTCCTCTTCTAGTTCTTGATCAATGTTGTATGGTGACGCTTCAAGCAGCTACATACCTTTGATTATGATCATGTTCCTCATTTAGACTTCATATCGATGTTGTATGGTCATGCTTCTAGCGACTACATACCTTTGATTGGGTTTCATTCTTCCCCTCTTTATCTTCTCCCTTCTTCTTTTGGCTATCAATCAATTTTGTATTGTCATGCTTCAAGTGGATAAAAACCTTTGATTTGATCCCATTCCTCCCTTTCCCTTTCTTCCCCATTTCACAAACACCTCGTCACCTTCTCCCATCACATTATTTTTGCACTAAATTATGCTCCACACATCATAGTACAAAAAGAGTCAAATGTAGACACCCAAAAGTTACACATACTCATTCCTATATAATTTTAGATTTGCATAGATACTTGTAGGTTTCCATAGGCCATCATAGACCATCATAGGCCATCATAGGCTCTCATAGGCCATCGTAGGCTATCGTATTTATCCGTAGGCTATCGTAGTTATCCGTAGGCCGCCATAGTCATCCGTAGGCACAAAACCTACAAAACTATGTAAAATACATCCAAGATGCCTTCTACCCACTAGGAGGCCATCTACTAGCTCCCTAAGGCCACCTAAGCCCTTTCCTACACCTAATTAGGATCCCATGGGACCATTCCCTACTAAAAATCCTAATTAGGTTAATTAGGATTCTAATTTGCAAGTGACTTTCACTAAACATGCACTTTATTATTAATAGGATTTAATTAAGATTAATGATATAATTATTCCTAAGCATGTCCTCACACATGTGTGCACCCTAAGTTAGGATATTTCCTAGAAATCCTAACTAAACCTCAATCTAACCTAGGAGTTAGCTAACCCTAGCTAACCCTAATCCTTGCTCACACATGTGTGAGGATGAGATATTCCTTTAGGGCATGTGAGATAATCTTGCTAGGAATTGACTCTAGGGTTTGGTATACCTAACCACCCCCCATGACCTTAGATTTTCCTATAAATAGAGGCACCTTCCCCTCATAAATTATTCTAGAATCTCCTTCATCAATTTTGCACTGTACAAATAGCATCAAATCACTTCTGAATCCCATCCAGATAGAGGATTTCCATCAAAATTCAGCTACAAATCAATTTGCCCAACTTGCAAATTTGAGATCCATTTCATAGGCCACCCTATGAATTGACCATACAATAGGTCTACAACATCAAATCAAGTAGGTATTAGCTATTTAGTATTTTTACAGTATTTCCCTTAGTTTTTAGCACTTTTTAATATAGTTTTCATGTCAATTTATCTTTATAATCATGGGGCTTGACCAAGGTAGGCCCCCAAACACACTAATATTTTTTTATAGGCCCTAAACAGGTACAAAATAATACAAATCAGAAAACTACCAATGGTACACATGCATAGAAGCCCACCTTCATTGAGGAGCTCTAAAGGACACCATTAGAATGCTTCATATTTGTGAAGAAAATAGGGAGACTTATTTTGTAACCTAAAACACTCTTGATGAATAAAAGCAGTATTTATGAACAATTTATATTTTGTTAGTTGTTTTATCAAATGGTCATCTTTTGGTCGCTTAAAGACTATCCTTTAGATTTGACTACTACAGTTGGCACTCCTCGACAATGATGCCAAAATGGTGAGCAAAAATTATGTTCTGAAAACAATCGTTTCCTATATATTTTATTATCAATATGGTAGTTCATAGACTTGTGAGTGCTAGTGCAAAGTATATACCTATGGTAGTCTGAAGATGAGTCCTCTATGTCACTTTGGTTTGGAGGGTGGTTTTTGGTGTAGTTGGAGTTTAGCTAAACCAAAATTAAGTTTCAAAAAATTACTCTACAGGAAATTGCAAAATTAAGTTTCAAAAAAGTACTCTATAGGAAATTGTAGAAAAACTAAATTAAAATGTCAAATACATGACTGAAAGGAAATGTGCAGGAAAATAAAATAGGGAGACTTGTTTTAACCTAAAAAACTCTTAATGAATAAAAGTTGCATTTCTGAGCAATTTACATTTTGTTAGTTGTTTGATCAAATGATCGTATTTCGATCGCCTCATGACTATCCTATATATTTGAATACTATAGTTGGGACTCCCCAGCAATGATGCCAAAATGGTGAGCAAAAATAATGTTCTAAAAATAGTCATTTCCTATCCATTTAATTATCAATCTGATAGTTCATAGACTTGTGAGTGCTAGTGCAAAGTATATGCCTATGGTAGTGTTGGTTCATCTTTCATACACACCCCATGAAGAATGAGCATAAAATAACAATAACACTTTTATAGGATAAATCCCACTCACTTTAGGATCTTGCTGGTTATCCAAGGTGTGAGTTACAAAGTTGGGTCGAATGGATATTCACTCTTTTCTGCTTCTGGAATAGTTTCAAGTAGACTATCTGTTACCTTACAACGGGTTCGACCTTCGTTCAATAATGTTTAGCGGTTGTTATCTTTGTTGACAATCATATTTACAATCAGTTCTTTGATATAGCTCTTTATGCTTTAGCAAATTAAATAAAAGACAAATTTGAAAGAAAATAAAAATGGATCATTTAACGGTGGAACAAAGAGAGTAGGGTAGGGCAGAAAAGAGAAGCTTATCTAACTTAGTTGCAAATAAAAACTACCAATTTCAGTTACACTATTTAGCTTCACAATAAAAACAATCAAAGATAAAGGTGTCCAGCTTTCTAAGATCACCTTCTACTAAGAGCATAAGATAGATATGACACAGATCTAAAAGAAAATCATAAATAGAAGGGAAGTCGGTGTCAACTGGTATCTCTCACCAGCAGCCTAGCTCACGCAGTGAGGATAGAGCAATTAGAATAGACCCGAACCTTAAATCTTTAATTTTCCCTAGCATACAACAAACAGAATGAAGCCTAGTAGCATATTCAATCTTGATAACATAGATTTACAACTAAAATAAATAAACCTCACCAAGGAAAACTCAAATAGATTTTCTTATCAACAGAATAGATTCACTAGACCACCATATGAACCCAACAAGGATTATAAAGGTAAGGGGCATGAAGTGAATATTTGTGACTTGGCTTTGCCCAACTGGTGCAGGATACACGGAACATCTCAGCATAGGGAATTGGATTATTTGGAGTTCTACAATGCCTTTGAAGCTCTGTTTGGTGAGTTAGTTTTTCCTTAAAATCAAAGAAATATTGATGGTCCAAGTTAATCCAAACATAGTGTAGCTATGGTGTTAGATTCATTCACTTTTCCAGATGAGTCAGAGAATGTTGTGGAGATGCCTATGGATGAAGCGCAAGATTTTCAACAGTATAGAAGGGACAACTACAATCTCAGGAACAAAAATTTGGAGCCTAATACTACGTCTACACCTCCAGACAACTCCCATAATGTTCCTCCAGATCCATATCCAAATAATAACCTACATCCACCCAAGGGAGGAGATCCAAGAGTACCAGATGGATTTGTTGCTCCACTTAATAAGGGATACAATATAGTGGAGGATATGAAGAAGATCAAGGCTAACATAACTCTTCATGAGTTGGCTCAAATTACTGAACAGAGGGATAATTTGATTAAGACATACTCTAGGCCTACTGCCAAACCTCTAGAAAAGGGGAAGAAGATAGCAAATGCAAATATGACCATGTATAAAGAAAATGCTGAAGTTTCGCCTTTCCTGCTAACTGTCCGTATATTTGGAAAAAAATTACACAACTGTCTGGTGGATTCTGGTGCTTCAGCCAATGTCATGCCTCTAGCCATCTACCAACAGTTGGGTTTAACCCCTATGAAGTTTGATAGAAGATTCATCCAGTTGGATAAAACTGAGGTTAAGGTGGTAGGTGAACTTCAAAGTATACACATCCAGCTAGCATCTGAGCCGAGAGCACAACACAAAATTGACATTCAGGTGGTAGATATTCCTATGGGATATGAAATGCTTCTAAGCAGATATTGGTCAAAGTCTTTGAATGGGTACTTGGTGACTGATTTTTCACATATGTGGTTGCCCTAGAAAGGTGTTGTAAATTAGTTAAGAATCGAAAGAGAACCTAGATATAAACACATGATCACTGAGTATAATGCCAAGAACGAGACGGTTAATCTTGTTGATGTAGATATCAGGGTTTATAATTTGACAACTGTACAAAAGGAGAAACCTATTAAAGATCATCTTGATCATGATAATGAAGTTTGGATGCTTCATGTTTATGGAGCCAAGTCTAAGCAAGGTTTTGGTACAGGGGCAATTCTTAAAGGACCTAAAAATCAGACGTATTTTATGTCTTATCGCTTGCAGTTTCCTTGCACAAATAATTTGGCAGAGTATGAAGCACTAGTGCTGGGATTGAAATTTGCTTTAGATAAAGGTGTAAAAAATATCCAGTGTTTTTATAGACTCGGATTTGGTGGCCAATCAGGTTAGAGGTAAATTTCAGTGCAAGGCATCTTACCTGAAAAATATATAAATACCGAGCATGGGATCTCATGGAGGATTTTGATGCTTTTAATTTGATGCACATTCCTAGAGAAGAGAATTCACTTGTAGATGTTTTAGCTTCATAAGCCACAAAATCGAAGCCATTGGAGGAGTTCAAATGGAAGAAATTTTCAATCGAATTAATCCCTTGTCCTTCGGTTCTAGATAACGTAGATAATTTTCAAGTCTTTTTTGATGACCATCAAATTATAAACTTTTTACAGAATACCAATGCATTTGAAAATACTATAATTGATGATGGTCAAAGGGATACTATGTTGGAAAAGTTTGATGATGAAAAGGGGATAATGAGGTTGAAATATAATAGAATTCCGAAAGGAATGGTAGAGCTTGAGCGACTGTTTGATGTTGACCGAATTGAAAAAATAGTGAGTTTTGGAAATTCTATTGGTGTAGCAGGTAGTGAGACTAAGAAACTGAATTTCGTAACTGAAGAGGATCCCAGACACCTTAAGTTAGCTAAAGCTTGTGACCTTGAAATAAAAAAAATATATGATTGAATTCCTTCACAGGTCTAAGGATGTTATGGCTTGGTCTTATAAAGACCTAAAGGTTTTTGATCCAAAAGTTTACACCCATATAATACCCTTAAAGGAGTTCTGCAAACCCTTTCGATAGAAATAGAGGCATGTCAACACTTTTTTGGAACCCCTCATCAAGAAGGAGGTGGAGAGATTATTGAGTGTTGCCATTATTTTTCCCATTAGACATTCTACTTGGGTAGCCAATTTAGTGTCGGTTAGAAAGAAGAATGGGGAAATTCGCTTGTGCGTGGATTTTAGGAACTTGAACAAGGCTTCTAAAAAGGATAATTATCCTTTGCCTTCCATGGATGATGTGCTACAAATTGTGAATGGTTCAAAAATGATGTCTTTCTTAGATGGATTTTCGAGATACAACCAGATACTAGTTGAAAAGGAAGATATGATGAAAACTGCCTTCACGACCAAGTGGGGAACCTTCGCTTACAAGAGAATGTCATTTGGATTGATAAATGCTGGAGCTACCTTTCAGCGTGCAATGGATCATGCCTTCAAAGGTCTCATGGGTAAGTGCATCGTTGTCTACATGTATGACTTGACAGTTTTTTTCTAAATCCCGGTTTGACCACGTGAAGCACTTGGAATCTGTCTTCAACAAATGCAAAGGATTTGGCATTTATTTAAACCCAAAGAAGTGTGTTTTTGGTGTAACTGAAGGAAAACTCCTTGGAAACTTAATCACAAAATATGGCATTTCCATGGATCCTGAGAGATTTGAAGCCATATCGGGGATACCCTTTCCCAACTCTAAGAAAGAGTTAAGATTATTTTTTGGGAAAATTAATTTTGTCAAAAAATTCATATATGGCTTTGCAAAAATAGCCAAGCCACTAAATAACATGCTGAAGGAAACTGCTAAGATTTCTTGGACAACGGAAGCCAAAGCAGCATTCCAAGAGATAAAATCTACCATCAAACAAGCTCCAGTGTTGGTGAGCCCAGATTTTAGTGCAGATTTTTACATGTACTATTTTTCTTCTAAACACACACTCACAGCAGTTTTAACCCAACGAAGAGAAACAGGGGAGCACCCGATTGTCTTCAAAAGTACCAACTTAAAGGGTGCTGAGCTAAAATACTCTCGCTTGGATAAGCAAGCCTATGCCTTGGTGAGAGCAGTCAAGCAATTCAGACATTACATATTTAGAAGTGTTGTGTGGTATTTTCACCCAGTTGTGAAAACACACTCTCCGATAGGATTTGGGTTCTAAATCCTCTGCTTGCAAAGAAATTAAACATGTAACTTCTCCAAGGTTCCTGTTATGTGAGCATTCTGCATATGTGTATTAATAATCTCAAATAAAGATATTTAATTAAAATGCCTGGAACACCTTAGCGGTTGCAAGTAACTGAAAACAAGGGGCACTATGGTTTATTTTACTATGAAATTTA
Organism: Wollemia nobilis; assembly: GCA_028583015.1. Taxonomy (NCBI): domain Eukaryota; kingdom Viridiplantae; phylum Streptophyta; class Pinopsida; order Araucariales; family Araucariaceae; genus Wollemia; species Wollemia nobilis. The sequence continues at coordinate 1,357,179 of JAQPPZ010003072.1, forward strand.
ATGATTGTTCCTTGAACCCTAATAAATTCAATGTGATTTGATCCTTAAATGACCATGTTGTAACTTCAAAATAAAATTTAATGAAATGCCATAACATGAATGGAATTATTTTTGGGTTTTGAAGTTTTTTAATTTTTAAATTTTATTTTAAAGCTTGAAAAATTAAAATTGGGGTTTCTGAAAATAAAGTGCATTAAAAAGAAAATAAAATGCAAAGAAAAAGAAATTAAAATTGCATTCAGCTTGATGCTATCCCATCCTAGAAAAACCGAAGATGTGAGGTTTCCATGCATGCAACCTAACTTATTGAACCTGCAAACATGCACAATCCAGGTAAGTTAAGTGTTGGTCTCTGAGGTTTACTGTTATTTTTCAGATTTAGACATTCGCATGAAGCAACCAAGAGAACTTGCATTAAACTTCATCTATAAGCCTAGAAATCTAAAAAAGGGAAAGATAAACATTAAAACATGCATGCAGAAAATAACTCCTTCTTTCTTGCCAACAAGATGCAAATTTCTGAACACTCTGCATTAAAAATGAATCATGTTACAATAGCAGATCTTCTGGTTTTCTCAAAACCAGCAAAAGGCAAAAAATAGCCCCAAGCAGGCCCAGAATGGCCCTCTGGCCTCTAGCACTGCAACTCTGCTCCAGCGGTTTCCCCTTGTTTTCAGTTACTTGCAACCGCTAAGGTGTTCCAGGCATTTTAATTAAATATCTTTATTTGAGATTATTAATACACATATGCAGAATGCTCACATAACAGGAACCTTGGAGAAGTTACATGTTTAATTTCTTTGCAAGCAGAGGATTTAGAACCCAAATCCTATCGGAGAGTGTGTTTTCACAACTGGGTGAAAATACCACTCAACAGATTGGCGCTAGAAGGAGGGCTTGTTCGGGTTTATTTTATCGTGATTTTAGATGCTACGGATTTATAATTTTTTAAGAACTTTACATTGCTAAATATTTCAAGTCCATTTTATTAGCATCTTCGGCCTCTAACACCACTCAACGGTTTGGTGCTAGGAGGGCCGTACGGGTTTATTTTTAGTGTAATATAATTTTAAATTTTTGTATGCATTAGTCCTCTAACATTCAGCAGATTGTAAAAAGGACGGTCTGAATTTATTTACCTGTTCTATTTTAAGCAATTCGGGTATCTTGTATATTTTTTTGATTGTTCATACAAAATTAAAGTGATTTGATTTAATTTTTCAGAATTTTGGTCTCATGCAATTACTTTTCATTTGATTTTAATGAATACATCTCTTAGTTGATGCTAACTTGATTTCTGTTTTATATTGCAGGTTGAATATTCAACAGATTTGGTTCTAAAATTACATTTTAAGTTCACTAATGGCAACACTTGAGGAGCAAAGGATATCCCTGAGAGCTGAAATAACATCTCTAAGAGAAAGAATGGTATCTATGATAGAGGATCATTATGAGGGTTTATCTATACCTGTGGTATCCTATCAAATTCCTAAAATGTTATTGGATTTTTTACGGTGTTTTAATCAAGAAGTGCCACTAGGATACTTGCAAAAACTGCATGTCTACAAGAGTACATTGTGTCAATTCCAGATTTTCTATGAGGAGGTGGCTTGTAAGTTATTTGCATACATTTTGGATGATAGACCATTCTTTTGGTATAGCCAACTACCCATGGAGGTTAGGACTTCTTGGATACAACTAGAAGCAGCTTATCTTTATCATTTTGGTAATCAGGTTGACTTAGAAATCCTGAAAAATCAGTTTACCTCCGTATGTAAAGAGTCTAATGAATCCTTGAGTCAATTCAATGGAAGATTTCGTGAGTTGCACTCCCAAATGTGGGAAAATTTTAACACATTAGAAGAGGAAGCCATGGAAGTATACCTAGGAGCCATACACCCCACACTTGCTTCACTCATTGAGGAAAAGCTGAGTGGTTTGTCCCTAGAGAAAATCCATGAGGTCTTAGAAGAGATAGAACGACAAGGTCTTGAAGAAGAAAAGGCACAACATGTTCATATGAAAGATTGTTCTTTTGATGCCAACCTACACCAACCATCAAACATAGCACCCTCCACTCCAATGATATCTAAGGTAAATGATCAAGGGGATGAATTTGAATATCCAAATCTTACAACCACCTTAGATGTAGTCCACGAGGAGGTGCAAATTGCTAAGACAACATCCACTAGTGAGGATCATGTAGAGATACATGATTATCTAGATGAAGGGGTTCTAAATTCAACAATGTTTGATATATGTGATAAGATGGAACCTGCCATGGAATTAAATGAAGTGGTTGAAAGTAAAATGGGGAGAAAAACAATAAATGAATTTGAAGACATGATAAAGTCTCACCACTTGTTCTTGGAAGATACTATTGATGAGATGTGTAAAATTAAGGATCAAGAAATTCTTCACCCTTCAAATTGTGATAAAACTGTATCATGGGTTACTAATTTGGACAATGATAGCCTTATAAATTTGAATTCAAGAAATAACCCACTTTTGGAAATAATTGAACCATCTAAGGAAGGTGAAGATGAATTTGATGAGAAGCACATTGATGAATTGGAAGATGTTGAAGAAATAGTTGAACGTCACCACTTGATTTTGAAAGATGATTATTATGATGCTTGGAAGAAGTGGGAAGACTTCACTCAATCCAAAGCTACTAATGAAACTTGTGTGCCAATTGATATGCAGGATGACATAATTGCCTACTCAAAGGAAGATATTACAACTCCTATACAATTTGAGGATGTTTTGGAAGAGGGTTTCAAATCTCATCAAATTTTGGAAGATTATAATGATCCTATCGCCAAGGACAAAGAAGAAAAAGAATTTATGAATGAATCAAGAGATCATGTCACAAACATCATGGATTTTCATTCTATGGATTTGGATGACGATTTTTACAATGGTTGGGGGAGATATGATGATGCATTCTTTTCTCACATCCCTATAGATAAAACTCATATTTTACTTGATATGCAGGATGTTGAGCCTTCTACATCATACGAAGATCTCATATTCACAAGATTTGAAAAGGGGACAAAATATAAATTCATTGAAAGTGTGGATGCAAGTTTGCATGATGATTTGGAGGATTCAAATGAAGAGATACCATGGATAGTGAACAAAGAATTAGAACCAAATAATAAAGAGATGGATCAATTGGAAGCAACTCAAATAAGTGATCATCAAAGCAGATTACTTGACATACACTTTGACCAAGAATGTTTGAGGACTGAAAAGGATGACCATATTTTAAATTTAAATAATGTTTATGGTGAAATGTCATTAAAGGTAAATGAAAAACAAGGTATAATTTTTAATCACACCTTTAATAACATGGTTGTAATGAATGGAAAAGAAGTTGATGCACTTAAATTGTTAAACCAAATTCATCAACAATTATTAATTGAATCTAGGATAAAAAAATTTAATGATCCTAATTTAATAAATATCCTAGATGCTTGTAAATTGTTGCATAAATTGGATTGGCCTACAAATTTGGAAAATGATTTGGCTAAGAAATTTGTAGAAATAGGCTACTACTTACAAAATTGCATATTTGAAAAGGATAGCCTAATTCTAAATCAAGGAGGGAATTATGAAGATTATATTTTAAAGAATAGACATGATAAAATTGAAAATCATTTATTGTCTAATCATTCTAGTAATTTGATGCTCACCTATGGGAGTATTATTGGAACTAAATCAAATTGGTATGGTGAGCATGGCAAGTGGAAATTTGTTGCATTGTTTGGTCTGGTCTTGTTTGTGTTAGATTCCCACAACATTTGGCATGCATATCATGTCATATTTTTGTTGAAATGTTCTAATCATGTGTGGGATCCAGGAAAGTGATAATCCAAGCTTTGCATCATTTTGTATTATAGTGTACATTTGTATATAGATTTTGGTTTCTGGTTTTGGGTTTGTGTTTTCAAGTTTCATTTTGGGATTGCTATTTGGATTTGGATTTAAAGTTGTGTGTTTATTTGACATGTTTTGTTTGTCTATAAAAAAAAAAAAAATGATGATGAAAAAGTTGCCTTGAGATGCTAACTTATGTTCTAGATCGGGAGAATATGAAACATTGGAATTGTCTTGTAAAAGCTCCACAAGTAACACAAACAATTTAATAATATCGTTTGAAACTTGTGATGCATGAAGTAGTCAGTTTTATATGGCAATATTTCATCTGCATTTCAAAGGACAATGCATTCATATTACATCTCACTTTGCAATACATGCCATCTTAGTTGCAAATGCATTTCAAATACAAATCATTAAAGTGTGTCAAGTCCTCTTAGGGTTGTGTTATAACATAAATATAAGAAAAATCCTAAAGTTGGAAACTGAGTCTTGAGATATCTAGAACCAAGCACGTCTCATACATTAAAAAGGATCTTGAGCAAAATGATCAAAACCTAACTTGGAAGAAAAGGTTGGGCGAAAGAAGTTTTTCATGTCTATCCTATTATGCAACATGATCCTTAAAACAGTGGTTTTGACCACTTCCATAGAGCTTAAAGCCTAAAATCAGAGTAGTAAGGATAGGGTTAAATCCTCATCGAACTTAGGTTGAGGATCCAATTCCCCAAAGCTTTGATTTGACCTACATGGAGTAGTAAGGATAGGGCATAAATTCTCATCTCGCTTAGGTTGAGAATCCGATTCCCCAAAGCTCCTATGTCTCATTTCATAATAAATCTTGGATTGGAAGGATCGTACTACTTGTCCTCTCGCAAAGGATGGGTAGTCATCCCCAAGGTCTAAGCAACAAAATTAATATTTTCCATTTACATCTAAAGTTTGGATTGGAAGGATCGTACTACTTGTCCCTAGCAAGGATGGATAGTCATCCCTAAGGTCCAAGAAGTAAAAAAATAAATTTTTCCCATCTCATATTTATATTGGATTGGAAGGATCGTACTACTTGTCCTCTGCAAAGGATGGATAGTCATCCCCAAGGTCCAAAGAAATGAAGATAAGTTTTGGATTGTGGGGTTAAGTATGCCCATGCATGGCAACATGTCTTGCCTAAAAAACAAGACCACTGATTGTCCAAAGGGTTAGACTAGCATGACCATTTCTTCCATAATTGGTTAAATTATTTTGCTCAAAGTGAGGTAATGAATTCTAAATCAGAATAGTAAGGATAGGGTTAAACTCCCATCTCGATTAGGTTGGGAGTCTGATTCCCCAAAGTTCTGATTTCACATCCACTTGCACATGGGTTCAAGATAGTAGGGACTCATAACCAACTTTGGGATATAATAAGCAATTCATTATACATATAGTTGATCCTAAGAGGGTTTGATAATCTTGAATGTTTGTGTATGATACTAGAAGGTCTATGTTTTTTTTTTTTTTTTTAAAAAAAGCAAAATCTCCAAGCATATTTATTAGGTTACACAAATCATTCACAGTCTCATATATGCATTCATGTAAAACTGACAATGGAATGTTGATCAATTTCAAACGATAGGGAATGAAAACACATTGCACACACCGAGCTAATACTTGATGATTCTGATGATTCATGTACTTTTGATCTTTGGGCATTTGTTATATTGCTTATGTGCTAATGCATGTTTTTGAGTTTATATATGTTTCCAGGTTGGGTTCTCACCAAATGCTCAGGAGCATTTGACAGTAGAAGTCGCCATTTGTTGTGGCTGATCCACAACACACCCCAAAATTGGGGACCCACCTTTTTTGCATGCTTTCAAAGAAGATCTCAGTGACCCAGATGCTAAAAATCAAGAAAAAGGCAAAAATGCACAAGTATAGAAAGTGTCGCGAAATCGCGACATGTCACGAAATCGCGACCTGTCGCGCCATCGCTGCCGAAAAATAGAAAAGTGTCGCGAAATCGTGACATGTTGCTCCGTCGCGGCCGAAAATGAAAAAATGTCGCGAAATCGCGACATGTCGCAAAATCGCGGCCGAAAATGAAAAGGCGTCGCGAAATCGCGACAAGTTGCTCCGTCGCTGCCAGAAAATGAAAAGTGTCGCGAAATCGCGACATGTCGCAAAATCGCGGTCAAACTGGTCAAACGGGGCAGGAGGCAGAAAGGTGTCGCGAAATCGTGACATGTCGCAAAATCACGGTCAACGCAGTCAACGACAGCAGGTGGGAGAAAAGCGTAGCGAAATCGCGACGTGTTTGATTTTCGCGGCCCAGAGAGGAGAGAGAAAGACGAAGCAGAAAAGTGTCACGATATCGTGACATGTCGCAAAATCGTGGGTCAAACCAGTCAAACAGGGTAAAGCAGAAAAGCATCGCGAAATCACGACAAGAAACGGCAAAGGAGCATGAAGAGAAAATATGTCACGAAATCGTGACATGTCACATTTTCGTGGCCAAAAGCAGTAAAGTGTACGGAACGAAAAAGCGTCGCGATTTCGCGAAAGGTTGCAGCGAAGGTGCATGAAGCGAAAAAACGTCGCGAAATCGTGACAGAAAGCAACGAAAGAGGCACGAAGTGAAAAACGTCGCGATATCGCGACAGCATGCAGCGAAGGTGCCCGAAGTGAGAAAGTGTCGCGATTTCGCGACAGGAAAGCAGCGAGGGCGTACGGAGGAGAAAAGCGTCGCGATGTCGCGACATCGCGACATGTCACATTTTCGCTGGGCGCGATGGCGAGAAAGGCTTCTGGCAGGAAAACGTCATGATATCGTGACATGTCGCGATTTCATGACATGTCACGTTTTCGCGGCCAGGAAGGCGGACAAGGCTGCATGCTATTTTTTGGATGCGATTTTCATGGAACCGTTACAGAACGTGCAGAAAAGTGCGGGACACGTGGCGTACAGGCTGTAGAAGCGTTACAGAGAAGATCAAACGTCTTAATGTCGAACATAAAGCCAAAATACATGCAGTCAAAGAAAGGTGAAGCGAGCAGCCACTGGAATATGAAATGAACCGTCGTGGAAGGGGAATCAATTCAACAGCAAGTATAAATGCAGATGCACAGATTGGCACAAGGGGGGAAACCGCTGGAGCAGAGTTGCAGTGCTAGAGGCCAGAGGGCCATTCTGGGCCTGCTTGGGGCTATTTTCTGCCTTTTGCTGGTTTTGAGAAAACCAGAAGATCTGCTATTGTAACATGATTCATTTTTAATGCAGAGTGTTCAAAAATTTGCATCTTGTTGGCAAGAAAGAAGGAGTTATTTTTTGCATGCATGTTTTAATGTTTATCTTTCCCTTTTTCAGATTTCTAGGCTTATAGATGAAGTTTAATGCAAGTTCTCTTGGTTGCTTCATGCGAATGTCTAAATCTGAAAAATAACAGTAAACCTCAGAGACCAGCACTTAACTTACCTGGATTGTGCATGTTTGCAGGTTCAATAAGTTAGGTTGCATGCATGGAAACCTCACATCTTCGGTTTTGCCAGGACGGGATAGCATCAAGCTGAATGCAATTTTAATTTCTTTTTCTTTGCATTTTATTTTCTTTTTAATGCACTTTATTTTCAGAAACCCCAATTTTAATTTTTCAAGCTTTAAAATAAAATTTAAAAATTAAAAAACTTCAAAACCCAAAAATAATTCCATTCATGTTATGGCATTTCATTAAATTTTATTTTGAAGTTACAGCATGGTCATTTAAGGATCAAATCACATTGACTTTATTAGGGTTCAAGGAACAATCATTAAATTTCACAGTAAAATAAACCACAGTGCCCCTTGTTTTCAGTTACTTGCAACCGCTAAGGTGTTCCAGGCATTTTAATTAAATATCTTTATTTGAGATTATTAATACACATATGCAGAATGCTCACATAACAGGAACCTTGGAGAAGTTACATGTTTAATTTCTTTGCAAGCAGAGGATTTAGAACCCAAATCCTATCGGAGAGTGTGTTTTCACAACCGGGTGAAAATACCACTCAACAAGAAGCAAAGTCCATGCTATAGTTCCTGATCTAGCTATCAAATATTTATTAAGCCAGGATGAATTGGGTGAGCTAAGAGGTAATTGGGCCACAATATTGTAGGAGTACGACTTAGAAATCTAACCTGCAAAATTAATCAGAGGACTTGGTTTATCCTGACATATTGTTGAAATACCTGTAGAGGGAGAAATTAATTAGCTGGATTCTAGATTGGATGATTGGTATGGAGATGTCATTCATCTGTTGAGGTTTGGAATTTTTCCACCTCACCTAAATAGAACTCAAAGAAGAGCACTGAAGCTAAAATTTTCTCATTTTCTACTCAAAGGAGGCAACTTGTAAAGAGAAAACTATGCTGGCATATTCTTAAGATGCATTTCTCAGAATGAAGTGAATGAGGTGATGTCTAGTTTTCATGAGAAGTTAGGAGCAGGACATTCCTCAGGTTCTGCTATTGCACACAAGATATTGAGAGTAGGCTATTACTAGCCTACATTGTTTAAAGATGCACATCAGCATGTGAGAACTTGCCACTAGTGTCAGATTTTTGCATCTAAGCAGGCTAATCGAGCTCTACCATTACAACCTGTTATAATAGAAAAACCTTTTATGCAATGGGAACTTGACTTTGTAGGTGTGATAAACCCAAATTCATTAGCAGAGCACAAGTATGATTTAACAACCACTGATTATTGTACAATATGGGTTGAAGCAGCAGCCACCATGAGGAGTACAACCCATGAGGTGATCAGATTTTTAGAATCAAATATCATAACCAGGTTTGGAGTTCCTTTGAATTTGGTGTGCGACAACGGACCAGCCTTTCAGTCATTAGAATTTTTAGAATGGGTATACCAGAGGGGGATAGTCATCAATTTTTCATCCAACTATTATCCCCAAGGTAATGGACTAGCTAAGTCCATAAATAAGAATTTGATGAATGCCATAAAGAAGTCTGCTGTAGAAAAACCCAGACAATGGCACACACTATTGAAGTATGCACTTTGGGCTGATAGGATAAGACATAAAGAAGCTCTTAATACTTCCCCATTTGCTTTGTTGTATGGTACCTAGCCCATCGTTCCTATCTCTTTAAAATTTCCCACTTATCAATTTGCTTTAGATTACTTTGATGATCATGCAGATGCAAAAACTTAGAATAAAAGACATTTTAGTAATTTCTTGCAAATCTTGTTTGAATGCTTTGTTCTGTACTTGGGGTTGGTGTGACATCATTTTTCTGTGATAGCATGGCTAGGAGCCTAATCTATTTCGGATTGCGATAAGTGCATCTTCTTCTTTTTTGTCTCGCTAAGGTTTATTTATTTTAGTTGTAAATTTGTGTTATCAAGATTGAATATGCTACTAGGCTTCATTTTGTTTGTTGTATGCTAGGGAAAATTAAAGATTTAAGGTTTTGGTCTGTTCTAATTGCTCTATCCTCACTGCACAAGCTAGGCTACTGGTGAGAGATACCAGTTGACACCGACTTCCCTTATATTTATGATTTTCTTTCAGATCTATGTCATCTTCATCTTATGTTCTTAGTAGAAGGTGATCTTAGAAAGCTAAAAACCTTCCTCTTTGATTGGTTTTATTGTGAAGCTAAATAGTGTAACTGAAATTGGTAGTTTTTATTTGCAACTAAGTTAGATAAGCTTCTCTTTCTGCCCTACCCTACTCTCTCTGTTCCACCATAAAATGATCCATTTTTATTTTCTTTCAAATTTGTCTTTTATTTAATCTGCTAAAGCATAAAGAGCTATATCAAAGAACTGATTGTAAATCCGATTGTCAACAAAGATAACAACCACTAAACATTATTGAACAAAGGTCGAACCCATTGTAAGGTAACAAATAGTCTACTTGAAACTATTCTAGAAGTGGAAAAGAGTGAATAGCCATTCGACCCAACTTTGTAACTCACACCTTGGATAACCAACAAGATCCTAAAGTGAGTGGGATTTATCCCGTAAAAGTGTTATTGGTATTTTATGCTCATTCTTCACGGGGTGTGTATGAAAGACGAACCAACAGGTAGTCTAAAGATGATTCCTTTGTGTCACTTTGGTTTGGGGGTGTGGTTGTTGGTGTAGCTGGAGTTTAGCTAAACCAACAAAATTAATTTTGAAAAAATTACTCTATAGGAAATTGCAAAAAAATGAAATTAAAATATCAAAAACATGACTGCAAGGAAATGTGCAAAAAAATAAAATATAGGAAAATAATACAACCTTGCAGATTTTAATTAAAGTAGAGAAAATACAGAGTTAAACACACTTATAGGTAATAAATACTTGAAACTAATTAATGAAAACAAAAGAAAAAAGATGAGGAATACTACCTGGAGAGGGCCTAGGCTCCACAAACATATACCTAGTTAAACTACGCAATCACTCTTCGAACTCAAGAAATTGATCAAAATACTTCAAGATTTTATTATGCAATGCAAATTTTTATAGAGTAATTTCAAATCCTTTCTCTAGGTTTGGCCTGTGTTTTTATACAAAATGTGATCGTCCCTTGTTTACAATTTTATATGTTGTGTGATTTGCTATGGCAGGCGCGCATAAATTAATTAATTGTCTAAAAATAGAGAAATCACGCTAAAATTAACCCTAATAGAATAATCATGGCATTTCCTATGTTTAACAAAAATGCGTCTAATTACACATTATCTAAAATATTTATGGTAAATGTGCATGTTTTTATTCTATCCAGTGCACACGTTGTTCAGCCCGTTACTAGAAAACAGACACCTTTTTGACCTGTCACTAGGATATAGGCACCGTATTTAGCTCTCTTCTATTTTCTAAAGATCATCACTAGTTTTTGGGTATTGATCAATGCACAATTTTATCCTATCATTAGGAGATATGCACTATACAGCCTGTAGTTGGAAGATATGTGTCATCTCCTATAGTCGAGATACAGACACCTTCCAACCTATTGCTGGGAGATAGGTATCATCCTATGTATTGGGAGATAAGTGCTTCCTCTTCATTGGGATATAGGCACCTTTCAGCTTATGATCGGGAGACAGGTAGCATACCTTAGCATATTTTGAAGCATCTTATTCCTTTTCTATTATCGTCATTCATTCACCAATCCTTCCTTAATCACATCATGAAAATATTAAATGTCAGGTCCACATGGGACCTTGACTAAAAAGGTGTAAAAAAGACATAATGTATTGCATCTACACATAATTTTCACTCAAAACACAAATTAGGCATAATACGTCATTTTCTATTAAAAATACAAAAATCTCAGAAAAGATACATTTCTAATATAATATACCACACAATTATGCTATTAAAGTATATAAAAATGAGCATTTTTTATGCTCATCACTTTGCTCAAATTTTTAAACCTATTTCAAAGCTTCTCAAGAAGAATTTGGAGTTTAAATGGACTAAAACAAGGAAGCAAGCTTTTGAGGCAATAAAGGAGGCTATTTCTACTACCCCAATACTGATAAACCTTGATTTTAACAAAGATTTCATCTTATATTCCTATGGAGCTAAGGATAGTTATGCAATAGTACTGAAAAAAAAGAATGATGCTAGAGAAGAACACCCTATATTGTTTTGGAGTCAAACTCTTATGAGTACTAGACTAAATATAAGTTTATTGAGATACAAGTATTTATAGTCATTAAATCATTGAAGAAAATTAGACAATACTTGGATTAAAGTAAAACTATTGTTTATGTGGTACATCCACATGTTAGGAGTTTCATCTTCCAAGGATATTTGGGTGACAAAAGAGCTGGTTGGATCACCAAAATCTATAAATATAACGTAGAAATGCATACTACAAAGTTAGTCAGAGGTAGAGAATTATGTTAGGGAATGATAGCAAAAGTAGTCTTAGATCAGATATCAGCTTGTCAGCCATCAAGATCTATATAGGGTGAGGATAGTTGTTTAGAAGGTTTAGATTGGGTTGATTAGTTAACAAGTTATGTCTAAATAGGAGCATACCCTCAAGATCTTAATGCTTCACAAAGAAGGAGGTATAGACTTCAAGCTTTGAAATATGTTCTTTTACTTGAAGGAATATATAAAAAGAACCTTTATGGACTTCTTCTAAAATATTTTTAAAGATAATAAAAAAATAAGGGGTCCTTGAAGATTTTCATGAAGGATTATCAGGGGAACATTTTTAGGAAGAGTTACTGCTATGAAAATAATAAAAGTAAGCTACTACTGGCATACTATATTTTTTGACACTTTCAAAGTAACAAGAGCATGTGATAAGTACGAGAGATATGTAGGGAGGAATAGGAATGATTTATTCCCCCTCAATCCTATCCAAGTAGAAGAGCCTTTCCAATAGTGGGGACTAGATTTCATTGGATTCATAAATCTTAAATATTTAGTAGATCACAAATACATCATGACTACTATAGACTACTTTACTAGATGGGTCAATATAATTCCAACCCAAAGATTATATCAATATGTAGTGATCAAATTTATTGAAATCCTAATTACAAGGTTTGGTCTCCCTAAAGCCTTAGTAAGTGACAATGGTCCATATTTCATAGGTGTAAGGTACATTGAGTTTGCAAGTCAATATGGCATATGCTTAAAAAATTCTTCTAACTATTACCCTCAAGGGAATGGGTTATAAGAATCCACTACAAGAATCTACTCAGAATTCTAAAAAGAGCATTAAAAGTGATATGGAAATACCAAAAGTGAAGTTGATTATTCATTGGGGGTAGTAGAATATATAATATTACAAAGAATTCACATACTTTAAGTGGTTGCAACAATTTGCCAAACATAGTCAACCACTTAACTAACAGATAACAATATGCTAAAAAAGGATGCCAACTAACTGCTAGAAGATAAAGGACAACTCTAACAGTCTAACTAAACATCCAACAACTAAATAACCTATTTCCAACATGGGCATACTATGCCTCACATGAATACAAAGTGCAATAAATAGGAAATAAAAAAAATATATTTAGGCTTATAATTAAACCTAAGGTACAATTATATCCTCAACAAAATGATAACAAAATAATTTGACATCTTCTACTAGAACAATCCTTGTGGGCAGATATGATTACTATCAAGAAGTCAATCAAAACAACCCCTTATGCATTAGTGTATGGGAAAGAAGTTATTCTTTCTACTCACCTTAAGATACCAGCTCTAATATTGGCCAGCCAATATTATGAATCAGATCAGAATCCAATAGAGGCTAGATTAATGCATCTCCTAGAGTTAGAATAATAGAGTACCAAATCATATAAAAGTTTTTAGAATAACTCTTTAGACACTAAATAATGGTTTTATAAGAAGACTAGATTAAAAAAATTAAGTTTGGTGATTTAGTCCTAAGATGGAATGTAGAGAAATCCAAACTAGGCAACCACCAAAAATTTGACTCTTTCTAGGATGGTGCATTAAATATAGTTGAGGTCAAGAAGAACAATGCTTTCCAGCTCCAAGATCAAGAGGAGAATTTACAGCTAATCCTAGTTAATGGATATCATCTAAAGTTGTACTTTGAGTAAGAAATCATTTTTCATGTAATATATGTATATATTTGTATTATATTGTCTTTCTTTTAACTTTTTAGTACAGAGAAAAAAGAAATACAAGGGCAATGACTCATAACATGTTCCTAGTTGGGAGTCAAAATAGTCAACTCTAAGGTTATGCACTATTCTGCTAATTGTTATATACCATGCTTGAAACATTAAAAAAAATTGATTGTGAGCCATGATAGGTTCTAGTTCATGACCAATCAGTAGATGAGGTTTCACTTACAAGCTATACCACTTTTTTTGCCAATTTGAATTTTGAATCATGTGTCCAAGTGGTGGCTCATCTACCACATTAATGGTTGGGGGTATGCATGCAGGATATTTAAAGCTAAAATTTGACTAAATTTTATTTTTTAAATAGTGCTAAGTCTTTAAGAGTGGTGACAACCAGGTTAAGTGAATTTACAGAGCGTCCAAAGAACAATTTCAAAGGTTTTCTTAGAAATGGCATCAAAAGTTGTAAAGTAAGCTACTCAGTAGGAAGGCAATGAAGTTATGTGTTACATTGATAAAGCACATTGATTATAATTTCTTCAGAGGACTACCAATTTTACTTCAAGTTTTGTAAGGCAAGAGATGCCTTAGATACCAGTAATAGATAAGGATGATAACAAAAATCCCATACTATTCTATACATGGACTAAGCCCTTGAGAAATATTGAGTCCTACTATAGCTTTAATATGGAATTTTTGGTACCAACCCTAAAAATTATGTATGGACAATGTCCTAGAATTCCTCCTCTAGCTAAGGAATTATTGCAAATAAAGCAATTTGAGGAAGAGGACTGGTATATTTTGATTGAGGGCGTAGTTATCAAACTTTATGGCTTCACTAGAAAATAATTTTTGCTTCCATTCTTTATCACTAGCAGAATGTTGGTGTTGGATTATTGTAGATAAGCTGACTACGTTAATGTCACATTTGGCACTATGATAAGGAGAAAAGGAACAATAATTTATCCTCACAATGTGGAATATATTACAACAACAAGAAAGGGCCAGTATGAGCAGATTACTCAATATTTTAAGAAACTAGGTCCTAGTTATCTTTTTTAAAGATGGAGATATGACCCAGAAAATAATTTTTTGGAGAAGCTAATTGCCCTCAATGGTGAGAAGGCTCCCAATTTTAAAAGGACTTTGAGGTGTCAAATTGAAAAACATATAAATAATAAGGAAATCTCTCCATTAGAATGGGAGGTTAGAAATATGGAGCAACTTCCCCCTTAGAGAGACTTTTATGAGTAATTGGTTGAGTATGATCCTAAAAATAAGAAGTCCCACCAATTGAAGGAATCCAAAATTAGATAAATGGAGGAAAAGTATGGCTACAATGATGGTAAATCTTTGGAATGGTGTAAAATGAGAGTGGAGACAAACACTATAAAACCTAGGTTTGTCCACGAATCTAATATTGATTTCTCTAAAAAATATAACAAACATATTAATACTTGGAAGGCCAAGAATGGTAGAAGCTTAGCATTGAGCTATAAAAAGTATGAGACAAATAAAATAGAGAAAGGTAAGGCCCAAGGGAAAAGGGTAGAAGAAAAACCAAACACTTCCAGCTTCTCCCTCCCCACCTTCATAACAAAGTGTTGATGACACTACAACAACTTCACCACCAGTGATCAAAGAAACTCAGTATAAATTTGAACCTTCATAAGAATAATTGTAGCAATACTATATGGGTGTTTTAATGATGAAAAAATGTAATATTCTAGTGGTGGTCTCGGTAAAGATAAACCAAGAAATATATAAAATATTTAGGTGGAACAGAGGCTAAAATACTTGGGCTTGGGGTCAGAAGCTTCTACACAGGACCTAATGGGATATGAAGCAGAAGACAACCTAGCATTTTCTCCTGTTAAATTTACTATTGTAGCCCTTATCAAGTCCTCAAATTCTCTAGTTCTAGAGGTTACATTACTAACTATGCAATAATAATATGATACTGAGAAGGTTAAGCCTGTAGTCCCTATTGTATTAAAAAGGAAGGCAAATAATTCAATAGGGGAGGCCAACAAATAATTTAGTAAAAATAAGGAACTAGACCAAACATAAGCAATTTAACATACTCAAGTTACAACTACAGAGCAACCAATTCAACAAATACAATAGCAAAGTGTGGAAGACACATTTCAATAGTCTACTTTAGTAGGAAAAGGTATGATTCCTATCCCTTATTATTCCTCTATTTTTCCTTCCGCTAAGAATTATCCCTTCCATTATTAATAGCAAAAGGAAAAAAAGATATCATCTCCACCTCATTATTCCCTGCCATATTCACCAATACCTCCATCATCTTACTCCATTCCATATCCATCTCATTCAACAAATATTCCAATATCATCATCTCTCACTCACACCCCTTCACCTCCAAAATCATCACCACTCATATTAGTAGGGGAACAAGCACTTCCATAGTCCTCATAATCTTCCATAGTTGTAGCATATGTTGTTATTTCAACACATTTTACAACCCCTACTATAAGAATAGATTCCACCATCATTATCACTACATCCCTTCCATATGTACTAGACCTATTTTTACCTTAATGCATCACTACTTCTACCCCTACAAATCATCCTACAACAACTTCTTTGTAGAGGGTCAAGAATATCTCACAGATCCATTTTTTTTGGGCTAATAAATTGGTTCAACCTTTGAAGAAAGTTTCTAGACTGAGAAAACTATGATTTTTGATCCTTTTTCTAAGCAAAGAACAACAATCTCCCTCACTCCTCTTATTAGTAAACCAGAGGAAGATATAATTGTAGAATATTATCAGTTTGAAGAGCACACTAAATATATTTCTCAATTGCCCATGGAGGATGAATTGGTTATAGTTAGGGCTCATCTTGAGACCATTTGCGTCCAGAGTGATATTTGCAAGGATAAATATGAGAAACTTGAGGAAAAGGTTGAAAAGGTGGAAAATATAATCAACAATCAAAAAAGTGGAGAAGGATGTAAGAAATAAATTCAAAACCTGGCAAAACAAATACCAGGAGGCTATCAAATTCAAGGAGCAAGTTGAGTAATTGAAGAAAAATAATGAGGCCTATGCCAAACATATAGAAGCCATAAAATAACAACTTCAGGTTGAGAAGACTAGAGCTACAGGTTTCTCTAAAGATAAGGTAAAGCAAATCAAAAAGTAAATATGATCTAAAATCTTAGAGACATGTTAAAAGATTCAGCCTATTATTGATTAATTTATCTAAGAATATATTCAATGCTATTGCCAAACCCATCCCAAATAAATAATGGAATACTATAAGGTTAATAGACAACAATACCCTCAAAAAAATAAGTTGATCCAAAGGGGTGGTTACTAATGGATAGAATCAAAGCCGAGCTCTAGGAGATTGTTGAGGCCAATAAAGAAATGATACAGTATGGTTTAAAAGGATTCTAGAATGAAGAGAACATTATTTTAATAGAAGATCTTCAAACCAGCTTAAAATTAATTTTGCAATATGAATCTAAAATAGATGCCTAGGAGGACCCGATTAATCAAAATCAAGTCTCCCAACTAATAAAATATTTAACTAGGATCAAATATTATATGGAAGATATGGTAGATAGAGGATACTCCATATTCTATGAGGAAACTACCAAGTTGTAGTTTACCCACTAGCAGCTCATGGAAATAGCTAATCCCACTAAATCATCCTGGGGTCAATCCTTAGAAATATTAAATCAAATAATACAATTGTTCAAAGCATAAACATAGCAATAGGTTGATGAAGAAGAAGAAGAGAGTGAAAAAGAGGAGGCTAACACATAAGAGAATATTTAAGATAATGAAGAGTTGTAAGAGCCATATAAAGAGAAACAAACTTAGTAGTAAGGAGCACAAAATGAATGAGGATATTGTATTGAAAAATTTTAAATAGTTTTGAGCACCATAGCTATCAGAGAAGCCCTGAGGACATGCTTTGCAGATGTTTTGATCCTAACAAGTGTTAGATACAGCAAGGAAAGCATGAGTAGGAAAATTTCATGCGAAGTATGCCATTGAGACTTTAAAATAGGAGAAGCCCTGCTAATGGGATCTATACACATTTTTACCTCTTACATTGCTTCTATGTGAACCGTTACTCTCTCAATATCCTCATAAATGTTCAAGAGAGTGATGGTCACAGGGAAGTTATGTCTTGAGATATAAATTTGTATTTAGCTAGAGTCTATTCTATTTTCTATTTTCCTCCATCCATTTATGTTTACACTTCCTTATTCCCTCATTATTCATTCATTCACAGATCCCACTCCATTCTTCCATTTATTTTCACTATCTCCATCCATCCACATAATCATTTCATAATACAAATCCATATATTTTGACTCTAGTTGCCCAAAGGATAAGACTTTGAATTCTCAAATTTTCTAGAAATATCCCCAAAGAGGCATCAAAATGTAGACCCAAAAGGCCACATACTTAGAAAATTTTACAAAAAAATTCAAAAAAATTCTAAGTTCAAAAAGGTGCTCTGAAAGGTCCAAGGTGTAGACCAATTGGTTCAATTAAACCCTGTAATGGGGGCGATGGTCCAAGGTTCAAATATCAGGCCTGATAAGACTAAATTCTTATCCCTTTCTTGGTTCCTTCAGTGGTGTAAAATATTTAAACTAATTATGGCATGGTGGTTATAAGGATGGACTACACGAAGAACTATGTGGTGGTTTTCAAGGTAAACAACGTAGAATACTATGCTGGCCATAACAACTGGATAGCCTGCTCGGATTCGTGGCGACTACCAATACCACCATGTAAATTCAAAAAAAAAAGTGCTTTAGGCCATGATAGCGGCTTAGCACAACACGTTCTAGGCCATGGTCTTTTTAGTCAAACAAGTCCTTCATGCATTTCAAATCGTGACTCAGAGCATAAAAAAAGAAAGTAGCTTGCAACAAAGGTTTGACACCATGTGGCCTAGAATATGGTTCTACACCATGGTTAGTGTAGTCAAAGTTGGTACAAAAATCTTTTAAATTATGGCCCATAACATGGTTCTACACTGCATGTATCAACACATTGTTCCACGTCATGCTCCTCAACACTTGGTTCCTTGTCGCGATCAACACAATACAAATTCTAAGTTTGATAATCTAAAAGGTAGCTTAGAACATGATTATACACCATGAAACTTAGTGCATGGTTCCACATCATGCAATTCATTCATTGTTATACACCATGGTCAGCAGAGTCAAAGTCGCTACTGAAGCATAGGGGTGCAGTATTCCCGATGAAGAGGTGGTTTCCAAAGGCTTAAAATGATCATTTTACAATTCCCAATCGATGGACCAAATCGTACAATTGTACAATCTTCACAACTATCAATTTACGACCACAAAGAAACTTATATGAATCTCAAATTGTACCATTGTATGATTTGGTATCATACAATGGTACAATTTGGAATCTGTACAAGCTTCTTTGTGGTCGCAAATTGATAGTTGTGAAGATTGCACGATTGTACGATTTGGTCCATTGATTGGGAATAGTAAATCGATCATTTTAAGCCTTTGGAAACCACCTTCCCATTAGGAATATTGCACCCCTGTGCTACATTTGGCATTGTTGCCTTATCAAACTTGGTATTTTTGTTAAAATGGGTCAAATTGACAAGTAAGAATACTACAAAATTAGAGGTGAATGATAGACACTAGTGTACAAATGCGTAGGAGATAGGAAGTATGAGAAAACATTCTAGTAAGAAGGAGCATGAGAATTTATCAAAGAGAGAATGCAAGTAACTCAGACCATAGTACATTTGAACCAAAAAAATAGCAAGTTTGGGCATCTGAAGAAGGAGATTCTGAGGCATTGTTGATAGAGATAGAATAAGAGATACTAGAACCACCTAACGTAGAGGAGCGAGTTGATAAAAAAGTAGTGCATGAGGAAGAAGAGTGGATGGTGACATCTTAGAAAGTGATGGAAGAGTTGCAAGGGAGTGTAGAGGATGGGAGCCAGGAGCTAGGGCAATAGGGTACAAGGTCTCAAGAAGAAGGACCAAGGCCATCTCCCTCACATCAGCGAAGGAAGTCATAGAGTGAATACACATGTGAGTTTGGTCAATGACTAGTGGGATAGAACAAGATACCTCAAATAGAAACTTTTGATGATGAGTGTAGTAAAACACCCCAAGGAGGAATTAGACAAAGATTCCATGAGATACCTCAAGTGACGAGGATGATTCTATGAATATGGCTAACAAGGCAGCCGAGCAGAGATGTCCACCTTTTATAGGTGAGGGTAAGGAAGACCCCACAAGACATATCAAAAACTGTATAACCATTTGGAGGAAACATTTATTGCTACCTTGAGAGGATTGGTGATGGATTGGTATCTAAAAATGTTAAAATACAGTAGATTTCCAGACTTGGAATCAAGTGAAGGAGAAATTCGTTGAAGAATTTCATCTTTTGAAGGATGATGGAGACATTGTCACTGAACTTTGTTTGACAAAGCAGAAACCTAATGAAGATGTAAAATAATACAACCATGGACTAAAGAAATTAGTATATAAGATGCATATGCCTTTGGCAGATATATTGGTGAAGCAATGGTTTGTAGATGGATTGCTACCAAAATATAATAAAAATATGAAGGTAGTACCATCATAAACATATGAGGAAGCTATAAAGCATGCAAATAATTCTAAAATTGAATCAAATTAGATGTACACAGGTATATTATCTCATCCCAAGTCCAATGATTTATATAGTGGATAAGATGATACTATACAAAGAACAGTAGCATCATTTCATCAAGAATTTGACAAGATCATGAAAGAACAAAAAAGCAAACCTAACAAGAATGATATTTGGTGCACAAAATGCAAAATTGAAGGTCATACAAATGTAAAGTGTCCATGGAATGACTACTATCATATCTAAAATGTGATGGGACACAAGGTGATGTTATGTCCGTATAATGCAAGAGTACATCCACAGGTCCTGACAATCCAGGAGCAGGAAGAGAAACCAAATACCCTAGGAAGTGGGCAACAAGCAACAAGTGGTGGTTATAGAAATAGTCGACAATGTGGAAGGCTGAACCAGGGAAATTGACAAGGAGGATAGAGTCGTTTATAATATGATTTATAAGGGAGGTTGATCATACAATTTTGCAATTGCCAAGAATGGGGGCATTTCACAAAAAATGATTCTTCACCTCAGAGACAAGAAATGCAACAAGCAAACACTACACACATGTGTAGGTGGTGTGGTCCGGGTAACCATAAGGAAGAAAATTTTCCCAAGTAGGTGAGTTCAAGTAACCCAAAAAATGAAAATTATTTAGATATTAATATTCCTCAAGTTAAAGAGGAAACCCAGGAAGTTTTAGCCATGACAAAGAATCAGGCTAAAAAGGATAAGTATCCTGAGCCAGCAAAATAAAAGCAACACTGGAAAGTAGCAAAGAAAGTATTACAAGATGAAGCACAAAAATTTAAAAAAGTAAAGTTAGCAGAAGAAAAGGAACTAAAAATTCATCAGAACAAAAGGCAATTATGCAGAGTCTGGCAACACAGTTTTTGGACACCACAGTAGAGATCAAAGTGGCTAACCTATTGGAAGCTATCCCATCATTACAAAAAGTGATGGTTGAAGAGATAACAATCTCATAAGGTGATGGAAGTGCAGAGTCAATCAATTTAGAAAAATGAATAAAAATACTAACTCATGGACCCTACCATATGGATGATTGATGTGGTAAATAAACCCGCATTAGTTCATATGGAGATGCTAGAGCACAAATTAACACAACTAATTGTGAATGGAGGATTCAACATCAATGTCCTACCTGAAAGTACTTGGCTAGAATTGGGTGCTCTATCTCTATGGGCATCAAGCTTCCAATTATATGGTGTTGACCAATATGATATCGAGACAAAGGAAGTCTTGACAGCACAACAAGTGGTGATAGTTGACCAAGAGTTTGTCTTGGATTTCATTGTGATTACTATGCAGAAGCCTGCATACGATGCTCTATTGGTAAGAGGATGGCTATGTATAGCCAAATTTAATCACAATTGTGGAAATAATTAGATCACTTTCAAGAAGGGACAACACAAATATATGATTAATCTGACTAATCAAAATGTTAGTGAGGATGTAGCCATGATCGACAAATCAAAAAATTCCTTAGGAGATGAAGGAAATGAAGCATATGGATAAGGAATGTTGTACCTAAATGAATGTAGTGAATATGAAGCATTTGATAGCAGAATTATTCATTGGAAAATGGAAGAGATGAATTTTTTCAGCCCAACTGCCTCTGTATTGACTTAGAGGATATTAAGGAAAAACAATATGAAAACAAAGTCAGCCAAGAACCTAAGAAGAAGGTGAAAGAGAAATGGACATTTCCAAAAAAATTTATAGAATATACAATAGGAGATACAAAAATTGATGCAAGATCAATACACCCAAAGAATATGGATAAAGCAGCAAGTAAGATAGATAATATCAAATATGAAGGACCTCAGATAGTGGACATAAATCTAGGGATGGAGGAGGAACCTAGGATGGTTCACTGTGGTGATGATTGGAACACTGTACTAAAAGTGGTAGCTTTTAAGATATTCTTAGAATAAAAGGATGTATTTTCATGCACACACAAGGACTTGAAGGGAGTACCACCTGAGTTATGTATCCATAAGATTACATTAATACTTGGAGCACAACTAGTAAGGAGGAGACCGTATATAATAAACCCAAAATATGTTGCATTAGTGAACACAGAGATAGATAAGATGTTGGAGGTAGGAATCATCTTTAGGGTTACACCAGTGAGTGGGTATCACCTATAGTGATCACCTTGAAGAAGGAATTGGATAAAATTAGAATATGTGGACTTTAGGAGTCTAAATGTAGTGACTATTAAGGACCCCTTCCCTATTCCCTTAATAGATTCTATTCTAGAGGAATTCATAGGACATGAGATCTATTCATTTTTGGATGGATTTTCAGGTTACAATCAAATAAGCATAGCCTAGGAGGATAAGTTGAAGACCACATTTATTATGGATAATGGCATCTATGCATATACTTGAATGCCATTCGGGCTATGTAATGCCCCAGCTACATTTCAGTGCATCATACTATATATATTTTATCAGTTGGCAATAGGGAACTTCAAAGCATTTTTGGATGATTGGTCCATTTATGGGAAGGTCGAGGAGCATCTTCCTAACCTTAGTGAATGTATGAGTAGGTGCAAAAACGCATAAATATCATTAAACCCTAGGAAGTTTTACCTAATGGTGCCATATGGAAAGTTTTTAGGACAAATAGTGTGTAGTGAAGGATTAAAAATAGATCCTAATAAGATTCATGTGATTTTGCACATGGAAGAAACTTATGATATGAGTTCACTTAAAACCTTCCTTGGATCGATGAGATATTATTGAAGGTTTATCAATAATTATGCACATGTGTCTTATCCATTGGATTCATTGACAAATAAGAATATTCCTTTTAGATGGACAGAGGAGCACCAAGGAGCCTTTGAGGAGTTGAAGTCCAAGCTTGTTAGTAGCCCGATTTTGGTGTTCCCAAAATGGGATAAGGAATTCCATGTCCATATTGATGCTTAAAATTTTACAATCGAATGTGCTTTGGCACACGGATAGTTCAATATGGATGAGCCTATTTTCTTTTCTAGTTTCCTATTTTCAAGGGTGGAGAGAAACTATAGTACAACAAAAAGAGAATCTTTGGGAATGGTATATGCAGTCCAAAAGTTTAAAAATTACCTACTAGCGAATCCCTTTCCTTTTTATGTAGATCACCAAGCCCTATTGTACTTGATAAATAAACTAGCGATACAAGGATGGGTCAACAGGTGGCTCGTCACCCTACATGAGTTTGTATTCCAAGTAGTAGTAAGACCTGGTAAGAAGCATGTAATTTCAGAACAACTATCTCGAATATGATCAAGAGAGCCTGCAAGAATAGGGATTCTAGATGAATTCCCTGATGCGTAGTTATTTGCCATCAATGTTGTTCCATCATGGTAAAATTAGATTGGCCAGTACCTTTCCACAAGATAGTTGCCACAAGAAATTATAGCAACCAAGAAAAATAAAGTAATTATGAAGTAAAAACCCTTCCAACTAATATCAGAATTGTTGTATAAGATGGGAAGTGATGATATCTTACGAAGATGTGTGATGGAGGAAGAAGTCAAAATTGCATTGAAAGAAGCTCATGAAGGCTTAGCAGGAGGGTACATGGGACCAAATGCAACCACTAGGAAAATATTACTAGCAGGATTATGGTGGCCCACACTATATAATGATGCAAAAGAATACGTGAAAGCATGTGATACTTGTCAAAGGATCGAGAAGCCAGTAAAGAGGGACTTGATTCCATTGCACCCATCACAACCCTGGGAACTATTTGAAATATGGGGATTGGACTTCATTGTACCATTGAAAATATCTCTAAGAAGGAAGTGTGGGTACATTGTGGTAGCAATGGAATACTTGAAAAAGTGGGTCAAAGCGAGAGAATTACCTAACAACTCATCTAAAAGTACAACAAGATTCTTGTTTAAGTAGGTAATTACAAGATCTGGAATTTTGCTATAGATAACGAGTGACCAAGGGGGACACTTTGTCAATGAAATCATCAAGATGCTAACAATGAAATTTATAATTTTACATTCATTGTCTATTCCATACTATCCTAGAGCAAATGGATATGTGGAAGCAACAAATAAAGTCTTGGTATATACTTTGTATAAAACCTATCGAATAGAAGGAGTATATTGGAAGGAAAGGTTACCATATTATTTTTGGGCATACTGAACAACTTTTAAACCAATAACATATCATACTCCTTTCCAGTTAATGTATGGAAAAGAGGCAGTGGTGCCAGTTGAATTCTTGATACCAAGTTTGAGAGTCACGATGGAGCATCGCTTGGGTGATCAAGAAAGTTTGGAAGAGCGACTAACAACACTAATAAATTTGGATGAAAGAAGAGTCATGGCATAATGAGCAATTGAGGTATCCCAAAAAATAAGAAATTTGTGGCATGACAAACACTTGAGGAAGTTAGAACTTAGTCCGGGTGACTTGGTTCTAAAGTTTAATGGAAAGCAGGAAATCAAGCCCGATAAGTTAAAGACTTTATGGTTTGGTCTCTAAAAAGTGGTCAAAGTAATGAATAACCAATCAATGAGAGGAAGGAAAAGATAAGAATCCTTAAGGCTTTAGCCAGGAAGGGGAGGAGGTATTCAACCATGGAATGAATGAGGATAAGGTGATGTTATAGTTAGAGGAGAAAAAGGATGAGGAAGGTTCCAACTCCCTAATCCTAGATGGACAAGAGATGCACCCTTAGCATGTTTTAATTGGAAAAGGAATCTACAAGGTATACCAAGGATGAGAGGAATCTTACCAAATCCTATAGGATACTATCCACTGGGATGACCACCACTAATCTAATGAGGACCTTGAAGAGTGGTAGGTGGCAGAGGATTACTTCAAGAAAGGGAGGAATCATCACTGGCATAGAGAAGCATGATGTCAAGAGGAATAGGATTGGGAAGACACTCATGTAGTAGAGGCCTTGATGGAAGAGGAAGAGTGCATTTTGTAGATGAAAGAAACCAAGGACAAAAAAGGATCCAATCACCAAGTTTGGATCTAGAATTGATCCAAGGAGATAGGCGAAGAAGTCACTCGAATGATAGTAGAATAGTAAGGACATCACTACCAAGGGATCAATCACCCATATAATAAGTGGAAGGGACACCAGGTGAAGATACTCTAGCTTGCAATTGTACATTCCCAACACATGGTAGTGGAAGGTTAGGGAACTCAGTAACATCACAAATAGATATGAATCACCCTAGAGAGAAAGTCGCACTATATGACATAATCACTCAGAATGTCACGGTCAAACCTCCAAGAGAAGAATCAAATGGGATCATACAAGTGAATGTCACTGTGCGATTACCATGACGGTAAGTGTAAATAGGTTAGGAAATGAAAACATTAAAGAAAAAGAAAAGAAAATAAAAATAAAAATGCCTTAGTTGTGAAATTCCCTTAGGACGCAATCAAGAAGGAAGAGGGTTGAACACCAGAAATGGTGACCTTTTCAAGAGAGAGAAAATGGAAATATTTCTCTAAGTAATAGATCATAAAATTCAATTTTAAAGCTAAAAAAGCATAAGTGGGAGATCATACAAGCAAAAATGGAAAAATTACATGCAAAATCGTACAAGGAAGCATGCTGTATGATTTCAGGCGTAGTTATACGATTTTCAACCATCGCATTTAATGTTTGCATGTGCAGAATTATGTGTTATCGAAAAAGAGTAGAAAAAGATAAAATTATATGAGTAAAGCGATGAGTTGTCAATCATCCAAGCAAGGAAGATGAAAATACATGCAAAGTGGCACAATTTTAAAATTGGAGTAGTTAGGATTTGATAGCAATTTAAATAAAGGGCTAATTTTAGCAATTTTGCAAATCGAACAAAGAGAAATTTAAAATTTTTAGGAGAACAAAGGTGAAAAGCATGCAGATGAACAAAATCTACTACATGGACATTAAAATTCATCAGTAAACTACAATATTGCATGACCCATTTCTAAATTTACACCAGGGATACTTTTCCTATTCAAGAAAATCAAACCGAAGAAGAAAAGAAAGGGTTTTGACTCCATTAAAAGAAGATTTTGAATTTTAGTAAAGGAAAATAAGGGTTTGTAGTAAAAGGTATCCAAGCATGAACCAGACTATGGAAAAATGTACACCAGGGTTTGAAGAAGTTACGGATTGGAGTCGAAGTAAAGAAATTATAAGAGAAAGGAGATTACAAACCCTAATATGATAAAAGTAGACAAAAATAAACTAAAGAAGGTAGAGGAAAGGAATGAGAAGACCGTATAGCCCTGCATTACAGCCAAAAGTTTTTGTTTTTTGGGATAAATTATGCCAAGTGATGAAAAATTATAGAATTGCTCTAGAATGGCATTGAAAAGATAGATCGGGATATTTTAGCAACTAGATAAGTGAGAAATCATAGAGGAGAAGTGAAAAATATGATTTTTATGTGAACAAGGGTCTAAAAGGATTTTTTGTATGATTTTGAGGGTAGATTATATGATCTTAGGAAAAAATATGTGATTTTATGTAATTTTTGGGTTGATTTAAGCTTTTTGAGAAAATCGTACAGAAGTGTACGAATTCGGTGAAGGGGAGTAGCTAGATAAGGACATTGTATGGATCGATATGGGCCCTATATATTTTGGTGTTGCAAATATATGATTTGTAGAATATTGAATAGTTTGAAGTAGTTAAGGAGATTGTACGATCTGGAAGTGGTTTTTGATATGTAAACCATATAGAAACAAGTTGGAGGGTGTACTGTATGATTTACAATAGCACTATATGATTTTCAAGCTAATTTTAATTGCAAAATATGTGGTGTTCAATTAGAAATCTAATCAAAGGAATGACAAGAAAATAATTTCAACTGAAGAGTTTGGATACTGGTTAAGAAGAATTACATCCAACAGAGTGGAATGGTCACCAGGACCCCTGCACAAGAGAAAGTCACATCCACAACAATACCAAGGGTGATATTTTTAGTCCCATGGTTGGTGTGGTACTCATCCTTGGAGGAGAGGATGATATAGGCCATGGAGATGGTAGAGGTATTGGAGGGCTGATCAGAGAAGGACACCACCAATATTCTAAGAGGAGGAAATGGCATATGAAATAATCTTGAGGAGGGATTTGCACAGTGAATTTCATTACCCAGATCCAGAGGAATATTTGAGTAGCAAACCTAAAGAGAGCTAGGTTGAGATAACAAGCATATCATTTGTACATCATTGAGGAGATACATACAGGAAGTGGTGGAGAAATTAATAAAATAAGAACCACCCATGGAGGAAATAGTTTGAGAAGTCTAGTGTAGTTTTAATAGCACAAGTGCCACCACACCAAAAGACCTTATTCTATAAATATCTATTTAGATGGTTCAGTTATATAATCCTACAACCAGACTTACCTATGGCAATGTGGGTAAGTGGTCTATGAAGATAGAAGTCATAGCAGATGCATTCATGAAAATATTTGGGTTGCCAGCATATGCCACTAAGGTAGTGAAGAAGTTGCTTGATCCGATTGAAACACATCGCATCATCACTTCACTCACCACTATGAAATCACAAAATGAAGTGAATATATCGGGTGTAGGGACTCAAGGAACTAAACAAAGCTATTGGCCATGTGCCATATACCATGAATATTTTTATGGATCGACTATTAGGAGAAACACAAGCCACACAGATGCCAATATGTATGGCTCGGTATGTGGAAGGTATCACCCAAGGAATCCGATATGATTGGGGTACCTATCTAGAGAAAAATATGCATGAAGAACTGACAAAGAGGCCTCAAAATTTTGGGATGAATTTCCATTGGATTGTTATTGAATGCTATTACAGAGATAGGAATCCACTTTCCAGGTTTGACAAAACCTAGGAATATTTAGGTGGTAAAACCAATCATTTTTAGGTGGGCAAAGTTAGTACTGATTTGGAAGCAGACTCTAGATAAGTCTTGAATAAATAAAGCATAGCAAGCCATAGTAGTACATGAGGATACTTATTCAGAGGAGGATGTACACCATAAAATAAAAATACCTAGATATTTGAAACCTAAACTGGAGCAACAAGCACATTAGCAACAGCAGTAGGAGCAATCGTCAGTTCAGTAAAGGGAGGAAACTATGGGGAGGTAATCCAACTCAATATGAGTAAGAACAATAAGACAATTAGAAAGAATGGTAAATAGTCCTATTTCAAAAAAACAAGTCATGCCTATACAGAAGAATCAGCAAGAAAAATACAATCAGAATCAAAGACATTGGAGTTGCAAGATTGGAATTGGATAGAAGCAGAAGAGATGGTGGAATCCCAATATATTTTCCAGCATCATGAATTTAAAATTTTGGACTCTTTAAAAATTATGGATGACATAAAAGTGAGGCAAATAATACATGAAGTAGTAGCCACTACTCAATAGGAAAAAGATAAATCCAAGGTGATAGTGGAAGCATTAGAGGAAGATTCAAGAGAGAAGAATAAGTTGCACATTATATTCATGATGGGAGGAGGTACGAATCAAAATGATCAAAGTGATGCACAAGAAGATCCTGTTGTTGAAAAAGTCACAGCAATGGAAACCCAACAAAATCAGGAAGAAGAGCAGGTGATAGTGTAGCACCCTAAAATTGGCGCAGTAAAATTGGAATAATTACATTCACCTTAGTAAATAAATTTAAATTCAAATTTAACCTCCCAAACCGCCCGTTAACCGTCGAGAAACCCGTTTCCTCTTTTTCTGCACCATTTTTAGCAGTTGTTTTGACCGTTTGACGATATCGTCTCCGATCAGACGATATCACCCCAGATTTGACAATTTCATCTAGACTAGAACGTCCAGACGATTTCATCGCAAAACTGAATTTGCATAGTTGGAATCCATTCCAACGGGTCTCCAATCCGGGCAGAAGCGTGTCTATGCCGTTGGGACCCTTCCCCCGTTGGAGATCTCCCAAATTGGGATGATATCCAACCTCCCAACAACTATCCTATGCCTATTTAACTCTAAGACTTTTCCCTCCCCAACCCCTGGCTGAATTTTTATGTAAATCAACTCCCTATGTGCTAAAACACTTCAAATTTGCCCTTGCACTAGTCCTATATTAATTTTATTGCAGGTACACCATCGGTTTTCAGCCGGAGCCAGCACCTATCGCAGCCGACGAACCTGTCAAGATCGAAGGCGATCTCATCAAATTCGGGACGATCTCGTTTTGATGCGAGACGATTTCAACTGCAGCACACATCGAGGCAATAAATGCCTGGAGTTTGCTCTTCTTTCTCTTTTCTCTGTCATTTCATGCTATAAATTAGATTGTTTATTCAGTTTTTATACTATATTGCATCTGGAGTTCACCCATTTTGTCTAGTTTGCATATTAAGATCATATTCTCGCTATTTAAACACTTGTGATTTGCATTTACTTTTGTTCTTGCATATTGTTCAATACTCATATTACTTTTTCATATAGTTTGCCCTGTTTACAAAATAGAATTTCTTGTATTTCGCATCTGTTTGCTGTTTTGCAGGTCTCTGATGAATTCGTCTGACAAATTCATCAGATTGCAGACGATCCTGTCAGTTTAGACGATTTTATCAAATTGAAGGTGATTCTGTTGAATTGCAGACAATCCAGACTGCTTCAAGCTTCAGAAACTCCATCAGACTTCCGGATCAGGTAATCTTCATTGGCCTCCTGCAAATTCTCTATTTTTGCTTTCTTTTCTGTTTGCTGTATTCATTTAAATTGCATTTTCATGTAGTTTAAGTTAGAATCATTCGGCCAAACCTAGGATGAATGTTTAAAAATAAAACAAACTCATCAAAACTCATTCCCAAAACCTAGGCGTGGAAACTGCCACCAAATGTTTCCTGGTGAACCCACCATCCATCGACAAATCACCAAAATGCACCTCCCTTGAGATGTGGGACCTTCACAAAGTCCTCTTGTCCAAGGTACCGCATCATCCTTTTTCCATCCTCCTTCTGGGTGCGGATCCAATAGCCTGAAGGTAGGGATGCAAAAAATTTGGAGCGATACATTTTGGTGAACCCGACGTGAATGCATCATAACCTTTTGAACAAAACAAAAAACAAAAAAAAAAAAAATTAGAACAACTAAAACTTAGATGCATTTTAAAACATTTAAGGTTCAAAATCATGTTTATATGGTAGCTCCTAAAAATAGGTTAGCAGTTACTATAAACGTAGTAAACCAATTAGCGACCATAGAAGTTAATTCTGTCCTTAGTATCCCTGAAACAAGTAGAAATCAATCCTTGTGGGACGAACTTATCAGGAGACTTAGTATCATTTCGTCTAGGTCCACACAATTTAAGCAGATTAAGAGGCTAGTCTTGGATAGAATCCTGGATCCTCATCAATTAGTGTTCTATCATGAACTTCAGAGAGCTTGCCATAGGTGGTTAGCCTATAGGAGAGCTTTAGTATCTTCAGAGTTGTTCAGCTTCGAGGAATACCTCGAGAATGCAGACATTGTACATCGATTCTTAGGCCTTGTAGAGGACCAAGAAGTTGTTCTCACAGATAGGGAAAGATGGAATAGAATTCCGCAAGCTGTGCTATATCGAGAGTATTGCCATGAGCTTTACTTTTATCAACCAGCATCTGAAATAGATAATATCACCATAGCCTTTTTCATCAAATTCTTAAAAGAAAACTTTCAATTTGAAGAAGAACATTTCATGACCCCTGAACAACTTGAACTTGTTAATGATATTCATAAGTTATTCATAGAAGATTAGTTCATCTACTTCCAGCCTTATTATTATTGTGTGCATTTATTGTTTCATTTCTTTGTCTTTATTATATTGTTTCAAAGAAAAACTAAAAAACTAAAAATCAAAAAAAAAAAAAAAAAAATCAAAAAACATAGTAAAAACTTAAACATTTCATTTACAATATTGCATTAGGTATATATAAATATATACCTTTTAATTTGTTGCATATATATATATATATATATATATATATATATATATATATATATATATATATATATATATATTTGCTGAAATCAAAACTTAGCACCATGACTAAACTTAGGAATGGTAAAGAAATTTTAGGAGAAGGAGAAGATTGGCTACAAAATACAACTGAAAACCCAAATGTCCTTCTTGGAGATACAAATCCGAAAGGTGAAACTCTAGGTCAATCAGATGAAGACTTAGGTGAAGATAAGGAACAAGAAGGAAGTGTTAAAGAATCTTCATCCCCTAGAATAGCTCCAAATGGAGGCATCACTTTTGACAACGCGGAACATTTTCAAAAATTTCTTAATCAACATATCGACGTCCTTAATGTGGCAGTCCATATTGATAAAGGGGAAATTAGTGATGCTCAAGCAGCCTTAGAACGAGCGCTTGATATGCAAACTAATCCCTTGTCTTTCATTGATCAAGAAAGTGATAAGGGTGGACCATCCAATGCGAATATGGTCACTATAGCCCAAGCCATGACCAAACAACAGGTCACCCAACCTCCTAAGCAACCTGTTACTCAACCTAAAATCACTCCCGCACAAAAGAAAGTTCCTTTCACTACTTCCTTCCTCCAAACTATTGAGCAAAATGCTTTAAATAGACAAAAATCTAAAACAAAGCCAAATACAAACTTTCAACAATCTACAATACAACACAATCCAACTTCAAAACTCCATAATATTTTTCCTACCAATGTTTTACACAATAGTAACATGGCATCTAATCTGCATGTTCCTCCATCCTACGCCCATAACACTTATGGCAATGCCCCACCGAATCAATATGGGGGGCAAACTAGTAATTTGGAAGCTATGGTGAAACAATTGGCTTCACGTATGGACCAGATAGATCCCTACCGTCCCTCGTATAATTATCGA
This sequence comes from Wollemia nobilis, assembly GCA_028583015.1. Lineage (NCBI taxonomy): Eukaryota > Viridiplantae > Streptophyta > Pinopsida > Araucariales > Araucariaceae > Wollemia > Wollemia nobilis. The sequence continues at coordinate 1,389,194 of JAQPPZ010003072.1, forward strand.
GAGATTTGTAGCCAACCATTGGATCCCATAGTGGTAGCTCAACCATACCCTAAACATTTTCCCATGCTCGTCCTGCCTATCTATAAAGGAACTGAATATCCCATAGAACATCTTCGCATGTTTAGGATAGCATGTCACGACATATCACATGACGACTTGCTATTACTAAAAATGTTCCCCAAAATTTTAGGTGGAATGGCGTTAGAGTGGTATTATCAATTGCCCACTCATTCCTTAAGAAACTTTGAAGAAATAGCTGAGTCATTTGTTCATCAATTTAGTGCCTACATCGATAGGCATGTAACTATTAAAGACCTATACAATTTAAAACAAGATAAAGACGAATGTTTTGCTGATTTCTTAGCAAGATGGAGACAATTGACAGGAAAGCTGCACTTTGTGCTACCCTACAGGGAAATGTTAGACATTTTCATTAACAATTTACAAGAACAACTTTCTTATGAGCTATCAACGACTACTTTGACTACCTTCGATCAAGCTATAGACTTAGCTCGAAGAGTAGAAGATGCCATCATTAGGAGAGGCCAACTTAGAAAGAAGGATGATGAGAAAACATCTAGAAATCAATATAAAAACAAACAGGTTGTCGGTGATGGAGTCACTGACAGCAAAAATGTTGCTAATGTCAATGCAACAAAAACAACAGAAAAATTCATCTTGAAACCTCCTAATAAGCCTCCTCGAGAGTTCACTAGATTAAACCAACCTTTATCAACTATTTTACCTCAACTTCTTGAAAGAGGTTTAATCCAATCGCCAGCTATCCGGGAACCTGACCCAAGCATACCCGGATATAGAGCTGATTTGCACTGTGATTTTCATAGAGGTCCTGGACATTCCACCAACGCTTGTAAGAGATTGAAACATAAAATACAAGATTTGATTGACAATAATTAAATGGAAGTGCAAGCCTTCCAACCCAAACAAAACCCTCTTAATAATACTCAAAAGACTGTTCCCCAAAATCAAAATCAGAATTCCAATCAAACTTTAGACATATTTCAACACCCTTTACCAAGACATGGTAAAGAGGTAGCTAATCAAATTGAACATCACAATGTTCCCCCTCCTACCCGATATGTAGGAACCATTAGCGGGCAATTACCTGTTCAGGACTCTCACACATTCGACACAACCTTATCCCTGGTTACAACTAGGCCCTTACATAATTTTCAAACTTCTGATTCTAGCGATATAGAGTCAGATAGTGAAAGTGAAGTAGACACTATTCAATCGAATAGTTCTGAAAACGAATCAGATCCTATTCAACCTATCACAAATGCTAATGTTCTAGAAGAACCATTTCCCAGAAGAGTCACTACTCGACCTTCTTCTAATGAAATCCTTCCTTATGAACAAGCCATAAACTCTCAACCGAGACCGTTTCAACGTCGTCCCTATAAAATTGTAGGTACCATCGAAGTCGTCACCCGACAACAAGCTCAAAATCCCCAACAAGAACCAAACCAGAATGATGGATCAGCTCCATTCGTTCTGAAAAATCCCAATAAATGGAACCATGCTCCTATTGTTCAACCTAAACCCCCTTACAGCATTAATGAGCAATTGTCTAATACCACCACCAGAATCTCCCTTTTAGATTTATTAAGATCCTCTCCCACCCATAGGGATGAATTGATGCTTACTTTGAGCCAGATGATGGTACCTCAAAACATCCAACCTGAAGCTATGGCCAATACTATCATCACGCGAGAGATTGATTGTATTTACTTTCGGGATAAATATATCCCACAACACAGTTTACACAAGGATAATCCCTTGTATATTACAACTTTAATTGGGGATGTAGTCATCAAACGAGTCCTGATTGATAATGGCTCATCTCTAAACATCTGCACCTTTGACTTCTACCAACGATTTGGTTTTAGAAGTGATGAAATGAAGAAGACTGATATGACTATCAAAGCCTTTAATGACGAAACATAAGAAATGTGTGGAGTCATTACCCTCCCATTGCAAGTTGGTCCTAGAACCCTTGAGACAACTGTGTTTATTGTACATTGCCCAACATCGTACACTATACTTTTGGGTCGCCCTTGGATTAACGCCATGCGAGCAGTCCCATCAACTTTACACCAATGTGTTAAGTTTGAGTTTAAAAATCAGTTGGTCACTATTCATGGTGACCCTAGACCTTTGATATGTGTGCATTGGCAGAACCAGTTGGAGTGCAATTTTGCCCTGCTCTGTCATCCACATATCCTAGCTCTTCTTCATCTAAAACTATGAAATATAAACCCATAATTTCATCTATTCCTCCTCCATTAACTTCATCTTCCCATATAGATCAACCACCTTCTAAAAAAATTACTGTAGAACTTCAAAAAGCTCTTAAAACTACAACCAATTCTTAAAGTCCTAATCCCATAAATTCAAAACCTTCAGACACATCTATCATACCTTCCACATCTCAAGACATAGGTAATAAGCCTTCTACATCTTATGCCCTTTTTGATGATCTTTTACCAGATTTATCTACAACCTTAATATCAGAAAAAATGAATGCTTTCATGCAAGATTCAAACCTTTTAAATCAATTGCCGCCATCTCCTCGTACTTTGGGCCTCCCACAACCTATGGGAAGTACTTACCAAGTCGGGAGTTGTGCCTTCATTTACAAAGGATATGACTGGGGAATAATCCCTCGAAATATCAAAACCCATCATGATGGATATGCTCGGTGCTATTTTACCAACGACTATATTAAAGCTAAACCCATGATGCTTAAAATGGGATACAAAGGGAAAGGCTTAGGACCTTTCTAAAATGGCATGAAAGAAACTTTCGAGGTAGAACCATGGCCTTCCCGATGTGGTGTGGGCCTATTACCTAGTAAGGGTCAATCCTTTCCTTTTGAGGATGATGATCATCTCATAGCTATCAAGACTATTTGGATAGACATGTTGATTTGCCTCTTAAAAATCTATCATTTTCATGCAACATGCTATCCATAGCATACCCTGAAATGATTGCTGACCCCGATGAAGAGTTGGAAGGAGATATCTTCCATGATGTCTCTGATGAAGAGATGTTGTACAACGGGTTTTATTTTGATGGTTCTATACCAACCATAGCTCAACTTGAGGCCGCTGACCCTCAAAACAAATTATCTAAATTAACTTTACAAGAATTACAAGAGTTGGGCGTTTCACCCACCCCACCTAATTTTGAAAGAGATCTACACATGGAGGTAGAAAATGTCATTAAAATTAATATTGGAACTGAGGACAACCCTCACATAATCAACATTGGAGCAGAACTAAGTCAATAAAAATAAGAACAATACATTGCATTTCTTAAAGATTATGAAGATGTCTTCGCTTGGACATATGAAGATATGCTAGGTCTAGACCCTTCTGTAGTCATGCACCATCTAGTGGTCCATCCGGATGCTAAACCTGTTAAACAAAAACTTATAAAAATGCATCCCAAAGTGGCTCTGCTAGTCAAAGGGGAGTTAGAAAAACTCCTGAATGTTATCTTCATACAAGCTATTGATTATGCTGAATGGATCTCCAATGTAGTTCCAGTCACCAAGAAAGAAGCCACCAAAGTTAGGGTTTGCACAGATTTCAGAGATATTAACGTTGCATGCCCTAAAGATGACTTTCCTCTTCCAAATATGGATCAAATTATTGACTTCACTGCTGGAAGTGGGATGATGTCCTTAATGGACGGATTCTTCGGCTATAATCAGATCAGGATAGCTCCTGAAGACCAGGCTAAAATAGCCTTTACTACCCCCTGGGGTACCTTTTGCTGGAAAGTGATGCCCTTTGGCCTAAAGAATGTCGGGGAAACTTATCAATGGGCTATGACCTACATTTTTCATGATATGATGCATGATATCCTACATGATTATGTAGATGATATTATAGCACGCTCTCTTATTGAAGATCATCATTTAGACGATTTAAGAAAACTTTTTAATCGATTACGAGAATATCTCATTCGATTAAATCCAGCAAAATGTATATTCGGAGTTAAATCCGGCAAGTTATTGGGAGTTTTAGTTTCTTTACAAGGGATCAAAATTGACCCTCTCAAAATTGCGGCTATCACTGATATGCCCGCACCCACTAATATATCTAAATTACAAAGTTTACAAGGTAAACTTCAAGCTATCCGTCGCTTCATTGATAAGCTGGCGGACAAAACTGGTCCCTTTCTTAAACTCCTTAAGAAGGACGTCCCCTTTAATTGGGACACAGAATGTAGAGAAGCTTTTGAACTTCTCAAGCAATATCTCCTTAACCCTCCGGTGCTTTCATCGCCTAAATTTGATCGCCCATTTCTTCTATATATTTCTGCTTTAGATTCTACCTTAGGAGCTATGTTAGCTCAGCTTGATGATGAAAAATGAGAATGTGCTAATTATTACATTAGCCGCACCTTCATCAGTTATGAAACCCACTATACAGCGTTAGAGAAGTTATGTCTCGCAGTCGTGTTTGCTATGCAAAAATTACGACATTACATGCTTAGCCAAAAAACGTATGTCATTGCCAAATATGATCCTTTAAGATATCTCATGAGTCGACCTTATTTATCGGGTCGCACAGCCAAGTGGGTTCTTGCTCTAAGCGAGTTTGATCTCACCTTCATAGGACAGAAGTTTTTTAAGGGTCAAATCATAGCAGATCAATTAGCTGTTGCACCCTTAGAGTCTACTCATCCCCTCATTATCGAGTTTCTTGATGAATGCCTTCAATTAGAGACAAACCTTGTTGAACAATGGTCCTTATACTTTGATGGAGCCCGATGCATGAGTGGGGCTGGTGTGGGTATTATTTTAATATCTCCGTAAAAACATCTTATTCCTCTGTCCTTCAAACTAACCTTTGCTTGCACCAATAATACTGCTGAGTATGAAGCTCTAATCCTTGGATTACGAGCTGCTTTAGTGCTTAAAATTAAAAACCTCTTAGTTTTTGGGGATTCCCAATTGGTTATAAACCAAATTAATGAAGTTTATCAGACCAGAGATGATAAACTTTGCCCATATAAGGCCTATGTTTTACAACTAATGGCCTTGTTTGATCAAGTTACCTTGGAAGCCATTCCTCGAACTAGCAACCGTGCAGCTGATGCTATGGCCGCCGCTGCATCTCTCCTACCCTTGGAGTTAGACGACGAATATGCTACTATCATTATTCATCGACTCCAGGAACCCTCTTCACATAAGTCATGCTTAGAGCCTTTGGATTTGTTTCTAATCAAGGAAACTACTCCTGAACTCTGGTATACAGACATATTTGATTTCCTCCAAAATGGGACTTTCCCTGCTAATTCTAATCGCAACCAACGTCGGTTATTACGTCGACGAGCAAGTCGATTTGTAATCATTGGCAATACTTTATATAGGAGATCTTTTGAAGGTATCCTATTAAGATGTCTAAATTTAGAAGAGTCTAAATCAGCCTTGAGTGAAGCCCACGATGGATCATGTGGAGGACACTTTAGTGGTAGCGTCATTGCTAAAAAGCTCCTTCGGATAGGATACTTTTGGCCTACCATGGAAACGGATGCACATGAATATGTGCGCCATTGTGACAAGTGTCAAAAACATGCTGACCTTGTCCATGCGCCTGCACAAGAGCTACAAGCTATTTCTTCTCCTTGGCCCTTTTCTAAATGGGGCTTGGATATTATTGGTAAAATTAATCCTGTGTCTTCTGATGGACATAAGTTCATCATAACCACCACTGAGTATTTCACGAAGTGGGTTGAAGCTATGCCTTTAGCTTCCTGCACTAGTTCACAAGTCTCTAAATTCATTTTTAATCAAATCATCTGTAGGTTCGGAATTCCTGCAAATCTCATCTCTGACAATGGAACTCCGTTCAAAAATAAAGATGTTAAAAAATTATGTCAAAAATATAAGATTCAACATCGCTGGTCTACTCCCTATTATCCTCAGGGTAATGGTCAAGCAGAAGCTTCTAACAAAACTCTAATCAAAATTCTCAAAAGACTAGTCAATAAAATTGGCCGTGACTGGCATATTCAATTATATCCAGCCCTGTGGGCTTATCGAACTAGTGTTCGAACCCCCACGGGCACTTCACCATTTGTTTTGGTATATGGTGCCGAAGCAGTTTTTCCATTTGAATTAGAAGTTCCTTCTTTGGCTCTGCTACTTCAAGACACCGAAGTAGGAGATGAATATCGTGCTGGAAGACTCAGTCAACTGGAACTCCTAGATGAAAAATGCATCAATGCTTTAGAGCATCTCCGTGCATACCAAAACAAGCTTAAAAGAGCATATAATAAGAAAGTTCGTCATCGATCCTTTGAGATTGGCGATATTGTTTTAAAAGAAAATCAAAAGAATACAAATGCAACCAAAGAACTGAAAGGTAAATTTGAGCCCAACTGGCTCGGACCGTACATCATTACTGCAAAATTTGAATCAGGAGCATATAAATTATCTACCTTAGATGGTAAAGAACTTAAAGAACCCATGAATATTTTACATCTCAAACGTTATTATGCATAAATTTGATTATTTCATCCATGTATACATTTGTTCAAAAGCATTATCGTGTATTTCTTTCAATTTATTCAAAAACCTCAAAAACATTCATAAAATCTTCAAAAATCTTCAAAAATATTTATTGCATTTATTTAAAGCACTTGTAAAGTTCCTTTTGCTCCAAAACAAAGATCAACATAAAAATCCAAAAACAGCTATATGCTTGACTCTTTCATAACCAAAACAATATATAGAATAAAGAGAGAGTCAACATTCTCAAAACTTTCTCAAAATAATTATTTTTTTCTTACAATTATTGCAATTATATGTTTCAACTTATTTTGGATAAAACTAGCATTTATTTGGCATCCCTCACTTGCACACTCACACAATAAATATCTTGATTTTATCTGGCATGATTACTAATCTCTCTTATATCAAAGTTCACAAAAATCAATTAAATAAAGTTTGAGCATAGAGAATTGATCTTGTTATTTACTTAAACCAAGCACATCTTTTCACAATAAAATGATTATATTTGTAATTTCCATGTTTTGCTACATAGTAGAACTGATTTCTTGAGTGAAAAGTTTCCCTTGCTATCCTATCATGCACATGGTCTAGAATCTTTGAGAATTGGCAAAAGGACAAGCTCACCCCTACCCGAATAAAAATCCCTTGCTCTACAGACTAATCTGAGCAAGTATCCCTAGAAAAAGAAAAAGAAAAGAAAAATTCAAGAAAAAGAGAAAAGAAAAATGTTCTTTTATATCATTACAACAATGTTACAAGCATTATCAAGCAAAAGAAAAATAAGCAAAGTTCAAAAGAAAGCAAGAAAAGCAATAAAATCCCTTTCCCTACCCTTTGAAAAGAAAAGAAGGGTGAATGAGCTTGAATCCCTGGAATTCTTAATTATTCAAAAACTGTGAGGTAAGCCCCATAACAGGTGGTTTGTGCCCAACCTGCTTGGCCTTGGGTAACTCCTAGCGTGGCGATATGTCCGTCACATTAGCGACCTTCTTTTGTACGGACCTATGTCAGCTTATGGATTAGCTAGCTCTTGATAATCCGATCTACATAGTAGCCTAGTATGGTTATATGCATCTACATCATGGTTAATGAACACTTATTTGGTTTCTTCAAATCACTTGTATCATAGTATCTTGCTCAAAACTGGTAAATGAACAATGCAATTGCACACACATTTGTATTTGAGAGATTTTGTCTATCATTATGATAAATCAAGATTGGCAATGAATTCACTTATGCACATGGGATTCCTTATAAATCTAACTTTTGTATTCAAAATACTTTGAAATATTATTTTTGCAAACTTGTTTGGATTAAATCAAATACAATTATTTACCACAAAGACAACTATATAATAAAAAAATCAAAAATTTCAATCAAAACATATCATATATATCTTATTAACTTTCGCAATGATGGTATAGTTTCAAAACCAAAATTGGAATTTTATGCTTAGCGCAAGCCCTCATTATCATATTTTCTATTCATCAAAAATCAATCATGCAATAAAACTATCATTTCTTTGATCTTCGCGATGATGGTATAAGTCTATACCTACATATTCTATGCCTAGCGCAAACCATTGTAACAATTTTTTTCCCAATTTATCAAAGATCATACAAAACATATGACTTCATTTTACACCAATTATGCTTTTCAAAAGCAAACACATTTTGATCATTTCATGTCATTATGTCAACTTTGCATTTTGCAATGATGGTATAATTATTAAGGAATTATTCAACAATTTTTATCACACTTAGGAATTTATGCCTAGCAAAAATCATTTTACAATATTTCATGCATAATATTTTCATGGAAATCTGAAAACAAACCATCATCATCATCATCATTTGCATCATCACAACAAAGTCTTAAGACAGTCTCTTAAGCACTCTTTTCTTTTAACAATATTTCTATCCTGGGACTAGCTTGACGACCGAGTGAGCAACGACTCCATGAAATGGTCTATAATAGCGACAATGTCCTTTGAAATTATTGTTAGAAATCTCTTTTTATTTTTATCACATTTCATTACAACCAATCAATTTGTTACATCAGATTATTTCATTTAAAATATTTATAGCATGACATCCAAGTTATAATATTTTCCAAAACGACATAATTACATGAATCATCAATAAAATCATTACATCAATCAACTCAATCAATCAATCAAACATAAAAAGCATCATAAGCATCACATAAGACAAGTCATATGATCAAAAATATCTCATCTATATATATCAACAGAATATATACATCATCCAAAATTGGATTAGTATGCCACAATCTGTACCTCGGCATACTCAACCCTCTATCAATACAAGTATAATACAATATCAGTGGCAGTATCCCGCCCTCTAGCCTCGAGAGCCTCTAGAGCTCTCGGCCTCATCTCCTCCCCCGCCATGTGGAGGACGAGGTGGTCCCATCACAGTATGTGTGGTACTATGAGTCCTCGTCGTCGATCAGAATGAGCTCCTCATCGACCCTGTCCTGATAGGATCTGCTATGGCAGGTGGCACCTGTATCCTCTGGCCCTCTGGCACCACCTGGTAGTATAGCGCCTGATAGAATGCGGTCTGAGAAACTGACCGCAGCAACTCCTGAGTGCTTACCCCTCCGCCTTGTGCCCTGAGACGAGCATTCTCATCTCATAGCTATGACACCTCATCTTGGTGCTGTGCAGCTGCATCCTGTAACGTCTGCACCTGAGCTCGTAGACAATCTCTCTCTACCCGGAGAGTAGCCATCTCGCTACTCTCTCTAATTTCCACACCCTTGCCCTTGTCAGGTGATGGTGGCCTCTGTGGAGATGGGGGTCTCGCCTCCCTCCTCTCCCTCTCCCTCTGTCGTGGCCTCTCCTGTGCCTATGGCCTCCTCTGCTCTCCTCTGCCGTGACCCTGGGCTACCTCTATCGCCGCCTGGTGCCACCTCCCTATCCGATGCATGACTACGTGGATCGGTCCCTGAGCCCTCATCATCCGAGGAGGGCGGATGCCTACGTACCAGGCATCGTAGCCATCGGCTACCCCTGCGTCGTTCCCATCCACTGGCTGAATGGGGGCATTTTTTGTGTCCTGACTCCAGAATCGTTGCATATCTAGAGCCCCGCTAACTGTGGTGTTATCCCGAACAGTCTGAGAAAACTCATAATCCCTGAGAGATGGGATCCCCTGCTATAGACCAAACTGTCACAAAACTTGGTCGTAGCGGTGGAGCTCCACCTCCCCCCTCTCCATCTACAGCCAACAGACTCGCCTGATGCGAGCCAGCTCCTGTGCATCCTCTGCCCACCCTGGATGCTGCCTCCATGGCCTCCAGGTGATCTGGTCTGGGACCAAGTCATCCAGTAGTCTCCGGGACACCGACAGGTCGATCCGTCATTGTGCCCCTCTTCGAAGCCACCAGTAGAAGACTCGGGGCCTCTCCTTGTCAACCCCTGTCAGTGGAAGCCCTACCGGCCTCCGCACCACAATGTGCTCCCAGCACCAAACTTGTAGGAGCGATGTCATGACCAGACATCGCCCGCCCTTGTACACGACCCCATAAAGGATCCTGTACAGCCGACATAGAACAAAGCTGCCCCAAGAAAATTTGTAGCCATGGTCGTGCATGTCATAGATCACATCTGCCAGCATCCATGGTACCCTGCATCCGCTCTGGTGGCACAGCAAAAGTCCACCAACCACCCCAGCCAAAACTTGTGTCAGTGTAGATGCCCTAGGCATCTGGCATAGTGCCTCGATGTTCACTCCGCCCTTCTCCAGGGCGAAGCTCGGGTCACCGCAGAGTCATCCCATCACATGGCCCTGATTGGCCACAGGTGTGATCATCCTCCCTTGTATGGGGATTCTAAGAATCCTCCATACATCCTCTAGTGTGGGAGTCATCTCCCCTGTCGATAATCGGAAGCATGAAGAGCCCGGGTACCACCTCTCTGCTAGGGCCGTCAGTAGCCCCATGTCAGTAGAAACTTATGGTATCTCTGCCACATGTAGTAAGCCGGCCTGTGCCAGCTGATCTCGCTCTGCCTGTGTCAGAGTGGCCAAGTCATCTCTCAATCCTTCATATTTCCACTCTCTGCTCTTTAGTAATCCTCTCTGCAAGCATAAACATCATAAACAACAAACAATCATTAATAAAAATTTTAGCAATCAATAATGTAACTTAAAGATCAAATTTTTGCAATTGATGATATCGCCCACTATTGGCCGATATCGTCCGAAATTTGAGCAAAATCGTCTCCGATTTCGCGTGTCGAAATCATCTCTAATTTGACGAAATCGTCCCTTTTTCGTCGATTTCGCCCTTGGGCGAAATTGACGAACTTGAGACGATTTCCTCGAACTAGGGACGATTTCGTCCGGACGACGTCGATGGCAAAAAACGGCCGTGATGCTCAAAATTCATCTTAAAATCTATCTACAAAGCATGTAAATTCAAATTAAATCAATCTAAACTAAGTTTAAACCCTTACCCGTAGACCGCGGCGGACCTCTGCAGATCTGTGCACTGTCTCTACCATTTTTGCTCCAGAGCTCTAAAAACAGTAAAATGAACAGTAAACAATGAATTAGGGTTTTACCCTATTTTTCTTAATTTTATTTAAAATAATTCACAAGTAATTTTTGCTTTTTCGCGTTTTTACCTCAAACGTTCGATTTGGGTAAAAACACGGAGGGGGCACCATAGTAAGCTGTCGTACGATTCGACCAAGAATTGTCGCCTAAAAATGGGAATAATTTTTTGCTTTCTCGTAGATCGAGAAGAACTCATCTTTAACGCATTTTCTTCGAAAAATTCGCTAAAGAGGGGGCAAAATGTAGCACCCTAAAATTGGCGCAATAAAATTGGAATAATTACATTCACCTTAGTAAATAAATTTAAATTCAAATTTAACCTTCCAAACCGCTCGTTAACCATCGAGAAACTCGTTTCCTCTTTTTTCGTGCCATTTTTAGCAGTTGTTTTGACCGTTTGACGATATCGTATCCGATCAGACGATATCGCCCGCATTTGACAATTTCATCTAGACTAGAACGTCCAGACGATTTCATCGCAAAACTGAATTTGCATAGTTGGAATCCATTCCAACGGGTCTCCAATCCGGGCAGAAGCATGTCTGCGCCGTTGGGACCCTTCCCCCATTGGAGATCTCCCAAATTGGGATGATCTCCAACCTCCCAACAACTATCCTATGCCTATTTAACTCTAAGACTTTTCCCTCCCCAACCCCTGGCTGAATTTTTATGTAAATCAACTCCCTATGTGCTAAAACACTTCAAATTTGCCCTTGCACTAGTCCTATATTAATTTTATTGCAGGTACACCACTGGTTTTCATTCAGAGCCAGCACCTATCGCAGTCGACGAACCTGTCAAGATCGAAGGCGATCTCATCAAATTCGGGACGATCTCGTTCTGATGCGAGATGATTTTGACTGCAGCACACATCGAGGCAATCAGTGCCTAGAGTTTGCTCTTCTTTCTCTTTTCTCTATCATTTCAAGCTATAAATTAGATTGTTTATTCAGTTTTTATACTATATTGCACCTGGAGTTCACCCATTTTGTCTAGTTTGCATATTAAGATCATATTCTGCTATTTAAACACTGTGATTTGCATTTACTTTTATTCTTGCATATTGTTCAATACTCATATTACTTTTTCATATAGTTTGCCCCTATTTACAAAATAGAATTTCTTGTATTTCGCATCTGTTTGCTATTTTGCAGGTCTCTGATGAATTCGTCTGACGAATTCGTCAGATTGCAGACGATCCTGTCAGTTTAGACGATTTTATCAAATTGAAGGCGATTATGTTGAATTGCAGACGATCCAGACTGCTTCAAGCTTCAAAAACTCCATCAGACTTCCAGATCAGGTAATCTTCATTGGCCTCCTGCAAATTCTCTGTTTCTGCTTTCTTTTCTGTTTGCTGTATTCATTTAAATTGTATTTTCATGTAGTTTAAGTTAGAATCATTCGGCCAAACCTAGTATGAATGTTTAAAAATAAAACGAACTCATCAAAACTCATTTCCAAAACCTAGGCGTGGAAACTGCTGCCAAATGTTTCCTAGTGAACCCACCATCCGTCGACAAATCACCAAAATGCACCTCCCTTGAGAGGCGGGACCTTCGCAAAATCCTCTCATCCGAGGTACCGCATCATCCTTTTCCCATCCTCCTTTCGGGTGCGGATCCAATAGCCTGAAGGTAGGGATGCAAAAAATTTGGAGTGATACAGATAGAAGAACAAAATGTGGGCTTAACTGAATAAAAAGAAGCTCAAGAATCTATAGAACAATAGCAATCTCATCAAGATATTGTGAAGGTGGAAGAAGATGTGGAGGTGGAGAGGACTATCGAAAAAACTCCACCATAGAAAAATATAAACACAAAGAGAGCACTAATGAAACTTGGGGTAAGCTCTGGCCACCACTTGGAAGAAGAGGAAGAACAAACTCCTACAGATGAAGAACTATGAAGGATACAAACAAGTTACCTTTTAGAGGTACCACAGTTCTCAAATATTGAAATATAGGAGGATGCAAAAATGGTAGAAGACTAGGTGGAACATTTCTTCTCTCAAATAGACAATGCCATGGCTAGTGCCAAATTACAATTTTATATTGTACACATGGGAGAGCTGAAGCTATGGGAAGAACAAGTATTTGTTAAGCTGGAGAAGATAACAAAATGGGTGAGCAATGAGGAGCATACAAGGAAAATTGTAGATATTCATGTACAACATCCATGGAAGTTTCCTAGGGAAGAGGTAACAATTATTTTAGGAAGAGACAACTTGTCAGATGGAGTGAGAACCAATTACAGGTAGTATCTGAGGTTGTATCTGGATAGAGCCAATTATCTGACGCGTCTCATGAAAACAGCAAAGTTTGAACATAAGAGGGTCACCTTAGGCTTGGCTATCACTTTAAGGAAGTTGAAATTCCTAACACATTATATAGAGTGATTGAGCATAGGATTGGAGTAGATCTATCAACTCAAGGAAGCTTAGAAAGAAGAGATAGAGGCCACTCAAAAGGAAATGGTTGTAATGGAGGAAGAATTATAGAAGATTAATGTTATGGTAGAAGATAAGTTAAAGAATTTGAAAGAAGAACTAAAAGTAAGAGGGCTGATTTTGAGGCCATAATTAGTTTGCTTTAAGAGGAGAAGCGATAGGTCTCATAAATGGTAGAATATAGGATCAAGGAGTTGGAAGCCCAACTCAGAGCAAATGATGAATAGTTGAGAACACAGTTGGCTACAAAAGATGAGAAACTAGTAATACAAGATAAGAAGATAGAAGATCTCACACAATACAATAAAAGATACAATGACATGGTCCTAGAAAAGCAAACACGACTGAATGTTAAGGATGAGACTATTCATGCTTTGGAGGTTGATATTAATCACCATCTAACGACCATTGTAGAGAAGAATGAAGAGTTAGAGCTAGCAACTCGAACATAGGCACATTTGTAGGATAAGCTAAAGAAGAGTGCTACTGAACGAGAACAATAATTGAGAGAACTCTTAAATACTACTAGAGAGAAAGCCAATCAACATGTGAAAGTAGTAGAAATGGGCAACTACATAGGCAAGTTTTAGAATAAACACACAATTCTTTGCACCCAGATGGAAGACCTGAAAGTTGTAGTCATAGATTATGAGGCTCAATTGAAGTAGAAAGGTGAGTCAACGAGGACACCAAAAAAAGTAAATGGGATGGTATATGTAGGCAGAAAATACACCTCCTAGAAGAAGAAGTGATAAGAAGATTTTCTCAGTTTTGACAAGTTTTGGCAGACCGTACAAGTAAGAGAAAATTGTACAAACTGAAGGGAAAACTATACAATGTGCAATGAAATGAAATGAAATGCAAGGGAAATGCAATTTGAGTTGTAATTACACATGAATTTGATAAATGATGTGTTTAGACTTAGTAAAAGGTATAATTATGTATTTTTTTATGCATGGGTAGTTGTGAATAATGAATTGCCTCAAGAACCACTTTGGAATGGCCTAGGCAATGTTATATAAGGCTCCCTTTTCAATTATGGTTAGTCTGGTGAATGCTTGTGAGTTTTAGCTATGTTTTGGTTTGAATAGTATGAAGTATTGATGCATTGTTGAGTACTTTTAGTGATTTTATGGCACTATTGACAAGTAATGAAGAAGAATCTCAATTCATAGTTTTCTCTCACGTACTGTACAATCCTGGAATGGTGGAATGATGTTTTGTAGTTTATCTTTGTTGCATTTACTTATTTATGGTTGTTGTTGATACTTAATGCATTGCTATGGAATAATTGGATTAAACCAACACTGGTGTGGACCTAATGAATGATATATTATGAATATGATATCAATAAGGACATATTGAAGGCTATTGTACAATTTTTGGATATTACCATTGGAGATAACTCTCTCAAACCTTGATGATAGAACTTGCATGTTGCTGGAAATGTATTAATTACAATATTATATCTTTAGAAAACTTAGCTAAGAGATATTGGCATAAAATAATATCCAAATTGATACCTTTTTGCACTTTAATTTCATATAAATTGTACACCAGAGCTCTTACAAATCATATGAAGGAAACTTACATAATTTTACAATTTTTGCAATTGAGGAAAACTTATCCGATTTGGTAGTATTGGAAAATCAAATAATTTAGTTACAAAATTGTATAGGGTAGCTTGAAAAACCAAATTTGAAGGATTTTCTAAGTGTAAAACTATGCAAGCTTTGTCACTGTACAATTTGGAATCATACGTTGGTACAATTTGAGATTCGTACAAGCTACTTTGTGGTCATAAATTGATAGTTGTGAAGATTGTACGATTTGGTCCATCAATTAAGAATAGTAAATTGATCATTCTAAGCCTTTGGAAACCACCTACCCATTGGGAATAATAAACCCCTATGCTACAACTACTTTAGAAATTAAAAGAGTAGTTCAGAACATGGTTCTACGCCAAACAGTCCAAAAAAAAGTTTCATGAGCACATCTTCAAGATAAAAATATCCTTGTTCTAGGTCATGATAAAAGTAGTCAAATGACTCAAATAAGAGATTCAAGCACCATATTAGAGCATATTTTATGCCATGAAGGATAAATTTGAAAATTTAAGGTGGTCATAAGCCATGATAGGTTCCAGGCTACGAGGCGTTTTAGATTATGAACTGTAAAAGTGCACCAAGATTTTTAAAAAGATCTAATATTAGTTATCCAATAGTATATCAATGTTCTACATCAAAAGTATCTAAAATCATGTAAAAATTTAATATTCAATGTGAAGAACACAAGCTTATACTGAGAGGGGGGTGAACAGTATAAGACCACTTTTTACTTTTCTTTCCCAAATAGTATTAATCAATATAATCAATGGCAATATCAATATCAATAACCAAAGCAATGCATAAATCATCACACACAATAGAGACACCAATTTTAACGTGGTTCACCCAATGTGGGCTACCTCCATAGAGAAAATATTTCTTCTAAATATTTCTCAAATAATCTCATGGGAATTCTTCCCAATTACAATTTTTATAGACCTCTGTCCAAAGGATATGATGATCCCCAAAATCTCAAGTTCATGTATCTCTTCCACAGGAGAACTCTTTCCCCTTCTGCTCTGGCTAGTGATCTTCTAGAAGACTCTGTCTCTATGTTGCACTGACTGGTGGATCTCTCTCCACTTGAAAACTCCTCACTCAAATTTGTCTTCAATTTTCCTGGCTGATGGATCTCTATCCACTGAGACTCTATCCTCTATACTCTATCACCTCCAAAGCTCTATATCAATACTATACTAAACATAGTTCAATTGGTCTAGCATAGCTTTGCTCAATATATTGTACTAAACACAGTACATTTGGTCTAGCACAAATCTTCTCAATCTCTTGCACTAAACACAGTCCAGTCAGTCTAGCACAAGTCCACTCAAATATACACTAGATATAGTTCATTTGTTCTAGCATAAACTTGCTCAATAGGTCCACTTAGAACCTACTCAAATCTTCTCAACAGGTCCACACAGAAACTACTTAAATCTACTCAATAGGTCCACAAAGAACCTATCCAAATCAACTCAACAAGCTCACACAGAACTTGTCCAAATATGCTCAATAAGTCCTCTCTAGGACTTGCTTAAATCTACATAGCAAGCTTTCACAAAAAGCTTACTCATATCAGTACACAAGCCTTCTCAAATAATTGTCTCAAATCTGCTTAACAAGCTCACACAGAACTTGTCCAATCACATAGAATCATAAAGAGAATTTTTAGAGACTCAATATGTTCTAAGATCAATGTTCAATCAATACCTCAACTCAATCTCATAGAAGCATAAAGAGAATTGTTAGAGACTCAATATGTTCTATACTCAAATCAATCTCATAGAACCATAAAGAGAATTTTTAGAGACTATATGTTCTAAGATCAATGTCCAATCAATATCTTAACTCAATCTCATAGAAGAATAAAGAGAATTGTTAGAGACTCAATATGTTCTATACTCAAATACCAATCTCAACTCAAATCAATATCATAGAATCATAAAGATAATTATTAGAGACTCTATATGTTCTATTACTCAAATCTCAATCTCAACTCAAATCAAAATATAAAATAGTTTGTTTCTAGGAACTTGAACAACCACTTCACACAATCACTTGACTAGGCTCAATCAACTCAACTCAACCATTCACCTCAAGGATCAATCCTTTCTAACAAACCCTAGTCCAAGCATGTATCAACCAACTCAAAATGTTTCCAACAATGCTCAACCACAAATCTCACACAACAATGATACTCATGTTCTTTTGTAGTTCAAGTTCAAGTTCCTTGCAAGACAGCTCTCTGTTGTGGCTGCTCCACAACGAGCCCCAAAAATTGGGGACCCACCTTTTTGATTTGAAAGTTTGATGTTTGCAGTTTGTTTTAAGAGTCTATGCATTTGTCTTGTTGTGGATTTTGCAATTGTCATGGGTTTTGCAATTTTTGTCGGTTCTTATCGACAATATTTTATTGTCGACAACTTTTATTGTCGACAACTTTTTCTTGTCGACGATTTTGGTCATCGATTTCTTGCTGACGATTGTTTGACGATTTCTTGCGACATCTTGTCGATGTTAAATTATTGTTAATAATATCATGGTTTGGGGATGTGTGCATGTTTGATAAATTTTCCATTGTTGTTAACCATGTAAAGTTGCCCCATTCAAATTTTAAAATCAAATTAAAAAATTATTAAAAAGTAAATAGAATAAAGCTTTTTATTATATTATTTTCATTTAGTTATACATATATATAACTAAATGAAATTAATAAAATAAAAGATAAAAAATAATAATAATAATAATATAAAATAAAGGAAAAGCATCTTCATGCTTACCTTGATTTTATATTAAAAATGGTAATATGTTTATAAAAATTCAAATAAAATTGTAATACATCATTGTTCATGCAGTGCAGGAGAAACTCAGCCGCAATGACATCCTGGAAGGCAGATGACTTGAAGAGCATGAACGGACATTGTGGACACCCATCGATGATGATGCAATTGGATACTTGACGAGTGGCAAGCTTGATGATGAAGTGTGATGGACCCGTGGTAGGATGTACAAGTAGCAACGGTGGTTGAAGGTGCAATTGGATGGAGACCGCCCAGATTACTGGTGATGAAAACACCGAATACAAAGGGACAATGCTGCTATGTGGCAATAGTGTATTATGTAGACCAATGGTGGCCAATGAGGTGGCAAGAATTTGGCTTAATGCGAGCGGTGAGCTCAACCCGACAGTGAGGAGCAGGTATCATGGCATAATTGGAGATTGATCATCAACGGTGACTATGTTGATGTGACTCCATGAAGACCCCACGACTCGGATGACTCGACAGCGTGAAAGCCTAAAATGTGACATTGATGATGGAGATAAGAGTGGAAGGATAAAGTTGAATATGTGGACATCCGGTCAGATGAGGATAGCAAATAGCAAGGTTTACCCGAATCATGGGAGATCAACGCCCAAGAAGATGAGCCCCATCATCAGCATGTGGAAGGTGTTAGAAGGTAAAAGTGTTCATTATGTTTATGGGATTGATTCACACCCAAAACGGCCACAATATCAAATCAAATACAGTACAAAAATCTCAATGAAACGATGATTCTGATGTGTGAACAGACGCATATCAGTGATGCAGGTCGCCAACAGGGATAGAAGATGGGGACATCATTAGGAGAAATAAAGGTGGACCCGTGAACAATCCAGCATGGGGTCAAGGAGCATGACATGGCAAAATTCCAAGCATAGGAGCTGGCTAGTGGACTAGCTATGTTGGCATTGTGAAAATAACGTAGAGATGTGGTAGTTAGGGCATTCATCGGTGGCAATCAAAGCGTAGCAAAGGGCATTATCATTTTACCCGAACAGAGAATAATATAGTGCGACTCGACAACACTAGGGAAATTAACAAGGTTCCATAATGCGCAGGCATCATGGATTATACATAGAAATGGACATATATGACCGTTTCACAGCAGAGACGTGATATTCACCTGCAGGGTCCTGTGGGTAAGACGAGGTCAGAAGAACAAATTCGTTACGTGCCCAGGAATGATGATAGTTTCCAGGAGAAGTCAAGACTAGGTGTGGGAAGCGATATTAGGTGCTACAAGCCCTAAAAATGTTGGATAGATTTGGTAACCTTATAAAGCAGTGCAGAGGCATTCTGTTCCATTTGTTTGATATTCGCTGCAGTCACCGAGGAGAAAAGCTGCGTTGGTAAATGTTACAAGGGGCCATAGCATAATGAAAGTCCATTGAGGATGTCGAAGCCGTAGGTCATCGGAATGGATGGCATAGAATGAAAGGTCATCGAGGACATCAAAGCCGCAGATCATCGGGAGTCATGGCGACCGAATGAGCAGGCAAGGAATGTGGTTTGATTCGAGAGATTCACCACCAAGGTATAAGGTGATTTGTAAATATAACCTATGGTGGGTTTTGTTTTTAAAATCTATGCTTTGCGAAGGGTCCATGGGAGTCATAAGGTATGAAACGAAGTTCAAATTTTTTTATTATTATTTTTAATATCATGATATTAAGGGAGTTATAAGCAGTGGAAGTTCAAAGTTTATTTTTTTATTTTGTTTTTTTTTAATATTATGATATTAAGGGAGTTATAAGGGAAATATTGGAAATTTCAATATTATAATATTGATAGAGGAGGTATAAGGAGTTCTAAAAAAAATGAAATAAAATAAAAAAGAAATAAGATACTATTTCTTTTGGTTTTATTATTTAGGTTATGTAAGATATGGGGAGATATAAGGAAAATAAAGAGTCATATTTGGGAAGTTAAAATGAACCAAGGGTTTTAGAAACTTTAAATTTTCAAGGAGGTCATGTTACAAGGGGCTGGAAATTGCAGAAAAAAAGACCATCTTTCGGAATAAAAGAGCTTTTATTTGGCAAGAGCAACTTTTGTGTGTGAAATCAAAAGGAGACTGAAACTAAGACTGTTGTTATTTTTGTAAATCTTTCCTTTGCATTATTGCTTCTTGTATCTATTTGTTATGCCATGAAATGGGTTACGATAGGTGAATGATAGAATGATGCAATTATTTGTTTCCATAGAGTCTTGCATCTAATCTAATCTGATTGTGTTTATGTTGCAAGTCTGTTAGGTCAGGTTTTTTTAGAATTTCATCGCATAACTTGGGGTTTTGCAAGGAGGAGATTGCTAACCAAATTAATGTTCTATTTTGGGTTTTTCCAGCTAACTTTTGTAAATAATGTTTTTGTTTTAGTTTTCTGATATTTAGATTAATCTTACCTTAAAATATACTTTTCTGATTCTGGTCCATTCCAGAATTTTTGAATGTGTTTCTTTCTATTCTAGTCCATTCATAATTTTTGCTAATTGTTCTTTGATTCTGGTCCATTCTAGAATTTTTGCATTTGTTTTCATTCTATTCTGGTCCATTCTATAATATCTGCTAATTGTTCCTTGATTCTGGTCCATTCCAGAATTTATGCTAATTGTTCCTTGATTCTGTCCATTCCAGAATTTCTGAGTTAATTGTTCCTTGATTCTGGTCAATTCCAAAATTTATGTTCATAAGTAGTTCTTTTATTGCCATGAATAATCTAAGTTATGAATAAGGTAAATAAATCGGTCAAGAGTATGCTCTACGTCTGCGCTTGAGAAAGCGATCTGCTCGCACCAAAAATTGGAGGGTTTGTTTACAGATCTAGTGTTTCCCAAAGAAAACCAAGGATTAATAGCGGAGAAGAGAAAGTTGCTTCTAGACCCACTTCTTTAATTTAGATTTTCATTCTTGCATCTCCAAGCACCTTCATCTAATTTTTAGATAAAATATGGGTTTAGGAGGGCTACTAATTCCAAAGGCACATTAAGTCAGATCAAGTGAATGAATTCTAACTTTCTAACTCACTAATTTTGGCTAACATTTAATGCTAACATTGCTAACTTTACTAACACCAAATGCTAACATAGGGATAGTGGAACACTTTTAAATGAAGATAAAACGAATCCGCTAACTCAAATTAAAAAATTATTAAAAAGTAAATAGAATAAAGCTTTTTATTCTATTATTTTCATTTAGTTATATATATATATAACTAAATGAAAGTAATAAAATAAAAGATAAAAAAAATAATAATAATAATAATAATATAAAATAAAGGAAAAGCATCTTCATGCTTACCTTGATTTTATATTAAAACTGGTAATATGTTTATAAAAATTTAAATAAAATTGTAATACATCGTTGTTCATGCAATGCAGGAGAAACTCGGCTACGGTGACATCCTGGAAGGCAGATGACTTGAAGAGCGTGAACGGACATTGTGGACACCCACCAATGATGATGCAATTAGAGACTTGACACATGGCAAGCTTGATGATGAAGTGTGACGGACCCGTGGTAGGATGTACAAGCAACAACAGTGGTTGAAGATGCAATTGGACAGAGACCGCCTAGATTACTGGTGACAGAAACACCGAATACAAAGGAACAACGCTGCTATGTGGCAATAGTATATTATGTAGACCAATGGTGGCCAACGAGGTGGCAAGAATTTGGCTTAATGTGAGCGACGAGCTCAACTCGACAGTGAGGAGCAGGCATCGTGGCATAGTTGGAGATTGAGCATCAACGATGAATATGTTGACGTGACTCCATGAAGACCCCACGACTCGGATGACTCGATAGCGTGAAAGCCTAAAATGTGACATTTATGATGGAGATAAGAGTGGAAGGATAAAGTTGAAGACGTGTACATCTGATCATATGAGGATAGCAAACAACAAGGTTTACCCGAATCATGGGAGATCGACACCCAAGAAGAGGAGCCCCATCTTAAGCATGTGGAAGGTGTCAGAAGGTAAAAGTGGTCATTATGTTTATCGAATTGATTCACACCCAAAATGACCACGATATCAAATCAAATATAGTACAACAATCTTGATGAAACGGTGATTCTGCTGTGCAAACATACGTATATCAGCAATGCAGGTCGCAAGCAGGGATAGAAGATGGGGACGTCACTAGGAGAAATAAAGGTGGACCCATGGACGATCCAGCGTGGGGTCAGGGAGTGTGACATGGCAAAAGTCCAAGCATAGGATTTGGCCAGTGGACTGGCTGTGTTGGCATTGTGAAAATAACGTAGAGACAGGGTAGTTAGGGCATTCATCAGTGGCAATCAAAGCGTAGCATAGGGCATTATCATTTTACCCGAACAGAGAATAATATAGCGTGACTCGACAATGCCAGGGAAATTTACCAGGTTCCATCATGCGCAGGCATCATGAATTATACATAGAAATGGACAAACATGACCGTTTCATAGTAGAGACATGATATACACCTGCAGGGTCCTACGAGTAAGACGGGGTCAGAAGAACAGATTTGTTAGGTGCTCAAGAATGATGATAGTTTCCAGGAGAAGTCAACACTAGGTGTGGGAAGCGATATTAGGCACTACAAGCCCTAAAAATGTTGGATAAATTTGGTAACCTTATAAAGTAGTGCAGAGGCATTCTGTTCCATTTGTTTGATATCTGCTACGGTCGTCGAGGAGAGAAGCTGCGTTGGTAAATGTTGCAAGGGGCCACAGCAGAATGAAAGGTCATCGAGGACGTCGAAGCCACAGGTTGTCAAAATGGATGGCACATAATTAAAGGTCACTGAGCACATCAAAGCTGCAGGTCATTGGGAGTCATGGCGACCGAATGAGCAAGCAAGGAATGTGGTTTGATTCGAGAGATTCACCACCAAGGTATAAGGTGATTTGTAAATATAACCTATGGTGGGTTTTGTTTTTTAAATCTATGCTTTGTGAAGGGTCCATGGGAGTCATAAGGTATGAAACGAAGTTCAAAGTTTTTATTATTATTTTTAATATCATGATATTAAGGGAGTTATAAGCAGTGGAAGTTCAAAGTTTATTTTTTTATTTTGTTTTTTTTTTTAATATTATGATATTAAGGGAGTTATAAGGGAAATATTGGAAATTTCAATATTATAATACAGGAGGTATAAGGAGTTCTAAAAAAAAATGAAATAAAATAAAAAATAAATAAGATACTATTTCTTTTGGTTTTATTATTTAGGTTATGTAAGATATGGGGAGATATAAGGAAAATAAAGAGTCATATTTGGGAAGTTGAAATGAACCAAGGGTTTTGGAAACTTTAAATGTTCAAGGAGGTCATTGTACAAGGGGCTGGAAATTGTAGAAAAAAAAAGACTATATTTTGGAATAAAGGAGCTTTTATTTGGCAAGAGCAACTTTTGTGTGTGAAATCAAAAGGAGACTGAAACTAAGACTGCTGTTATTTTTGTAAATCTTTCCTTTGCATTATTGCTTCTTGTATCTATTTGTTATGCCATGAAATGGGTTACGATAGGTGAATGATAGAATGATGCAATTATTTGTTTCCATAGAGTCTTGCATCTGATCTAATCTGACTGTGTTTATGTTGCAGGTCTGTTAGGTCAGGTTGTTTTAGAATTTCATCTCATAACTTGGGGTTTTGCAGGGAGGAGATTGCTAACCAAATTAATGTTCTATTTTGGTTTTTCTAGCTAACTTTTGTGAATAATGTTTCTATTTTATTTTTTTGATATTTAGATTAATCTTACCTTAAAATCTACTTTTTTGATTCTGGTCCATTCTAGAATTTTTGCATTTGTTTTCATTCTATTCTGGTCCATTCCAGAATTTTTGCTAATTGTTCCTTGATTCTGGTCCATTCCAGAAATTTTGCATTTGTTTTCATTCTATTCTGGTCCATTCCAAAATTTTTGCTAATTGTTCCTTGATTCTGGTCCATTCCAAAATTTTTGCTAATTGTTCCTTGATTCTGGTCCATTCCAAAATTTTTGTAGGTAGTTGATTTCTTGATTCTGGTCCATTCCAGAATTTATGTTCATAAATAGTTCATTTATTGTCATGAATAATCTAAGTTATAAAGAAGGTAAATAAATCTGTCAAGAGTATGCTTTGCGTATGCGCTTGAGAAAGCGATCTGCTCGCACCAGAAATTGGAGGGTTTGTTTACAGATCTAGTGTTTCCCAAAGAAAACCAGGGATTAATAGCGGAGAAGAGAAAGCTGCTTCTAGATCCACTTCTTTAATTTAGATTTTCATTCTTGCATCTCCAAGCACCTTCATCTAATTTTTAGAAAAAAAACATGGGTTTAGGAGGGCTACTAATTCCAAATGCACATTAAGTCAGATCAAGTGAATGAATCCTAACTTTCTAACTTACTAATTTTTGCTAACATTTAATGCTAACATTGCTAACTTTACTAACACCAAATGCTAACATAGGGATAGTGGAACACTTTTAAATGAAGATAAAATGAATCCGCTAACTCTAAAAAATGAACCTCATGTTAAAGGCACGAAGCTTAAAATGAAGTGGCTTATACCACACACTTTCTCA
Organism: Wollemia nobilis; assembly: GCA_028583015.1. Lineage (NCBI taxonomy): Eukaryota > Viridiplantae > Streptophyta > Pinopsida > Araucariales > Araucariaceae > Wollemia > Wollemia nobilis. Next base: position 1,413,753 of record JAQPPZ010003072.1, read on the forward strand.
TTTGGAATATTTTTAAGCTAAAGATAAAAGAGGTTACTAACTGGGTTTTGGGTAGATCACTTTAATCTCAAGAACATTAAAAGAAGCTATCTTCACATTTGGTTGATTTAATGGATTATGGTTGCAAAGTACTTGTTCGAATCATTAAAGGCCCCTTGTTAACTGTTACTTGCATGGTTTAAGTTATTCTGGTATACATTCATTTATTTGCTTTAGTCTTGATTGATTACATGCACATGAATGTTTGTTCACAAGAACCTTGGAGAAATGAATAATGCTACTTAATTTCTTTGCAAGAGAGAGTTTCTATTTGATACTCTAGTTGTGGTGATCATTTTGCTATAGGGAAAAATATTCACTCAACATTTTGGCGCTAGAAGGAGGGCCTTCTTTATTGCTTTGTGATTGTGATCTATTCTAACGATTAACGTGGGTAGTTTTGTTTCCACCTATTGTGCTTGCAGGTATAACATTTATTTGTTTTCTTTTGCAAGTGAGTTGAGAGAAGTCTTTTAGAATTCTAGAGTTTTCAAGTTGGCCCAACCTGAGTACATAGCTACTAGGTCCAAAACCACAGGGGAAACTATTTTCCAAAGCCTTTCTCCCACTCCTAGGAAGCCGAGAAACAAAACATTAGAGATCAAAATACCACCCTGTATACTTGAGTTAGGAGTTTCTTTAGACTCAAGTACGTCTAGTGGGCCTGAGCCCTTAGTTTCAAGTGCGACAACTACACCAAGTGTGTATGTCCCCATCATTACAAGTGTTGCCATTGTTCCTATAGGGTCGACACCCTTGAATAACATGGCCCAAAAACAACAACAACAACAACAACCACCTGCCCTTTGGTATGGTGCACAAAGTTCTCCCTTGGATATCCCTGGGGTAGTCCATGACTTGCCTAGAAATATTGAAAGGGGATTGCCTAAATTCATGCATGATGGTCCCATAACAACCGAAGAACATGTCCAAATTTACAAGGATTACATGTTTAGACAAGGAGTTACCCATGAAGATATCGCTTGTCAAATTTTCCCTACTAGTCTAGACAGTACGACCAATGAATGGTACAGGAATCTTCCAGTAGGGTCCATTACTTCATGGGCCCAATTAGAAACTGCCTTTATTAGCCAATTTTGAATGTTGTTGGATCCTTCCATAATTTATAATTTATTCGTATCATGCAAAAGGTTACCCAATGAGCCCATAAGAACATTCAATCAGAGGTTCCAAAAACTGTATACAAATTTGACTCGCCACTTTGCAGTAGATCCTGCGGTGGCCCTACAACTATACTTTGGAGCTTTAGATCCATTAACATCTTTGTTGACTAGAAGGAATCCTCAGGTTACGACACTTTCTTTAGCTTATGCGGAGACAATGACCCTTGAACAACAAATGAACTTACCAGGAGTAGGGTTGTCTCAGTTGACTGGGATGGGACAATACGGTCCATACTAGTCAATTCACCATGATGAATCAATTAATGGCACCACAAGTTCCAACAATGAACAATTTCCAACAACCATCTCAAGTCGCATCATTTCCCACTTATCCTAATGCCTCTGTTCCAACACAGGCATTGATTCCAAATAACCCAATGACCTTGCCTGGGTTTAGTATGGGCAATAACTTGTTGACCATACCTGGGTTTACTTCGATTAGTATGCCAAGCCCAATGACTTATCCAACAATCACTCCTATTCAAAGTGTGAATCCAGGATGGAATCAAAGTGCCTAGACCCAAGCCATTGTACCTGTTCCAGAGGTGGCTAATGCAGCAAATACAACTGGGCCCGAAACTATAGTGCCCCAACCACATGGGCCTGAATCCATGATAGAAAACATGAAGGAAACATTGGCCAAAGTTTTGGTTACTGTGGGAAATGTTAATAAAAAATTTGACCAAGTCATGGGTCATAACCGACCTCATAACCATAGAGGAAAAGGAACATACAACACACATCCTAATAATGGACGAGTACCCAATCCCGTAGCCAATCAGGAAGATGTCTCGGAATATTTTGGAGAGTTAGGATCTTGTGATAATGATTGCCCACACTGTTGCCATGGAAAGCAGGAGTCTATATTGACTGAAGTTATACATTCCCAAGAAAGTGAAGAAGAGGAGGATGTGGAGTTTTTTGGAAAAGAAGATGAAGAAACATTGGAAGTTCATGCCAATAAACATTTTGGGAAAGGAAATCACAAGTATTACACAAGGAGTTCTAAGGATCCCAAAACTTCCTCTACCCCTCCAAACAACCCATTACTTCCTCCTGATTTCAAAGGAGATGTTAATCCACCTCCTCCATCAATGGTGGAGAAGTCTAAGTTGGTGCAAAACATGTCAAATTCGAAAAAACCCACTTATGACTTGATAGAAGACATGAAGAAAACTAAGGCCAATGTCTCAATGTATGATATGTCCCAACTTTTAGGCCAAGAAGTAAGTCCACCAAAAGGTTTGGATCCACCTACCCAAGTTCATGAAGCTAAGGGTGTTGAGTCCCAATTGGTTTTGAAAAGGGAAAAGCGAGACGTACCCCCTTTCTTATAACCATTAGAATTGTTGGTAGAAATCTACACAATTGTCTAATAGATTCAGGGGCCTCTACTAGCATTATACCCCTAGAAATCTATCAAAAATTGGGACTTACACCAAAACCTTCTAAAAGCAAGGTGGTGCAACTGGATAGATCGGCCATGGAGGCAGTGGGAGAATTAAGTGATATTCTTATTCAGGTCAACTCAGAACCTAGGGTTCAACATCACATAGATATATTGGTCCTTAACATTCCTATCAAATATGGCATGGTGTTGGGAAGAGATTGGAGCAAGAACTTAAATGGATACATTGTAATAGACTCTTCACATATGTGGTTGCCTTGGAGAGGAGTGGCCAACCAAATTCAAATTGATAGTGAACCTAGGCTCAAGGAAATGATAACAGAATACAACAAACCTAATGAGATTCAATACATTGAAACTGAATTAGGAGCCTATTGCTTGGACGTAGAAATTCTTGAGAATTCTCAAAATGGAAGTATTGGATGCAATGATTTTGAAGAACACCATAAGGTTTGGACTCTAATATTTGATGGATCCAAGTCCAAACAAGGGGTGGGAGCTAGTATTGAACTTTCATGTCTAGACAAAAAACCTATGTTGGTTGCATATAGATTATAGTTCCCAGCCACCAACAATGTGGCAGAATATGAGGCCTTGATTTTCGGACTCCAATTGGCCCTTCGGAAGAAAATCAAATGTATCAAGGTCTTAGGTGATTCTGAATTGGTGGTAAAACAAGTTAAAGGACAATATGCATGTAAGAACAAGCGGCTCAGCCTTTACCAAACCAGAGTTAGAGATTTAATAAATGAATTTGATGCTTTTAACATATCTCTAATCTCTAGAAAAGGCAATCGTTTGGCGGATTCTTTAGTCGTAGTCGCTAGCATGCTTAAACCAGTGGATCACAAGAAGTGCAAGAAATTTTCCATAGAATTAGTCCCTTGCCCCTCGATACTTGATAACGTCATGAATTTCCAAGTCTTTGATAGTGACAGACATATATTCAATTTTGTCACTAATTCTAGTATCTTTGAAAATTAGGTTATTGATGAAGACGAGAGGGGGCAAGAAGAGGCAGATTTGAAAATGGAAGCTACTAGAAAATGGAATGAGATGCCAAATGGGATGGCCTCATTAGAGAAAATTTTTGATATTGGATACCAACCGAAAGGAGGGAGAAAAGTTCCACCTCCCAAAGAGGCTTGTGACTCAGTCAATATTGGAAGTGCAGAAAACCCTCATGAAATACTCATTGCAAAGGCATGTACCGAACATGAAAAGAATTCCATTGCCAATGCATTGAAGGAATACATAGATTGCATAGCTTGGAGCTATAAGGAGTTGAGAACTTATGATCATAATGTTATAATGCATAAAATTCCTTTGAAGCCAGACTCCAAACCCTTTAGGCAAAGACAGAGGCCAGTCAATCCATTACTAGAGCCCTTGATAGAGAAAGAGGTAAAGAGACTATTAGAAGCTAAAATTATCTTTCCTATTAGGCATTCCACATGGGTTGCTAACTTGGTCCCTGTGAGGAAAAAGAGTGGAGAGATAAGGCTATGTATTGATTTTAGAAATCTGAATAAGGCCTCACAAAAGGACAATTACCCTCTACCTACCATTGACAAAATCCTTCAAAAGGTAAATGGGTCAGAAATGATGTCATTCCTAGATGGCTATTCAAGATACAATCAAGTCCTCATCCATCCTAATGATAGGATGAAAACCGCCTTCACCACAAAATGGGGCACTTTTGCATATAGGAGAATGCCTTTTGGATTGTTGAATGCAGGTGCCACATTCCAATGAGCCATGGACTTTGCCTTTAAGGGGCTCATCGGTAAGTGCATTATTTTCTATGTAGATGACATTCCTGTCTTTTCTAAGAATAGGGAAAACCATGTCAAGGATCTAAGGAAAGTTCTCCAAAGGTGTAGGGAACATGGCATTTCACTCAACCCAAAGAAGTGCATTTTCGGGGTAACGAAAGGAAAATTATTGGGACATGTAATATCCAAAGATGGAATTTCCATTGATCCTAAAATAATAGATGCCATACAACAGATTTCTTTTCCCAATAGCAAAAAAGAATTGAGATCATTTTTTGGGAAGATTAATTTTGTTAGAAAATTTATTTCAGGTTTTTCAGAAATTGCAAAACCCTTGAACGATATGTTGAAGAAAGAGGCCCAAATCAAATGGACAAATGAAAATAGGGATGCTTTCAAAAGGATCAAGGATGCGATTTCTAGAGCCCCGGTTTTAGTGAGTCCTGATTATGCGAAGCCTTTCTACATTTACACATTTGCTTCAGACCATTCCTTTGCGAGTGTTTTAACTCAGAAGAGTGAACGCAACATTGAAAATCCTATTGCCTTCCTTAGTACTCCTCTCAAAGATGCAAAATTGAGATATTCCATCTTGGACAAGCAAATGTATGCCCTATTTAAGACTTTTAAAAAATTCAGACATTATATAGTCCACAGTAGGGTGTTTGCTATAGTCCCAGATCCTGTGGTTAAAGCCATGTTTATACAAAATGAACTGGGTGAAAGACGAGGTAAGTGGATCTCAAATCTTCAAGAATTTGATCTTGAAATTCAACCTATGAAGATAGTGCGGGGACAAGGGTTGGTTAAGGCCATAGCATAAAATGATCCCTTAGTTTCATGTCAACATTATGAAATAGCAGATATAACTGAAGATGAGTGGTACGTAGATGTTGTGTATTTTTTACTAAATGGTAAGTGTCCACCACATTTAAATTCTACTCAATGAAGAGCCTTGCGTCTAAAATATGCTAATTTTCTAATCAGATCCGGTGCATTATACAAGAAAAACCACGAAGGAATTTACCTTCGTTGCATTGATCGAAAAGAGGCAACGCAAATACTCGAGGAATTCCATGGTAAGTATGGGACAGGACATGGGTCTGCTAATGCCACAGCCCATCAAATCCTTAGAGCTGGTTACTATTGGCCTCAATTGTTCAAAGATGCTCATGCTCATGTGAGGTCATGTCATACTTGTCAAATTGCAGCAAATAGAGAAAGGGGTGCTTCTATGCCATTACAATCTGTAATTGAGTCTAGACCTTTTGCACAATGGGGTTTGGATTTTTTTGGGATCATCAGTCCCAATTCATCCGATTCCCATAAATACATTCTCATAGCTATAGATTATTGCACAAGGTGGACGGAAGCTATCCCCACTAAAAATGCCACTTCAAAAGTTGTTATTAAATTCTTATAGGATAACATTGTCACTCGATTCGGAATGCCTAACTCCATTGTAAGTGATAACGGTTCCGCTTTCTCCTCTCTAGAATTTGCAAATTGGGCATTCGACAACATGGTGAGTTTGAAGTTTTCTTCCAATTATTATCCACAAGGTAATGGCTTGGCTGAGTCTTCTAATAAGAATTTGTTATGTGTCATTAAAAAGTTGCTTGAAAGAAATCCTAGAGATTGGCATAACAAACTTAAGTTGGCTCTTTGGGCTAATAGAACTAGAATCAAGGAATCATTAGGAACATCTCCTTACCACTTAGTTTATGGACAAGATCCTATTTTTCCCACAAATCTTAAGTTACAAACATTACATTTCATGAAAGATTACCTTGGAACTGATAATAAACTTGAAACTAGACTAACACATTTGATGCATCTGGATGAAAAGAGGGATGAGTCTATGCTTCACTTTAGTAAACACCAAGATGTAGTAAAAAGGTGGTTTGATAAAAAGTCTAGAGTCAAAACATTTAAAGTTTTAGATTTAGTGTTGTTGTGGGATAAGAGACATGAGAGGAAAGGATTTCATGATAAATTTGATTATTTATCGTTGGGTCCTTACCAAATTTCAGAAGTCCTAGGTGAAAATAACTTTAGATTAAAAACCTTGGACAAAAAATATTTGGCTTTACCCATCAATGGGCTGCATTTAAAACACTATTTCTAGGCCTGAAATGGCAAGGCCTTGTATTATATGTAAATATGTCATGCTTTGTTTTGTGTGGGTAGTTTTGAGTGGTTTTTTCACCCGATTGTGAAAGCACACTCTCCTGTAGGATCCGAGTCCTAAATCCTCTGCTTGCAAAGAAAAAACAATTTCTCCAAGGTTCCTATTATGCTGATTTTTGATTACCAATGATGCTGTTAAAATGAAATGCTAGGAACACCTTAGGGTTTGCAAGTGGATGTTAACAAGGGGCACTATGGTTTATTAACCTTGAATTTTCAGTGGACTCAAAATGAATAAAATCTGTTTTCACCTTTAGTTTCGATGGATTTTCAGCTTTTTTATTTGAATACAGTAATTAAACTGCTGAAAACAAAGTACGGGTTTGAAAAGCAAAACAAAATAAATAAAAATAAGAATAAATTACAGTCAGAAAGCTGTCATTAATTAGATGAAACCGAAGATACTGAGGCTTTCTACATACAACCTAACCTAATGAACCTGCACATTCACACAATCCAAATAGGCTAGGTGCGGGTCTCGAGGGTTTCTACTGTAATTCCAGATTCAAGCATTCGCATGAAGCAACCAAGAGATCTTGCATTAAACTTCACCTAAAAGCCTAAGAAATCTGGAAGGGAAAGATAGACATTAAAATCATGCATGCAAAAGTGACTCCTTCTTTCTCATCAATGAGATGCCAACTCTCTGTATTTTATATTAAATGATAACTCAATTACACTCAAAAAATGTTCCAGGGCATAAAAGTTCCAGAACAATGAAGGAAATTGCCCAAGTACAGGCCCAGAATAGCACGAAGCTCTTGTCTCTGCAACTCTGTAATCGGCAATTTCCAACCCTTCCTTCAATCTGCATTTCTGGTTTTATAGTACTGCAATGGCTCTTCGATTCCCTTTGTCGCTTCATTTCATCTTCCTGCAAATGACCTTTCAAATTCCCGCTTTTCCTTGCTTTTAATTCATACTGAAATTTGCCCAAACACGCGAAATTTTCCACTGCATGTAACGTTCCTGCAATTCCGACACTTGTATGCCACGTGTCACATGCTCTCTGCGCCTTCTGTAACGCCACTCTGTGAAAAAAAACCGACCAAAATTGCATGCCGCCTGTTCAGCTTCTTAGCCGCGATAACGCGACATGTCGCGAAATCGTGACATGTCGCGATATCGCTACACTCCTTCTGGCCGTATGTCTTTGGCAGCTCCTCGTAGCGATATCGCTACCACTTTTACCTTAAGCTTCCTCTTTAAATGGTAGCGATATCGCTACCACTTTTTTACTCCTTCAAATGTACATATCGCTACCATTTTCCTTAAACATCCTACCTTCTTTTTAGAAATCGCTACCTTTCTCCTCGGCCTCCTTGGCAACTTTACGTCGCGACATCGCGACCATTATCATTCTCTTGCCCTCTTTCACAAACCGTCGCGATATCGCTACCTTTTCCTCACCTTCATCACCTCGTGATATCGCTACCGCTTTTATCTTCCGTACGCCTTGGCAAACACGTCGCGAAATCGCGACCATTTTCTCCTCCTACCTTTCCAAACACGTCGCGAAATCGCGACCATTTTCTCCTCATCTTTCCAAAACACGTCGCGAAATCGTGACCATTTTCTCCGTCCGTACACCTTTGCTGCAATCGGTCGCGAAATCGCGACGTCTCCCCTCTTCGAGTCCTTTAGCTGCTTCCTGTCGTGATATCGCGACATTTTTCCGCTTTCGTACACCTTTCCAAAACACGTCACGAAATCGTGACACTTTTCATCACCCGTACGCTTCGGCAAAACACGTCGTGAAATCGCGACCATTCTCATCCTTTTCCAACGGCATGTCGCGATTTCGCGACATCATTTATTTTCTTCTCAACGACATGTCGCGATTTCGCGACACCTTTTCTTTTCTCCTCAGCGACATGTCGCGATTTCGCGACAACTTTCAATTTTCTTTTCTCTCCTCTTCGGCAGCGATGGAGCTACATGTCGTGATTTCGCGACAACTTTCCTATTTCGTGACATGTCGCGATTTCGCGACATGTCGCGACAACACTTAGGCATTTTTTCTCTTTTCTTCAATTTTAGCATCTGGGTCACCGAGATTCTTCTCTGCAAGCCTGCAAAAAGGTGGGTCCCCAATTTTGGGGTGTGTTGTGGATCAACCACAACAAATGGCGACTCTGCTGTCAAATGCTCTTGAGCATTTTAGTAAGAACCCAACCTGAAACATATCACAAACTCGCAAATACATGTTAGCACATAAGCAAAATAACAAATGCCCAAAGATCAGAAGTACATGAATCATCAGAATCATCAAGTATTAGCTCAGTGTGTGCAATGTGTTTTCATTCCCTATCGTTTGAAATTGATCAACATTCCATTATCAGTTTTGCATGAATGCATATATGGGATGGTGAATGATTTGTGTACCCTAATGAATGTGCAAGGAGATTTGCTTCCATAAAGGGCATGGTACTTCTTCTAATACTATGTACAAGCATTCAAGATTGCCAAACCCTCTTAGGATCCACTAGTTCATTACCTTATTGTATCCCAAAGTTGGTTATGAGTCCCTACTATCTAGAACCCATGTGCAAGTGAATGTGAAATCAGAACTTTGGGGAATCAGACTCCCAACCAACCGAGATGAGAGTTTAACCTTATCCTTACTATTCTGATTTAGAGTTCATTACCTCACTTTAAGCAAAATAATTAAACCAGTTATGGAAGAAATGGTCATGCTAGTCTAACCCTCTAGACAATCAGTGGTCTTGTTTTTTAGGCAAGACATGATGCCATGCATGGGCATATCTAACCCCACAATCCAAAACTTATCTCCATTTCTTTGGACCTTGGGGATGACTACCCATCCCTTGCAGAGGACAAGTAGTACGATCCTTACAATCCAAAATAAAGATGAGATGGGAAAAAATTTATTTATTTATTTATTTATTTTTATTTTTCTTAGACCTTGGGGATGACTACCCATCCTGGTTAGGGACATGTAGTACGATCCTTACAATCCAAACTTTAGATGTGAATGGAAAATATTAATTTTGTTACTTAGACCTTGGGGATGACTACCCATCCCTTGCAGAGGACAAATAGTACGATCCTTACAATCCAAGACTGATTATGAAATGAGACATAAGAGCTTTGGGGAATCAGATTCTCAACCAACCGAGATGAGAATTTATACCCTATCCTTACTACTCCATGTGGGTCAAATCAAAGCTTTGGGGAATTGGATCCTCAACCTAAGTTCGATGAGGATTTAACCCTATCCTTACTACTCTGATTTTAGGCTTTAAGCTCTATGGAAGTGGTCAAAACCACTGTTTTAAGGATCATGTTGCATAATAGGATAGACATGAAATACTTCTTTCGCCCAACCTTTCCTTCCAAGTTAGGTTTTGATCATTTTGCTCAAGATCCTTTTTAATGTATGAGACGTGCTTGGTTCTAGATATCTCAAGACTCAGTTTCCAACCTTAGGAGCTACTTACATACATGTTATAACACAACCCTAAGAGGATTTGACATACTTTCATGGCTTGTACATAAGATGCATATGTAACTAAGATGAAATGTATGTGAGGTGAGATGGAACATGAATGCATTATTTTTTTGAATTGCAAATGAAATGATTTGTCATGCAAAACTGACTCTTTCATGTATCACAAAGTCAAACAATATAACTTAAAAATGTTTTATGCTATTTGTGGAGCTTTTACAAGACAATTCCAATATTTCATATTCTCCTAATCCTTAAGCATAAGTTGACATCTCAATTTTCTATTTTTTTTTTTTTTCAAAATTAACACACATGTCAATTGAAATCAAATCCATAATCAAAATCCTAACTAAACTAACAATCCTAAACAATAAAAACAAAATCTGAAAATCCCTCACCAAAACCAAAAGAATAATATCAAAGTCTCACAACCTAAGGGCTAAAATAATGCTTTAAAATCTGCCCATTAACCGGTAGCATGAAATCTTCCCCTTCTAATGTTTTTAGCCTCGAAGGTATTCTTCCCAAGAATCTCTGAAATCTGATATGGGCCCAACCAAAGACAATCAAACTTTTGATGATTCCCTTTTTCCTCATGTCTTTTGTCCCATAGTAATACCAAATCTGAAATTCTGAATGATTTAACTTTGGCCCTTCTGTCAAACCACCTCTTGATAACCTCCTGGTGTTTATTCATGTGATTCATGGCTTCTTCTCTCTTTTCATCAAGGTGCAACAACTGGCTCAACCTGGCTTCAACTTGATCATCTGTCCCCAAGTACTCTTGTATGAAATGTAAGGTCTGCAACTTCAAATTTGCTGGAAATATCGGGTCTTGCCCATAGACCAAATGATAGGGAGTATTCCCTATGGATTCTTTCACTCTGGTCCTATCTGCCCAAAGGGCAAACTTTAGTTGACTGTGCCAGTCCCGAGGGTTCTTTTCCAGCAACTTCTTAATAGTATTCAACAAATTCTTATTTGAAGACTCGGCCAACCCATTTCCTTGAGGATAGTAATTGGATGCAAACTTTAAGCTCACTTTGTTATCATATGCCCAATCTGCAAATTGTGTAGAAATAAAAGCTTTACCATTGTCACTGACAATAGAGTCGGGCATTCCAAATCTTGTTATAATTTGATCCTCAAGAAATTTAATCACAACATCTGTGGTGGCATGTTTAGTAGGAATCGCCTCTGTCCACCTTGTACAATAGTCTGTAGCTGTCAAAATGAATTTGTGAGAATCAGAAGAATTTGGGTTAATAACCCCGATAAAATCTAGTCCCCACTGCGCAAACGGTCTCATTTCGACTACAGGTTGCAACGGCATGGCTGCATTTCTTTCTCTATTTGCAGCCACTTGACAGATGTGACAAGATCGTACATGGGTATGCGCATCCTTGAAAATATGTGGCCAGTAGTATCCTGCTCTCAGGATTTGATGTGTTGTAGCATTGGCTGCACCATGACCAGTTCCATGTTTCCCATGAAATTCTTGCAACACCCTGGCAGCTTCTTCTTTGTTCAAGCACCTCAGGTAGATACCTTCATGATTCTTCCTGTAAAGCACACCAGATTTTATTAGATAGTTAATAGACTTAAGCCTTAAAGCTCTTCTCTGTGTTGAATTCAGATTAGAAGGACACTTACCGATCAATAAAAATTGCACAATATCAACATACCAGTCATCCTTAGCCATGTATTCTGTATTTGAGCATTGACCTGTTATTTGCGGATTATTTTCTGCGATCGCCTTTGCCAGTCCTTGTCCTCGAACTAGTTTCATTGGTTGGATTTCGAGATCAAATTCTTGGATGGTTGAAATCCATTTTCCTCTCTTCTCACCTAGTTCATTCTGTAAAAACATGGTCTTGACAGCAGAATCGGGCACGATGGCGATAATTCTGCTGTGCACGATGTAGTGCCTAAATTTTTTCACAGTTTTAAAAAGTGCGTACATTTGCTTATCAAGGATTGAATACCTTAATTGAGCATCTTTCAGAGGGGCACTTAAAAATGCAATGGGCTTTTCGGCACTATCCTCACCTTTTTGGGTTAAGACACTCGCAAAGGAGTGTTCGATGCAAAAGCATAAATATAAAAAGGCTTGGAGTAATCTGGGCTTATAAGGACAGGGGCTCTGGAAATGGCATCTTTGATATTCTGGAAAGCCACTCTACTTTCCTCGTTCCATTTTACATCCACATCTTTCTTGAGCATCTGGTTCAGAGGTTTGGCTATCTCAGCAAAGCTAGAGATAAACTTCCTCACAAAATTGACTTGCCCAAAGAAAGATCTCAGTTCTTTTTTACTGCTCGGGAGAGGTAGGTTTTGGATAGCTTGTATCCTTTCTGGGTCGATGGATATGCCCTCTTTTGAAATGATGTGACCCAACAATTTCCCTTTCGTTACTCCGAAAATGCACTTTTTGGGATTTAAGGAAATTCCATGTTCTCTCCATCTTTGAAGCACTTTCTTCAAATCTTTAACATGATCCTCTCTCTTCTTCGAGAAAACTGGGATATCATCCACATACACGATGATGCATTTGCCTATTAGCCCTTTGAATGCGTAATCCATGGCGCGTTGAAAAGTTGCACCAGCGTTTAACGATCCGAACGACATTCTCTTATATGCAAATGTCCCCCACTTGGTAGTGAAGGCTGTTTTCATCCTGTCATCTGGATGTATAAGAACTTGGTTGTACCCGAATATCCATCGAGAAAGGACATCATTTCAGATCCATTTACCATTTGCAGAATTTCATCGATTGATGGTAATGGATAATTATCTTTTTGAGAGGCTTTATTAAGATTTCGAAAATCTATGCACAGCCTAATCTCTCCACTCTTTTTTCTTATCGGAACGAGGTTGGCCACCCAGGTTGAGTGCCTAACAGGAAAAATGATTTTCGCTTCCAATAATATTTTAACCTCCTTTTCGATCAAAGGCTCCAATAGCGGGTTAACAACTCGCTGTCTTTGCCTAAAAGGCTTGGAGTCTGGCTTCAAAGGGATGGTATGCGTGATAATGTTCTGGTTGTAAGTCTTCAGCTCATTGTAGTTCCAAGCAATACAATCTATGTAATGCTTCAAAGCCTGTATTATATTGCTCCTTTCTTCCTCTGTACATGCCTTTGCTATGTACACCTCCTTTGGATTGTCTGCACTCCCAGATTAATTGAATCGCATGCATCTTTGGGGAGCGGGACTCTTTTTCTTTTCTTGTTCTTGCATTCCATGTCGAACATCTTTTCTAATGAAACCACGTCTTTAGGAATTTTGTTGGATTGATACGCAGTTTCACTTTCTTCTGTTTCATCCTGCCACCTTTGTTCCTCATCGATCACCTGATTTTCAAAAATACCCGAGTTTGTGACAAACTTGAAGATGTGCCTGTCACATTCAAAAACCTGGAAATTCTTCACATTATCAGGTATTGATGGACAAGGAACCAACTCAATGGAAAACTTTTTACATCTTTTTATATCCACCGGGTTTAACATGCCCGCGATGATCGCAAGAGAGTCTCGCTATTCGATTTCCTCTCCTAGAAATAAGGGCTATGTTGAATGCATCAAACTCCTCCATGAGGTCCATAACCCTAGTCCTATAAAGGCTCAGTCTTTTGTCGCGGCATGTATACTCGTCCTTTGATTTGCTTGACAACCAACTCAGAATCTCCCAAAACCTTCAAGCATTTAACATGTTTGCTCAATGCTAGACGTAAACCATAGATCAATGCTTCGTATTCTGCCACATTGTTTGTGCAAGGAAATTGCAGTCTGTAGGCAGCCAATAATGGTTTACCTCCTGGACCAGTGAGCTCGACTCCAGCTCCTGCTCCCTGTCTAGACTTTGATCCATCAAACTTGAGCAACCACGTGTAATCCTTTTCCTCAGAAGAACCACCATGACACACTTCTTCTTTAAGTTCATCAGCAGCTTTCTCAACATCAAGAGCATAGACCCCTAGGTCTGGCTCAAAAAACTGAACCTCATTCGGCTTGTTAAAATCCGTTATAATCTCCTTAAGCCTCGGTTCGTTTTCCACTCTGATTTGGTTAGCAATGCCCTTCCATGGCAGCCACATATGCGAGCAGTCTGTTGCAAAATAGCCATTCAGAGTTTTCATCCAATCTCTCGCAAGTAACATTCCATACCTACTTGGGATGTTAACCACCAAAATGTCTACAACCTGCTGGACCCTGGGTTCAGAATTTAATTGAATCTTGACATCATATAAGGTCCCTACTACATTTACCTCTGAACGGTCCAATTGCAAGACCGTGCATTTGGATGAAACCGGTTGTAGACCCAGCATTTGACATATCTCCGTAGGCATGAGGTTGCTCGTGGCTCCTGTGTCCACCAAACAATTATGCAAGTTCTTACCCGCAATTCTCAGAGTTAATAAGAATGGCGGGACATCCCTTCTCTCCTTTCGCAAAATCAGATGGGATTCAGCTCTTTTTTCCTTCCACATCGGATCAGGTGAGTTCAAAGCTCTTATCAACGCCTCCTTTTGACCAGGCAATTTAGCTGCGTCCAAGAATGAAAGGCTAGATTTGGACTTCTTCATATCCTCCACCACGTCATAATTTGGTTTTTCGAATTTGACTGTCTTCTGGACGTCATTAGACATTTCTCTTCTGAGTGGAGGGGGAGGGTTGTTACTTGCCTTTGTATCTGGAGGAAGAATAGAATTGTTTGGAGGTGTTGATGAGGTTTTAGGGGCTTTAGACTTACTCCTCAAATGGTACCCATGAGTCCCCTTTCTGAAATCTCGAAAAGCTTGCACCTCCTGTTCCAAAACTTCGTCTTCTTCCTCCTCGCTCTCACCCTCTTGGTGATATACTGTTTCCATCACCATAATATTTTCATCTTGCTGATACGATGGATCCTCATTTGATACCAGTTCCAAATCATCAACTTGTGCCTGAAGACAATGAGTGTATCTAGCAATCTCAGGACAATTCCTCTCATTGTGTTCTTTTGTGTTATGTAACCTGCACCCCCTTTCCCATGCCAAATCTGAAAGATTCAAAAGAGAATTGGATTGGCTAGGGCCTGCAGAAGCATCTAATTGATTAGCAATGGGAGCAGGAACTCCCCCATTGTTTGGCTTAGTGTTCCAGTGCCTCCCTCTATTGTTAAAATTCTGACTTGGGTGAGGGGCACGGGACTCATGCTTCTGCTTTTGAACCCTGTCATTACTTAGTTTATGCACTAGTTTCTTGAGCTCTTCGACTTCCGAAAAGACATCCTTCGGTGGAACCACATTGTTGTTAACCCCCATTGGATTTGCATAATTGATGGGGTCTTGATTCCACATTTGGGTGGGGTTCTGAGGAATTGGATTCCCATATGGATTGATACCTTGAATTGGGATTGGATTCGGAACAGGAACTATGGCTTGAGGATTGACTTGACTAGTTTCCTGCGTAGTTGATTGACTATTCTACAAAAATGTAGGAACAGGTGGAATGGCTGTGATTGGTTGGATTGGAATGGGTGCATATGCGGGTGCTGGTGGATACGGCTGCTGATATGGGAAGGCGTTCATACTTGGCATTTGTGGTGCCATGAGTTGATTTGCCTGGGGAGCTTGACCATATGGAGCACACTGTCCCAACATAGGCATCTGGGTAAACCCGTAGCCTTGCGGTGTCAATTGCTGCTCAATAGTCATGGCTTCATTATAGGCCAAAGCCAGCGTGGTGACTCGAGGATTACGCCTTGCAAACATGGCTGTCATGGGGTCCAATGCCCCAAAATATATCTCGCAAAGCCACCTGCGGGATCGATGGCAAAATGTCTAATTGCTCTGTTATAGTTCTTTTGGAATCTCTCGATTAAACATTCGGATTGGTTCCCCTTGGCCCCGTTTGCATGTAATAAACCGATTGTAAATAGTTGCGGGATCTAAGGGTGACCTAAATTGATTGACAAAGGCATTTTCCATTTGTGTCCAAGAGGTGATTGAACCAGTTGGCAAGCATATATACCATTCATATGCTATTGGATCCAAGCTCATGGGGAAAAGTCTGCAGGCTACATCTTCATGCTGAACTTGCAGCCTAATTAAAACATCCCTATAGGCTTGGATATGTTCTTCTGTTGTTCTTAGGCCATCTGGCTTGTATTTAGGCAGAAATATTTCAATGTTCTTGGGGATTTCATGGATATCCCCAGCAATATTCAAAGGAGTATTGTTAGCTCCATACCAAGGAGCTGCTGGAGCTTGAGCCATTTGACTCAGAATTGATGTAGACAGACCTACAATAGCAGTAGAAATATTACTAACTATAGGCACACTAGGGGCAACGGATATTATTGGCGTAGGTCCACTCGACGTTCCTGGAGAAAACAGGCCTTTTGCTATTGGAGTGCTTACGACTTGCTTGACTTTACCCTTGGGAGTACCAGTAAGGTCGTGAAAAATGGTTTCTCCGGTTGTTTGAGACCTGGTCGCAATACGGCGTGGTGGGTCCAGCCTGCCTGAGGAAACCCTCGGCTAGTTCGAAGAAAACCTGCAACAAACACAAAAATAGTGTTGCAGTTTAGCCGTAAATAATTTTAGAATTAAATCAAAAACAAAATATTCAGATATAAAAATTGAAATAGATAAACCGATTCGGGCCCTCCTTCTAGCGCCAATCTGTTGAGTGGTGTTTTCACCCGATTGTGAAAGCACACTCTCCTGTAGGATCCGAGTCCTAAATCCTCTGCTTGCAAAGAAAAAACAATTTCTCCAAGGTTCTTATTATGCTGATTTTGATTACCAATGATGCTGTTAAAATGAAATGCTAGGAACACCTTAGGGTTTGCAAATGGATGTTAACAAGGGGCACTATGGTTTATTAACCTTGAATTTTCAGTGGACTCAAAATGAATAAAATCTGTTTTCACCTTTAGTTCCGATGGATTTTCAGCTTTTTTATTTGAATACAGTAATTAAACTGCTGAAAACAAAGTACGGGTTTGAAAAGCAAAGACAAAAGTAAATAAAAATAAGAATAAATTACAATCGTAAAGTTGTCATTAATTAGATGAAACTGAAGATACTGAGGCTTTCTACATACAACCTAACCTAATGAACCTGCACATTCACACAATCCAAATAGGCTAGGTGCGGGTCTCGAGGGTTTCTACTGTAATTCCAGATTCAAGCGTTCGCATGAAGCAACCAAGAGATCTTGCATTAAACTTCACCTAAAAGCCTAAGAAATCTGGAAGGGAAAGATAGACATTAAAATCATGTATGCAAAAGTGACTCCTTCTTTCTCATCAATGAGATGCCAACTTTCTGTATTTTATATTAAATGATAACTCAATTACACTCAAAAAATGTTCCAGGGCATAAAAAAATTCCAGAACAAAAAGAAGGAAATTGCCCAAGTACAGGCCCAGAATAGCACGAAGCTCTTGTCTCTGCAACTCTGCAATCGGCAATTTCCAACCCTTCCTTCAATCTGCATTTCTGGTTTTATAGTACCGCAATGGCTCTTCGATTCCCTTTGTCGCTTCATTTCATCTTCCTGCAAATGACCTTTCAAATTCCTGCTTTTCCTTGCTTTTAATTCATACTGGATGCCCAAACACGCAAAATTTTCCACTGCATGTAACGTTCCTGCAATTTCGACACTTGTACGCCACGTGTCACACGCTCTCTGCGCCTTCTGTAACGCCACTCTGTGAAAAACCTGACAAAAACTGCATGCCGCCTGTTCAGCTTCTTAGCCGCGATAACGCGACATGTCGCGAAATCGCGACATGTCGCGATATCGCTACACTCCTTCCGACCGAATGTCTTTGGCAGCTCCTCGTAGCGATATCGCTACCACTTTTACCTTAACTCCTTCATAAATGGTAGCGATATCGCTACCACTTTTTTTAAGCCCTCCTTTTTTGCAACTACTCTTGCTTCTTTCTGAAATGGTAGCGATATCGCTACCACTTTTACTTTAGCTTCTTTCAAAGTGTAGCGATATCGCTACCCTTTTAACTTTGAGTCTTCTTTCAATGCGTAGCGAAATCGCTACCTTTCTCCTCGCCTCCTTGGCAACTTTACGTCGCGACATCGCGACCATTATCATTCTCTTGCCCTCTTCGACAAACCGTCGCGATATCGCTACCTTTTTCCCTCAACCTTCTCAACCTCGCGATATCGCTACCGCTTTATCTTCCGTACGCCTTGCAAAACCGTCGCGATATCGCGACCATTTTCTCTCCTACCTTTCAAAACACGTCGCGAAATCGTGACCATTTTCTCCATCCTACTTTCCAAACACGTCCGAAATCGCGACCATTTTCTCCTCCGTACACCTTTCCAATCTCCAAATCGCACTCTCCTCTTCATCCTTTCGATATCGCACTTTTCCCGTACACCTTTCCAAAACACTCTGAAATCGCGACCTTTTCATCATCCTTACTAAACCTCGCAAATCCTGACCATTCTCATCCTTTTCCAACCTTCCATTTCACGACACCATTTCTTTTCTTCTCAGCGACATGTCACGATTTCTCGACACCCTTTCTTTTCTCCTCAGTGACATGTCGCGATTTTGCGACAACTTTCAATTTTCTTTTCTCTCCTCTTTGGCAGCGATGGAGCTACATGTCGCGATTTCGTGACAACTTTCCTGTTTTCGATAGCGATGGCGCGACATGTCGTAATTTCGTGACATGTCGCGATTTCGCGACACCTTTCAACACTTAGGCATTTTTTCTCTTTTCTTCAATTTTAGCATCTGGGTCACCGAGATTCTTCTCTGCAAGCCTCGCAAAAAGGTGGGTCCCCAATTTTGGGGTGTGTTGTGGATCAACCACAACAAATGGCGACTCATTGTCAAATGCTCTTGAGCATTTTAGTAAGAACCCAACCTCGAAACATATCACAAACTCGCAAATACATGTTAGCACATAAGCAAAATAACAAATGCCCAAAGATCAGAAGTACATGAATCATCGAATCATCAAGTATTAGCTCGGTGTGTGCAATGTGTTTTCATTCCCTATCGTTTGAAATTGATCAACATTCCATTATCAGCTTTGCATGAATGCATATATGGGATGGTGAATGATTTGTGTACCCTAATGAATGTGCAAGGAGATTTGCTTCCATAAAGGGCATGGTACTTCTTCTACTACTATGTACAAGCATTCAAGATTGCCAAACCCTCTTAGGATCCACTAGTTCATTACCTTATTGTATCCCAAAGTTGGTTATGAGTCCCTACTATCTAGAACCCATGTGCAAGTGAATGTGAAATCAGAACTTTGGGGAATCAGACTCCCAACCAACCGAGATGAGAGTTTAACCTTATCCTTACTATTCTGATTTAGAGTTCATTACCTCACTTTAAGCAAAATAATTAAACCAGTTATGGAAGAAATGGTCATGCTAGTCTAACCCTCTAGACAATCAGTGGTCTTGTTTTTTAGGCAAGACATGATGCCATGCATGGGCATATCTAACCCCACAATCCAAAACTTATCTCCATTTCTTTGGACCTTGGGGATGACTACCCATCCCTTGCAGAGGACAAGTAGTACGATCCTTACAATCCAAAATAAAGATGAGATGGGAAAAAATTATTTATTTATTTATTTATTTATTTTTTATTTCTTGGACCTTGGGGATGACTACCCATCCTGGTTAGGGACATGTAGTACGATCCTTACAATCCAAACTTTAGATGTAAATGGAAAATATTAATTTTGTTACTTAGACCTTGGGGATGACTACCCATCCCTTGCAGAGGACAAATAGTACGATCCTTACAATCCAAGACTGATTATGAAATGAGACATAAGAGCTTTGGGGAATCAGATTCTCAACCAACCGAGATGAGAATTTATACCCTATCCTTACTACTCCATGTGGGTCAAATCAAAGCTTTGGGGAATTGGATCCTCAACCTAAGTTCGATGAGGATTTAACCCTATCCTTACTACTCTGATTTTAGGCTTTAAGCTCTATGGAAGTGGTCAAAACCACTGTTTTAAGGATCATGTTGCATAATAGGATAGACATGAAATACTACTTTCGCCCAACCTTTCCCTCCAAGTTAGGTTTTGATCATTTTGCTCAAGATCCTTTTTAATGTATGAGACGTGCTTGGTTCTAGATATCTCAAGACTCAGTTTCCAACCTTAGGAGCTACTTACATACATGTTATAACACAACCCTAAGAGGATTTGACATACTTTAATGGCTTGTACCTAAGATGCATATGTAACTAAGATGAAATGTATGTAAAGTGAGATGGAGTATGAATGCATTATCTTCTTGAATTGCAAATGAAATGATTTGTCATGCAAAACTGACTCTTTCATGTATCACAAAATCAAACAATATAACTTAAAAATGTTTTATGCTATTTGTGGAGCTTTTACAAGACAATTCCAATATTTCATATTCTCCTAATCCTTAAGCATAAGTTGACATCTCAATTTTCTATTCTTTTTTTTTTTTTTTCAAAATTAACACACATGTCAATTGAAATCAAATCCATAATCAAAATCCTAACTAAACTAACAATCCTAAACAATAAAAACAAAATCTGAAAATCCCTCACCAAAACCAAAAGAATAATATCAAAGTCTCACAACCTAAGGGCTAAAATAATGCTTTAAAATCTGCCCATTAACCGGTAGCATGAAATCTTCCCCTTCTAATGTTTTTAGCCTGAAGGTATTCTTCCCAAGAATCTCTGAAATCTGATATGGGCCCAACCAAAGACAATCAAACTTTTGATGATTCCCTTTTTCCTCATGTCTTTTGTCCCATAGTAATACCAAATCTGAAATTCTGAATGATTTAACTTTGGCCCTTCTGTCAAACCATCTCTTGATAACTCCCTGGTGTTTATTCATGTGATTCATGGCCTCTTCTCTCTTTTCATCAAGGTGCAACAACTGGCTCAACCTGGCTTCAACTTGATCATCTGGTCCCCAAGTACTCTTGTATGAAATGTAAGGTCTCGCAACTTCAAATTTGCTGGAAATATCGGGTCTTGCCCATAGACCAAATGATAGGGAGTATTCCCTATGGATTCTTTCACTCTGGTCCTATCTCCCCAAAGGGCAAACTTTAGTTGATTGTGCCAGTCCCGAGGGTTCTTTTCCAACAACTTCTTAATAGTATTCAACAAATTCTTATTTGAAGACTCGGCCAACCCATTTCCTTGAGGATAGTAATTGGATGCAAACTTTAAGCTCACTTTGTTATCATATGCCCAATCTGCAAATTGTGTAGAAATAAAAGCTTTACCATTGTCACCGACAATAGAGTCGGGCATTCCAAATCTTGTTATAATTTGATCCTCAAGAAATTTAATCACAACATCCGTGGTGGCATGTTTAGTAGGAATCGCCTCCGTCCACCTTGTACAATAGTCTGTAGCTGTCAAAATGAATTTGTGAGAATCAGAAGAATTTGGGTTAATAACCCCGATAAAATCTAGTCCCCACTGTGCAAACGGTCTCATTTCGACTACAGGTCGCAACGGCATGGCTGCATTTCTTTCTCTATTTGCCGCCACTTGACGGATGTGACAAGATCGTACATGGGTATGCGCATCCTTGAAAATATGTGGCCAGTAGTATCCTCGCTCTCGGGATTTGATGTGTTGTAGCATTGGCTGCACCATGACCAGTTCCATGTTTCTCGTGAAATTCTCGCAACACCCCGGCAGCTTCTTCTTTGTTCAAGCACCTCAGGTAGATGCCTTCATGATTCTTCCTGTAAAGCACACCAGATTTTATTAGATAGTTAACAGACTTAAGCCTTAAAGCTCTTCTCTGTGTTGAATTCAGATTAGAAGGACACTTACCAATCAATAAAAAATTGCACAATATCAACATACCGACTCGTCCTTAGCCATGTATTCTGTATTTGAGCATTGACCTCTTATTTGCGGATTATTTTCTGCGATCGCCTTTGCCGATCCTTGTCCTCGAACTAGTTTCATTGGTTGGATTTCGAGATCAAATTCTTGGATGGTTGAAATCCATTTTCCTATCTTCTCACCTAGTTCATTCCGTAAAAACATGGTCTTGACAGCAGAATCGGGCACGATGGCGATAATTTTGCTGTGCACGATGTAGTGCCTAAATTTTTTCATAGTTTTAAAAAGTGCGTACATTTGCTTATCAAGGATTGAATACCTTAATTGAGCATCTTTTAGAGGGGCACTTAAAAATGCAATGGGCCTTTCGGCACTATCCTCACCTTTTTGGGTTAAGACACTCGCAAAGGAGTGTTCTGATGCAAAAGCGTAAATATAAAAAGGCTTGGAGTAATCTGGGCTTATAAGGACAGGGGCTCTGGAAATGGCATCTTTGATATTCTGGAAAGCCACTCTACTTTCCTCGTTCCATTTTACATCCACATCTTTCTTGAGCATCTGGTTCAGAGGTTTGGCTATCTCAGCAAAGCTAGAGATAAACTTCCTCACAAAATTGACTTGCCCAAAGAAAGATCTCAGCTCTTTTTTACTGCTCGGGAGAGGTAGGTTTTGGATAGCTTGTATCCTTTTTGGGTCGATGGATATGCCCTCTTTTGAAATGATGTGACCCAACAATTTCCCTTTCGTTACTCCGAAAATGCACTTTTTGGGATTTAAGGAAATTCCATGTTCTCTCCATCTTTGAAGCACTTTCTTCAAATCTTTAACATGATCCTCTCTCTTCTTCGAGAAAACTGGGATATCATCCACATACACGATGATGCATTTGCCTATTAGCCCTTTGAATGCGTAATCCATGGCGCGTTGAAAAGTTGCACCAGCGTTTAACAGTCCGAACGACATTCTCTTATATGCAAATGTCCCCCACTTGGTAGTGAAGGCTGTTTTCATCCTGTCATCTGGATGTATAAGAACTTGGTTGTACCTAGAATATCCATCGAGAAAGGACATCATTTCAGATCCATTTACCATTTGCAGAATTTCATCGATTGATGGTAATGGATAATTATCTTTTTGAGAGGCTTTATTAAGATTTCGAAAATCTATGCACAGCCTAATCTCTCCACTCTTTTTCTTACTGGAATGAGGTTGGCCACCCAGGTTGAGTGCCTAACAGGAAAAATGATTTTCGCTTCCAATAATATTTTAACCTCCTTTTCGATCAAAGGCTCCAATAGCGGGTTAACAACTCGCTGTCTTTGCCTAAAAGGCTTGGAGTCTGGCTTCAAAGGGATGGTATGCGTGATAATGTTCTGGTTGTAAGTCTTCAGCTCATTGTAGTTCCAAGCAATACAATCTATGTAATGCTTCAAAGCCTGTATTATATTGCTCCTTTCTTCCTCTGTACATGCCTTTGCTATGTACACCTCCTTTGGATTGTCTGCACTCCCCAGATTAATTGAATCGCATGCATCTTTGGGGAGCGGGACTCTTTTTCTTTTCTTGTTCTTGCATTCCATGTCGAACATCTTTTCTAATGAAACCACGTCTTTAGGAATTTTGTTGGATTGATACGCAGTTTCACTTTATTTTGTTTCATCCTGCCACCTTTGTTCCTCATCGATCACCTGATTTTCAAAAATACCCGAGTTTGTGACAAACTTGAAGATGTGCCTGTCACATTCAAAAACCTGGAAATTCTTCACATTATCAGGTATTGATGGACAAGGAACCAACTCAATGGAAAACTTTTTACATCTTTTTATATCCACCGGGTTTAACATGCCCGCGATGACTGCAAGAGAGTCTGCTATTCGATTTCCTCTCCTAGAAATAAGGGCTATGTTGAATGCATCAAACTCCTCCATGAGGTCCATAACCCTAGTCCTATAAAGGCTCGCACTTTTGTCGCGGCATGTATACTCGTCCTTTGATTTGCTTGACAACCAACTCAGAATCTCCCAAAACCTTCAAGCATTTAACATGTTTGCTCAATGCTAGACGTAAACCATAGATCAATGCTTCGTATTCTGCCACATTGTTTGTGCAAGGAAATTGCAGTCAGTAGGCAGCCAATAATGGTTTACCTCCTGGACCAGTGAGCTCGACTCCAGCTCCTGCTCCCTGTCTAGACTTTGATCCATCAAACTTGAGCAACCACGTGTAATCCTTTTCCTCAGAAGAACCACCATGACACACTTCTTCTTTAAGTTCATCAACAGCTTTCTCAACATCAAGAGCATAGACCCCTAGGTCTGGCTCATAAAACTGAACCTCATTCGGCTTGTTAAAATCCGTTATAATCTCCTTAAGCCTCGGTTCGTTTTCCACTCTGATTTGGTTAGCAATGCCCTTCCATGGCAGCCACATATGCGAGCAGTCTGTTGCAAAATAGCCATTCAGCGTTTTCATCCAATCTCTCGCAAGTAACATTCCATACCTACTTGGGATGTTAACCACCAAAATGTCCACAACCTGCTGAACCCTGGGTTCAGAATTCAATTGAATCTTGACATCATATAAAGTCCCTACTACATTTACCTCTGAACGGTCCAATTGCAAGACCGTGCATTTGGATGAAACCGGTTGTAGACCCAAGCATTTGACATATCTCCGTAGGCATGAGGTTGCTCGTGGCTCCTGTGTCCACCAAACAGTTATGCAAGTTCTTACCCGCAATTCTCAGAGTCAATAAGAATGGCGGGACATCCCTTCTCTCCTTTCGCAAAATCAGATGGGATTCAGCTCTTTTTTCCTTCCACATCGGATCAGGTGAGTTCAAAGCTCTTATCAACGCCTCCTTTTGACCAGGCAATTTAGTTGCGTCCAAGAATGAAAGGCTAGATTTGGACTTCTTCATATCCTCCACCACGTCATAATTTGGTTTTTCGAATTTGACTGTCTTCTGGACGTCATTGGACATTTCTCTTCCGAGTGGAGGGGGAGGGTTGTTACTTGCCTTTGTATCTGGAGGAAGAATAGAATTGTTTGGAGGTGTTGATGAGGTTTTAGGGGCTTTAGATTTACTCCTCAAATGGTACCCATGAGTCCCCTTTCTGAAATCTCGAAAAGCTTGCACCTCCTGTTCCAAAACTTCATCTTCTTCCTCCTCGCTCTCACCCTCTTGGTGATATACTGTTTCCATCACCATAATATTTTCATCTTGCTGATACGATGGATCCTCATTTGATACTAGTTCCAAATCATCAACTTGTGCCTGAAGACAATGAGTGTATCTAGCAATCTCGGGACAATTCCTCTCATTGTGTTCTTTTGTGTTATGTAACCCGCACCCTCTTTCCCATGCCAAATCTGAAAGATTCAAAAGAGAATTGGATTGGCTAGGGCCTGCGAAAGCATCTAATTGATTAGCAATGGGAGCAGGAACTCCCCCATTGTTTGGCTTAGTGTTCCAAGTGCCTCCCTCTATTGTTAAAATTCTGACTTGGGTGAGGGGCACGGGACTCATGCTTCTGCTGTTGAACCCTCGTCATTACTTAGTTTATGCACTAGTTTCTTGAGCTCTTCGACTTTCGAAAAGACATCCTTCGGTGGAACCACATTGTTGTTAACCCCCATTGGATTTGCATAATTGATGGGGTCTTGATTCCACATTTGGGTGGGGTTCTGAGGAATTGGATTCCCATATGGATTGATACCTTGAATTGGGATTGGATTCGGAACAGGAACTATGGCTTGAGGATTGACTTGACTAGTTTCCTGCGTAGTTGATTGACTGTTCTGCAAAAATGCAGGAACAGGTGGAATGGCTGTGATTGGTTGGATTGGAATGGGTGCATATGCGGGTGCTGGTGGATACGGCTGCTGATATGGGAAGGCGTTCATACTTGGCATTTGTGGTGCCATGAGTTGATTTGCTTGGGGAACTTGACCATATGGAGCACACTGTCCCAACATAGGCATCTGGGTAAACCCGTAGCCTTGCGGTGTCAATTGCTCGCTCAATAGTCATGGCTTCATTATAGGCCAAAGCCAGCGTGGTGACCTGAGGATTACGCCTTGCAAACATGGCTGTCATGGGGTCCAATGCCCCAAAATATATCTGCAAAGCCACTGCAGGATCGATGGCAAAATGTCTAATTGCTCTGTTATAGTTCTTTTGGAATCTCTGATTAAACATTCGGATTGGTTCCCCTTGGCCCCGTTTGCATGTAATAAACTGATTGTAAATAGTTGCGGGATCTAAGGGTGACCTAAATTGATTGACAAAGGCATTTTCCATTTGTGTCCAAGAGGTGATTGAACCAGTTGGCAAGCATATATACCATTCATATGCTATTGGATCCAAGCTCATGGGGAAAAGTCTACAGGCTACATCTTCATGCTGAACTTGCAGCCTAATTAAAACATCCCTATAGGCTTGGATATGTTCTTCTACTGTTCTTAGGCCATCTGGCTTGTATTTAGGCAGAAATATTTCAATGTTCTTGGGGATTTCATGGATATCCCCAACAATATTCAAAGGAGTATTGTTAGCTCCATACCAAGGAGCTGCTGGAGCTTGAGCCATTTGACTCAGAATTGATGTAGACAGACCTACAATAGCAGTAGAAATATTACTAACTATAGGCACACTAGGGGCAAAGGATATTACTGGCGTAGGTCCACTCGACGTTCCTCGAGAAAACAGGCCTTTTGCTACCGGAGTGCTTACGACTTGCTTGGCTTTACCCTTGGGAGTACCAATAAGGTCGTGAAAAATGGTTTCTCCGGTTGTTTGAGACCCGGTCGCAATACGACGTGGTGGGTCCAAACTGCCCGAGGAAACCCTCGGCTAGTTCGAAGAAAACCTGCAACAAACACAAAAATAGTGTTGCAGCTTTAGCCGTAAATAATTTCAGAATTAAATCAAAAACAAAATATTCAGATATAAAAATTGAAATAGATAAACCGATTCGGGCCCTCCTTCTAGCGCCAATCTGTTGAGTGGTGTTTTCACCCGATTGTGAAAGCACACTCTCCTGTAGGATCCGAGTCCTAAATCCTCTGCTTGCAAAGAAAAAACAATTTCTCCAAGGTTCCTGTTATGCTGATTTTTGATTACCAATGATGCTGTTAAAATAAAATGCTAGGAACACCTTAGGGTTTGCAAATGGATGTTAACAAGGGGCACTATGGTTTATTAACCTTGAATTTTCAGTGGACTCAAAATGAATAAAATCTGTTTTCACCTTTAGTTCCGATGGATTTTCAGCTTTTTTATTTGAATACAGTAATTAAACTGCTGAAAACAAAGTACGGGTTTGAAAAGCAAAACAAAATAAATAAAAATAAGAATAAATTACAGTCAAAAAGCTGTCATTAATTAGATGAAACCGAAGATACTGAGGCTTTCTACATACAACCTAACCTAATGAACTTGCACTTTCACACAATCCAAATAGGCTAGGTGCGGGTCTCGAGGGTTTCTACTGTAATTCCAGATTCAAGCGTTCGCATGAAGCAACCAAGAGATCTTGCATTAAACTTCACCTAAAAGCCTAAGAAATCTGGAAGGGAAAGATAGACATTAAAATCATGTATGCAAAAGTGACTCCTTCTTTCTCATCAATGAGATGCCAACTTTCTGTATTTTATATTAAATGATAACTCAATTACACTCAAAAAATGTTCCAGGGCATAAAAAAATTCCAGAACAATGAAGGAAATTGCCCAAGTACGAGCCCAGAATAGCACGAAGCTCTTGTCTCTGCAACTCTGTAATCGGCAATTTCCAACCCTTCCTTCAATCTGCATTTCTGGTTTTATAGTACTGCAATGGCTCTTCGATTCCCTTTGTCGCTTCATTTCGTCTTCCTGCAAATGACCTTTCAAATTCCTGCTTTTCCTTGCTTTTAATTCATACTGGATGCCCAAACACGCAAAATTTTCCACTGCATGTAACGTTCCTGCAATTTTGACACTTGTACGCCACGTGTCACACGCTCTCTGCGCCTTCTGTAACGCCACTCTGCGAAAAAAAACTGACGAAAACTGCATGCCGCCTGTTCAGCTTCTTAGCCGCGATAACGCGACATGTCGCGAAATCATGACATGTCGCGATATCGCTACACTCCTTCCGACCGAATGTCTTTGGCAGCTCCTCGTAGCGATATCGCTACCACTTTTACCTTAAGCTTCCTCTTTATGAAATGGTAGCGATATCGCTACCACTTTACCTTAGCTTCTTTAATGGTAGCGATATCGCTACCACTTTTAATGGTAGCGATATCGCTACCACTTTTAACTTAAGCCTGCTTTCATGAAATGGTAGCGATATCGCTACCACTTTGACTTTGAGCTTCTTTTCGCAATGGTAGCGATATCGCTACCTTTTGAACTTTGAGTCTTCTTTCTGCAAGGCGTAGCGAAATCGCTACCATTTCTCCGTCGGGCCTCCTTGGCAACTTTACGTCGTGACATCGCGACCATTATCATTCTCTTGCCCTCTTTCGACAAACCGTCACGATATCGCGACGTTTTTCCCCCTCGAACCTTCATGCAGCTTTCTGTCGCGATATCGCTACCGCTTTTATCTTCCGTACGCCTTGGCAAAACCTGTCGCGATATCGTGACCATTTTCTCCATCCGTATAGTTTCCAAAACACGTCGCGAAATCGCGACCATTTTCTCCGTCCGTATAGTTTGCCAAAACACGTCGCGAAATCGCGACCATTTTCTCCGTCCGTACACCTTTGCTGCAATCGGTCGCGAAATCGCGACGTCTCTCCTCTTCGAGTCCTTTAGTTGCTTCCTGTCGCGATATCGCGACGTTTTTCCGCTTCCGTACACCTTTCCAAAACACGTCGCGAAATCGTGACACTTTTCATCACCCGTACGCTTCGGCAAAACACGTCGCGAAATCGTGACCATTCTCATCCTTTTCCAACGGCGTGTCGCGATTTCGCGACATCATTTATTTTCTTCTCAACAGCATGTCGCGATTTCGCGACACCTTTTCTTTTCTCCTCAGCGACATGTCGCGATTTCGTGACAACTTTCAATTTTCTTTTCTCTCCTCTTCGGCAGCGATGGAGCTACATGTCGCGATTTCGCGACAACTTTCCTGTTTCCGGCAGCGATGGCGCGACCAGTCGCGATTTCGCGACACCTTTCAACACTTAGGCATTTTTTTCTCTTTTCTTCAATTTTAGCATCTGGGTCACCGAGATTCTTCTCTGCAAGCCTGCAAAAAGGTGGGTCCCCAATTTTGGGGTGTGTTGTGGATCAACCACAACAGGTAGATTTGATTTTTTTTTGGTATGTTTTAGGCTTTTGCCTTCAACCTTTATTTTAGCATGATGAGGTTGTTCTGAATAAGGTTTTGAGGCATTTTGATTGCTTTGTTCTTTTTCTTAGCTTGGTGTGTTGGTCATTGGACCATTTTTGGGATTGAAAAAAAAAAAGAGAGGGAAAAGAGAAGGGGATAGCAAAGATGTTAGTTTGTATCCTTATCAATGTTTTAAGACTAGAAATATATGAAACAATAGAATTGTATTACAGAAATCTCTACGAGTACTGTAAACACACTAAAGAATATCGTTTGAAATTTGGGATAAATGAAAGTTGTCAGTTTTGCAAGATAGGGTGAAGCATTTTGTATAATTCATCTTACTCATTTGTTTTCAGGATACATTGCATAAATACTTTGAGTCTCATTCCATTCCATATTCCAAAAATGACCACCAAAAACATGTCAGACCCTCTTAGGATCATTGCACAATAAACATTAAGTAAGGTCTTGAGATTGGAAACTAATGCCGCATTGTCTTGAATTAGACACGTTCTGCACATATAAAGAACATCTTGGGCAGAATGGTTGAAACCATACTTGGAATAAAAATGTAAAGCGAAAAGAATTTTTCTTATCTGTCACATCATGCAAAACATAGTCCATGAAACAGTGGTTTTCACCA
Source organism: Wollemia nobilis (assembly GCA_028583015.1). NCBI lineage: Eukaryota > Viridiplantae > Streptophyta > Pinopsida > Araucariales > Araucariaceae > Wollemia > Wollemia nobilis. Next base: position 1,443,651 of record JAQPPZ010003072.1, read on the forward strand.
CTCCCACAATACTTAAAACCCATTTGGATTGGAAGGATAGTACTACATATCCCTTGCAAGGATGGGTAGTCATCCCTAAGGTTCAAGGAAGCCATTACTACTCCACCTCCATCACATAATTTGGACTGGAAGGATCATACTACATGTCCCTTGCAAGGATGGGTAGTCATCCCTAAGGTTCAAGGAAGCCATTACTACTCCACCTCCATCACATCATTTGAGTTGGAAGGATCGTACTACGTGTCCCTCACAAGGATGGGTAGTCATCCCTAAAATTCAAGAAAGCCAAAGACAAAGCCTGGATTATGGGGTTGATCTCCATCAGGGCTATAGATGCATGAATGGCAGTGGAGTAGGCTCATGCGTGGCAACATATCTCATTTAAAAGCAAGACCTCTGACCGCTTACACGGACAGGCTAGCCTGGCAGTTTTATCCACAACAGGTTTAATCATTTTACTTAAGATGAGGTAATAAACCCAAATCAGAGTAGTAAGGATAGGGTTAAATTCTCATCACGCTTAGGTTGAGAATCTGATTCCCCAAAGCTTTGATTTCACTTACACATTCACATTGATTCAATATGGTAGTGGCACATAACCAATCTTGAGATTGAGTGTATGAACTCAATACATGCATGATCGGTCCTAAGAGGGTTTGATAGTTTTAATGTTTCTGCTCATGCTACTAAAAGTTTATGAGTCCTTACAAAGCAGGCCAGTCATAGTTTATTATTCTGGCAATACATTCAATCTTGCATGGACCTGCCATGATTCATTATATGCATTCATGTGAAACTAACAATAGAATGTGGAACTATTTCAAATGATAAAGAATGAATCACTATGCACACATTGAGCTGATGCTGAATGATTCTAATGTTTCATGTATTTCTGGTCTATTTACAGTCTTTGGATATTTGCTAATGCTTGCAATTGAGTTGTAGGTTTTCAGGTTGGGTTCTCATCAAAATTCTCAGGAGCATTTCCCAGCAGAGTCGCCATTTGTTGTGGCTGCTCCACAATGAGCCCCAAAAATTGGGGACCCACATTTTTGTTTTGAAAGTTCGATGTTTGTAGTTTGTTTTAAGAGTCTATGCCTTTGTCTTGTCGTGGCTTTTGCAATTGTCGTGGGTTTTGCAATTGTTGTTGGTTCTTATCGACAATATTTTATTGTCGATGATATTTGATTGTCGACAACTTTTATTGTCGACGATTTTTTTTTTTTTTTGTCATCAATTTCTTGTCGACGACTTTGGTCATCAATTTCTTGTCGACGATTGTTTGACAATTTCTTGCGACATCTTGTCGGTGTTAAATTGTTGTTAATAATCTCATGGTTTGGGGATGTGTGCATGTTTGATAAATTTTCCATTATTGTTAACCATGTAAAGTTGCCCCATTCAAATTTTAAAATCAAATTAAAAAATTATTAAAAAGTAAATAGAATAAAGCTTTTTATTCTATTATTTTCATTTTGTTATACATATATATAACTAAATGAAAGTAATAAAATAAAACATAAAATAAAAAATAAAAAAAATAATAATAATATAAAATAAAGGAAAAGCATCTTCATGCTTACCTTGATTTTATATTAAAACTGGTAATATGTTTATAAAAATTTAAATAAAATTGTAATACATCATTGTTCATGCAGTGCAGGAGAAACTCAGCCGCAGTGACATCCTGGAAGGCGGATGACTTTAAGAGTGTGAACGGACATTGTGGACACCCGTCGATGATGATGCAATCAGAGACTTGACGCATGGCAAGCTCGATGATGAAGTGTGACGGACCCGTGGTAGGATGTACACGCAGCAATGGTGGTTGAAGGTGCAATTGGACAGAGACCGCCCAGATTACTGGTGACGGAAACACAGAATACAAAGGGACAACGCTGCTATGTGGCAATAGTATATTACGTAGACCAATGGTGGCCAACGAGGTGGCAATAATTTGGCTTAATGCGAGTGGTGAGCTCAACCCGACAGTGAGGAGCAAGCATCGTGGCATAATTGGAGATTGAGCATCAACGATGACTATGTTGACGTGACTCCATGAAGACCCCACGACTCGGATGACTCGGCAACGTGAAAGCCTAAAATGTGACATTGATGATGGAGATAAGAGTGGAAGGATAAAGTTGAAGACGTGTACATCCGATCAGATGAGGATAGCAAATAACAAGGTTTACCCGAATCATGGGAGATCGACGCCCAAGAAGAGGAGCCCCATCGTAAGCATGTGGAAGGTGTCAGAAGGTAAAAGTGGTCATTATGTTTATGGGATTGATTCACACCCAAAACGGCCATGATATCAAATTAAATACAATACAACAATCTTGATGAAACAGTTATTCTGCTGTGCAAACATACACATATCAACAATGCAGGTCGCAAGCAGGGATAGAAGATGGGGATGTCACTAGGAGAAATAAATGTGGACCCGTGGATGATCCAGCATGGGGTCAGGGAGTGTGACATGGCAAAATTCCAAGCATAGGAGCTGGCCAGTGGAATGGCTGTGTTGGCATTGTAAAAATAACGTAGAGACGCAGTAGTTAGGGCATTCATCAATGGCAATAAAAGCATAGCATAGGGCATTATCATTTTACCCGAAAAGAGAATAATATAGCGTGACTCGATAATTCTAGGGAAATTTACCAGGTTCCATCATGCGCAGGCATCATGGATTCTACATAGAAATGGATAAACATGACCGTTTCACAGCAGAGTAGCGGTATTCACCTGCAGGGTTCTGCGGGTAAGACGGGGTCAGAAGAACAGATTTGTTAGGTGCCCAGGAATGATGATAGTTTCCAGGAGAAGTCAGCACTAGGTGCAGGAAGCGGTATTAGGCGCTACAAGCCCTAAAAATGTTGGATAGATTTGGTATCCTTATAAAGCAGCGCAGAGGCATTCTATTCCATTTGTTTGATATCTGTTGCGGTCGTCGAGGAGAGAAGCTGCGTTGGTAAATTTTGCAAGGGGCCACAGCAGAATGAAAGGTCATCAAGGACATCAAAGCCTCAGGTTGTCAGAATGGATGGCACAGAATGAAAGGTCACCGAGGACATCGAAGCCACAGGTCGTCGGGAGTCATGGTGATCGAATGAGCAGGCAAGGAATGTGGTTTGATTCAAGAGATTCATCACCAAGGTATAAGGTGATTTGTAAATATAACCTATGGTGGGTTTTTTTTTTTAAATCTATGCTTTGCGAAGGGTCCATGGGAGCCATAAGGTATGAAACGAAGTTCAATTTTTTTTATTATTGTTTTTAATATCATGATATTAAGGGAGTTATAAGCAGTGGAAGTTCAAAGTTTATTTTTTTTTTGTTTTTTTTTTAATATTATGATATTAAGGGAGTTATAAGGGAAATATTAGAAATTTCAATATTATAATACAGGAGGTATAAGGAGTTCTAAAAAAAAATGAAATAAAATAAAAAATAAATAAGATACTATTTCTTTTGGTTTTATTATTTAGGTTATGTAAGATATGGGGAGATATAAGGAAAATAAAGAGTCATATTTGGGAAGTTGAAATGAACCAAGGGTTTTGGAAACTTTAAATGTTCAAGGAGGTCATTGTACAAGGGGCTAGAAATTGTAGAAAAAAGACCATCTTTCGGAATAAAAGAGCTTTTATTTGGCAAGAGCAACTTTTGTGTGTGAAATCAAAAGGAGACTGAAACTAAGACTGTTGTTATTTCTGTAAACCTTTCCTTTGCATTATTGCTTCTTGTATCTATTTTTTATGCCATGAAATGGGTTATGATAGGTGAATGATAGAATGATGCAATTATTTTTTTCCATAGAGTCTTGCATCTGATATAATCTTACTATGTTTATGTTGCAGGTATGTTAGGTCAGGTTGTTTTAGAATTTCATCTCATAACTTGGGGTTTTGCAGGGAGGAGATTGCTAACCAAATTAATGTTCTATTTTGGGTTTTTCCAGCTAACTTTTGTAAATAATGTTTCTATTTTAGTTTTTTGATATTTAGATTAATCTTACCTTAAAATCTACTTTTCTGATTCTGGTCCATTCCAAAAATTTTGCATGCGTTTTCCTTCTATTCTGGTCCATTCCATAATTTTTGCTAATTGTTCTTTGATTTTGGTCCATTCTAGAAATTTTGCATTTGTTTTCATTCTATTTTGGTCCATTCCAAAATTTTTGCTAATTGTTCCTTGATTCTGGTCCATTCCGAAATTTATGCTAATTGTTCCTTGATTTTGGTCCATTCCAAAATTTATGTGGGTTAATTGTTCCTTGATTCTGGTCCATTCCAGAATTTATGTTCATAAGTAGTTATTTTATTGTCATGAATAATATAAGTTATGAAGAAGGTAAATAAATCGGTCAAGAGTATGCTCTGTGTCTGCGCTTGAGAAAGTGATCTACTTGCACCAGAAATTGGAGGTTTTTTTTACAGATCTAATGTTTCCCAAAGAAAACTAGGGATTAATAGGGGAGAAGAGAAAGCTACTTCTAGACCCACTTCTTTAATTTAGATTTTCATTCTTGCATATCCAAGCACCTTCATCTAATTTTCAGATAAAATATGGGTTTAGGAGGGCTACTAATTCCAAAGGCACATTAAGTCAGATCAAGTGAATGAATCCTAACTTTCTAACTTACTAATTTTTGCTAACATTACTAACACCAAATGCTAACATAGGGATAGTGGAACACTTTTAAATGAAGATAAAACAAATCCGCTAACTCTAAAAATGAACCTCATGTTAAAGGCACGGAGCTTAAAATGAAGTGGCTTATACCACACACTTTCTCATTTGGAATCTTTTTAAGCTGAAGATGAAAGAGGTTACTAACTGGGTTTCGGGTAGATCACTTTAATCTTAAGAACATTAAAAGAAGCTATCTTCACATTTGGTTGATTTAATGGATTGTGGTTGCAAAGTACTTGTTTGAATCATTAAATGCCCCTTGTTAACTATTATTTGCATGGTTTAAGTTATTCTGGTATACATTCATTTATTTGCTTTAGTATTTATTGATTACATGCACATGAATGTTTTTTCACAAGAACCTTGGAGAAATGAATAATGCTACTTAATTTCTTTGCAAGAGAGAGTTTCCTGTTTGATACTCTAGTTGTGGTGATCATTTTGCTATAGGGAAAAATATTCACTCAACACTCTCTTCAACAATAATTATTATAAAACAAGGTTTCATCACAACTCTCAAACCAGAAAACCTTGAAGCATTCAACCAACCACTTTTGAAAAGAAAACCACTATCAATCCTTTTCTCTCCATTGATATTTCAGAAATCAACCACCATAATCAATCAATAGGAGAATGTGCCCATACCTTTTATGAAAATGAATAAGCCTCTTTAAAAATATACCACAATCATAATATTCTTTTGCCAATCTTCATGAGGGTTAGGAGAAATTACAAAACAAATATCATAACCTTTTACACCTTATTTCTCCTAGTCAAAAATCACATCCACCACTAGAAAATAATTAAAAATAATTATTTCCTTATTTAATTAAGCATAGCATGAATATCACCACAACCATTTACCATTCCCTTATTTCTCTTAAAAATTACTTTGCACTAATGCACAACTCACTAAGCTCCTTAATACAAAAAATCCCACATCAAATAGTGCAAAATATAAGCCACAACTCATAAATCACATCACCATAGCATACCCTCAATAATGGTGCATCAAACCTTAGCTTTGACAAATTAAAACATTAATTTTTCATTCTTCAAAAATTGCGGCGACGGGCATACCTTTGAAAACAAATTATTTTTGGCTCCAAAAATTGCGGTGACAGCAAACCATGCGAAAAATGAATTTCGGGTGACTCAAACCCGAGATCTGCAGTGAGTGCGCCTTTGCACTCCTTCCACCTACCAAGTGGGCTAAGCTTCCCACATGGAATATATTCCACCTCGTGATCCTTATGCTTCCTCTTATCACCCATGATTTTTAAAACAACACTTCACCCAATCCTATGAGAATCGAAAGTGCATAATTCGGAGGCGGATTAACCTTGGCAATAAGGATTATTTCATTCGAATTTCGGAGACCTTTTCCTTTCCTAAAGAGGCACCTTTTATACATGATGCGTATGGGGAAGAAATAATGTCGACGTCGGTGGAAAAGGGAGGGAAAAACAATTTGTTTAATTTTAAAATTTTAATTTTAATTTTAAATAAATTAAAATTTAAACTAAACCTTTAAAATTAAATATCTCCATCACCGGGGCACCTTTTTCGATGAAACAAAAATCCAACTTGGGTTTTAAGAAAAACCCATTTCAAATCTACCATCCATGGTTTAAAATAAAACCTTTTATTTTTCCTGCCTTGGTTTTGATAAAAACCCTTCCTTGCACTTTTATAAAACATAGTGCATACCATCATAGATCCTTTTGACATAAAATAACCTTTTGACATCAATGACAACATTTTATCTTAGGGACTCAAAATGTCCAACACAATGTAGCATAAGGTAGCAAACCTTTTTTCAATTTGTTTCCAAGTTGAATGAAGAGTAGGAAGATGAAGCCGATAGAAAATAAATATTCATGAGCCAATTTAATTTTAGATCTATGGTAGGGCAGCCATAACAATAACAAGAGATGGCCTTGATTTTAGATTAACCATATCTATATTTGGAAGCAATGAGAGCCAAACAACTTGCAGAAGCCAAGTTGCAAAAGATCAAAGGAGTACACTATTTCCTTCTTTCTTGAATCAAACAGAAGGTTTCCACCTCAACATCTTACTGATTTAATACTCCAACTTATTTGTAATGTTCCTTATTCTTTTAAATCTTTCAAATTACTACAAAACTATAAATAGAGGTCAAACCCTCACTTTAAAGGATAAACTCTAAAGTGTTTGCTTGCGCTACTGTTATACATTTTTTGCAAATCAATAGGAGCATTAGTTGGATGTTTACCTCAAACTTGTATCTTCTTTATTTTGTGGATTATCAATCTTTGAAATAATTTCTTCTACTACTACTATGATTAGTCTATTCTGCTAATATTGGATTGCTAGCTTAGAGAAAATTGAAATGCTTCACTTCTAAGTGTATACTTGGAAATAATTCTATTTTTTTGAGTCTGAGTATCAATATAATTCTACTAATTTGAATTATTTATTTCCTATATGTTGAATAATTATTGAAGTATGCATATGTGCTTCAATGTTGAATATCATTGAGTTGTGAATGTTGTTAATCTCAAGTGTTGTTTACTGGAAATTGAGTTGTCAAAAGTTCTTTGTATATGCCTATGTTATTAGCTTTATCAGTCCACTATTGATTCATTACTTACTAAACCCTTTATCCTTTCTACCCTTATATTTATACATTTAACTAATATTAAATGAATCAACATACAATTAGTTGACAAGGTATACCAACCTACTCTAGATGTTGGGTTAAAATTAATTTTGATCCATCCAATGTTGGGATCAAGGTTGTGATTAGTGGGTGTTCACCTTCCAAAAATCCATTGCAGATGATATTCAGTGCTCAATTTCACTTTGATGTCAATTAAAACACCAATAGGTCTTGGTCTAATGTTTTCTATTTTCATGTCTTAATAACCAACATGTTGCATACATGGTTATTAGCATTCTTGAGAAAACAATGTAAACAATGATGATATTGCATATTTTCTATTAATTTTGGTGATGATTTGTTTTCAAATTTAGCAACATCTTTCAAATGTTCTTTTGATTTCTTTCTTGAACCCTCATTTTCCTTTGATTTCTATCCATGATTTTTTTACAAACCAATTATTCTCAAATCAATTTCTTTGATGTAAAATGCCTTATGCCTCCCAAATAATTTCTTTAAAAAAACAATTAATTTTGAATCTTCAATCAAGCAATTAATTTATCATCTTCTTATAAGTCCCACAAATAATTTCAAATTCTTCAAATCTCAAATTTCATCAAATTTCATTTAGCAGTCATCATTTAATCGTTCAATCATTCATTTAATCATAATTAATAAAATTCACTAATTCTTATATCTCCCAAATTATTAAATTTCAAATTCATGTTATGTCTCCTAAATTTAATTCACCCCTTTATCAAATTATTTATTTTTCCTTATATCTCCAAATATCTTTAACTTATCTCTTTATTCAGTTTATCCATTCATCAATCGTATATCTCCAATAAGTATAATTCACAGCAAAAATACTTTATAATTCTCACCTTATGTCTCCAATATCAAATTGAAAAAATATTTCATTGTGCCACAAATGTCTAAAAAATAAAATTTACCTTATTTTATACTTGGTCAAACATCTTTTCAAAACTAAGAAATTGGCAGGGTGTAGGTAATGACATTTGTCAATTCATCAAGGTTTATTTTTCAATATTGTCAAGGGGAGTTTTACAATACCCATCATGAATTTGCACCTTATACCTTCATCTTCCTTATGGCTTAATTTTTAATAATGGCTCCTTCACTATAGATGGCTTCTCTTCTATATTTCTGGCAAATAACTTTGATATATATTTTCTCCATTGCATATCCGTCTCTATGAATAGAATATCCTCTTTGTTGGGAAAAAATTTAGCATCTATTATATACTATCATGTCACTAAATTTTCTTGATCCAATAAACATTATGAACTCTTGTAGATCCACCACTTTTCCTCAGTAAATAATTATGTAAAACTTTTGATAGGCTAAGGTAGAGAAACCCTAAACTGAGCTTATATTATTAACTCTTGTGCTTAACCATATATTTAGATAAAATGTGTTTTATTCATGAATTAACCAAGATTTACAATTCCTATTATATCCCTATCAATAGACCTATGCCTTATCCATTATCAATTGTAGCAAATATTTAAATAATTAAATGAGACAGAAAGAAAAATAAAGGAAGAACTAGGTCAATTATGTTCATTCAAATAATGTAACAAGCATAATTGAAATTCACTAATGAAAGAATCATCATTCACACATTCAAATGATGTAATATGTAAATGTGAAACATATACAAATTGAATAGATAAATGCCCAAAGGAGGAAGTAGGATTTGTATTAATATCAAAATGTTCTTACAATTTGAGTTTGGTTAAATAACCTAGATCTCATTAAGCCAATACAAAAAAATTATCAGTTTAAATGATGTAATAGAGAATTTTAGCTCTTCATTCTAATATAGTAATAAAGAGCTTCTTAACTTATGATCTAGCCACTAGAAATGATCACAACAAATTGGATACTTCCTTAGCAAGACTTGCATAATAATAGGGAAGAATAAGAGATGGCTATGGAAGACAAGACACAAAGAAAATACAATTGAAAATACAAGGGCACTTAGAATACCTGTGGAAAAAATTATCAATGTAAGACTTTATATTCTCTCTGGCTAATGCAACTCTTATTTATAGCTTATAGATAACCAATTATATTACAACTACCTGCATCTGGTCTCTCCATTTGGCTACATCTACATTGTTGATTTTGTTATGGCCTACAACTAGGTTATGGTTGTCTTGAGTTGTCTTATCCTAAAATTGACATTGGATACTTTCTAGCCTCTAGATCTTAATGTGGGCTATATGTGTGTTGAATTTTGGCTCTATACTTGGCTATTTTTGAACCATTGTATTTTAATCCCTTATTATTATATTTTTTTCTGATAGTGGGTCACAACTCACTTCTTATTGCTTCAGCACTATCTTTGTTGATGTCTTACTCTATATTTTTCCTCTTGTTAAGGCTAAGCAATTCCCACTATATTAACAATTTCATCATATGCCTTATAAAAAAAAATTCTACGAAGATTATTGTATCTATTGTCTAAAGTGTTTTATTTTTATGAATTTATGTTGGAAGGTCATTCCCTTGTGAATCTAGTAAATATTTATTCATTTCAAACAAATGATTGGCTTGTCAGGCCAGCTTATGTTCATCATCTTGATCACATTCAAAATCCTAAATTATGTTAGCAATTACATTATCAAAGTTGTTTTTTGCCACACATTCTTCAAGTAAGATTCTAGATTATCTTCTTCTAACATTTATTTCTTCTTCATATTATTCCATCACCTTGATAAAGGTGTTCCAACCAATCCTTTTTTTAGATACATGGATACCTTAACAAATTCTTTTTTAGAGTCATATGTTATGATCCCTTTGATAGTTATATGCTTGGAATGTAACTGCTCATATTTTTCTTCATTGTACTGAGGTAATTTTAGTGTCTACTTATTCCAACAAGATTTTTATGCTTTCAATTATTATAGTGATTGTAGTTATGTTTTGAAGTATTCTAATTAATATACCCATTTTTTCTTTCAACTTAGAGTACATTCTTGCTTTATATTCTTGAATAAATACATCAAAATCAAAGCTTTTAGTTGTTTTTGAGGACTCTATTTCTTGAGTTGTACCCTTAGGAAGAAACTAAGGGGTAGTCATCATTTTGGCTACTTCAATCTCCTTGACCTTATCTTGTAGTTTGTTTATTTCTACCTATAGATTTTTGTTACTAAAAAACTAATAATATCTTGACTCACCTTCATGAATTTATGGTGGTATGTCTTGCACATCACTAGCTTATACCCCTACCCATGTTGTAATTCTCTATCGATCAAGATGTCCTACTAAGAGGTGGATGAAAATTGAATAATAGAAGGAGGGAATTTGATCCTAGTCTTCTTTAATATCTTGTTGTATTGATACAAGTTCTTGGTGCATTTGATTACAAATGTAATCCTCCCATATATACATTGGGACTTGACTTCTTCTATTGCATTGTATTATATAATGTATGACTTCACTACTAACCCATGTTAAATATTTGACTCCCAGCATGATATTTATCATATCTACATAGTCTATTGCCCATGGTTTTAGCATGAATTTACTTAGAGGGAAATCATATGATACAGTCTGATCATACCCAAAGAGTTTTGTATAAGCAAATTTCTAAATATGGTGAGATTACATAGCTATCACCTTCATATCTAGAGTCGATGTAGTTGGACTTAACTAGAAAATTCTTCTAAAGCTATCAACTATAATTTTGAAGGTGGACCAATTGTTGACATCCTTGAATGCTTTGGTGATTGAATCATAGGCTACTATAAGCTATGACAGAAGATCCAATGAGTACTATATCATGGGGCATACTATTTTTCCCAATTTGTTAGTCCATTTGTTACAATATGGGCTAACCTTGTTTTAAATATTTTGCACACTTCTAAAATTATTTTCATCAATATCGAGTAACACTAACGATTTTCTTGAGTTTTCTCAAACCTGAATATTGTTGTATCTTCTAAATCCCATTATTGCTTGTGTTTTATTATCTTATCATTGCTAGACTTCTTTGAAATTCTAGTTATATACTTTCTGATAGATTTCCCAGGAATTGTTTTGTATGGCATAGCCTTTTTCAACCTATTGATGTTCATTACGGTACCTAGGGAAGTGCTTGATGAAGCCATAACTGCTATTGGGAATTCCTTGTAAAATTTGCAAACTTTGCCCTAGTTTCTTTGATAATATTTCTACAACTCATCAATGTAAGTAAAGTTTGATGTATTAGATATGGATTTATAGCAAATTGGTGAGTGGCTTTGCATGCTTAATTTTAATTGCTTCCAACTATGTCATTGTTCTCTACCACTCTACAACTACCACCTTGTGACTCATAATGGTTTCAACTGTCACAATACAGTAATTAGCTTTTGAGACCATTAATACTAATGCATAATTCAATATAAGGTGTGGATGTGTTTTGGACCATATTAAAACATGTGTCAAATTAATGATATAATCCTATGTGAAGATCTTGTGCCAATACTATCCATTTGAACTGTGATAATGTCAAATTTTAGTCATGGATATATTTTTAACATTATTGGTTAGTGTTCCACTCTTTATTTTATCTGCAACCATTGATTTTTGGTGAATAAGTCCATGGCATTAGAGATAAGTGTTAGCATATGCTTATATTCATATTCCATTATTGTTTAGGCTATGCATTAAGGGGGGATTATAAAAACATAGCGCACGTAGGCGCTCTCCAGGTTGGTTACACATAACCACCAAGTTGGTTAATAAAACCAACTTATTTGTAATCCTTATATTATAATTGAATTGCAATGAATCCTTGCTTCACCGAATTCAACATGGTACTAGATCCACAGACCAATATTAGTTGGTTAAGGTTGTTCGAATAGCTAACTACTCCAACCTCTTCGATTATTGGTGATCAAAAGGACGTAGACTTCTTGGCGATCAGAAGGACACAAACACAATCCAAAGACAATAGAAGATACCACCCGATCGATTGGAGCACGAAGCAGAGACTATATGGAGCACGTGAAGGATGCAGACGCAGGCCTGAGACAACACAAAAATAAAAACTAAACAGAGCACGCAGTTCGAGACCTTGGCTAGCATGGATATAAGCGTGACTGGACAAGCACTGTGGCTGACGTGGACAAGCGTGACTGGACAAGCACTATGACTGATGTGGACAAGCGTGATTGGGTAAGCACTATGACATGGCATTTCCAGGGCACAAGGTGGGGTTCACGAAGGACAAGTGGTGGTTGAGAAGGGCAAAATATGGAAGGGATGACTGCCCGAAGGCAATCACTTAACTAGTTGCCTGATTCATGTTTTATTTACCACATAGGCACCCATCCTACCGAATGTGGGATAATAAAAGCCAATATATTTAATTTTTCTTCAAATTCTTGGAGAACAATAAGACCTTCAAGGTATATTTTCATTCCCAACCATTCGGTGGTGTGAGTGGTAAGACTGTGGTGTGAAGTGGACAAGGTCCATGGTTAGATTCTCATGGGGTTGACATTTTTGACACCCAACGTGACTCATTTGACATCGTGACCCATTTTTGATGCCCTTGTTCTGTTGTTGACACCTTTGTTCATTGTTGATGCCCTGTGTGCAGTGGTTGATGCCCTGAGTGTGCTATTTGATGCCCTGAGTGTGTTTTTTGATGCCCAACACCCATATTTTGACGCCCAAAGCAATTTTTTTTATGACTTCAATTATTGGGTATTTTTTTCTCCTTAGTATTTTTCTTTCCAAGTTTTTTTTTGGAGAGATAAGTTGTTTTTCAAAGGTTTTTCTATTATTCCTTGTTCTCCTTGTTTCTTTTGCACCACAAACAAAAAGAGGGGGGAATCTTACACTTTATTTCTATGCAAAATTTTAAGACAAAGGAAGGAATACTAAAGGAAATAAAACTAGTATTTGGAAAGACAACTTACAAATTTTTAAGAAAAAAAGGGGGAATACAATTGAAAAAAACTAGAAAACTGGTATTGTAATAGGTGCATTCTCGGTGGAAACCGACACCTAAGGTAGTCAAATTTATGGGTATTTATGGTTGTTTATTTGCATTTAAATTCCTTATTTTCTTGCATTAACAATCATACACTAAAAGCTAAAGAAAAGACCCCAAATTTATATACCTATTTGTGCAATTTATTGCACAGCAACGTTCGGTATCTGTGATACCTCTGGTCCATACTTACAGGTAATGTTGTCGTGCTTTGGAATACTATATCTGGCACCTAATATAGCTACAAAAATGATGTCTGATCTTGTTCTCTATCAATCATCGAGGAGAAATAAGGCAAACCAATTCTATTGTTCACTCCATTTCATACCCACATCATGATTGTTGTTAGGCGTAAATCCTGACGAAGGTTTTTCCAAAGTGTTTAGGGGAAGTTACGCCCCACGCATGCGGAAGAAAATTTCTATGGTAGGTGTCATTAACAACATGATGCCCTTTCAGTATCACCTAAGTTCAATATATCATGCTTCTCATATGTACTTATAGTCTCCCTCACATAAGGGCGGGTACATATTGAGTGGTATACTATTCATATATACCTACAGTCTCCCTCACGTAATGGCGAGTATATATTGAGTGGTTACAGTGTATAGATCCGGTAGGTATAAAGAAAGGGAGATCAATTGGTGATATAAGGAACCTTCACAATGGACACTATTCACAAATATCTCTCAAATTCATAGTTGTTGAAAGGTTCTAACTTTGTTCCATGGAAGACAAAGATGAAAGCAATTATTTAAGTGGAAGATTTATGGGATGTAGTGAATGGCACTACATCACATCCTCAAATAGAAGGAACAAACCAAGATGCTTGGGATAAGAAAGACAAAAGATATCTCATGTTTCTCTTGCTTGCTATTACAGATGAGGTTAAGCCTTGTATCTATGATGCCAAAACTAGTAAGATATCTTGGGATGCCTTGATTACTATGTATGAAGGAAAGAATCAGTCCACCATTCTACACCTTCAAACTCAACTACATACTCTCAGTATGAATTCTGGAGAGATAGTTGATATATTCCTTTGCAGAGTGGCAGACTTGAAAGCCAAATTGAATACGATGGGAAATCTAGTCGATGATGATGTCTTAAACTCTGTCATCTTGAGAGCATTGATAGATTCATCTAATATGTTAATCACCTCTCTCAAATTTTTTGGTAGACAAGTATCCTTTATAGAGTTGGTATATTTGCTTTAGACTGAGGAGGCAAATCAGTTTTAGAAAGATGAAGTGCCATACAATGCACTTTACACTCAATAAAAGGGTAAGAAACAAGGTCAGTTTCAAAAAGAGGGTTCTTCTTTCAAGGGTAAAGGAAAACAAAATCAGCATAAGGACAAATATTGTAATATTTATGATATGAATAATCATGACACCAATAGGTGTTGTTTCAAAAACAAGCAACCAAATGATCAATCCTATCGAAATAAAGGGAAAGAGAAACAAAAATATAAAAAGAATAATAATCAAACAAAGGGACATGTTTCTATGGCTGACTCCAACTCAGACTCAGAATCATCTAGGGTAGATTTAGATTCTAACTCTGAAAGAGCACACAAGGTGCTTATGAATAATACTTCATCTTCCCAAATAGATGTTGTATGGTATATTGATTCAAAAGCTAGTAAGCACATGATTGGAGACAAATCATGGTTTGACACATTTGAGGAGAAAGAAGGAAAGCCAGTCACCATTGCTGACAATCAAGTCTACCAATTCAAAGGTGAAGGGAAAGTTTTTGTTACTTTTCCAGATGGAAAATATAAGATAGAGCAGGTTCTCTATGTCCCTGGACTAGCCAATAATCTGTTGTCTATTCCTCAGATGTTGGATAAAATAATGGATGTTATGTTTCAAGTTGTGAAAGGAAAGAATAAATGTTTTGTAACCCACCAAGTTAAACATGTCGCAACTGGTTCCTAAAAACATGGCTTATTCATTCTAGATGCTCTTTCAACACCTCATGTTGCTCTATATACAACTACAAAGGAGGCCACTTCTCTCTGGCATAGAAGATATGGGCATCTAAGTTCTGGTTATTTGCTCAAGTTGATAAAATATGATATGGTTAAAGGTCTCCCCAACTTTTCATCCACATTACTAGTCTATCCATATTTCTTAGTAGGTAAGCAACACCGGGTACCATTTGAATCAAGCTCTTCTAGAGCTACAAAACCATTAGAGTTGGTACACAGTGATCTGTGCGGTCCTATGCCCAAAAGCTATGGTGGTAAGAGGTATTTTCAATTATTTGTTGATGATCACTCACGAAAGATGTGGATTTTATTCCTGCAATTGAAGTCAGAGACATTGCTATATTTTCAATAGTTAAAGAAGCAGGTTGAGAAGGAGTCAGGATGTTTCATTAAGACCCTCCACTCAGATCGAGGGGGGGAATATACCTCCAAATATTTTTCATCATTTTTGAATACACATGGGATTAAGAGACAGTTGAAAATTGCTTATACTGCACAAAAAAATGGAGTAGTTGAAAGAAGGAACTGTTCTATTATGGAAATGGTTTGATGTATGCTTAAGGGAGCACATCTTGAGCAACAGTATTGGGTAGAAGCAGTAAATATAGCTACATACCTTCTTAATAGAGCTACCACAAAGGCTCTACAAGGAAAGACTCCTCAAGAATATTGGAGTGGTAAGAAGCCCTCCATTTCTCATCTAAATATTTTTGGGTGTAAGGCATTTATGCATATACCTAAAGAAAAAAGGAAGAAGTTGGATGAGAAAACCCTGTAGTGTATCTTTCTTGGCTATGATGAGCATTCAAAAGGATATCGACTGATTGATCCTAAGACCAAGAAGACACACTTAAGTTGAGATGTTGTATTTTATGAAGCTTTCACATCAAATGATACGTCTATAGTAGTATACCTATATGAAGAAGAACCTAAGAAAAAGGTTCAACTTCAATAGCAACAACAGAAAGTACCAAAATGGTATACTAGCACTTTGAGATATTCTAATTTGAATTCACTTCCAGATATATCTCTAGATAGGCCATGTACTCGCAGTATGACTTAGCAAATGAGAGCAGAGGCATCTACTTCAGAGGTTGATGAACTTTGCCAACACTTTGATGATTTTTTAGTTGATACAAAAAATGATAGAGAAGAAGATATGGAAGATGAAAGGGTTTATATGTCCACATTGGATGCAAATGAACCTACAAAGGTTCAAAATGCACTTGGTGAGCCATAGTGGAAGGCTTCCATGGATGTAGAACATCAGTCTCTCATGAAAAATAATACTTGGAAGTTAGTCGATCTGCCAATAGGAAAGAAACCCATAGGCTGCAAATGGGTGTTCAAAATGAAATATAAGGTAGATGGATCTATTGATAAGCATAAAGCCCGACTTGTTGCAAAGGGTTATGCTCAGAAAGAAGGCATAGACTATGAAGAAACTTTTCCCCTACTGCAAAGATGACTACCATTCAAGTACTTTGTGCCATGGGAGCTCAGTTTGGGTGGAAGTTGCATCATATGGATGTTAAAAGTGCCTTCTTGAATGGTGACTTACAAGAAGAAGTATACATGACCCAAACAGAAGGATTCATGGTTGAAGGGCAAGAATAAAAAGTTTGCAAATTGATCAAATCCTTGTATGGGCTCAAACAAGCTCCTCGAGCTTGGTATATCAAGATAGACAGTCACCTTGTGCAACATGGATTCAAAATAAGTCCTTCAGATGCAAATCTCTATATTAAGAACAATGGTTCTGATATAGTGATTCTGGTGTTATATGTAGATGATATGATTATAACAAGAAGTTCAGAGAAAATGATTGATTCAATGAAAAATGATTTGAAACAATCATTTGAAATGATAGATCTAGGACTTCTTCACTATTGTCTTGGTTTGGAAGTAACTCAGAAAAAGCACCATATCAGAGTAACACAAAAGAAGTATGCCAAGACATTAGTAGAAAAATATCGAATGACTAACTGTAAGTCTAAAGCAACTCCAATGGAGCAAGGACTTAAGTTATCATGATATGATGAATCACCTTAGGTAGATGGTACTCTCTATCGCCAGTTGATTGGGAGTCTCCTATATCTGACAAATACTAGGCCAGATCTTAGTTTTGTTGTAGGCTATCTTTCAAGGTTCATGCAGGAACCTAAGGTGAGTCACTGGAAAGCAGAAAAGAGAGTTCTTCATTATGTCCATGGTACTACAAACTATGGCCTGGAGTACAAAAAGAATAACAAGTTTTTTCTACTAGGATACACGGACTCATATTATGCTGGATCCATTGATGATCGTAAGTCAACTTCTGGATATGTTTTTCATCTGGGATATCGACCTATCTCATGGCACAGTAAGAAGCAACATGTGGTTTCTTTATCTTCTACAGAGGTAGAATATCGTGCAGCCAATGAAGTAGTCTACGAGATAATGTGGTTAAGTCGCATCCTTACAAACATGGGCCTTCCAAAGAATCTACCTCTTCATCTATTTTGCGATAATCAAGGTGTTTTGAATCTTGTCAAAAATCCAAATTTTCATGAACGTACCAAACACGTTGATACCCGATGTCATTTCATTCGAGATGAAGTTCCAAAGCACCATATACAACTTCAATACATTCCCACTGATGCGCAAGTTGCAGATATTTTCACCAAAGCACTTGGACGTATCAAATTTGAAATGTTTCGCAATACTATTGGGATTTGCCAATAATGTAATAAGGGGGGATGTTAGCATATGCTTATATTCATATTCCATTATTGTTTAGGCTATGCATTAAGGGGGGATTATAAAAACATAGCGCACGTAGGCGCTCTCCAGGTTGGTTACACATAACCACCAAGTTGGTTAATCAAACCAACTTATTTGTAATCATTATATTCTAATTGAATTGCAATGAATCCTTGCTTTGCTGAATTCAACAATAAGTTGGTGATCCATATAATTGTGTGCCTTTCATCAATATCTTACCTTCATCATTAATTTTTTCTAAAGGTTGAATCTTGAGTACCCAATGTTACTTTGCATGTTTTTTCATTTTCTTTGGGTTTCGTATGGTTATTATGTTGCTAAATATACACCTTCTATTTCTCTTTAGTTATAAATATTAGCTATTATAAGTCTTCCAAGTCAACTTGTTTAATTAAACTATAGCCATGTGATTCTATTTTTGACTAAATCCTTTCCATACACTTATTTCAAGATCATGTGTAGGTCATATATCTATTATTTGAAATGTCTTTGATCAATATGGGCTATTGGTTTGTTTATCATGGGTTGCTTGCCAATCATAAGATCTTATCTCAAAAAAAATTATCCGCCATATTACTCAATCTATAAAGAAAATTTACAATCATTGATCTAAGTTCTTAAACAAAGGTGAGTCATTGATGAAGATATTACAAATATGGTTTGAATAATGACCATTCATTTATTTAATCTAGTCTATCCCTATTGATCTATATTTTTGTGGAATTAATTAGAGTCATTCATACTTTTACCCTTTCTACGTGGCTTTTCTTTAGACTCCTAGATCTTTCCTGTATAAAACCTTTCATATTGATTCGATCAACTTAGGCACTATGAAGAGTTGATCCATACATACATGACATATCATAGATATTTCATTAAGTGCTTTATCTAAGGGTATTTTAATCAAGCTATATAGATCATTCATTCTATATCATTGATTAACACGAGTCATGCATATATTTTAACCTTTTGTAGACTTTTGGCTATCAGTCCTCTTCACATGTCTCATTTTGATTTACTAAAAATCCATGGCCATAGATCTTTCTCCTTGTATTAATGTAGACCGCTCATTTTTTTAGGATTTTAAAATGCAACTTTATCATACAATGTAGGCCATAGATTTTATCACTTGATCTAGTCAGTGCAAGCCATTGATTCTAGTTGACGTGGTGCAATGTAGATTGTTTATTTATTCTTTGACCTAGTCTAATTCATTTGTTTTTTTGTATCGTGTAATCAAGACCATTTGTTTTATGTGACAAATAAGTGCAAACCATAGATGTGCTTTATATTATGTAAACATATACTTATTGATGTCCTCCACATGTCTTATCTTTCCTTGTTTATTTATAGATAAACCATAGTTGTTGGTATATTTCCTTGAACTAATGTTGACCACTCATTTTTTTTGTGACTTAAAGTGCTTCTTTATCATGCAATGTAGACCATAAACTTTATCTCTTGGTCTAATCAATGTGGGCCATTGATTCCTCTTTCTTTTACATAATTTGATCTTAGTTGTTTAAGTATCCATCAAGAAATCCAAGCCTATTTAATGTATGACCTTCTTCTTACACATGGATCTTTGTGGTCCAAAGATGTTGACTCAAGGAATATTGTCCATCAGATATATTAAGGAAATAGCTAGTCAACATATGAAGAATTTTTAGGCAAATGTGAATCATTGATATTTTCTAATAGATGGGTTGATTGTATATGACTTGTTATTGGTTAATGAGATATCAAGTCTATTAGCTACAAACCATAGATTTTACTTTATTTTATTGTGGATCATTGATCTCTTCCCATGCACTATGCTTGATAGGAACTTTTCAACTTTGCTAGATGAGGGACAAGTGAAGCACCATAGGGCGTAGATCTTTTCTTACAGGATGGATGCGTAGCATTTATTTTTATGGAAACTATGGAGTAGAGGACCTTTAATAGGGGTTTAATGGTTAGGATTTATCGATAGATATTAAGGTGATTGTTTACCATAGATTATGATGGAATCTATACTTCACATAAGCAAATATATCTTCTAACAACTCAAAGGGGAAGATTCATCGAGGTTTATTTATGGCTCTGATTAAATTTTGATAAGATACTCAATGTGAACCATTGATTCTATGGAAAATTTCTTGACTTATATATTAGGGATAAATAATTGTAGGTGACTTGAAATGACTTTGAATATATAGATTAATATGGGTAGTAGATTATCGAGGAATATGCATGATGTTTAATCATGAGTGTGCAAAATGAGACAAAGGACATATTTGAAAATTTGCAAGAAGAAACAAACTACCTAATTAAATATAAAAATACCATGACACCCTTATTGGAATTAGGCTATCAAAGAGAACATATACTAGTAATTGAACATGGACTATTAAGGAAAAATATGGGCTACCAAATAGAACTATATAAAATGATTTGTAAAATATGCAATCAAATAGATTAAATATATGAAGACCAATGGATTAAAATGGAATCTAGACTACCCTACAAATATAGTTACAATTTAGACTAATTTTATTAACAATTAATGGACCTCATGGGTATTTTAAAATTTAAAAGTAGGGGTATCTTACATTGGATTTTAAGGATCCAACATTGGCTTCGATTATGGGATAGGTGGTGAAAATGCAATTTGAGGTAATTGAGGACTCCTAGAATCTCTAGGAAACCTTATAGACCTATGACATCCTACCTAATGACCTAATCCTATGAAATAAAATGGCTAAAAATAGACTAAATGTAAATATAATTTTTTTTGGGGGGAATCACACCTTTTTAGGCTCTTGAAGTAGAGTGGTAGATCTTTAGGTGTTGGCCATTGATAGGAATTGAGAATTCCCTACCATCCAAAGTTTGCAACTTGTAAGTATGTTGACCAATAATCTGAATAATTTGGTAAGGACCAAGCCATTTAGGCTCTAGCTTTCCTTTCTTTCCATGCTCATCATTTTTTGGATCCTAATAAAGCACTATATCTCCTTCTTGAAATGGTTTTCCTTTTGCTTTTTTGTTGAAGTTCTGTACAACTTTTTGGGCCTATTCACCTATTTTCTATAATGCATCCCTTCTATCCTCTTGCAGTTGTACTATCTAGTCCAATCTTCTTTGGAGGGAATCTGGACTTTCATGATCTGACAGAAGTAGAGATAGGGCATGAATTTCTATTTGAGGAGGCAATAGGGCATCTTCTCCATAAACTAGTTCATAAAGGGATTTTCCAGTACTCTTTTTAACAGAAATTTTGTCAGCCCATAGAGCAAATTTCAATTCATGATCTCAACTTCTTTTATTTCTACACAATGCTCTCCTGATTTTGGTAATAAAATTCTTATTTGATGACTCGACTAAGCCATTTCCTTGAGGATAATAGTTGGCAAAATGAGAGAGCTCAATGCCATACTTTGCACATAATTGAATCATCTCAAAAGAAGTGGAGTAATTGCCATTATCAATAACTATCTTGTTTGGGGTTCCAAATCTTGTCAAAATATTTTCTTCAATAAACTTGATCACTACCTCTATTGTTGATTTCTTGAGAGGTGTTGCCTCTACCCACTTAGTGAAATAATATATGGCTGTAATAATCCATCTATGGCCACCAGAGGAATTTGGATTAATTTCTCCAATAAGATCTAATCCCCATTGAGCAAAGGGAGCATCAACTACTATTGGATTTAGAGGTATGGTAGATAGGTTTTTCTTACCTACAAATAAATTATGATAACTTCTCACAAACTAGGTAAACATCTTTGTACAAGGAAGGCCAATAGTACCCAACTCTCATAATTTTATGGGCTGTAGATTTTGGTGCAAAATAGCCTCCACAATAACTAGAATGATATTCTTTTAAAATTTGAGAAACTTCTTTCTCAAAGATACAAAGCAATAGGATTCCATCTAGATGTCTCCAATATAGCCTTCCATCTTGAAAATGATATCTTTGGACTTGTTGTTTGATTGATCTTCTCTTACCTTTTGGCATATCCTTAGGAAAGGATAGATTCTATAGGTAGAAGATAATGTCATCATACCATGTGCAATCATAATTATTAACCATTCTTGCTTCATGCTCTTCATTGATTACCATAGTGGTGTTCATAATTTCCCCTTCCTTATTTGCCATATATTTTGCTAGTCCATGTCCTCTCACAATCTGAATTGATTTGAAATTCACATCATACTGCAGTAGTTTCACCATCAATCTTGTAGAATTTCTTGATGGTTCAGGTTGGGTGAAGACATCTTTGATAGCAATGTAGGGAATATAAGCCATAACCTTATTTGAACCAAAAATACTTTTAAAATGGTCTAGTGCTCTGATGAGGGCATATGCCTACTTTTCCACCATTGTGTACTTTAATTGAGCACCTTTCAAGCTAGGACTCATAAAGGCAATAGGCCTCTCTTTTTTCTCTTCATATTTTTTAGATAAAACCATAGCAATGGTATGTTATGAGGCAAAAGAGAATATATTGAAAGACTTGGAGTAATCAGGGTAAATTAACATTGGGGCCTGAGTTATAGCTTCTTTAATTCTCTGGAAAGCTTTAGTGTTCTCTTCATTCCACTTAATTTCACCATGTTTCTTTATCATATCATTGATTGGCTTAGCAATCTCAACAAAATCTAGAATGAATCTCCTTACAAAATTAATCTTACCAAAGAAATATCTCACTCCTTTTAAGTTCTTAGGAGGAGGAATTTTGGAGATAGCTTCTACCCTTTCAGGATCAATTGTTATACCTTCTTTAGAAACCACATGTCCCAGCAGTTTGCCCTGGGTAGCCCCAAATATGCACTTCTTCGGGTTTAAAGATATGCCAAACTCCTTACACCTATCAAATACCTTTGTCAAGTGCAAAAAATGATCCTTAAGGTGACTCAGAGAAGATTGTTATATCATCCAAATAGACAATAACTATTTCAAACATGAGACCCTTAAATGCAAAATCCATTGCCCTTTGAAAAGTTGCTCTTGCATTCACTTTTTATTAGTTGAAAGAAGGGGTTTTGAAAGGGTCCCTAAATATTGATACAAAAAGAACTACTATGAACCTAAATAAAAGGTTGACAATAAGCCAAATAGAAACCAACAACTATATCCCATGCAATGGTAACCATCTTAGCCATACACATGGTATCCAAAAAGAGAACAAACAAGCAAAAATATGAAACCAGAATACCAACAACCAGCCCCCACCCATGGGAAGTCCCTATCCAAAAAGACAAACCCATGCATGGGTGTCCAATAAAAGCTAACAACCAAACAAAAAACATCAATCTTACAACAAATATAGTCCCTTGACCTAATTACTTTTCACTGCTATTTGGGTCATCCTTGTTGGGTCCCTCCAAATGATTTGTGTGGCCCCAACTTAGTAAGGTTCTAATCTCTTATATGCTAGAGATAGTTTAACAGAGTGCCATGATATGAGAAAAATTAATTCTAATCACTACATTCATAAAATATTTTGGGGTCTTTGACAAGTCTTGAAATTCAACAACCCCCTTAGTAGCTCTAGTCACCCGATTGTCTTTTTTCATGATTGGAGTCAAATATTTGGATTCAAAGTATTTAATAGTCAAGGGGATTTTTCCCATCCATTTGGAATCTAATTTTAGGTTCCTGGACCACCTGGCATGAATTTTTCTTCTACCTGTGCCAACACCATGGGGTACCTTTATCTAAAATAATATTTATTTTGACACTGGAGAAAATTCTAGCAAGGTGGATTCTTCATGGGTATCTAACTCACTATCCTTAAATGTATTAGAGGGGCTACCACCAATAGGGTAGAGATTAGATTATTTAAAATATCCTCACCTAGAAAGCCTCTACCTTTATAAACATGATCAAAATTTAGTTTAATTAATCATTTATGAAGCAGATCTAATATTTTATCTCTTTTAACCTTGTTCATAGTTCTCTCCAGCAACTAAAATAGGAAGTATGGGATGTTCATTGATATTTTGCAATGAAATTGATTGAGGAACATCAGGTGAAAGCTCCTCATCAATTTATTATTATCATCCAACATAAATAATTGCATCACAATGGTCACCACTTTATCCTGGGACTCTTCCAAATAAGCTCATCTAAATCCATTTTGGTACCTTTCCAGGTTTTCCCTTTGCTCAAGGAATTTTGAACTCTTTCCAAAATGTTTCTCCCTATTATGGTAGACACCATCAACCAAAAGGCCAATCACTTTAGAAATCAAAGGGATTGATATTTCAAAATTCATATTACCTACTCTTATACCTATTTATCTAGGTGTACACAATGTATTGGGCCAATTGAAGATTGTGACCATTATTTTTTCTTTTAGAAATTTTCTCATGCCATAATTGAAGGTTGCGTGGCTTGGCTTGGTTCCAAAATCATATTAGGGGCCTAATTGGTACCCTTACCAAAAAAATTTGCAGAGCCCTTTCCTCATTTCATGTTGGCTTCCCACCACTCACCAAAGCAAATCATCACCTAAAAATTAGATCCAGACCAAAGCTGCTCCCAAAATCTAACACAAAGAGCTATGATGATCCAGGTGCAAAATTGATTGTGGAATAAAAGCATAAGCCAAAAAAGGGGCCAATAACTATCTCTCTTCTTCCTCGAGACTAGGAATAAAAAAAAACTAATGAACCAGCCAACTCTACTCTTTGAGTTACGAACTCTATTATTGCATGTCAACTCTGCACCCTTACCCACACCAATCCAAGGGAGGTCAGAGAACCACTAGTCATAATGAAATAATAGAGAATTAAAAAAGTCCCAAGATCTATCCTAATTTTAGACCAGCTAAGCTTCCCTTCCACTAGAACTCAACATAAGGAAAAAGGTATGATTTCAATGATAGGTCTAAAATTAGTCTAATATTTACTTTTGATTTGTTACATTATGAGTTTTGTGTCTCCATTGACTATAAGGTAATTGATTCCTAACACTTTGCCTTTCCTGAGTCCTAACAATAGGGTCTCATATTCTGCAATATTGTTGGTACAAGAAAACTTAAGCTTGTGTGGTATACCAATATAATTACCATTTATATCAATCATATTTACCCCAAATCTGACCCTAGTCTATGATTTTGCACCATCAAAAGACATAATCCATAATTCAACGATCAAAATCCTATCAATTTAAACATCATTTTTTGCTTTTAACTCTGGTTCCAAATCTTTAACATCAGGGACCTCTATCAAAAAATGTGAGTGCCAAACAAAATAGACTCAATTTATTTCTCCTTAATAGAATTCACAAGGTTGGTCATACTATCATCAAGCTTTTTCAATTTAATAGAGTACTTGTTAAAATATTCTCATCTCAAGATAAAAAAAATATCCTTGTAAGGGAATTGTGGCATAAGGCCAATCTAATTGGATCGAACCTCCCAACTATTCAACCGAATGTCTACATAGTAATAGAGAGAATAAAGGGTCTACGTCTACAACTGCAACATCCATGACTATACCATTTTTAGGATATTGGTACAAATAAATAATTAGCTTAGTTATGACACCTACACATGGCACTTGTCAACTATTCATTACAAAAATTGGGGGAAACTCCATTGTAAAATTTAAATCTCATTGATTGGCTATTTTTTTTGGCATTATATTATGTGAAGCCCCACTATAAAGCATGCAATTATTGATCACCAAAATCTAATATGTGCCTTAGGGAGATATAAAATAGCCTCACCAAATATGGGAATATGACCTCATGACTTTTTAACCTTAAGGAACTATATGTCTAGCTTTTTATTGATCAACTAGCCCAAAAGCCTTAAATATCCGATCTTCATACTTAGGAACAGTCATTAAGTCTCCAAAGATGATATTGAATTTTTCCTTAGAGATTTATAAATCTACATCAAATTCATATTTCTTGATATCCATTTTTTTATAAATTCTTGTTTTAACACTTCATTTTGTTGTTTCTAAATATCTTTTTTATATACCAGTAGATTTAGGGATGACTGGTACTTTTTATCATTTGATTTTTTTGTGATTTCTTCTTTAGGAAAAACTTATTTTGACTTATTTTTCCTCCATTTCCATTGATGAATTTCTTATCCACTCTACCTCCTATTGTCTTATTTATAAGATTAATGGTATGTATTCTTTCTACATCCTCTAACTCTTCTGTTGTGGGTGCAATTTTACCCTATTTCATACTATCAAACCTTGTGTCTAGTGATTTCTTCATAATTTCTACATTCTCAAGGACTAGAGATCTTTGTTGATGGTTTGTAGCATATTGATCCATCTCTTTTAAATTGTAATTCTCTAGCTTCATCTTCTTGATTCCAATATAAGTTGATCCTAATGTCATCCTTAGGTTCATCCTCAAGATCAATGTTAGAATGTAGACTTAGGTAAATACCACAATCAACAATATTATGGGGGGCATCACAAGCATAACAATAAAAAGGAAATTTTGAGGCTATATTGTTGGATGAAATGGGGTTGGCAATACCATATAATTTTTTTAACTTATTTCTTTTTCCAATTGTTACCACCATTCCTATTCGTATTCCCTTCATTAAAAGTATTGGTATTCCAATTTCTATTGAAATTTCTTTTGAAAGGAGGCCTATTGTCACCTTGAGATTGTGAAGACTCATGATCATTTTCCTTTTCCCTTTATATTTTATCCAATATGTTATTTATGGTATTAAATATTTTATTCATTTAACTTAATTGGTTGGTTATCTTATCCATGGTATCTTTCTTAGTCTTCTTAAGTATAGTGAATCCTATATTTTTGGGTTTCTTCTCAGGTGGATTAACTTCCAATGAATATGGCTTCATTTTTCCACTATCAATCATAGCCCTATCCATGCATTCATCAATAGTGTTTTTTTATTCTTGCCTTAATTCATAATTAAATTATCCAAGGAAATCATTCTTATAAAAGCATATGGATTGGATATCATTAGGTCTTGACCTAACATGAATATTATTTCTTATTTTAATATATCTTTTGTTAAAATATTCTACTAACTCATTCTCTTTCTTATTCATGGTATCCAATTCTATCAACAAGGACTATTTATTCTTTATTTCTCCTTATTTTTAATAAAAACTTGCTCTATGGTTTAGAAATTAGGAATTGTATCATTTCCAAGGCTATTAAACCATTCATGAGCATCTTTCTCTAAAGTCTAAAAGAATAGCATGAGGACTATGTCTTCTTCATATACTTCTATATTATCAATAGCATACAAAAAATCTCTAATATGGTCCTCACTAGTGATAGCAATATTTCCTTAAAATTTTGGTAAGTACTTATTGGCTTTACCAGGGAGAGGAATTAGATTTTGGGATAATGCAAATGGTCTATATTTATTGGTCCTCCACTGATTAACATTATTATTCTAGTTTGAATTGGGGTTAGCCATGTTAACTATTGGGGTACTATAAATGGGGGACTAACTAACACTAGGAGAAGGATTAACACTAGGAGATATTGGACTTATATTTGGACTAGTACTTGAAACAAAATTAAATGATATAAGATGTATTTCTATGATATTTGAAAAATACCTTTGGATTTGGAACTTTGGGATGTAGGTGTTTGCCACTTCTTCTAGTATATGCTATATCAATCTTCTTCTTTCTTCAAGATTTGAATTATGGATGAGATCAAAATGAAGTTGCCAACATAAATGTGCAAGAAAGAATAGAATCACTCTATGGCCAAGACTGCTTGACTCAAACTCTCTTAATCTAGTAGAACAATTATTTTACTCAAGGAATTTTGGGAACTATGGTTTACCAAGAGATGGTGGGACAAACCCTAATGACCAACAATATCCATGACTATTGATTTTTGAATTTTAAATTTTAAATTGAGGACAATAACCCAAGAAAGAAAATACAAAGAGAGTTTTAGGATTTTGATCCCTGGTAATGGTGTCAAAAATTATTGGAAAAAATTTAGCATCCCTTATAGACAGCCATGCCACTAAATTTTCTTCATATAATCAACATTGTGGGCTCTAGTAGAACCACCACTTTTACCCAGGAAAGAATTATATAAAACTTTTGATAGGCTAAGGTAGGGAAACCCTAAACTAATCTTATATTAATAACACTTATGCTCAATAATATATTTAGATAAACATATTTTATTCATGATTTGACCAAGCTTTAAAATATCCACTATATCCCTATCAATAGATCGATGTCTTATCCATTATCAATTGTAGCAAATATTTAAATGATAAAATAATACAAAAAGAAAAAAAAAGGAAGAACTAGGTCAATTATGTTCATTCAAATAATGTAACAAGCATAAGTAAAATTCACCAGTGAAATAATTGTCATTCACACAAGCAAATGATGTATTATGTAAATGCTAAACATATACAAATAAAATAGAAAAATTCCCAAAGGAGGAAGTAGGATTTGTATTAATATCAAAATGTTATTACAATTTGAGTCTAGTTAAATGACTCAAATATCATGAAGCCAATAAAAAAATTATCATTTTAAATGATGTAACAAAGAAATTTAGCTCTTCATTCTAATATAGTAATAAAGAGCCTCCTAACTTCTGATCCAACCACTAAAAATTATCTCAATAAACTGGGTACTTCCTTGCTAAGACTTGCACAATAATAGGGAAGAATAAGAGATGGCTATGGAAGACAAGACACAAAGGGAATACAACAAGATAAGGGCACTCATAATACCTTTGGAAAAAAATGGCAATGTAAAACTTTATATTCTCTCTAGTTGATGCATCCCTTATTTATAGTTTATAGATGACCAATTCTATTACAACTACCTACATCTGGTCTCTCCATTTGGCTGCATTTGCACCAATAAATTTGTTGTGTTCTATAGCTAGATATATGGTTGTCTTGAGTTGTCTTACCCCAAAATTGATAGTTGGGTACTTTCTAGCCTTTAGATCTTAATGTGGGCTACAGTTGTGCTAAATATAGGCTCTCTACTTAGCTATTTTTGAACCATTGGATTTTAATCCCCTTTTATCACATATTTTCCTATTGTAATATCATTTTCTATAGTGAGCCCCAACTCACTTCTTATTGCTTCAACACTATCTTTTTTGATGTATTCCTCTTTTTCCTATTACCCTTTTTTATGCTGAGTAATTCCCACTATTTTAGCAATTTTATCCCATGCCTCGTCACAAAAATAAGTTACAAATATTATTGTATCCATTGTCTGAAGTGCTTTGTTTTTATGACTTTATGTTGGAATGTTGTTCTCTTGAGATAATTTGAGTAAATAATTAATTATTTTAAACAAATTATTAGTTTGGTATGCCAACTTATGTTCATCGTCTTGATCACATTTAAAATCCTGAATCCTTTTAGCAATTACATTATCAAAATTGTTTGTTGCCACACATTCTTCAAGTAAGATTCTAGCTTCTCTTCTTCTAAAATTTATTTCTTATTCATATTCTTTCATTTCCATAAAAAAAGGTGTTCCATCCAAGCCTTTATTTGAGATACATGGATGCCTTAAAAAATTCTTATTTAGAGTCATATGTTGTACCCTTTTGATAGTTATTTGATTGGTATGAAACTGCTCATATTGTTCTTAAAAATTTTGAAAAATGTGTTGTATTGAGTCCATTTTAGTGTCATCTTCTTCCAATAATATTTGTATGCTTTTAGTGAATACAATTATTGTAGTTATATTTTGAAGTATTCTAATTAATGTACCCATTTCTACTTTCAACATAGAGTATAGTCTTGATTTATATTCTTGAATAAATGCAACACAATCAACTATTTTAGTTGTTGTTGAGTACTCTATTTCTTGATTTGGGCCCTGAGTAAGTAGCTGAGGGGTAATCATCATTTCAGTTGCATCAAGCTCCTTGACCTTGGCCTATAGTCTCTCTATTTCTACTCATAGCTCTTTATTACTTTATACAAAGTTTTTTCTGCTTGCAATTGAGTCTGATTCGATGTTTCAAATATTGCTAGTGGATCCTCAATAATCTACACATATATTTCATTTGTTCTCTGGTTGGCCTAAATTTATTTTTATCTTTGTTGGTACAACAATTGATACAGTTATATACACCTAATTTTTTTGCTCTTCAACTATATATTGAGTGTCTCAGGGGTCCTTTCCTTCAACAATTGCTTCAATTTGTCTCTCGCCTATGGATCAAAAAGCTTAAATTTCTCTATTCTTACCAAAGTAATAATTTTTAAGGATTATAAGGAGGAATATGTTTCAAACATGGATATTTTGTTCTCAAGGGATTTAGGGGGTCTTGGCAACTTTATTTGATGATCCCTAAGAAATTTGGCTAATCCTCTATCAACTTGGATTCTCTTCTATGCAAATGAAGATAGCCTGATCTCTTTATTATTGACCACCAAGGCCTCACAAATGAATGTAGGCTGATGTAACACCAATTTTAGCTTGCTCTCATAGGGAAATTGGGAGGATGTTGGATCAACTTGTTGGTCATATGTGTCTTACACTAGGATGATTTTTTTCTTGTACTTGAAGCAACAATATCTCCAAGAGCAGGTTGAGTTGGTTGGGAAACTTTTGCCACTGCTTCTGTTAGATTAACTAGCTTAGCCACAATTTCTATTTGAGAAAGCTCTTTATTTATGAATTTTAGGACTAGATCTTTGAATTCTTCTAGGGATATTTCTAGGATGATTGGGGCTACTGCATTAACTAAAACTCTCCTCAATATTATTAGCTCATTTGGATATTCTAAAACATACTTTATTTGTGTGTGTGTTCTTTTTGTAACTGTATACTTTTTCTATACTAGCTCTAGAGAAGTAAGAGTCGGTGTTTTTTATGGCTTCTCTGAGCTCATCCTCAAAAGCATCAAGTCTATGATTCACCATGGCTTACTATATTTCTAGTACTAATGCCTGATAATAGCCTTAGAGATCATAGGGTCTCCAAGGGATTTTTTAAAATTTAATTCATCCATCCTCCATATGGCTTTCAATATACTCTAATAGTCTATGTATATATAGTGGCCCATTCTACAAGGAACTTGTTGGTCGGAAATAAGGAATAATCTTCTCAATATTTTGCTAAGTATAGAGGAAAGTCATGATAGCATGAAATTTTGGAATATGGAGATCAAGCTAAGGCTAAAAGTTGTGATAGCGCAACATTTTGAAGACCAAGGTGCAAGCTGAGTTGGAAAGTTACGATAACATGACATTTTGAAGGCCACGAAGTAAGCTGAGATGGAAAGTCATGACAGCATGACATTTTGAAGGCCAAGGAGCAAGCTAAGATGAAAAGTAATGATAGCATGATATTTTGAAGGCCAAGTGGACCATGATTTCTATAAAGGAGTTGAAGAAGATTGCATCAACAAGAAGATCCCAACCACTTCCAGTTGCAAGTTCCATACTCTCTTAACTATTTCTTTACCAGAATGAGCCTACGGGCATATTGTTGTAACAACTTTCAGTTTTTTGTTATGTAAAACTCTTATATATAGAATGAGTGACCTAAACAAATGGTCGGCTCTTAGGTGTTTACAAGGCTATGTATACAGACTTTTGAAAGCTTAATAAAGATCATCCATTCTAGTTCTTGGCTCATTGGTGTTTCAAATCAAGTATGTATGTGTTGTCTATTGCTATATAAATCTAAGTTGAATGTAACTTGCATTAATTCTTATTCTAGATTTTTGCATTAACGTTCAGTTAGATCTGCAATTTACTTCATGGATAAGTTGTGCTTAAATAGAATATTCACCAAGGGTTTTAGTTTCTACGTTTTGGTTCTCTGTTATGCTTCTCTGCAAAAGACTATGATATTGCTTTGTTGTTGCTTAATCTATACCACTTTAACCCTCTAGCCATAACTATATTTCCCTCTCTTTATGCATTTCCCTCTTCCCCCCTTTTCCTAAAAGAAGCAAGGAACCAACCTCCTCTAGAGATTGAACTAGGTAGACTCTATTCTAACCTGGTCTTTCAATGTTGGCAAAGTCTTGGGTGCAATCGTAACCAAAGGTAGATTTTGCTCCAATATTTTTGGCACGCCCAGTGGGACCCAAATCCCACACATTATATAGATCAAAGCCCTGGTGAATAGCTTTTCCCTATCAATATTTTTACATCACCTGGTGACTCCACACCAAAAAAGAACCTTAGAAAAATCCTTACCCAGCTCCTGGTTATGAACCATCTTTCATGATAACCAGATCTAAAGCTAAAAATTTAGAAGAACCCATAGAGTTCTTCGAACTGCACCTTGGTAGCCTCTGAGCTAACCCTATTTTGGTTGCTAGAACAACTTCTACTTACATCAACAATTCAGGACACGCCAATACTTCCCCTATAGCCCTCCCTAGCACTACTACTAGTGGAACCTTAGCTCCAGTTACCTACACAACCGCAATGGCTACAAATCTGTCGATTTTACCCTACCCCACATGGAACCATATAGGCCCCCTAAATCTGGTAGCTCAACATCCAATCCTCGTAGTAGCCCTAAAAGCTCTACCCCAGTATGATGGTACTGGAAAGATAACTTATGAACATTATCTAGATGTAGCTACACTAGCCCCCATACATAACATCCAGGAAGAAGATGTTATGATAAGATTGTTGGTCATTTCCTTGAAAGGGAAAATTCTCTATTGGTATAGAGCTCTTGAAAATCAGACCATATCTACATGGGCCCAACTTGCTAGATAAATTAGTGGAAGAATTCAATGAGTAGGAAGATCCTTTCTCCCTACTGAATTAGTTTGCTATTGTTCAAAAACACCCGCAAGAAGAGATCGTAGATTTCAATATCAGATTCAGTAGGACTTGGCAAAGAGTACCTAATGGTTTGAGACCAACACATGAACAAGCAATGTATTATTATCTGAGAGATTTTAACTTAGATATAAGTATGGTAATTAGATAGTCTCATGTACACACTTTCCCTGAGATTTATCAGGAAGCACAGAAGGCAGAAAAGGACCTGATTGCTATTGGTAGATTTCTAGCCAAAACAATGATGCCTATTTTTCTAGATCTACCTCAAGCATCAAGTGTTGCTTTCCCAACTAATTCTAGTCTTCCCAAATGGACTAGACAACCTAATATCCCATTGATACAAGCTCCTACTATGCTTCCAATGCTCCCCCTATTCCTGCACTCCCCATGGCTATGGTCCCATCGACTCCAGATCCTCAACTGGTAGTTCTACAAGATCTGCAAGCTTCTTATAAGACTCTAGAAAATAAATTCATATCCATGGAATGCAGAGAAGCAGAGAGAAATTCCTAGCCAAGGAGGTTTCCACAAGTGACTAGAGACCAAGCTTCCATGAGTGGTAGGAACTATGATAAATCTAGCATAGTTTATGCCAATGAAGATAGTGAACCCAGTAACACTTCGACAGAATTAGTTTTCTAGTGTTCCACATGCAACGACCCTCATGGTGAGACTTCTTGCATGATTCATCAACATCAGATTCAGAAGGTGGCTATTGAAAAAGTTGAGAGATCCCTCAAAGGTCAGATTAATATGATCAAAGAAGAAGACCAAAATTTTATGATGCCTTCTCTTGAACAAGTCTCAGTTCTAACCAGATCAAGAAAGAAACCATTTCAGGTTGATCCCAAGGAACTTAACCCTTTGAAGGTACCCTCACCTATAAGGAGCCCGACTGAGAAAAGACCTCCTTTTGAGAAAATTCCCCAGAACTCAGATCCAAAAGGAGCAGAAGTTCACAAAGAAACACCTCCGTAGAGGGAAGCAGAAACTCAAGAGCAAGCCAGGGATAAATTAAGATACCCCTCACTAACTAAGCATCAAAGAGTTGATGCTACTTAGGGGTACAAAAATAGGTTTGACACAACGATAAAAGAAAAAAGTGTCGATTCCCTCCCATTCAACATAGTTGAGGAAATGAAGAAAACCCCTTCCAAGGCCACTATGTATGAAGCCCTACGAATCCCAGGACAGATCGACCTACTGCAAGAATCATTAAGGTCTATGAAAAATAAGAGCAGAAGTCCAGTTTAGTTGGATTCTACACAAGCTAGTCTCACCTCTACCTCAGGAAAGAACAAGCCTCCCCTTTTTATCTATCTCTCCATATGGAAGGGTGGGTGGTTCATAATTGTATGATTGATTTTGGAGCCACAACTACAGTAATGCCTAAAGTAGTATGTGACATCATGGGGATGGAGTATACAAGAAGTAGTCCAAGAGTCTTACAACTAGATGGAACCCCTATAAAAATGGTGGGGGTAATTAAGGACATCCCAATAGTCCTTCACAGACTACCCCAACTCACAGTCATACAGGAAGTAGTAGTGGTTGACTTAGAACCTTATTTTGGTATGTGCCTCTCTAGGGAATTCACTGCTAAAATAGGAGGATATCTATCACTTGATTTTTCACACCTCGATATTCCATTCAAAGGCAAAAGGGTGAAAATATTCAATGAAAAACCTTCCACTTTCCATGTCGAAAGGCTCGAAGAAGAGGAAAATGTTGACACTACTATAAATATGATGACGAAAGAGCTAACAGATTTAAACCTAATGGAGGAAGCCCTAAATGGGTTACAAGAGGAAGACCAGTTCTCCCTCCAAGACTTCAACACCATGGTCAAAATAGACATAGGCAGCTACACTATCTTAAAACCTGAGAAAGATAAATCCATTCCTCCCCCTCTAGCCTATCAACCCACCAATCAGTTGTGGAAGCTTTTCTTTGATGGTGCCAAGTGCAAAAATGGAGCTGGAGTAGGCATTGTCCTGATCTCTCCCACAGGCGAAGAGAAGATCTTCTCTTACAGATTGACCTGGAGTTGCACCAATAATGTAGTAGAATATGAAGCACTCTATTTGGGCCTCAAAAAATCTAAAAATATGGGCATCAAGCAACTACAGATCTTCGGTGACTCTGAGCTGATAGTGAATCAGGTTACTAAAAAATGTGTAAGCAAACAACATTATCTTAAGGCTTACCAAAATAAAGTCTGGGATTTACTGGAATCCTTTGAATCTCTGAACATAAAGGCAATTCCCAGAGAGAAAAATACACATGCAGACTTGTTGGCTTTAGTAGGGGTAAACTTCTACCCTATAAGCAATGTCATCCAGAAGTCAAAAATAGTCAGACTGATCTACAAACCTTCTGTGCCAGACATGGATACCTTCTAGTAAGTTTTTGAGAATGATCAAAAAATAGTGGACTTCCTCATCCATGAGATGAATTGCTCTAACAACAGGATGGCTGAGGATGAAGAATATGAGAATATCATCCAGTTGAAAAATAACCATATCCCAAAAGGGTTGGTCACTCTGGAGAGCCTATTTGATAATAATGACAGGTCAACTGGCCACAAAATGAAAGTCGACAAACATAGATACAAGGAAGCTCAAATGGAGCCTGACAAGGCCATCAAATTAGGAGTGAACACTATGAAAGTAGAAATGGAGGAAATCAAGGAATTATGCAAGGAATTCCTAGACATCATTGCCTGGACCTACGGAGACCTAAAAGTCTACTCCAAAGAGATAATCCAACACATGATCGAGCTCGAGGAAGGTGCAAAGCCATTTTGGCAAAAGCAATGGCTAGTAAATCCCAAAATCAAAGCCTTGATGAAGTAGGAGTTGCTAAAGCTACTCAAAGCTAAAATAATTTACCCAATCAAGCATTCGACATGGGTTGCTAACCTAGTCCCAATTAGGAAGAAGAATGGAGACATCTGGATGTGTGTCGACTTTCACAATTTGAATAAGGCTTCACTGAAGGACCATTACCCTCTCCCATAGATCGATCAAATCCTACACACAGTAGCGGGAGTAGAAAGGTTCTCACTCCTAGATGGTTTCTCTGGGTATAACCAAGTATGGGTCAAATATGAAGATCAATTTAAGACCGCGTTCATGACTAAATGGGGAATTTTTGCTTACCAGAGAATGCCCTTCGGGTTATCCAATGCTGGAGTGACTTTTCAAAGAGCTATGGATGTGGCATTCAGAGAGTTGGTCAATAAAATAATAGTGATATACTTAGATGACATGATGGTTTTCTCTCACTAAAAAGAATATCACATAGCACATCTCAGAAGTGTATTCGAGAAATGTAGGGAGTTTGGCATCTCCATAAATCCCAAAAAATCTATCTTCGCTATGGAGGAAGGACTTCTACTCGGCCATGTTGTCTCTAAGTCTGGTCTAGCCATAGACCCTAATAGGGTGAAAGCACTATTAGATCTCCCCCTCCCCCTGAAAAAAAAGGGCTTGCAGTCATTCTTTGGCCAGATCAATTTTATGTGCAAATTCATAGCTGATTTTGCACAAATCATCAAGCCCATGATAGAACTATTAAAAAAGGATGTTGTGTTCAAATGGATAGATGCAAGGAAACAAGCCTTCCAATAGATCAAATAACAGATAGCTCAAGCCCTCATCTTGGTGAATCCAAACTATTCTAGAGATTTCATATTATACGTTGTAGGTGAACAAGAAAGCTACGCCATAGTGCTCACACAGAAGGGAGCTGACAATGAAGAAAGGCCCATAGCTTTTCTGAGTCAAACTATGTAGGAACACGAAGAAAAATATAACTTCATTGAAAAATAGATATATGCAATAATGAAGTCTCTAAAAAAATTTAGGCATTTCTTATCGTAGAGCAGGGTTATCATCTATACAATTCACCCCGATGTACGAAGCTTCATCATACAAGGGGAGCTCGATGATACAAGAGCTGGTTGGGTGACAAAAATACAAGAGTACGATGTAGAAATACACTCGACCAAGTTGGTGAGAGGTAGAGCACTATGCCAAGAACTCACAAAGCAAGCTTCATTAGAGTACATAGCTTGTCAGACTCAAGAAGTGGCATCAGATGATG
The DNA here is from genome assembly GCA_028583015.1 of Wollemia nobilis. Lineage (NCBI taxonomy): Eukaryota > Viridiplantae > Streptophyta > Pinopsida > Araucariales > Araucariaceae > Wollemia > Wollemia nobilis. The sequence continues at coordinate 1,480,652 of JAQPPZ010003072.1, forward strand.
ACCAACCTTTAGAGTGGCTCGATTGGGTAGATGAATTGACCAGGTATTTTCAAACTAGGAAATGCCCAGCAGGCTTGAATGCCTCACAAAAAAGGAGGTACCGAATCCAAGCTTTGAAATACACTCTTGCTACCCGAAGGACTATATAGAAAAAACTTGGATGGAGTACTGCTTTGATGTGTAACAAAAGAGCAAAAACAAAAAATCTTGGAAGAATTCCATGGAGGTTTATCAGGAGGACACTACTTAGGGAGGACCACTACCCTAAAAATCATCAATACTAGGTGTTACTAGCTAACCATATTTGTAGACACTTTCAAAATAATAAGAAACTATAAGGAATGCCAGAGATACGTTGGGAGAAATAGGAATGCTTTGTTGCCCCTAAAGTCCATCCAGGTTGAAGAGCCTTTTCAACAATGGGGGTTGGAATTCATTGGGATAATAGAACCCAACTCATCCACTGGACATAAGTACATCCTCACAGCTACCGACTATTTCACAAAATGGTCAGAAGCAATACCCACCAAAAAGGTAGACCAAGAGGTGGTGATGGAATTTATGGAAAGTCTAATCACAATATTTGGCATCCTTGATGCATTAGTCACAGACAATGGCTCATCCTTCATAGGCACCAAGATGATCGATTTCACATGCAAATACGGGATCTACTTGAAGACATCCTCAAACTATTATCCCTAGGGGAATGGACTAGCTGAGTCCACAAACAAAAACCTACTCAGGATTTTGAAGTGAACTTTGAAAGATAATAAGAGAAGTTGGCACTCTCTGATAAATCAAGTGCTTTGGGCTGATAGAATTACCATCAAAACATCCCCCTACTCTCTGGTCTATGGAAAAGAAGTAGTTCTCCCGATACACATAGAGATACCAACCCTAAAGTTGCTCAATCAAACTGGCACTGAAGAGGTAGAACCAATGGAGAATAGGCTGATCCAACTCCTTCAATTAGAGGAATAGAAGGAACAAGCCTACAACCACTACCAAAAGCATACAACTGCCACAAAGGGATGGTTCAATAAAAAGACCACCCTGAGGAACTTTAAGGTGGGAAACTTAGTCCTGAGATGGAATGAGAAGAAGTCTAAACCTAGAAATCATGATAAATTTGATGCATTCTGGGAGGGCCCTTTCGAAATAATAGAGGAAAAACAGCATAATTCCTTCTAGCTAAGAGATGAACAGGGCCAAGTTCAACCCATCCCTATCAATGGCTTCCATATGAAGTTGTACTACAAATAAATGGTTCATCTCTACCTTGTATGTACTTCTATGTAAATATGTTGTTCTTTCACCTATGTTCTTTCAATTCACCAAGGAAAATGTCATGAGTGTGCAATGCCCCTTTAGTGAAATTTGTCATGATTTCATGACTTTTGGGTAGATAAGCATTTTGCCAAGGCAAAATATCACAATGGTAAAATGTTTTAGCACATAGTGGCCCCTTCAATGAAATTTATCACAATTTCATGACTTTTGGGTAGATGAGCACTTGTAAAATGTCATGATGGCATGACTTTTTGGTGCACAATGGCCCCTTCAAGAAAATTTATCATGATTTCATGACTTTTGGGAAGCTGAGCCCCTCACCAAGGGAAAATGTCATGATGGTGCATGACTTTTTGGTGCACAATGGCCCCTTCAAGTAAATTCATTGCAATTTCGTGACTTTTGGGTAGCTAAGCACCTCACCGATGGAAAATGTCATGGTGTCCAGCTCATGGCCATGTCAGATCGGTCGGGGACTTTTGGCAATAAAAGTAGTTGCCTCAAGATTATAAAAAATGCCACTTTTAAGGTACCTCCATACCCACTGATTGGCCTAGGATAGAAGTGGCACCAATTTATTGGCCTAGTATAGTAGCAGAGCATATCATTGGTCCAAGATAAAAATGGCAACATAGGGTGGTTGGCTCCTTAAATGTTGGCACACGAATCGAGACTCCTAATAAAATTTGAAATTTGCATTGGGGCGCGTGCCACCAACCACAATAATTCCATATCACCTTGGCAGTTATTGCATATCATTTTGGCATAAGCATGCACAATTGGTTATATCGCTAATCTTCCATCTCCCTTTTCATCTTCCACATTATCTCTTCTTCCTACTCATTGTGTTCTTAGCTCACTCAAAAAGCTTTGTAACATCCTGCTAAGCACACTCTACACTATTTCTAGCTACCAAGATATGAAATACAACCATGATGGCCACACCTCTAGCCTCTGCTTCATCAATCGCACCTTCAAAGAAGAAAAGAAGCTCAAGCAAAAAGGGAAGCAGCTTCATGGACCCGATAGTCATATTACAGATGCAAAGATAACATGGAAGAACCTAGGGCAAATTCAAAAAGATATAGCTACCAGGATGACTACATACATCTCCCCATCAAGCCCGAGCACATTTCCTTACCATTATTTGCTCTACTGGTATGTCTACCCCCAAGTGCATCCCTACCCCGAGCTAATCAGAGCCATGGCAGAGTTTTACGACATCAAGAACAAGATAGTGAGGAATTCCAAAAGGGAGGTCATGTTCACACTTGACCCCAACACAATCAGGGTTATCTTCACCTATGTTATAAAACCTATGGTTCCCCTAGTTCACCAATTCCTCTAAGTATTACACAAATACCCCAAACATCAGGTTATTCTTGCAAGAGCACTTGACAGATGCTCTCCCCAATAGGTCTTTGCCAAAATCCCTGATTCCCCTGTCACAATTTAAGAACAAAGAACTCTTTTCCATGTTGGCCATGGTGGTAGGGTTAGAAGATGATACTCAGGTATACGGGTGGCAAATTGTAGTAGCACAGTGCATGTCCAACCCTAAATTCTATGACAAGGCATGTGTGGACCCAGACAGAGTGCCAATCTATTTTGACTAGTCAGTGTAACTGGCATAGCAACTACATTCAGGCCTCTTCAAGATACAAAATGAATTTCTAGATGCCTTTAGGTTCTCTTCATACCTAGTATGGCTTTTCTTCTTTTTTCAAGCCAAAAATTTAAGTTTTATTTCTACCCTTAAAAGGACCCAAAATGGGAGCTCTTGCCTTCATGCAAATGGACGTCGCTTTTATTGAAATCAGGTCCATATTATCACTTTAACATGGAATTCCTACGCCCCTCTCTAAATATCATGTATGGAGACATGCCAATAATTCCCAAGCAAATACATGAAACTTTGAGGCACCCCCATGCGGAGGAAGGAGACTGGTTTATTTTAACATAGGGGGTAGTCATCACAGAGAAGCCCTTCCTATTGCCTTACTATGTTACTAAGAGACTTTTTGCCCTAGAGTACATGAGGCAAGTGGAATTCATCAATAGTAAGTTTGGTATAGGTGCTCAGAGGACACATACTTACCTCATGTCCTTCCAATATGAGGGAGTAACATTGTTGAATAAGGGAGACCACGAGCGAATTGATCAAGTTTTAAGAGCCCTAAAATTAGTATAAATGCCATAGAGATGGAAATATGACTTTGACGACAAGTTCATTTAGAGGTAAGCCACCCTGAATAAGGCTCCTTTCAAGCAATTCCATACCTTTGACAGGAAAATTGACAAACAAGGCAGAAATAATAGCGAAGATCAGCCACTAGAGTGGCATGTCAAAAAAATGCAGCCACTACCTCCATGGCATGATTTTTATGAGCACTTGGTATATTGGAGCCCAGGTTCAAACTCGGCCCACAAGCTCGATAACAAAACCATCAAGAGAATGAATAAAAAGAGATAAGACTGGGATCACACTAAAATATTAGCATGGTGGCAAATGAGGTGCCACATTCAAACATTCACCAGGTATGGGTTGAATATGGACACATAATTCTCTACAAGATATGATGCAAATCATGATAACTGGTCTGAAACTCTAGCAAATAAAGTTCCCCTGGGAATCAATGGCATTCCCATCAAACAAATTGAAGGTAGTACCAAAAAAGACAAGGGGAAAGAAGTCACTTCTACGCAAACAGAGGTCCCAAGAAGGAAATGCCAGGAGTTCATTCCTCCTTCTGGATCAGATATAGAGTCTGATGATAGTGCTCAACTTGAACATAGGAAAAGGATAGCAAAATCAAGGAAAAGAAGCAAAATTGGATAAGGGAGGGACCCAAAAGAAGAGAAGAAAAGAAACATCCTCTGAAGAATCAGAACATGAGAAATCAGAATAGCATGAGGAGTCTGAGGAACGCATAGAATCAGAAGAGCATGAGGATGCAGGATACCAAGAAGGAATAGGGGATATTTTAGATCAAAATCTTGAGTAATATAATATAGATGAATAGATGGTTAAAATAGCTGAAGAGCCTCCCCCAAAGGAAACCTCTAGCGAGGAGAAAAACTTGATGAAGGCAAAAACTGACATTGATGACTCAAGTCTAAAGCAAATTACAGAAGCCTACACTAAGGAGTTGTAGGGAACTAAAGACACGACCCCGCAAAAGGCCTCAAGTATATCTCCTATTGATCTTGATATTCCTCCTTCTCATTCCCAAAAATTTTCCCCTCTCCATTCTAAATGTTAGGTAAATCCATCACCATCACCTTCCCTTCATCCTCCACATTCTACTCATCAAACCCTACCTGCTTCACCACCAACTTAGCAAACTCCATCAACACCCCCCTCTATTCATGCAGGTTCCCCCATCAAACAATTGAGTATGGAAGCTTCCCTGGCCACCACTCCTTTCCCTTACTCCACCAACCTACTAATCTTCCAAGCCATGCATATTGCTTCTCCTGCAAGCAACCCTACCATTGCTAAATTCAAGAAATTGAAGAAATCCACCTTGAATGTTGCTACATGGCTGAAGTCACAAAGCTCCCAAAGTTCTACAGATATAGCCCATGTTAGAGAAGGATTGATGTTGGATCCCATCAACATGCAACATTCCACCATGAAGATGACTCCACTCATGCAAAAGCTAGAGAAATAAATGACTCTAGAAGACTAACAAGCTGAGGTGACCATGAAGGATATGACTTAGCTATCGATGGATGATAAGTGGAGCAAAGCTCCAACCCACATGGGTACCATTTATCTAAATGTAGAGTACTACAAGGAGAAGTTCCTCTGGGTTGATCAGGAAATAAAGCATCTAGAATAAGCCTTTCTCTAGCAAAAACAATGGAGAAGGCTTTAAAAAATGAAGCTAAGAAATGGGATCAGATGTTCAAAAAGGTGGCTCCCTACAAAGAGAAAGTAGCAAAGGCCAAAGAATAAATTTAGGTACTACAACAACAAGTCAAGGATCTTAAGTAGTAGTTATTCGACAGCGCTGCTACAACTAGTGGGTTGTCCAAAGAAAAAGCGAGGACCACTAGGAGAAATATTCTTGGAAACGTCATCAAGATGATATTGAAGGATAGGCCCACACCAACATACCTCCTAAAAATCAAAGATATTTTGGGCTAGGTAGAAGATTATTTCAAAGCATCCATCAATCTCCGAGAAGAAAGAGTGGCAGTGGCTAACAAAATTCAAGTCCTAGCGAACAACATGTGGGCAATATCCAGATATAGAGTGCACAATAAGAATTGGTCCCAAGCCAAGTTGATTACCAATAATTTCTTCAAGAGGCACAAGCTGGTGATAAAAAAGTGCTAAAATCATGCAATATCTAAGAATAGAGGCTAAGGCAATTGTAAAACATGTGAGCATAGCTGAAAACTATGGCATGCCTAGATTCTGGGAGAAAAATTCAAATCTTTTGACAGAAGATGTGATGAAAGCTTCTTGGATAAAATTCGTGGAGGATGAGTCAAAAATTGATAGTTGGGAGGAACCAATTCAAGAAGATCAAATGTTTTCCATGGATCAGGATATCACCCAGATGAACTCTTGCCTGCATGAACTATATATAAAGTTGAAAGCATGACAAAATTAAAGAATTGGAGTATATGTACATCATCTTTAGGGAAAAATAGACACAGACAAAGAAAATTGGAAGAGGGGCTATGCCCACCTACAATGAGGTTGTTCTAGAAAAGGACAAACAAGATAAGGAGAAACAAGAAAAGGCTAAGAAAGCTTCATCAAGTAGCATAGCACCTCCGGGTCAAGAAGAAACAAAAAATATGATGAAGATACTCTAGAAGAATGACCGCACCAAAGAAAGAAATTATTTTTTGTGCTTGGTATCATTCCCCTTCTTTCCCTTCTTTTTTATTATTATTCTCTTTTTTTGACTCCATTCCCCAATGGATAAATGCTCTAGGTTCTAACATTCCACTGATAGAATTACCCCAAGAGGCACCAAGAATGTTGGTCAAAATGACCACATCCAGGGAAATAAGGAATAATCTTCTCAAGATTTTTCTAAGTATAGAGGAAATTCGTGATAGCATGACATTTTAGAAGCTGGAGAGAAAGTTATGGCTAAAATTCATGATAGTGCGATATTTTGAAGATCAAGGAGCAAGATGAGATGGAAATTTGTGATAGCGTGATATTTTGAAGGCTAAGGATCAAGTTGAGATAGAAAGTTGTGATAGCATGACATTTTGAAGGCCAAGGAGCAAGTTGAGATGAAAAGTCATGATAGCGCAACATTTTGAAGGCCAAGTGGACCATGACATCTCTAAAGGAGTTGAGGAAGATCGCCCCAACAAGAAGATCCCAACCACTTCCAGTTACAAGCTCCATACTCTCTAAACTGTTTCCTCACCAGAATGAGCCTACGAGCATATTGTTGTAACAACTTTTAGTTTTCTATTATGTAAAACTCTTATATATAGAATGAGTGACCTAAAAAATGGTCGACTCTTAGGTGTTTACAAGGCTATGTATACAGACTTTTGAAAGCTTAATAAAGATCATCCATTCTAGTTCTTGGCTCATTGGTGTTTCAAATCAAGTATGTATGTGTTGTCTCTTGCTATATAAATCTAAGTTGAATTTAACATGCATTAATTCTTATTCTAGATTTTTTCATTAACATTCAGTTAGATATACAATTTACTTCACAGATAAGTTGTGCTTAAATAGAGTATTCACCAAGTTTTTTAGTTTCTATGCTTTGGTTCTTTTTTATGCTTCTCTGCAAAAGACCGTGATATCGCTTTGTTGTTGCTTAATCTATACTGCTTTAACCCTCTAGCCATCACTATATTTCCCTCTCTTTACGTATTTCTCTCTTTCCCCCTTTTCCTAAAATAAGAAAGGAACCATCCTCCTTTGGATATTGAACCAGGTAGACTTTATTCTAACCTGGTATTTCAATGCTGGAAAAGTCTTGGGTGCAATCATAGCCAAAGGTAGATTTTGCTCCAATAGAACTTCAAGCCAAGATATTTTTATTTGTTTCTTTCCTAATCTCATCTTTGCTTCTTTAGCTATTTGCCTGGTTATTTCTAAAGTTGCTAGAGACATTGGGAAATATTTTTGTAGGGCCTTTGGGGGTATTTTAGATCCATAAATCCTTATGTAATATAATTCTTTCGTTAGAAAATAATCCCCTATTTGAACCTCATGTAGAAGTTTAGCTATCCCTGAGTCTATCCTAGTAGGATGATGTCCACATAAATGCAAATGAAAATATGGGAGAAATTTATAAATTTTGAGAATAGCTTGACTTACCTTCATAAATCTAGGGTAGTCTGTCTTGCACATCAGTGGCTTGTACCCCTCCCTAGGATGTAATTATCTGTCGATCAAGATATCCTACTAAGAGGTGGATAAAAATTGTATAATAGGATATTTGATCCCAATATTCTTTAATGGCATGTTGCAATATTACAAGTTCTCAGTGCATTTTTTTACAAATGTAATCCTCCCATATATACATTGGTATTTAAGCTCTTATGTTACATTGCATAAAAATATGTATGACTTCTCTTCTAATTCATGTTAGATATTTTAATCCCCACATGATATTTATCATATCTGCATAGTCCATTACCTATGGTTGTAAAATGAATTTACTTAGAGCGAAATCATATGATATAGTTCGATCATACCCAAAGGGGTTTGTATAAGAAAATATCTAAAGTATATGGTGAGATTGCATAGCTATCACCTTCATATCCAAATTCAATATAGATGGTCTTAACTGGAAAATTATTTTGAAGCTATCAACTATAATTTTGAAGGTGGGCCAATTGTTGACATCCTTGAATGCTCTGGTGGTAAGATCATAGGCTACTGCAAGCTAGGACATAAGGTCCTATGAGTAGTACACCTTGGGACATACTATTTTCCCCAAATAACTAGTCCATTTTTTGCAATATGGGTTAACCTTATTCTGAGTGTTTTGTGCCCTTTTGAAAATTCCTTTCATCAATTTCAGGTGATGTTGATATCTTTTTTGAGTTTTTCCAAACCTAAATATTGGTGTGTCCTCTAACTCCCATTGTTTCTTAGGTGTCATTATATTATCAGTACCATACTTCTTTGAAAATTTGGCCATATCATTTGTGATATCTTTCCTAGGCATTATTTTGTATGGCATAGCCTTTATTAGCCTCTTGATGTTCATTATGATACTTGGAAAAGTGCTTGATGAAACCATAACTGCTATTGGGAATTCCCTACAAATTTTGTAAAATTTGCCCTAGTTTCTTTGATAATTTCTCTATGAATCATCAATGTAAGTAAATTTTGATGTATTAGGCATGGATTTATATCAAATTGACCCATGGCTTTGCATGCTCAATTTTAATTGTTGCCAACTATGTCATTGTTCTCTACCAGCCTATGGTTGCCACCTCATTACTCATAATGATTTCAACTATTACAATACAACAATTAGCTTTTGATACTATTGATGTCGATGGGAAATTCAATCTAAGGTATGGATTTGTTTTGGACCATATTAAAACAAGTGCCAAGTTAATGATATAATCCTGTGTGAATATCATATACAAATCTTGATCGTTTGAGTTGTGAAAACGTCAAATATAAACCATGGATATATTTTTAATATCATTGGCCAGTGTGCCACTCTTTATTTTATCCATAATAATTGAATTTAAGTGAATAAATTCATGGATTGAAGATAACCTAGAAGTCCATAGAATCATGTGCCTTTTCTCAATATTTTACTTTCACCATTGATGTTTTTTGAAGGTTAAATCCTAAGCACCCAATGTTACTTTGTGTGTTTTATCATTTTCCATAGGGATACTTATGCTTATTATGTCACTATATCTACACCTTCTATTTATATTTAGTTATAAATATTGGCCATTACAAGTCTTCCAAGTCAACTTGTTAAATTAAACTATAGCCATGTGCTTTTTTTGTATTAATTCCTTAACATTTGCTATATTTCAAAATCACATGTGGGTCATAGATCTATTCTTTTAAATGTATTTGATCAATGCAGTTCATTGGTTTTTTTTTATTTTGGGTTACTTATGAACCATAAGATCTTATCTCAAAGAATCTTGTTCGCCAAATTACTCAAACTGTAAATACAATCCACAATCATTGATCCAAGTTCCTAAACAAATTCAAGTCATCGATGAAGATCTTACAAATATAGTTTGAATCATGACCATTCATTTATTTAATCCATTCCATCCTTGTTGAGTTGTATTTCTCTAGAATTAATCAGAGTCATTCGTTATTTTACCCTTTCTATGTGGCTTTTCTTTGTATAGCTAGATCTATCCTGTATAAAACCTATCGTATTGATTTGATAAACTTAAGTAGTATGAACCTTTTATTATTTCATACATGACATATTATGGACCTTTCATTAAGTGTTTTACCTAAGGTTCTTTTCATCATGCAATGCAGACCGTTCACTCTATATCATCGATTAACACAAATTGTGGATATGTTCTGACCTTTTTTAGACTTTTGATTGTCGTTATTCTTCACATGTATCATTTTTATTTGCTAAAAAACCATATTCATAGATATTTATTTATATATTAATATGGACCACTCATTTTTTTAGGGTATTAAAATACTTCTTTATCGTGCAACATAGGCCACAAATTTTACCACTTGATCTAGTCAACACGGGTTATTGATTCTAGTTGATGTGGTGTAATATGGACTATTTATTTAATATTTGACTTGGTCTAATTACGTCGAGAGGCATTCCTACAATGGCAGACATGGGGTGGGAGGCAAAGAGGTCATACATGTCACGTTGTAAACAATTTTTTTTTATTAAAAAAGTCGACATTAAGAACTAGCTTAGATATAAAGGATATATATCTAAAAACATTGAGAGTTATCAATCCCGAGGCGCCTATCTTGGAGATCACACCCCCAAGAAATGAGATAGATGCCTCGATATTGATAAATCTCGATATTTTTAGATATATATCCTTTATATCTAAGCTAGTTTATTTTTATTTTTGTAGAAAAAAATCAAGACCATATATTTTGTGACTAATGAGTGTAGATTGTAGATGTGTTTTATCTTTTATAAACATAGATTTATTGGTGTCCTCCACATGTCTTATCTTTCCTTGTTTATTTGTTGATAAACCATAGCCATTGATATATTTTCCTAAACTAATGTGGACCACTCATTTGTTTTGAGACTTAAAGCACTTCTTTATCATAAAATATGGATCACAAAATTTTTCACTTGGTCCAATCAATGCAGACCATTGATTCTCCTTTCTTTTACATCATTTTATCTCATCCATTTAAATATTTATCAAGAAAGCAAAGCTTATTTAATGTTTGCCCTTATTCTTATATGTGACTCTTTGTGGTCCTAAGATGTTGACTTAAGGAATTTTATCCATCAAATATATTAAAGAAATAGCTAGTCAGTGTATGAAGACTTACTTGATGAGCTGCAACTATTGATGAAGACTTTTCAAGAAAATGTGAGCCATCAATATTTTTTGATAGATTGGTCGACTACATATGACTTCTTGTCATTGGTTAATGAGATGTCAAGTCTATTATCTATGTACCATAGATTTTACTTTAGACTATCATAAACCATTAATCTCTTCCCATGCACTGTAGTTGGTAGAAACTTCTTATTGGCTTTACTCAATGAGGGACATTGAATCATTGTAGGGCATATATATTTTCTAATAGGATGGATGTGGAACATTAATTTTCTATGGTGACTATAGAGTGGAGGACCTTTAATTAGGGTTTAAGGGCTAGGATTTATTAGTGTATTTTAAGTTAGTTGCTAATCATAGATTGTGATGAAATCTAGACTTTACATAAGCAAAGATGCCTTTTGACAAGTCAAAGGGAAAGATTCATCGAGGGTTATTTATGGCTTCAATTAAATTTTTATGAGAGACTCAATGTGAATCATGGATGCTATGGAAAATTTATTGACTTATAGATATGGGGGAAAATAATTGTAGGTGACTTGTATTGACTTTGAATATACGAATTAATACAAGTGGTAGCTGACCAAGGGAATATGCATGACGTTTAATCATCAATGTGTGGAATGAGATAAAGTACATATTCAAAAAATTTCATGAAGAAACAAACTACCTAATTAATTGTAAAAATTTCACAACGCCTCTATTGGACGTAGTCTATCAAAGAGAACATAGACTAGCTATTGAATGCAGGCTATTAAGGGAAAATATGGGCTAGTAAATGGAACTATATAAAAGGAATTGTAAAGTATGCAATCAAATAGATTAAATCTACAAAGACTAATGGATTAAAAGGGAATCTAGACTAACATACAAAATACATTAATAGTTTGGACTAATTTTACTAACAATTAATGGACCTCATGGATATTTTGAAATTTAAAATTAAGGGTACCTTACATTGGATTTTAAGGATCCAATACTCTTCTACTCTAGAGAACGACTTCTTCACTTTGGCTCTAGCAAATAATTTATTTTCCTCTCTGAAAACACTTTAGCATTCCATCTTTTAATTTTCGTTAAATTTAGGATTTTTAGCATCAACTTTCTTCTAACTCCATTTCAGATCACTCAATATACATTTTAGTGTCTTCTAAGGATTCATCCTCAAATTCTTCAAAACTCCTCTTGCATTCATGAGCAAAATAATTTATCAAATATCTTAATCTTCTCATTATCTGCAATTAAATTCATCTATCATAAACTTCTTCCTTTAAGTCGTATCCTTGAATTCTTCTCACTTCCTCTAATTTAGCTTACAATATAAGGGTGCAATCAACCCATCAATAATCTCCAACACTTCTCCTTGCTTCAATTCCTTCAATATTCTTATTTTAACAATTTCTTCAACTCTACTAGTTAGTATCAAAACATATATCTTTAATCCTCATGACTAAAAAATCATAGGTTGCACTCTTATCCAATTCTTTGTCTCCTCATAGTATAAAATAATCATAGTCCACTATATTAATATTTCAACTTGTCCTCATTTAATACTAAGCATTTCCATTTTGGGTGACCTTAGATCTATTCTTCAAATACCTCCAAATTTGCAAAATTTCCTCCACAAATCTTCCAATCATAATGTGGGTGATCTCAACCCTTCTCTTCTTCTTTAATATTTAGCCTTCAATTCTTCAAACTTTCTAGCAACTCCCTTCTATATATCTTCTCCTTCAATCAATTTTCTTCTTCAAAAATATTCTTCTTTCTTCCTCCTACAATAATCTTCTTTTTTGCAATTTCCAATGATCTTTTTAGCTGGTTATCTTCAACTTTGAGCAATATTAGCTCTCAATATTTGGGTGTATTTATCAACCCATGTTCTCTCTATATCAAATGGTCAAATTTTGGCTCTAATTACACTATTGGGAATTCTCCCAGATTATATCACAGGTCCCTTTACCAGTATCAAATATTAATCACAAACTTAATGCATTCACATCAATGGTCAATATCCCATAATTATAAAATCATTCACATGAACTTATTTAAGGATATACAATATCTCACAATAGTAAATCTCACACATATATTCATATATCATCAAATATACAATCGTTCAATTACATTTTCATATAATACATAGATCTTTGTCTCCATTATATAACTTACAAGATGACTCTTCCATACATGGTTATTAGTATTCTTGAGAAAACAACTTAAAAATTAGTGTTCTTGAGAAAATTATATAACTTAAAGGATGACTCTTCAATACAATATAAATATTTGTATACATGGTTATTAGTATTCTTGAGAAACAACGTAAACAATGACGAAGTATTAAAGACATTATATCCTTATTATCCTCATAAATGAGTTGTAGATTTTCTATTAATTTTGATGATGCTTTTTTTCAACTTCGGTGACATATTTCAAATGTTCTTTTAATATATTTTCTTTAACACTCATTTTCCTTTGCTTTCTATCCATGATGATTTTTTTACAAACCAATTATTCTCAAATCAATTCCTTTGATGTAAAATGACTTGTCTCTCAAATAATTTCTTCAAAAAAGAATTTAATTTTGAATCTTCAATAAAGCAATCTATTTATTATCTTCTTATAACTCCCACAAATAATTGAAAAGTCTTCAAATCTCAAATTTAATTCAACAATTATCATTTAATCTTTCATTCAATCATCATTAATCAAATTCATTAATTCTTATATCTCCCAAATTATTAAATTTCAAATTCAAATTATGTCTCCCAAATTCAATTCACTCCTTTATCAAATGATTTATTTTTCCCTTATATCTCCAAATATATTTAACTTGTCTCTCCATTCATTTTATCCATTCATAAATCTTATATCTCCAAAAAACACAACAAAAATAATTTATCATTCTCACCTTATATCTCCAATATCAACTTGAAAAAATATTTCAATGCACCACAAAAATCCAAAAAAATAAATTTACCTTATTTTCACTTGGTCAAATGTATTTTTAGGACTGAGAAATTGTCAAGGCATAGGTAACATCCTTTGTCAGTTTATCAAAACTGGTTTGGCAGTCTTGTCAAGGTATGCTTTGAGACCCATTATGAATTCATACCTTATACCTTCATCTTCCTTATGACTCAACTTCTAAAAATGGCTCCTTCACTATGGATGGATTCTATTCTATATTTCTAATAAATAACTCCAACAAATATTTTCTCCACTAAATCTCCTCCAATGTGAATGGCTTCTCCTCTTCTACTCTAGAGAATGACTTCTTCACTTGGGCTCTAAAAAACAATTATTTTTCCTCTTTTCAAATATTTCAACGTTGCATATTGTAATATCTAGAAAAGTTATGGCTTTTAGCATCAAATTTCTTCTAGATCCACATAAACTCATTAAATCTATATCTTAATGTCTTCTCAGGCTTCATTTTTAAATTCTTCAACACTCCTCTTGCATTCATCAATAAAATAATTTCTCAAAAATCTTAGTCTTATCGTTGTCTGCAATTAACTTTGTCTAGCATAAAATTCTTCCTTCAAGTCATGTCCTTGAATTTTTATTAAGTCCTCCAATTTGTCTTGTAATCTTGGGGTGCAATCAACCTGTCAATAATCTCCAACACTTTTTCTCCTTGCTTCAATTCCTTCAATATTCTTCTTCTAACAATTTCTTCAACTCCAATAGCTGACAGCAAAACATATATCTTCAATTATTATGGATAGAAAATCATAGTCCACACTCTTCTCCAATTATTTGTCTCCTCACAACTAGAAATAATCATAGTCTACTATCTAAATATTCCAACTCATCCTTACTGAATATCAAGCATCTCCAATTTCGGTGACCTTGGCCCTATTTTTCAAATGCCTCCAAATATTCATACTTCCTCCAATCCTAATTTGTTCAATATTATACCTTATCTTCTTATTTAATCTTTAGCCTTCAATTCTTCAAATTTTCTAGCAATTCATTTTATCTTCTCTTCTCTTTCAACCACTTTTCTTCTTTAGTAATTTTTTTCTTTCTTCCTCCTATAATAATCTTCTTTGCTACAATTTCTAGTAATGTTTTCAACTCACTATCTTCAACTTTGAGTTATCTTATCTCTCTTATCTCAATATTTAGGATTACTTATCAACCTATCTTCTCTTTCAATATCAAATTATCCAAAGTCTGGATTTGATACCATTGTTTGGCATTCTCCTAAATATATCATAGTTCCCTTTACCAGGATCAAATTTTAATCACACTATTAATGCATTCACATCAATGGAAAATATCCTAGAATCATAAAATTATTCACATAAACTCATTCAATGATCAATAATATCTTACTTTTTTTGGTAGGTAATAAAATTTATTAATATTGTTAGGTTGAAGGGTCCCAATCCTTATTTACATAAGGCTATTATATAGCACCGAAGATACAAAAATAGAACAACCCCCATATACATAGGGAAGAGTTGTGCTAGTTCCATGGGAACACAAAAAAAAAAAGTAAAAGATTCCAATAACCTTTTTCGACAACAGAAAGAAACTAGGGATATACCCGATAAAATAGGGAAGGTTCAGTAATAGAAACTAAACTCAAAAATCCCACTAACCCAGAACCTAGGACTACTGAGTTTTATCACCATATTTAGTAGCATTATCCTACCAATGAGCGAGAAGAGCACTGAGCAACGTAGGAAGATCCTGTAATTCCTTGAATATAATAGAGAATATGACCCCAGCTTCCTTGATCATATTGGCTAATGCTAGGAGTTGGTCAACCGCCCTTGATACATGGTTGATGATTCTAGAATAAAGTGCTTTAAAAGCACAACTAGTAATATATTTAGCTTCATCCACAAACTCAATTTGAAACCCTCTAACATGAACCATTCCATCATTCCACGAATTAACAAACTCATCAGTAATGTTGTCATCAATGTCGGAGAGGAGCTTGAAAAAATAAATGAAGCCTTTAGCACCCAACAATAGGGCCAAAGCCAGAAGTATAGCATAGGGCCACAAGGGTGATGAATTTTTAAAGGATCAAGAAGGTTTTGCACAGAGGTGAAAACATTAGTCTTGTGATGAAAACCATAATTTTGAAAAATCCCACAATTTGAAAGGAAACATGTGGGATATTGAAATGGACAAGGAATGGTGTTGAAAAAACACCATAGACAAAAGAAAAGGGTGTTTACAAAACACCATATAGCTTTACAAAGAACATCTTTGTTGGAACTGACAATAGTGTTGAAAAAATACTTGAAAGGAAAGACATCGGTGTTGACAAAACACCGTATGGCATTGAAAAAAATACCTTTGTTGGTATTTTTGTGATTATTAAGAAACCTACTCATTTTCTTTTTGAACAATGCTAATTCAATCCTCTAAAAAGCAATCTTCCCAAATAACGCAATCAGATTGATTTGTTTTCAAATTAGCCAAAGTGTCAGCAACAACGTTGGCTTCATGGAAGACATGTTGAACTGTACTTAAGGGAAGTTTCCTGAGAATGGCTTGACTTTCCTTAATAAAATATTGAATATTCAAACCTGGTTTCAAGGAACCTTTTGCATGATTAACCACAATAAGGGAATCACCTTCAAAAATGATTGGGTTAGGAAAATATTTGCATAGAACAAGATACCTCCACAGGGCATGAGCCTCAGCATAGTTATTTGATTGAATCCTTATATTTTCAATGAAGTCCTTGATGATATTTCCACTATGATCCTGAATTATACCACCAACCCCAGCATCCCTAGGATTTTTTTATATAAACCATCAAAATTTGCTTTTATCCAACCCAACGGTGGAGGTTTCCACTTAGTATTGATCCTATCATTGATGTGAACTGGTTTCTTAGAAATTTTAGTGGAAATATTGAGAAATTTAAACAAAAGCATTTCTAAATCTAGATTAGGGGGTTTTCACACAAAATTAAGTTGGTGTTCTCGATAGCAAACCTCACTTCTCTATTGGCTACCATCACTGGATCCCTGGTCTGATTATTGAACACTTTGTTATTTCCTTCTAACCAAATCTACCATAAGGTATGATGGAGGGAATTGTTGGTCACAAATCTGCCTAAGTACAAGATTTCATCACTTGTGCACCCAAGACTCGGCCAACATTGAAAGGCCGAGGGAAAAATAAAATTCCTTCGAACCGATCTCTAGAGAGGGCTGGCTCCCTTACTAAATTCTACATCGTTTGAAGACTAGGGATGCAGGAAAAAAATTGAAAAATAACTAAAAGAAAGGGAAATATAGCCACATGTCGAAGTGTAGAATTTGGGGCAGGCTAACAGCAAAAATTCCACCAAGTTTTATAATAGCATATAATAAAAGGAAAGCAGCAAAATTTAACTCACACCTTTGTAGAGATAACCCTCGGATCGCATTTCAAAATATACTCACTAACCAACAACGTTTGAATTCAGAATGCAGAATTCAAAACTTAACAGCAAGAGCATGAGCATAAACAAAAATGATTTTTAAAAAATAAGGAAATCACACACATAAGAATGCTTGCAAATTTTAGAAGCCAAGTCTCTTCTATTGATGCAGAGATCTTGATTTTTTGGTTTTCAAGTTTTTAAAGAACTCCCTAGTTAAGCATAACCTTTCTAGAGTAGTACTCGAATGGGTGACCTCCTGGGAAGTCCCGGGCTCTGCACACTTTTTCATTTTTTTCTCTTCTTTTTCAAATCCAAGCCTAAAAGAAACGTAAAACGACAATATGTACATATTTACATCAATAATTTCTTTTTCTTTTTTTTTACTGATAATAGGCCTTCAAATGAAGACCATTAACTGGAATTAACAGTGCATGACCATCCATATCTTGCAAATAAAAAGAATTAACTTGATTGGCACCTGTGATTTGAAATGGACCTTCCCATATTGCCTTGAACTTGTGATGTTTTCCAGGCTTTGATTTCTTTTCATTCCACTTTAATACAAGATCGCCAACCTTAAAAGTCCTTTTAGAGACCTTTTTATCGAACCATTTCTTTGTCATCTCAGCATGTTCTATAAAAGCATGGTATGATTTCTCCCATTCTTCTTCCAACTGTAAAAGTTGAGCTAATCTCATGTTCATAGAATCAGATTCATCATCCTCATCATCAATCAAATGCCAAGTCTGGAGGGCCGGTAATTCAATATGAATTGGCAAAACCACTTCTTTATCATATACCAATGAATAAGGGGATGTCTTGATAGATTTTTTCATCGAGATGTGATCAGCCCACAATGCTTGATTCAAAATTAGGTTCCAGCTCCACTTATTATCGCCAAGGGTCCTCTTCAAAATTCAAAGCAAGTTCTTGTTTGTAGATTCAGCCAAGCCATTCCCCTACGAATAATAATTAGATGAAGTTTTCAAATAAATTCTGTACTTACCCACAAATTCACTAATTTTGGCACCTATGAAATGAGTTCCATTATATGTTATAATCGCATCTAGGATACCAAAGCGAGTGATCAAACCCTTAAGAAAAGTGATGACCATGGCTTGATACGCCTTTTTAGTTGGAATTGCTTCAGTCCATCTAGTGAAATAGTCGGTTGTAGTCAAGATGTACTTGTGACCAGCAGATGAGTTAGGATCAATGACCTCGATAAAGTCTAGGCCCCATTGTTGAAATGGTACTTCTACTTGAATCGGGTGAAGAGGTAATGATGCATTCCTGGTTCTACCGATGTATCTTTGGCACTTATCACATTTTTGACTAAATTTGAAGGCGTCTACAAAAATAGTAGGCCAAAAATAGCCTGCTCGAATAATCTGAAATGCCATGGGTCTACCTGCATAATGACCTCCTGATAATCCATAATGGAATTCTTCTAAAATTTTCTCCTTCTCTGATTCTTTGAAATGCCTAAGAAGAACCCCATCAATATTCTTATGAAACAAGCCATTTGGCAGTAAGACATACTTGAGGGCTTGCAGTCTAAATCTTCTTCTCTTTGAGGCATTTAGATGTGAAGGACATTTCCTAGAATAAAAATATTCAATCAGCTCCTCTGTCCAATCTTGATCCACTATAGAATGTCAAAATTACAATTATCTACTACATCCTCATACTCATGAATTGTGGATCCAGAGGAAGCATTCTTTGTAAGCTCTTGGCACAATGCTTGACCTCGAACAAGTTTGGTTGGTCGGATCTCAACATCAAATTCCTAAATTTTAGAAACCCATCCAGCTCTCCTATCTCCAAGTTCTCCTTGTATGATAAAATTTTGGACATCTGGATGAACAACATAAACTATAGTTTTACTTTGTGGGAAAAGTGTCGAAACTTCTTCAGAGATTTCATTACCGCATACACTTGTTTCTCAATGAAGTTATACTTCTCTTGATGTGGTTGGATGACTTGGCTTAGGAAAGCAATCAGACATTCATTTTCATCATCTCCCTTCTGTGTAAGCACCATTGCATAAGCTTCTTGTTCACCAACAGCATAAAGGATAAAATCCTTGGAATAATCAGGGTTCACCAGGACCGGAGCTTAAGTGATCCTTTCTTTGATCTCCTCAAATGATTGCTTCCTCTGCTCGGTCCATTTAAATTTAGCATTTTTCTTTAAAAGCTCTGTCATTGGCCTTATTACTTGAGCGAAATCTACAACAAACTTTCGAACAAAATTAATTTGCCCAAAAAAAGATTGCAAATCCTTCTTATTGGCTGGCAATGGAAGCTTCAAAAGATCTTGGGCCCTAGCTAGATCAATAGCTAGGCCATTTTCTAAAATTACATGTCCTAGGAGCTTTCCCTCCTTTACAAAAAAAATAGACTTTTTTGGATTAATAGATATGCCAAATTCTCAAAATTTTTCAAATACCTGCCTTAAATGAGATCCGTGCTCCTCCCTATTGTGAGAAAAAATAGTCATATCATCCAAATAAATAAAAATAATGTGATTTAACAACTCACCAAAAGCCACATCCATTGCCCTTTGAAAAGTTGCGCTAGCATTTGAGAGCCCAAACGGCATTCGTTGGTAAGCAAAGGTTCCCCATTTTGTGGTGAACGTTGTTTTATGTTGGTCCTCATCCCTGACCCAAATCTGGTTATACCCAGAGAATCCATCCAACAAAGAGAATCTCTGAGCTCCCGCAACCACATGAAGAATTTGGTCAATCTGAGGCAGAGGATAATGATCTTTTAGCGAGGCTTGATTCAAATTTCAAAAATCAACACATAGGCAAATATCTCCATTCTTTTTCCGTACTGGGACCATATTTGCCACCCAAGTTGAATGCTTGATGGGGTAAATGATTTTAGAATCCAACATTTTAAGAAGCTTCGCCTTCATCAGTACTTCAATATTGGGATTAACTGGTCTCTGCTTTTGTCTGAAGGGTTTCACCCCATCATGCAACTCAATAGTATGTTGTATTACATATTTGTTATATCCCTTCAAATCATGGTAACTCCAAGAAACTATGTCAAGAAATTCATGACATAAATCTCTGATTTGTTCTAACTCCTCGGGAGTACAATCCGTCCCGATATTTATCAATTTTTGGGGACCCAACTCCTGTTCAGTATACTCCTTCTCATCTACTTTGATCCTATGCTTCTCTGCCCTATCATTTTGATCAAAAAGGCTTTCAAGTGTAATCAATCCTTTTGGGATATGATTATTCCTTAGTTGAATAAGCCCTTTGGCTTCCTCCTCATCAAGTGTTCTCTCTTCCACAGTACTCGCTTCTCTTATCAAAAAATTTATAATTTGTTCATCACTTTTGAATACTTGCCAATACATGTTCTTTTCCAGTACCAAAGGTCTGTAAACTAACCTTACAGTCTTAGGTTTCCTCACTACATGCTCAATCGGAGAGAAGTTTGTTCCAAGAGATGCTAGAAGATCAGCATGCATATTCAGCTCTCATGAAATGGATTGAATATTCAATGTTGTGAAAGCCTCAAACAGGTCCCAAAAATTTTTGCGGTATGCCTTGAGATAATGCTACTTAGAGATGCACTTGTTCGTTACTTGATTCACAATCAATTCAGAGTCACCAAAAATTTGCAATTTTTCAATCCCTAATTTTTTTGCCTTCTTCAAACCTAGGCACAACGCTTCATACTCAATAGCATTGTTAGTACAACTCCAGGTCAGTCGATATGAATATGTTTTCTATAGGCCAGAGGGAGAAATAAGAACAATCCCTACTCCCACACCATTTTTACATCTTGCACCATCAAAATACAACTTCCATAATTGATCGAGCACAGAGTCTTGTTCATCTTGATCAAGAGGCATCTTTATTTCAACCTCTTCAGGATTTGTAATGGAGTAACAACCAATTTTAGTTTCCATCATGGCATTAAAATCGAGCATTGAAAACTCATCCTCTAAGTGAAGCTCATCTAGGACTTCATCCATCAAATCAGGATTTTCCAATTCTTCAGTTATCATGTTGACAAAATATGTGGACTTTTCTTCTTCCATATTCTCTATATGAAAAGTAGAAGGCTTCTCATTATAGATCTGGATTCTTCTTCCTTTGAAAGGAATCTCCAAGTGAGAATAATCCAGAGAAAGGTAGCCTCCCAGTTTTGCAGTGAATTCTCTTGACAAAAACATACTGAAATATGGTTCCAAATCAACCACAACTACCTCTTGAATTACTATAATTTGAGGTATACTATGTAGAACAATAGGAATATCCTTGATTACACCCACTATTTTCATGGGATTCCCATCCAACTGCAAGACACCAGGGCTACTTCTTGTATAATCCATACCCATGACTTCACAAACTGCCTTTGGCATGATAGTTGTCGTAGCACCATAATCAATCATGCAGTTGTGCACTATCCAACCCTCCATCCTGAGTGACAAATAAAATGGGGGTGGTCTATTTTTTCCAATGGCTGAAGTAGTTAATGTTTGAGAAAAAATATTTTGGGTAGGATTCTTCTCATTATCTTTCATATATTTCAATGATTCTTGTAAAAAATCAACTTGCCCAGGTAATTGTAATGCATCATAAAGACTAACCTTGGCTGGAATCTTCTTCAATTCTTCAACAATATTGTATGTAGATGCACTAGACTCCCTCTTTTCAACAATGTCTTCATATTTGCTCTGATATTGCTGAGTGGCTTCTACCCTCTGTATTTTAGTCAAATATGGATACTTGAGCTTTTCTCTAGCTTGTTCCTCTATTTTAGCTCTTGCCTATGAAGCTAGGGCTTTTTCTTGCAATCTTTCCTTTGCTCGTGGTGGCAAAAGATATTTTAATAGAACAGGTGAATTTGGATTTGGTATTGAATTAGGAGCTTTCACTTGTACTTGTTTCTTCTCATTTTGCATCTTTAGATTAGTCGGTACCCTTAATGGTTCCATCTCTGCTGGATCTACCATGACTGGCTTCTTCCCAATTCTCATGAGAACTGAGACTTGTTCTTCAGATGGAACCATAAAATTATGATCTACCTTAGTAATCATGTTAACTTTTCCTCCAGAAGAGCTTGCAGCCAATGTTTGTACATAGTTCAAATGAACCATACAAGTCTCCTCACTGTGTGGATCATTACATGTAGATCACCAATATGTTCTTTCAGCAAGGCCCGCTTCCTCATTCGTCAACACAGTCGAGTTATTCTTAGGCACTTTTCTTGTTGAAGCCACTTGTTCTCTAGTGATCGGCAGAGGTTGAAATCTCCTAGGTTGGAAATCTCTCTCGGCCTGATTTCTTTCAATAATTATGATTTTATTTCCCATTGCTCTTATAGCTGAATTAGCAGATTTTACCTCTTGTAATAGTGTTGTGTAAGGATCAAGATTTGAGGGCGCAGGAGGTGCCAGTATAGGTAGAGGTGTTAGCAGTGCATGCAATGCTAGGAATGAAGTGGGAGTTAGTAATTATAGAATGCTTGGTGCAAGCAATTGTGGAATAGTTGGAGCAAGGAGCTGGGGAACTAGAATGGGTGCGATCTGAGGCACACTTGAGCTCCATGATGGAATAGGATACATGGAAGGCATAGGCTATGGAAATAAACCAAGATACAAATGCTGAGGAAGATCAGGTAAGATAGACATTGTTACCTTTGGGGGAACCCTACCTATGGCAATCAAGTCTACTTTTGCCTTTTGCGCTTGTTCGAATAGCTCTAGGAATGTAGTCACGTTGGACTACCAGATAGCCAAGCCAATTTTTGTGTTAAACGCTCTGATATAATAGAATGCATCTTGCTCATGAGTGAACAGGGAGCTGGGGAACTGGAATGGGTGCGATCTGAGGTGCACTTGAACTCCATGATGGAATAGGATACATGGAAGGCATAGGCTATGAAAATGAACCTGAATATAAATGCTAAGGAATATCAGGTAAGATAGGCATTGTTACCTTTGGGGGAAGCCTACCTATGGCAATCAAGTCTGCTTCCACATTTTGTGCTTATTCGAACAGCTCTAGGAATGTAGTCACGTTGGACTACCAGATAGCCAAGCCAATTTCTGTGTTAAACTCTCTGAGATAATAGAATGCATCTTGCTCGTGAGTGGGCTGAAAACCTTCAGGAACTCTTTGCCAGCTTCTGATAAATCTGACATTGAAGTCCACTATCTCCTCCTGCGGATGCCTTTGAATTGCATTAAATTGATGCAATAAGGAAAATGGATCAGCTTGTTCATGAAAGTTTTTGATTAACAGCTCTCCTAATTGATCCCATGATGCAATAGTGCCTGGTTGCAATGATTGGTACCAATACAACAATTTCCCTCTCAATGACAACACCAACAATTTTATCATCACATCTTTGTCCATTATGTCATGGATGGTCGCCAAAGAGGCTACATCTTGAATATGCTCATAAGAAGTTTTACCAGTACCATCATAGGTCGGCAAAGCTTTCAAATTAGCTTGAGGGATTGGATTTTGTGCCTATAAATTCAAGGCTTCTGAACTATTCCATGTCGAGAACTACCTTGGTGGAGGATTCTGAGCCATTTGGACTAGTGTGTGTGGCTGATGAGGTGGAAAGCTAGTAGCAGTACTATATGAACTTGAAGGAACATAAAATACACTAGCAATTTGTGAGGATGTTGCAGAGGACGTAAGTGGTGGGGAGACCAACTTAGGGTGTCCACTTAATTTTTGGTTGTCAAGTTCAAAAAAATCAATGGGATTTTCAAAATTTTTGGCCTTCGATCTTGTGATCATGAAGTATAGCTCTCACTGTCTCCACGTTCGGAGGCTTCTGGGTAGTGCTGAGTCGCAAAATGTTCTAACTATACAGCATGAATGTGAACATTAAACCTCAATACTATTGAAAGTTAAAATTTTAGGGTCCCACCGGGCTTGCCAAAAAATGTTGGTCACAAATCTGCCTAAGTACAAGATTTCATCACTTGTGCGCCCTAGACTCGGCCAACATTGAAATGCCGAGGGAAAAATAAAATTCCTTTGAACCGATCTCCCAAGAGGGTTGGCTTCATTACTAAATTCTACACTATTTGAATACTAGGGATGCAGGAAAGAAATTGAAAAATAACTAAAAGAAATGGAAATATAGCCACAGGACGAAGTGTAGAATTTGGGGTAGACTAACAGCAAAAATTCCACCAAGTTTTATAATAGCATATAATAAAAGGAAAGCAGCAAAATTTAACTCACACCTTTGTAGAGATAACCCCTGGATCACATTTCAAAATCTACTCACTAACCAACAACATTTGAATTCAGAATGCAGAATTCAAAACTTAACAACAAGAGCATGAGCATAAATAGAAATGATTTTTAAAAAAGAAGTAAATCACACACATAAGAATGCTTGCAAATTTTAGAAGCCAAGTCTCTTCTATTGATGCAGAGAACTTAGAGATTTTTCTTGCAAAATATCTAACCTCCCTTTACAATAAGAATTTGATTAGTATTTATAGAGGTTTTCGCCTCTTTCATTCAATATATGTGCAGGCAAAGTGTCGGCCACTCAGCCACCAATAGCAACAACTTTCTCCTCGACCACAACAATGAACCAATGAGCAAATGCCAAATAAAATAACTGCTGATTTTATCACATGGCATATCAATCTTCAGTACAAATCATCGGTCCAATTTCAATATCCATGGTGACGCCTTGGAAATGCATGCCCATGAAGTGGTTGATGCCTCGAAAATGAACAATATTGCACTGGAATCAAGATCATATGCTTAAACTTGGTAGCTTCAGCGATCATATCACCTCAAGAATTATCTTTATCAATATTAATATTTTTTCAAGGAAGATTTGTGAACACACTTAAAAAAGAAAAAACACTTTTCAATGTGGCACCAATGATTACAATGAAATGTCAATGTGGCACACTACAACAAAATTCCAATGTGGCAAAAATGCCAACAGGAATATTTCCATATAAACTTTAATCTTGTATGGAAAAACATAGGAGGCCATTGGGTAAACATATCAGCAATAGTATGGGGTCATGCCCATTGAACTCTGAAGATACTTAAAAGCTCTGTAAAACATCATAGGCAAATTTACAGTCAACCATAATATATTGCATTGATTCCCAAGCTTGGTAGCACAAATAACATCTATTGGGTAACATGACTCCATGCTTAATTAAATTGTTAGTAGTTAAAATTTTGTTCTTAAAAACCAACCAAGAGAAGTGAGCAACTTTGGGAATACTTTTTTTGAGCCAAACGCATTTGAATATCAAATATGTCGCTTGCTCATCTTGAGAACCATAATTTTCATATAACCAATGGGTCGATTTGACTGAAAAGTTGCCATCCTCACTACATTTCCAGAAAGTACTATATTTTTCTTGGGAAGTTGGGATAAAACTTGATCTGAGAATGGACTACATGGCCTTAACATCTTGGGAAATTAATTTATCATCCAAATTAAAACTTAGATGTTTCCACATGGGATGCCCCTGGGTTTGGATGATGAAGTTAGCAACTTTTGGTCCTATCTTTGCATCTATTAAGGGTTTTAGGATAGCAATGTTTTGATCATTTATAAGAGCCTCATCCTTGACCCAACGATCATGCTAAAAATTTATTATCTTCCCATCACCAAGCTACCATATTACACCTCTATTGGACAATGATATTGTTTGGAGGATAGACTTCCAGAAATGGGTTCTAGCTTGAGAAGCTTCCTCATCCATAAAGGAATGGTGTTGTAGATATTTATCCCTTACGATAGATATACATTCTAAGTTCTCACGGGTAAATATCTTCCATGCCTATTTTTCCAAAAGAGCATGATTCATCTTGTGAATTATTCAAAAACCAAGATCCCCTTTATCTTTTGGGGAGCAAACAGTATCCCAAGCAACCAAGTGAAACGTTTTTTGATTATCAATTCCTATCCATAGGAAACACTTTTGAATTTGTTCTATTTTAGATCCAAATACTACAGGCACTTTGAAAATAGATAAAAAATAAATAATAATGCTCTGAATAACTGACATGACCATCATGGCTTTTCCTGCCAAAGAAATAAAAACATTTTTCCAGCTTGCTAATTTCTTGTGAATCTGTTCAATGACATTATTCCACATTGTATCTTTTGGACGATCCACAAACATAGACAACCCAAGATAGGTAGTGGGCAGATTAGCAATGGAACATTTTAGGATATTAGAAATAGAAGTTTTGTGCAAGACAAGAGTATTAAGAAAAAATATTTTGCTCTTGGAATAATTTATTTTTTTCCCAACTACATCTTCAAAGAGGTTAAGAATAGTCTTGATAGTATAGGATTTTGGTATGGAATCTATGGTAGCCAGCAAAGTGTCATCAACAAATTGTTGGTGGGTGGTAATTCTTAGGTTGGAAGCAGCTTTTATGCTAGAAAGTAACCCCAAAGAATAGGCTGACTTTATAGTTCTACCAAGATATTTAGCTAGAATGATGAAGAGTATGGGGGACAAGGGGTCCCCTTGTCTTAATACTCTAGTACTTGGGAAGTACCCAGTTGTGAAGCCATTCATCAGGATAGAAAACCAAGAAGAGGAAATGCATTGCATAATGATATGGGTCCAATCACTATGAAAGCCAAACTTTAGAAGGACTTTAAACAGAAAATCTGCATTGACCCTACAAAGGCTTTGTTCATATCCATCTTCATGAAGAAAACATTTTTTTTAGATTTATGGGAAGAGTGGATTAGCTCATGAATAGTTATCACACCATCAAAAATATTTCAACCTTTAATAGAGTTGCCCTGACACGGGTCTATGATTTTTAGAAGAAAATCTTTAAGTTTGGTGGCCATAGCTTTGGTAAGAATCTTGTAGACCACATTGTAGAGGCTTATAGGACAGTAACCAAAAAAACTCTTGGCAGTAGGGCTTTTAGGGATAAGGGCTAGGAAAGTAGAATTTACATCTCTAGGGATAAATCTAGAATTTTGCATCTCTTTAATGGCCATGCAAATGTCAGGACCTATAATTTCCCAAAAAGTTTAGAAAAAATGAGGGGAAAACACATCAAGCCCAGAAGCTTTGTATGGTTGCATGGAAAAAATAGCTTTGTGGATTTCCTCATCACTAAGGGGTTTTAGGAGATTGGCATTCATTTCATCAGTAACAATTCTTGAAATATGCCTAAGGAAGGAATCCATTGCTTAGGAGGATTGGATAGGCTGGGATCCCAACAAAGACTCAAAAATATGAATAACCTCATCCCTGATTTTGTAGATTTCAATGATGTAGATTTAGTGTTCAAATCCCCATATTTTAGCCATAAGTTCCTATATTTCTAATGCCAAAAAATCTCCTCTTTCTTTAGAATGTTATGTCATTTTGAAATAAGCAATTTTGCCTCCTGTCTCGAATGAGGACCCTCCTGTACTTGCTGAAATTGATTTTTTATTATCTGTAATTTATCCCTTATATTTTGTTTATTTTCAAAGATGTTTCCAAAAACCTCCCTGTTCCAAATTTTCAGCTTTTTTTTTATAGAGTGTAATTTTTGAGAAAATTGCCTGATATGAGATCCAAGAAAAGTTTTTTTCCACCATTCACCAACATGCACCCTTATTTGTGGGTTTTGAGTCTACATTGCTTCAAACCTAAGGAGAATTTTTGAGGAAGGTCTCTCCTCATTTTGTGCAACGAGGAAATATTGTGAGAATTTAAATTTTTTATTTTTATTTAATAATATCTTACATATATATTCATAAATCATCAAATATACAATCGTTTAATTATATCTTCCATACAATGCATAGAGATTTATCTCCATTATATGACCTTATAAGATGACTCTTCGATACTCAACTATTTTTCTCCTCAAACATTTGGAAGATGTATCCTTTCACATTCCTCACATATGACAAAACCCTCATGACTCTTTACTTTACATCTTGCTACAGACCATGTGACTCTTCACTTGCATATTTGACACCTAACATGTATGACCCTTGACTTACTTCATACTTTGCACTCTCTCACACTTGCACACTTTATTACATAACACATGGACCCTTCTCACATATTGAAACATACATTAGAAAAAATATATACACACTTTCTAAACTAATATTTATACCCTAAACTATTACATAACCAAATAATGTAATATCTCCAACACCCCCTGTATTACATTATTTGGTGTGAAGAATTTTAGTCTTCAATCTTTGATTCTAGTATTTGTTCGTTGGCTCTGACTCTATTCTTCTTTTCATTGGTCTTGGTCTTTGTCATCTATTTCTTGTTTTTTTATCTTAATAACCAAAAAAATTTATACATGGTTATTAGTATTCTTGAGAAAACAATGTAAACAATGATGAAGTATTAAAAACATTCTATCAGTACTCTCCTCGTTAATGGATTGCAGATTTTCTGTTAATTCTAGTGATGTGTTGTTTTCAACTTCAATGATATTTTTGATGGTTTTTTAAATCACATGTCTCACTATCCAGGATCTTAAATAAGCTCTAATATTAGAGCATTCAATACTTCAGATCAATATCAATGAACATAACATTCATAAAAATAATATTAATTAATATAATACAATGAATAAATTTATTATGTTATTGATGAATCAAATATACAAGTTGAGATTAGCTCAATACAATTTTCTTCAATATTTTTAATTTAATACATTGAGTTTTATCTCCATAATATAACCTTAGAAGGTGACTCTTCAATACTTGACTATTGCTCTCCTCATATATCTAGGAGATGCATCCTTTCCTATTCCATACATAAGATAAACCTCTCATATATCTTGACTTTACATCTTGCCACATACATGTGACTCTTCACTTGCATACTTGCCACCTACACACATGAATTTTGACTTACACTTACACATTTTATTACATGACACTTGGACTCATCCTACACATTAACACATATTTGAAGGAAAATATAAATAACACACCCTAAACTAATAACTCACACCATATTCTAATATTTATGATTTTACAATTGTACCATGGGGTACTTTCACATAGTACCAAATAATGTAATATTCTCCAACACCCCCCTATATTACATTATTTTATTATTGAATACTTTAGTCTTCAATATATTGTTTTTATTCCTTTTCTCTATTCTTCTTTGTCTTCATATTTATATCCTTATCTCTTTGTCTTGTTCTTCTTTTTGTTCTTTATTTTCTACTTCTTCTGAGTCTTAGTCATGATCCTATTTTTTGATGTAAATTCTAGATATTGAATCAATAAATCATCACAATAGTATATTCTGTGAATATTAGAATTCAATGGTTCTACATTGAAATCAACATATGTTGAGTTCATATCTATTGTATCACAACTAGCATCTTTCATTTCAGTTTTTCCTTATCTTTTTTCTTGAAAAATCTCAAAAGTGAGTAATGCCATGCACATCACTATCCCTACTTCCATAGGCATTATAATAGCATTTTGGAAACTCCACCATGCTCCAAAAAAAATCATGAAGATAGTTTGTGAATGTTGCAAATTTTTCATCTATGGTATTTTTAGAATTGAAGACATTTTTTCTTCAAACTGTCTAGTATATCCTCATTTCCATCAAAATCATCCATCAGATTTTGTGTATAGAATTTTAGTTTTTTCAAAATTTCTTCACTATATTTTGAAAATGCATTTTTAATGATTTCTTCCATAATGAAATCCTTTGATGTTGAATACTATTTTTCTCCCAAATTTCAAATAAAAATTTCTTTAATTCTTCAAATTTAATTCCTTTGAAGTTAAAATCCTTATGACTCCCAAAATTTTAATCAACAATCAATTTCAAAATATTCAATCATCAATATTTAATAATCAAACTCTTCAATTTCTTCAAATTATTTAATTTAACTCCTTTGGAGTAGAAATACTTATTTCTCTAAAATATTTAATTTCAATCAACTTTCAAATTCTTCAAACTAATTTTTTTAATCAAGCAATCATTTCAACAAACTTCATCCCAGTAATTTTAATTTTTAATTTTTCAATAAATATCAAATTTTTAAAGTTCAATTTGCAAAATTCGTTTGCATAAATTCTTCAAATTATCAATTCTCATTTTTTAATTTTCCTTATAGCTCCCAAATTATCAATTTAAATTCTTTTTCCAATAATCAAAATCACTTTTTAAATTAATTTCAACCTTATAACTCCCTTTGCAATAATCAAAGCTTAAATTTCAATAATGCCTTATAACTCCAAAAATAAGATTATGTGCCCTAAATATTTTTCAAAAGCTTTGATAACTTCAATAATAAAATATGTACCCTATTTATGCTTTCTTAAAAAAACTTTGCATTACCTTAATCTCCTTTCAAGTTCATTGTATTCAATGAGTTTTTCATGAAATCCATGTATCATCAATATCATGCAATGTTTCACATACAAATATACCTTTGGACATTAGAAAATGAGTGTGTTTCCAAAGGTGAAACTGTCTTGGCATATTTGATTCACTGTGACTCTTTTAGACTAATTCAAATGAATATTTACTCCTTGTTTGTCAGCATACTTTTGCACTAAAGAGATTTCCAACATTCATAATTTCATCATGTTTGGTGCTTTAATTAAATATTTGTGCTTCTTGAATGCTATCCAGATTGAATATGCTCCTAAATCCCCCTTCAGGCAACTTGGATGTTATTTATCAATAGCTTCAATAGATTCTAGAGAAAAAATGACTTCAAATGGTTTCAAAATCACCATATATTCTCATATTCTTTGCAGGCACTTCATAATATTTGACTTCAGATGTTTTCTAGGCACTTCACATAATATTTCTAGAACAACTTCCAATCAATAATAGTTCCTCTAGCACAATTTTATTTTTTAATACTCTTCAAAACATCATTTGTATGATGTTCTTATCACTCGTTATTTCTTTAATATATCAATGTTGTTTTTCCTTAAAAAACAATCTTCTTAATATCATTCAACAATATATATGGTAGTTTTCATTCAACTTTCTTTAATATATTAGGCAACAAACATTCAACTTTACCAATTCTTCTCAATATTCAAGATTTTTCAATGATCTCCAACTAATTCAAATTCATGCCTAAGTGCAACTTTGATGCTAGCTTTTCAATCTAAAACTTTTCTCTCCAAATTCTTCTCACATAGAGTGAGGATATATGTGGTTCTAATATAGTCTATACAATGTAGATTTGATACCACTAATGTATTTTTAGCTATATTAAATCATAGGTTTCAATATCCAGGATCTTAAACAAGTTCAAATATTAAAGCATTCAATATTTTAGATTAATATGAATGAACATAACATTCATGAAATAATAAGAATATAATATAACATAATGAACAAACTCATTGTATTATTGATTAATCAAATATGCAAGTTGAGAGTAGCCCAATACATTTTTCTTCAATATTTATTGATTCAATACATGGAGCTTTATCTCCATAATATAACCTTAGAAGGTGACTCTTCAATACTTGACTATTTCTTATTATCTTTTGATGAGTATATTATATAGGAAATGCAACCACAAGATGTAAGATAAACAATATAAGATATCTATATGATAATGGCACTATAATACAGGAAATTAAAGAGAAACTTCTACAATAACTCAGAAATATGCCATTAATGAAAGCTCACAAAAATAGTACAATGCAGTATAATGGAGGACATGAACACTCCATGAACTATTTTTAAGGAGCTACATTGTACTCCTCCATAAATCTATACTATGCGCTCTCTATATTCTCTCATTTCTTTTCACTCACTATAAGGCCTATATAGGAAGATAAGTTCCTTGGACCTCACTCTACATTTGGCTCTATCATATTACTCATGTACATGTGTACTACATGCACATTTACATCATTGAACCTTATAACACTTGTGCATTTATTACATGTTGAAGTAACTACTTAACTTTACTCTAAAGTAAACTCCTACTCTAGTAATGTACCAAAGATGGTACATTGATATGTACCCAATAATGTAATATACTCTAACACCCCCTGTATTACATTATTTGGGTATTGAAGACTTTAGTCTTCAATATGGTTCTTCATATTGATTTGTTTCTTCTTCTTCTTTTGCTTCTATCTTCATGTTGTCTCTTCTTGTCATTTTCATTTCACTGCCTTTTGTTGTTTCAAGGTATTTGGAGGAGTATTTGACCTAGTGATCTCATAATATTGCAAGTCATAAGAGGATCATAACTTCTTCCATTTATGTTCCTTGGTTTTTTGTATGGCCTGTTACCTTTATCTTCAAAAATGTCAAGCTTAAACTCATTGTTAGTGGATGCTTTTGAAATAATAACTTGGAGGAAATAATCTAATTTGAATATTAGTATCTCCTCAAATATTTTATAGTACTTGTTTTTTTAGTAATAGGAGTAAGATGGATGATATTTTCCTCCATAATATTATAGGGATGGAAACTCTAGCAGTTTACATTCTCATGGCCAAATTGGCTATAATAGGAGCATAGTAAAAACATCTTAACTCATTTGTTGTTAGTTTTAGGAATATCATGTTTATCTATTTCGTTGATGAAATACTTAAACCATGTGTGTACAATTAAAGCTATTCCATATTTACTTATTTCATAAATTAGTATGAAGTCTTTTTCATCAATATTCTTTTCTACCTTTTGAATATGATCTTCAATAATTATCATCAACTCCCTTTACTATCTTACTAGAATATGTTCCTAAAGAATCTACTTTCACCAAACTATTAGTTTGTGAGTTTTTATAAATATTTTTAAATTCCATTGATTCTTCTCTTCCATTTGCATCTTCCTTATTATCCATTGAATTCTCTAAAACATCAATCATGCTTTTAAGCCATATTGGTATTTTCCTTGCTCCTTTTCTAATTACATTATTTAATGAGTTCTTTGGAGTGGACATCCTTATAGCTCCCTAGTTTATAGTATGTGAACTATTTTGATAAAACATTTCTAATACTTAGGTTTTGTAGGATCCTTATGTCTCCCTAGTGATTAGAATATACTCTAATCTTGGTAAAGTGCTTTAGGAAGTAATAGTTCACCTTTTGAGTTGATTTGGTAATATTTTGGGAATGATAATAATCAACTCCTATTTTACCTTATTTCTCCTATTGATCTATAAACTTATCAATTTGATAGAGTTCTCTATGATTGGATTTTTTTGTCTCTTTAATGTGACTATGAGACAAGTATAAGCAATTAATTCCAACTCTTTCAAACAAACAATAATTTTACTTATTTTCAACCTTTCAATTTTCTAAATTCCAATTAGTTAAAGTTTTGTGTAGTATTCCTTATATCTCCCACTATGAATATTTGCAAATATTATAAAATAAATATACTTCAACTAATGTACCTTGAAATATCACTTGAATATATAAACTTGCTTTATAATTCACTAATGCTTGGTTAATTATTATTGCTCCAATGCAGTAGTAAATTTAACCTTATATGGTTCACCTTATAACTCCTTTTAACCTTAATGAAAGCAAGTAATTAATTTTATATTACCTTTATAATATTGCATGTGATATACCTTTATATTCGCTCCTCCAACGGATCCTTCGAGTGTTGTATTTTTTGAACGATGGTGAGCATTCAATGCTCCTATTTTAATGGATTTCTTGTCAAAGTATTCTTCTTCTTTAATAGGCTTTGACCTCCCTATGTATAAGTGCTTCAATGTGGCATGAGGTGTTACCAAATATTTTAGTCTCCTCCTTGAGTGGCACAGGTCTTTGAAGAATGTTATGCTATGTGGCGTAGATTTTAATACCTTCTTGGGTATTACCTAAGGTAGGTGAGCATTGAAACTATGATGAAAGGTGTTACTTAGTTGAGCACCCTTTCTCTTGAGCATTGGAGTTAAGAGGATGAAGATGCCCTTTGTGCCAAGTGGCACAATATTCCTTCCATTGTTAGGACAAATGTAGATGTCTCCCCTTGCATGCACACTTCTTTCCAACGTACCAAAATTATTTAAAGTTCTTCAATTCCTATTATTTCCAACTATTTGCAAGCTTCTTTGGCTCCTTTGATAGCAAATGCTTTCTCCTTATTTCTAGTGAGTGCAAGTTATTCTATCAATGATGATATTGCCTCTCAAGGTTGGCTCCAGCTGTGATGATCCTAGGGCATTGGAATGGAGGTTCTATGGTGCTCCAATGGTGGATTTAGGCACTTCCTCTTAGTGGATGATTCTTCCAAGCTATATCTTGGGTATTGCACCTTCATTTTTACCTTGTACCTTACCCTTTTATGCTTACAATATGTTGTCCTTAGTGTTATCTTTGTAGTGTGTAATGGATGATAGCTTACGTAGATAGTTTTTGTTATCCTTTACATAGGTACCTTGTGCTAGATAATCTATTTATGTAGATGCCTTATGCTATGCAATAGATGATAGCTCCTTTATGTGGATACCTTGTGCTATAGGTTTATGCTACCGTAGGTGTTGGATATAATGATGGAAATGGTATCTTTAGACACCTTGAAACTCAACTTTGTGAGCCACTTTGTTGGCTCCCTACCCTACTCAAATTTTGCTCCTCAAACTTAAATAATTTGGCCACTTGGATATTACACTTTGCTACTTATTATAGTATCTTTAAGACACTCTTTCTTTTATCCCTATTTGCTGTATTTAAAAAGATAAAATTGGTGCCAATGTAATGCAAACACCTTTGCAATAGATAGGATTAAATACCTTATTTTGCACTAAAGTTATACGTCTCCTTTTAAAGATATTTATTACTTCTTAGAGAGGTTGGCTCTCTACTCTAATCTATGAGAGAAAATAGTAATGTAGTTTTACCTTCCTTACTAGACAACACTAACCTCTAACTTCTTTTCTTGGATAACTTAGTAAAAATGAATCCAAGATCTTAATCATGCAACTAATATGCTATTTTAGAGGTTTAACTTTGCACTAATTTTCACTACAACTAAAGTACTTAGTGCACCTTAAAAAATATTAAGAACAACTAGTATAGTGCAATATTGATCTCACCTTATCACTCCTATAAAATAACTCTCAAAGTAACTTGAAATATGCACTATAAACTATGCAAACTTAATGTAGTCTTCTTTGCTTCAACTAAATAATAGGAAGATGATATTTTTATTTTTGTCAAAATATATCTAACTCCTATTTTAATGTGCAGGTATTAACCTTAAAAGAAACTATCTTCTACACTCCCTTGAAGACTATAATATGCAACCTTCTCTTTGCAACTTTTAACTCTAATATGGTGCTTAACAAATCTTAATAATGAACCAAAAATATAAAGTTCAACTAATGAACCTTTTGCACCAAAGTTTCTTACCTTAACGAACTTTGTAGATGAAGTATTGCAAGGTGATTAGATTCACCTTATTGTTGCCCTTAACTGGATGAACTTGCAGCTCTTCTTTTTTGTTCAAAATAGCTTCTCAACACACCAATTTGTAGCTTTATACCTCCTTATATTTTTTTTCTTGATATTTTAGTTTGGTGGATTAAACCTTTAGGATATATCCTAGAAATTTGAAACTTAGTATCTATTGACATTACCTAAGTTGCTACTTTCTTGATGTCCTTAAATCTAAAATTTTTAGATTGTAAAGCAGTTAATATCTCTACTAAAATGTTGTTCTTGAATCTCAAAAATTTGGTATAGAGCTCCAAACCATAGCAAAGATTTTCCTTTAAGAACCATTTAGTTTTTTGCTGTAGAAACCAGCAGATCTCCTTTCTTTGAATTAGCCTTCTAGCCTTCAAAGGTAATCTTAAAACCTCTTAATTTTGGTAGTAATGTATGGATCCTTTTCCTTCAACCTCCTTGTCAAATTTTGACTTCAATAAAGGCCTTCTCAAGAATCTGAAAGTCTTGAGGTCTTCACCAATCTCCTCCAAAATTTACAAAATGTCTTGTCAAATTCTTCTCCCTTGGGCTTGTTGTCAGATGACGATAACTGTCTCGAGTTCTTCCTTTATCAAGAACTTCTTATTGGTGGTAAATTTCTCTATTGAGTTACTCTAAGAACTCCTTTAATGACCTTCTCTAAATCTCATTTAATGAGGCTCTCCAAGCCTTCTCCTTTCTCCTTGAGACCTCTTCTCTAGGGTCTTCACTCTCACAAATTATTTGGTCTTTCTCAATGAGACCTTTTCTTAAACCTTCTACTATGGAATTTTGGCAATGAGATCTCCCTCTTGGATCTCTAAAATTTATTACTTCAAAAATAGGACTTTTTCTAGTCCTTCTCTATCTTCAAGATTCCAAATTTGGAAGTTCTTCAATGGACCTTCTATGGGTCTCTTCAAATTATTCAAAGTGAAGTGTTCAATATTAAAAAAATATCACCAATCTCCTATCTTCATCGGGACTCTTCTCCTTGAGTCTCTTCTTCCTTGAATCTACAACAAGGCTCCTATGGCCTTTTCTTCGCTTTTACAATCTATAGGTCTGCAATATCTAGCAATGGGACCTTTTCTTTAGGCCTCCAAATATTTGATATTTTTCTTGTTGCTTCTATTTTTGTATTGATTACTGGAAGCACGAGGATACGAAAACAAAAAGGAAAAGCCAAGATGCGATGTGAACGAAACAAAAGATAACGCTAAATCCTATGAATTGAAAGTGCATGAAAGGAAAGAAGCATAAACGAATCGAAACCAAATAGAAAGCCAATATGGAAGACAACCCTTTTTATTAATATGCTTCAGAACTCGGTTACAATTCGCCTCCTCCCTTTTTAGGGGCTAGGAGCGTTAAATGTGTTCTTGTCACATCAATGGATGCTATTCCTTCTTCCGCGTGCCCACATGTAAAGTGGGCGGACCAAACGTCGTCGCCGCTTGCGTTGATGAGTCTTGACTCCTTGCTGCTCCTCTAATGTTGAGACCCTACGTTCAAGGAAATAGGAAACAATCAGTAGCACCCGTAGATAAAATGAAACATGCAATCCCCACGCCTTCAATTAGTACATGCAAAATATAAATAAAATGATAACTGAAATAGATCCAAATGAACTAAAAACTTGACAGGGGCATAAAAACATCACCGGGAAGGCACTGCAAATGGAACAGTCAGAAAATTCACCATAGATTCGTATTCGCTCTGGGGCGGGACGATTAGACCTGCAACAAAATGTCAGATAGCACTGTTCCAAATGTCACATCCGGGAAGCTCCAAATCACCTGCAAAGTTGGGGGTTAGCTAAAAGGGGGTATTTTGGGAAGACCCAGAAGGTCATATTTTCCCAATTTGGCCTCTATCACCGGGAATTTGATGATGCTACCTGCATGTTAGTAAAGGCGGGAAATGATAAAAACATGATAAAAAATGCTCAAAACGATGTGAAATTTGAATGACAACCTATCTAAGCAGCATAGAATCAGATGCAAAAATAATAGAAAGGAAATATGCTACAGATTTCTAATCGCTCCGAGGCGGGGCGATTAGGACTGTAGCAGTGTGGGGGGCGCCCGGGGGCAGGACGCCCACCGTTTGGGGCCCGATTTCGGCACCAATCCACTTGGGATGGGTCCAAAACCTCTTGTGGGGTGTTGTCGAAAAATTTGGTAGGATGTTATGGCCAAATGTCAGGTTTTGGTTCCGGATTTGCGCTTCCAATAACCACCCTATGACCTCCCTTCCAAAAGAGATCAAGGATGTGAAAGGCACAAATCAAAAGGTGTGTGGATGTAAAATGGCAGCACTTCGTTGCTCAAAATGCTCCTTCTCTGTATCTTTTGGGGTGAGAAGACTCACCATTTTATAGACCTGACGGTCTCTTTGGATGAGCATGCAGAGGCGCCACTTGGCAATCATGCCTTCCAAGGGGGGAGAAGATTCCTCCCTGATTAGGGGCTCCATGATTGCCCCTGTAACTGCCTCTAACGCTCAAAAATGCTCACTCACACTCCCATGCAATGAAGGAAGAGTTAAGTGGTGGATCTGAGCTGCCATTTGTCAAGATTTGACTTTTTGCCCGTCAAACCTGCTATTCGCCCCACCCTGGAGCGAATATTGCTAATCGTCCCTGGGTGGGGCGAATACCAGTTTGTAATCGTCCCTGGGTGGAACGAATAGGGAGCAGAGTGCCTGAAGGTGCCAAATTGACCTCTGACCTTCCAAAACTATTGTGAGAGTGGTTAGGACCACTGTTTAACCTCTCGGGGCTGCCCTGGGGCTGTGTGTGTCAATGCGATCAGTGTTTGCAGTCACATAATCGGATTGGTGTTGTTTTGGTGTCTACAGATGCCCCTTTTTGGGATGCGTTGTGCGTGGCGTAGTTCTGAGCAAAAATAGATAACCAAAGCACTAATGATTAGGGTTTCTCAGTAACCTAACCAAATTTTGATGCCCCAAGTATGGAAAGGGCATGCATTCTTGAATCCTTGCTTCTGACGAGCGAAGGAACTCAATTCAAGTGTTAACCTTTTTCGGTGAGGTGTTACTTGATCTTGGACATTGATCAGTCATGAATAGGCAAAGGGCGCAACCTTTTGTCTATGGGAACCTTGAGTTCATGATTCACGAATGCCAAGTGTTTGATCAGCCTTGTGATTATTGCTTGTTTGCTGCCCCAAGCAGGGCGTGATTGTCTTTGTCAATGATTCTTTGAATGCATGCCATTTCCATGATTGGGTGTGTATTTGTTGATTGGTGACTAAGTGTGACTACCCCCTCAAGCGACGAATCGATGAGGGAATGACCTACATGAGAAAAGCGATGAGTCGCTTGACCCAAGATGACTTGTGTAAGGGTGCCTTCAGATGTTTATCTTTGAATGTGTGTGCAGTTTCCCGACATTTAGACCTATTTTTGGTGGGTGTTTAACCCTTTTTGTGACGCCTTTTGGAGCTGAAATTGTCAAAAATCCGTCCTCCCGTGGAGCGGTCCGGCTATGGTAGCCTTCTTAGGGAGTAGGATAGTGAGAATTTGTGACCCCAACATCTGTTTTGCATGCCCATAGCAGAGGCGCAAAGGCGCCTTTGTTCGGCAATGTTATTGCTATTTTTGGGTGGGTTTGGACCCTTTTTGGGACGTCGTTTGGGGATGAAATTCTCGACAATCCGTCCTCCCGTGGAGCGGTCCGGCTATGGTAGCCTTCTTAGGGAGTAGGATAGTGAGGATTTGTGACCCCGACGTCTATTTTGCATGCCCGGAATGTCAAGTGCAAAAGCACTCTTATTGGACAATTTTATTGCTTGTTTTTGTGCATTTTGGTGCAGTTTTTGTTGTTTTTGAAATTTTTGCTCTGTAATCGTCCCTGGGTGGGGCGAATACCAGTTTAGTAATCGTCCCAGGGTGGGACGAGCGCTAACTAGAGCGCTCATCCCAGGGAGGAACGATTACAAGCCTAAAAGCCTATTTAAGGGCCAAAACTAGGGTTTGGGCTCATTTGCATTCTATTTTTTTGGCGATTTGGAGCTCTGAGGAGGAGGAGGTCGATTCTACGAAGCGAAGCGCTGCCAAATTTTTCCCGCCACCATGAGTGCACGAACCGGATCGAGTGGCAGAGCCGAAGCGAGACCGGTAAGTGCTCTTCCTCTTTATTTTGTTGTTTTATTTTACAGTTTAAATTCGCAATGTGTCTCTTTTGTATTTGGTTTTTCGAGTTTTTAAATTGAAACCCTAAAAAAGAATTTGTTTTATTGTGTGAATTTGTGTTTTGTATGGCTTCATTAGAACTTAGGTTGAAACCCTAGTGGAAACCATGTTTATTATTTTGCATTTGTAAACGAAAAGAAACCCTAGTTTAACAAAGATCAAAACTTAGCTTAAAAAAACTTAGTTTAAAACTTAGCTTAAAAACTTAGCTTAACCTATAAACCTAGTTTTTTTTTTTTTTTTTTTAACTAAAAAATAGTTTTTTTTTTTTTTTATTATTTGTAGACTAAGGGTAAACCCTAGTGTTAACCAAAAATTTTTTTTTTTTTTTTTGTTTTTATTCCAGTTAAACGTAGAGTTAAAAACCCTAGGTACAAAAAATTTTTTTTTTTTTTTTTTAATTTATCTAGTTTGAACTAGAGTGAAAACCCTAGGAACTAAAATTGTTTTTTTTTTTTATTTATTCTTAAACGTAGAGTTAGAAACCCTAGAACAAATTTTTTATTTTTTTTTTTTATGAGTTAAACAATTTTTTTTTAGTTT
This sequence comes from Wollemia nobilis, assembly GCA_028583015.1. NCBI lineage: Eukaryota > Viridiplantae > Streptophyta > Pinopsida > Araucariales > Araucariaceae > Wollemia > Wollemia nobilis. The sequence continues at coordinate 1,521,032 of JAQPPZ010003072.1, forward strand.
AACATAGAGTTAAAACCCTAGGTACTGACAACTATTTTTTGAATTTTTTGAATTTTGTTGTTTGTTATTTGTCTATTTTTAGTTGTACATTGTTTTATGCATTGCTGTATATTCATGTTATTGTTGTACAGTTTATCATGTTTTTTAATGTTTTTGTCTTGTTTTCTTTGCAGGTTGTGAAGAGCCGATACCGTGTGCCTACGATTTTCTCAAAAGCATGGGAGGCACTGACTTTGGCTGACTGGGAGTGGCTTGATGCCCTTGGGCTCAAGCATGTGACTCGGCTGGAGCCGATGGTCGGGGATCGGGCCTATCTGACGGCCCTGATCAACTTGTGGGATCCCTGGACCAACACCTTCCATCTCCCAATAGGGGAGATGACAATGACCTTGGAGGATGTCTATCGGATTCTATGGATTTCGATAGACGGACTACCGATCAGGACGACGTCGCGGGATCAGCGGACAATAGTGTTGACATGCTGCTTTGGGCATGGGGAGGAGGTGGGTGTGGATAGCCCAGTGGAGAGGGTAGAGGGTGACTGCCAGATTGGTGGCATTCTGGTACGATGGTGGCTAGAGAGGGGCATGTTGGGAGTGAGGCACGCAGTACTGATGGGCCTCATTTCCAACATGCTGCTACCCGACTCTTCGGGTGCGAGGTTCCCATGGAACCTGTTGGAGGTGGTCTTTCGATTGGTGGATTGTCCGATGCATGAGCCCTTGATTATGAGGTGGGGGCAGACACTACTGGCATAGCTCTATGATGAGTTGTATGAGGTCCACTATCGGAGGTGGAAGGGGATTGGCTGCAGCTATCTATTGTAGAGCTGGGCTTGGCAGCACATAGCGATGGAGAGGCCGATGGGGTTGTCATGGACTACTCGGTCAGAGATGGTGGATAGAGATATAGGATATGCGGCTCTATGGCGATGGTCTGAGGAGCGGGGGAGAGTCGATGATGGGCAGGTGTCGTAGGGCACTATGTCGATGCCTTCGCTCGGCTTACTCCAGGGGAGGTGTTCGGCGCCCATACCGGACTGTCTAGCCTGGCCTGAGGCTGGAGAGTGGCTCCGATGGGTGCATAGGGGAGATGGCTGATTGGGAAGCACGGGACCGAGTAGGAGTACTTCTCGTATGTCCGAGTGACATGATAGTTTGGGGTGCACCAGGGGTTGCCTGGTGAGCCCTTGATCTATCGTCGTTGGGGGACGAGAGGACCTTGGCCTGGCCGATCATCGAGCCGTTGGGGGAGGAGGCAGATATAGTTATTGACATGCCTGACGTGGATGACATCGAGGTGATGACTGAGTATGAGTAGTGGTGGACACTACGATGATGGCGAGGAGAGGGACCACTGGGAGGTGCAGAGGAGCAACAGCAGGTGGGGAGGGTGGAGAGGCACCAGGAGAGGGTTGGGGAGCTCCGCTAGAGGATGCGGACATGGTGGAGGTGGATGATGTGGGTGAGGATTTTGGGGTTCTGGATCAGCCAGAGATGCAGGACGTCCCGGAGCAGTGGGAGCCGAGCTGTTGTTCTAGAGATGCCAATGCCTCAGGCAGTCTCGGAGGACACGAAGGTAGGGTTGCACTGAGAATGCACGATTGGAGGGGCTACTCCAGAGGTGGGATGAGGAGCTCGAGGATGCGCTATGGGAGAGGGATCTCCTACGAACACAGCTAGTGGAGCGGGAGAATGCATTAGCGATGTATCACCGATGGGAGGGGGATACCGATGCTGCATGGGAGATGGATCTCTTATGGATGCAGCTGGCATAGCACGATGATAATTTGGTGATGTACCATCAATGGGAGATGGACTTGGTGCGGCATCGATTGGAGCTAGAGGCAGAGATTATCCGCCTCGATGGGCGGATCCCTACGCTTAGTGGAGGTGGATCATCATGCCACTCGAGAGGGAGCGATACTGAGCAGTCAACATCCTCTCGAGTAGGTGATTGGATGAGGGAGGCGCTAGTAGGCATGATGCGGGGGCTAGTAGCAACCACCCTGAGGGGTCCCATAGGACCCACACCATGGGGGGTAGTTCCCGTCGCACCGATCCTGCGTGATCATGGTGGCCGACGCCCTAGGCTTGGGGGTTTTTGAGTTTTTGCTTTTTTTTGGAGGTCAGAGGACCGGTTATTGTAGCCTACGGGCATTTTTGATGATATATATAGATGACTTTATTTTATTTATACACGTGTCATGATTTGATGTTATGCACAATGATTGATGAATGTGTATGTATGCATGTTAATTTATATTGATGGATGCATATGTTATGATGAATGCAAATGTTTCTAATTTATATGATATGCAAATGGAATGGATGAATTGAATTTGTGATTTGTGGCGGTGGCACCATAGACTATTTAGAACTTATGGCTTTTTGTCCTAGGCGATTGTTGTGGTAAATGACTTTTTATGTATACATGTTATTTTTTTGTATTTTTTGATGGCAATGCGAGGATGAAAGATAGCACAGTTGGTTTAGAATGTAGTTAAGGTTTTCTGAGACTCAGATGTTTTAACTAACTAGCCATGACTGTATTTTTATCTTACAAGACTTTTGGACAAGGTATGAATCGGACTTGTCTTTGACCAAGTTATTTCACATCCTTGTGTGTGCAATTGAGTTCGTTTATGTGGTATTTGTCAGGATACCGCCAGTGCCAGATAGGCTGTCAACCAAACCTGTACTGAGGATCACCTAATTAGCTCCACTAACTCCTTTGTTGTATTTAGTCAGATTAATCTGCGGTGCTATCTAGGATACCATAAGCTAGCTCATCCACATGCAAACATTGATCTCGCACACAAGTTAATGTGACAGATATATCGTCATGCGGGAGGTTTGCCACCAGTGACCGATAGGTTATCCACCAAACCGATACTGAGGTTTACCTCATGACCTTTTGAATGTTGAGAGTTCCAGGGATTCAAGTTTGACTCCCTTCTTTTCTTCAATTGTATTGGGATACTTGCTCTTTTGTAGTGATAAAAATCACTGTTTATTTTTGTTTTTTCTTTTGAGCAAGGGATTTGAATATTGAGTGATGAGAATCACTATTGTATGTGCCTTTTGATGTATGCACTTTGGTGGTGATGTCAAATTTTTGGAGTTTTGAATTTTGCAAATTTTTGATGTTTTGCAACTTTTTGAGAACTTGGGATTCTTGGGGAATTGGGTAGGGAAGATGCTTGTCCTTTTGCCAACTCTCAGACATTCTTGGGGTCATTCGCATAGGGGGATGAGCAAGATAACCATTTCACTTATGGTGACCTGGATTGCTTTGCAGGTTTCATCTTTCGTTCACACAACTTGGGAATTTTTTATGTGTTTTAACTTGTGTTGGGATGCTACGTAACAAGGTGTGATCCAAGTAGAACTCTACCTTTGTAAAATCTATCTGACTTTGTACAGTATGTGGCTAGAAAGCTAATGACAGCTGAATGACGAAAACTCTTGATACATTAGAAGACAACTGACTATGATATGGGAAAAATATGTGAATGGCGTTTATTTTTGATGGACTATTTATAGAATGGAGAAATGTGGAAAATGATGGATTTGCCGAGTAATTACAGTCTATGGTGCCTTTGACCTGTATGACCACAAATATGTAATGTATGGATGTGATGCTTAATGCAGCTATTATTTTTGTGTTTTTGATGGATTGATTTTTGTGAGTATGAAGATGAGATGCAAAAAGAGCTCTTTATTGTTGTGATGATTTTGAGCATGCATGGAAATGAGATGCAAATTTTTGTTATTTTTTGATGATTTTATTGTTTTTGAATTTTCTTATTTTTGACCAAGCGATTGTGGGAACCCTTGGAGCTTTTGGTTTGACCAAAGGGATGATGGGTACCTTTGGGGCATTTGGGATTGACCAAGCGATTATGGGAATCCTTGGAGCTTTTGGTTTGACCAAAGGGATTAATGGGCACCTTTGGGATTTGATTGAAAGAGATTTTTGGTTTTGTTAATTATAGAATCCTTGGAGCTTTTGGTTTGACCAAGCGATTATGAGAATCCTTGGAGCTTTTGGTTTGACCAAGCGATTATGAGAATCCTTGGAGCTTTTGGTTTGGGCTATGGCTCTTTTAAATATGGAATGGCCTCAAATGACTGATGTTCAAGGGTTCTAGTTCCTTGATTCCATCAAGAGAGGCGAGCCGGTATGTTCCAGGTCCTATTTTACTGTGGATGACATAAGGACCTAACCAGTTTGCCATGAACTTGTCCCTTAGATGGGGCGGCAAGTTAGAATTTTGTTGGTTCTCTTTTAAGACCAAGTCACCAACCTGAAAGTCCCTCAGGTGAACCTTCATGTTGTATGCTTTCTTAAGTCGCTCTTGATAGATACGTAAATGCTCGAGAGCATTAACGCATCGTTCATCGAGCAACGTAAGCTGGTCTAACTCGGGCTTGTCGCATAGTGTCATCATCGATGAACTCTTGCATTGATATGCGTAGGGAAGGAATTTCCAACTCGAGAGGCATGACAGCCTCGGAGCCATACACGAGCAAAAATGGAGTTGCCCTAGTGGGCATCCGAATGCTAGTGCGATAAGCCCATAGGGCAAGTGGGATCTGAATGTGCCAATCCTTATGACTATCTACGACTGTCTTTTTGAGGATGGCAACTAGCATTTTGTTTGACGCCTCTGCTTGCCCATTTGCCTGCGGATAATAGGGTGTCGAAAAACTGTGCTGAATTTTGTACTTTGTGGTCAAAGCACGCACGTCTTTGTTCTTGAATGACGTCCCATTATCCGAGATTATCTTGGATGGAATACCAAAATGACATATGATATTATGTAAAATGAACTCCGAAATGCGGGTTCCAGTCGTAGAGGTAAGCGGAATTGCTTCCACCCATTTGGTGAAGTACTCTGTGGCCGTTATGATAAACGTGTGATGGCCTGACGACGTAGGGGAGATCTTTTCGATTAGATCTAAGCCCCACTATAAAAATGGCCAAGCCGATTGGATCGGCTGCAAGGCCTGAGAAGGTACGTGTGTCAAATTTGCATGGTGTTGACACTTCACGCACTTCCTTACATATGCGCAACAATCTCGCTCTAAAGATGGCCAATAATAGCCCATGCGGAGAATGCGCTTTGCGATGGCCATACCACTGAAGTGGCCACCGCATGTACCATCGTGCGCTTGGGTGATCGCCCAAGTGGACTCCTGCTGGTCCAAGCAACGAAGGAGGATTCCTTCATAGCTACGACGGTACAAAATGTCTCCTAACAAGACATGCTTTGCCGCTTTCTATTTGAATGATCATTTTGCGGCATGCGTCAATCCAAGTGGGAGGTTACCTAACTTGAGGTAGTCCCTTATGGGTGTATACCAATCCTGCCGATCGAAAACCTCGACAGTATGAATAGCCAATCCCTCTTGAAGTTCATCCCTAGCAAAAGCTGAGCGGGAAAGAACTTGTAAGAATAGCGTTGTGTTGCTATTAAGGGGAGTAGGGGAGAACAAGGACCCCTAGTTGGCATGATTCAGACAATCGTGGATTCGAGAGAACTTGTCCGGGGACGGTTCAATCTGGATCAAGTGGATTCCTGGCGTTAAGTCAGAGCTTGCACGCTCCATCGCTGATTGCGATAGTGTTTTGACTTGAATGGTTGTCATATCACCAGAAATGTCTTACGGGATTAGTGACCCCAAGGAGGCCATAGTGTCCGCAAAATGATTCGATGATCGAGGGAGTGCCTCGATGTCGTACCATTCAAGCTTTGCCAAGAATTTGTCCACAAGGGCTTTGTAGGCCTGTAGAACTGGGCATTTACATTGGAATACCCCTTTGACTTGGTTGACAATTAACAGCGAATCACCAAAGATGTTTAATCATTTGATGTTCATGGTGATTGTTGTCTGAAGACCTATGAGCAAGGCTTCATATTCTGCATTGTTGTTGGTGCACGGGAAATCTAATTTAAATGATAGAGGCATTGGAGCCCCTTGTGGTGTGAAGAATACAATTCCTGTGCCACCTCCTTGCTCACATTTAGAACCATCAAAAAATAGGGTTATGTCGGCTTGTGACTCAGGCTCATCAGAATCTGGTGATTCTGAGACATGGAAGACCCCATCATCGGGTAGTTCTATGGTCAGAGGCTGATCGTCTTCGAGAGGAGCCTCTGCTAGTTGATCGGCTATGACTTGACCTTTGATGGATTTCTGTCCAATGAACTCTATGTCAAACTCCATCAACAACATGATCCATTTCATCGTGCGGCTACTATGATAAGTACGACTCATCATGTACCGCAATGGATTCTCCTTAGACACAACATACGTCATGTTGCTCAGCATGTAATGGCATAGCTTTTTGGTAGCAAACACCACTGCCAAGTAGAGCTTCTCGACGTATGCATAGTTAAGTTCATAACTGACCAGGGTGCGGCTAAGATAGTAAGTAGCCTATTCTTTGTGAAGTTCATTCTTCTGGGCTAACATGGCGCCCAGTGCCACCTCAATAGCTGAGATGTATAAGTAGAATGACACTCCTGGTCTAGGTGGTGCCAATACTAGCGGTGAAGCCAAGTATTGTTTAATGTCATCAAAGGCTGACTGGCACTCGTCATCCCAATGAAATGCTACCCCCTTGTGCAATAATTTATTCATGGGTCGGCACTTGTCAGATAGCTGTGCTATGAAGCGCTTGATTGACGTGACCTTTCCCTGCAGGCTTCTGAGCTGCTTGATGGTAGTTGGGGGAAGCATTTCAAGGATTGCCTTGACTTTGTTTGGGTCCACCTCGATGCCTCACTTTGAGACTATGAAACCCAAGAGTTTTCCAGATGTGACGCCAAATACGCACTTCTTGGGATTCAATCGACTTTATGTTCCATGAGGCGATCGAGGATCTTGCTTAAGTCATCGAGATGATCCGGGCACAAAAGAGATTTGGCCAACAAATCATCCATGTAATCTTCCAAAGTTTTATGCATGTGATCATGGAAGATGTATGTCATGGCACGTTGGTAGGTGGCGCCAACATTTTTAAGGCCAAAGGGCATGACCTTATAACAAAATGTCCCCCAAGGCATTGTGAACGCCATTTTTAGTTGGTCCTCGGGATTGATACGAATCTGATTGTATCCCGAGAAACCATCCATGAGGGAAAGCATTTCGTGGCCCATTGTAGCATCTACCAATGCATCGATGCTCGGCAAGGGGAAATCATCCTTAGGACTCGCTTTGTTTAGATCTCAAAAATCAGTGCATATGCGAATCCTCCCGTCAGGATTTTTGACGGGCACCATGTTGGACAGCCATGGTGGGTAATCCATGCAGATGACAAACTGTGCATCCAACAACTTTTGTAATTCATCTTTGACCATTAAGGCCACTGTTGGGTGCATCTTACGTAGTTTTTGCTTAACTGGCTTGACTGTCGGATCAAGCATTAGATTATGCATGACTAGCTATGGATCTAGCCCCGACATGTCTTTGTAGGACCATGCAAAAACCTCCTTCTTCTCTTTGAGAAGGGCAATGTAGTCGGCTTGCTCTTCGGGGGATAGACTTACCCCGACTTGATAATCTATGGATTCATTGGATCAGAGCCGATGTCTACGTCAGTCGTCTCCTCGATCGACATGTGGGATCCGTCCTCCAACTGGTGTGGAGTTGGGATCAAGTGGATATCATTTGCTGAGTTTAGATCATCGTTGGGAACCTCGGGTTCCTCTTCAGCATGGAAGATATCCTGAGTTGGCCCTGGGGTGAAATGAAGCATCTCATCGAAAGGCCAGTACTCTGATGGGGATGGTGGTGAATTGACGTGATCCCAGTCTATGGCATCTATGTCTAGATACAATGACTATGTTGGATCGGCCGGATTGTGGATGGGGGCGGTTAAGTCAATGGAGATCATGTTGATGAAATGATTTTGGTCTCCATTACCATGGGTGTGATGACTCGAACATTCTGGATGATCTTTGTGCTCCGGATCTGGCTCTGGAGGTATTGGCATGAATGGATCGGCCCTATGTGTGGATAGGAGGACAGGGTCTGCCCTCGACACTGATATCTCTATAGGGTCTCTGGGCGGAAGGTGTTCTCCGTATGCCCAAAGTGGCGGATTCAACACTTGGTCCCACTGCATTGGGTTTAGGTGCCACTCATGCCCTGGCCTTATGTTTAGTTGTTCAAATATGTCATCAATATCCAAGGGGTATTGTTGCTGCATCTGCTGCATGTGATTGAGATATGCCATCTCAGTTTCATCTTCATAATCACTATCGGAGATCCAAAGGCCTTCGTTGGTTCCAACAACTGTTTGTGACATTAGGGGCTCGTCTTGCTCGAGCAAATTGATCTGGCCCCATTGGGGTTGTTTCGCTCTCTACGGGGGACCTGATTTTCTTGAGGTGGCACTTGCTCGATTGGAGCATCCAAAGGGAACATTGCCAAGAGGCTTTCTTGATAATCATCCATGGGGGTCACTTGTGAGTGATTGCTATCCGATTCGAAGGGGTCCCATGGTGCTACCTCATATTCTGACTCATCTTCTGAAGATCCTTCCTGACCTTGTCTATACCCTCCTTGTAGGTGAGTTCTCAAACTTTCTCCTCTCTCGAGCGAAGGGAAAGGGTTGTTGAGGTCAACAAGGTTGGTCGTCAACAATGGGAGATAATCCCCCAGTGTATATGTCGTGTTAGGGTTGGCATATGGATCTAATGCCAATCCACCCTTGTTGCCTATCCCTAGGCCTTGCATGTTCTCTACCAAGATGTCCAAGGGTAGGGGGTGGTTGAACCCTACTCCTGACTTGTCGTATGGCATTTGGTATCTTGGTTGGCAAAGAACACGCACTCCTTGCTCATATCTACCTAACCCATATCCATGCCAATTGCATTGGCCAAGGTATCTCAAAGCAAAATCTGGGTTGGACAAATAGTTGACATCTTCTACAAAGGGCTCTTCATCTTCGTCCTCTTGCATGTATGGTTCAATACCATGATCAAGGCCCCCATACACAAAGTTTGTCTGGTTCGACGGGTAGCCTAGAGGAACAATGGTACCGATGGGGAGGCGAGGTCTCCCCATGTCCTACATGGACTCAAGTGCGGGTGTTGCTACAATATTCCACACCAGGTACTCCCCTAGGCCCGTATTGGCCATTTCAACGGTGATTGTTGGTGGTTGAGGGGGAGGGAATGGAAGTTCTTCCTGAGTCCACTCCATGTCGGGTGAACTAGGAGCCTCGACTTCCATTCTGCTAGGCATCTCCTTAGTAGAGATGGTTGAGACTGATGGTGGCGCCTCTTCCAGAGGTTGCGCCTCTTCCAGAGGTTTCTTCCCTTTGTCCTTCTGTGTGGCCACCATAGGTGGCATCGTTGGTGAAGGACCAGACGATGAAGATGGACCCGACTAGGGATTTGATGGACTTGTCAACGGGGATGCCTACGGAATCGGACCCTGTTTAGATGGATTCAACTAAAAATCCAAATGCATTGATGGAAGGGTCGATTGTGGCATCAGCTGCATCGTATTGCAATACTTGAAGGGTTCTAAGTCCGTCGGGACTACATGCACCTACCCTTCAAATGTATACTTTAAGCACTGATGAGCTATCGAAGGGACACACTTCATGTCCCTGATCCATGGCCGACCCAACAAGATGTTATAGGCCATATCACCCTCCAAGATGTGGCACAATGTAGGTATAGTCTTTTGTCCCACTTGGATGGGTAGGACAATTGTGCCAACTGTCGAGCATATTGCATCATTGAATGCTCGTAGTGTATAGGTGGAGGCCACTATGTGAGATGCGGGCAACTTTAGGTGCTTCAAGGCCACTGTTGTAATGATATTACTGGATGAGCCAGTGTCCACCAATACCCTCTTGTACGGAATCCCGTTGACCCGCGCGATGACGTGCAAGGGTGGATCCGCCATGTCACCAACCACTGATTTCAATTCATCTTCTCGAAAGGTGATGACTGGCTCAGTGCATCATTTGACATGTCCCATGAAGTTGTTGAAGGAGTTTGCTTCATGGGGCTGCAACTCGATGGCTTTTAGTATCTCCATTAGAGCCTCCCGATGGGGCATTGATTGTTGTATGAGCTCGTAGATGGAGAGCCTAGCCGACGTGGTCCTCAAACTCTGGGTGAGTTTGGTCTGAATTGTGGCCACTGGTCTAGGTGGAGGAGGTGGTGCAAGGTGTTGTTGTGGTTGTGATGTTGTTGGCACCTCTCCTGTAGCTACCACAGGGGCAGCTGTGCTCGGGTACCTCTTGTTTCGAGTCACTATATTGATCATCCCTACATACCCCTGCATGGGGCAGTTCTGTGTTACCTCATTGACTTGTAGGGTCTTTGCCTACGCATCATGGGTAGGCAAGGGGTCCTTAAAGACCTCCATTTGTTGGTTGCTTGGTGCCACGGGATTATCCACCGCTAATGTCTTGTTATCTATTAGGTCTTGCACCAAGCCTTTAAACTTCCAACATGCATTAAGGTCATGTCCCTTCCATCTATGGAACCTACGAGTACAAGTCTTCCCTATAGCCCTTAGGTTTTGGTGCATTGGGGTCTATGGGTTGAATCTCGGGTAGGTTGATCAAGTTTTCCACTGACAAGCGGTCAAACAGGGAGTCTCTGGACTCTGTGTAAGGTGTGAATTGTCGCCTAGGGTGACGCTACTGATTTTGTTCTTGCCTCTAATTTTCTCGGTCATAACTGTTAAGAGGCACCGCCTGATAGTTAGCCTTTTGGGGCTGTGTTGCTTGTGCAGGCTTAGGGATGTTTATAGCAACCTGATTGACCGCAATGGGTTTTTGTTGCATGGTCCCTATTTTGGTGTTCTTAGACCATTCTTTCTTCTTTGGCTTGGCTATCTCGCCATCCTGAATCTTGATCTCCTCAATGATTCTGGCTTGCGCTAGAGCTTCCTCTAAAGTGGCATATTGCTGCAGCTACAATAGCATAGAGATCGATCTCAAACAGCTCTTTGAGAACATTTGGGTGAGGTCGGACATAGGAGGGAGGTAGGGCAGCTTTGAAAGCAAAGTCCTCCACCGGTTCCCATAGGCCACCATGGTTTCTTCCTCATACTACCTAAGGCTGGCTAGGTCGCTTAGTGACGCCTTCTTTTTGGTGTTGAAGGTGAAGCATTCGAGGAACGCATCCACTAGCTGATCTAAGTTACTAATGTTGTGCTTTGGCAATTGAGTGAACCAATCCGAGGTAGGGCCTACGAACGTGGTGATGAATGTTCTTAACAACAAAGCATCATTGTCCTGAATGCCAAAGCATTGGCTCAAGAATCTAGTCACATGCTCTTGGGCATCCTCCTCACCTCTAAAGATTGCCAACTGAGGCAGTTTAAAGTGTTCAGGGTAAGGGGGTGTCGACACTGACGGATGCACAGGATGACTGTGGAGTTGGCGTAAAGTGGGCTTTTGGGGCCCAAAAGTCTTGGTCTCCACAGACTCCAAGCGCTCTAGCAGTGCTTTATATGCATCGAAAGATTTAATCTCTTCCTCCTTAGTTAGCTCCCGTTGTGGGTTGTGGGAAACTTGAGGCCTATGGAGGGGTGGCCGGATAGCACCCCCTCTGCCTTGGTAGGGCATTTTGGCCCGCTCTTCTTCTTGCTCATACTCCTCATAGGCTTCTTGAGGAGTTTCTGGATGAGACCTATAACCATGGGTGGGTCCCCACGGAGGGTGCCCATCATTGTTCCTGGGAGTGGCCTCCCATTTAGGTCTAGGAGGTCTCGGAGGCAGCACTTGGTAAGGTCGTGGAGACCTATCTCGTACCAAGGGGTTGCGCCTCTCATATGGTTTTGCTCTTTGGGTGCGAGGGGTTGGAACCCTCTCAGGCACAGTGTTATGGAGCAACTCATCTGTTTGGCACCGAATGCGCTCTTTGCTAAGGTGATATAGATGCTCTAGCTACTGTTGGTCTTGCTCAAGCTGCGTGATCTATGCTTGGCGGGCGGCATGTCTAGCGATTGCTAGGTCGATTTGTTCTACCATATTGAGTCTAGGAGGCCTAGATGCCTCTCCTATGCATTTATCTTGGTCGTGATGATCCGATATCTCTATAGGTTACTTCCCTCTATTGAGGTTGGCGGCATTCACTCGAGGCTCTGGCCTCAGTAGGTGATTCTGGTAGATAGCAGGTGTGGAGGCGCATTGCTCCCGCATTGTGTATTGTGCTAAGCAAGGTGGAGGAATAGTATTGTCATTATTGTAAACACAATCAGATAGATCGATTGATGCAGTGGATAGGAGTTAAGAGGTTCTTCAGAGTATGTACAGTGATTCTCCAAAAGATCGAAGTGGCCCATATGCTAAAAATCAAAAGAAAATCATAAGGAAGAAAATTGTCACGATATCGCGACATGTTGAGCAAGAAAGAAAAACTGTCATGATATCGTGACATGTTGAGCAAGAAAGAAAAATTGTCACGATATCACGACATGTTGAGAAGAAAGAAAAACTGTCGTGATTTCATGACATGTTCGGAGAGAAAGCGCAAGCAAGCAAAACTATCGCGATTTCGTGACATGTTCGGAGAGAAAGCGCAAGCAAGCAAAACTGTCATGATTTCATGACATGTTCGGAGAGAAAGCGCAAGCAAGCAAAATTGTCATGATTTCGTGACATGTTTAGAGAGAAAGCGCAAGCAAGCAAAACTGTCATGATTTTGCGACATGTTCGGAGAGAAAGCGCAAGCAAGCAAAACTATCGCGATTTCACGACATGTTCGGAGAGAAAGCGCAAGCAAGAAAAAGTGTCATGATTTCGTGACATGTTCGGAGAGAGAGCGCAAGCAAGAAAAACTGTCATGATTTCATGACATGTTCGGAGAGAAAGCGCAAGCAAGCAAAACTGTCATGATTTCGCGACATGTTGGAAGAGAGAAAGGCAAGTAGAAAAAGTGTCATGATTTCATGACATATTGCAGGAGAGAGAGTTCGAAAGAAAAAGTGTCACGATTTCACGACATATTGCAAGAGAGATTGTACGAAAGAAAAAGTGTCACGATTTCAAGACATATTGCAAGAGAGAGAGTCCAAAAGAAAAAGTGTCGCGATTTCATGACATATTGCAAGAGAGAGAGTATAGAAGAAAAAGTGTCGCGATTTCGTGACATATTGCAAGAGAGAGAGTCCGAAAGAAAAAGTGTCGTGATATCACGACATATTGCAAGAGAGAGAGTACGGATGAAAAAGTGTTGTGATATCGTGACATGTCGGGTTTTCATGACCTGAAGGAAAGAAAAAGAGTAGCAAGGAGGTGAAAGTGTCACGATATCGTGACATGTGTTTTTTCTGGTACAAGCCAAGAAGAGTAGCAAGGAGGCGAAAGTGTCGCGATATCGTGACATGTGTTTTCGCGGGTACAAGCCAAGAAGAGTAGCAAGGAGGCGAAAGTGTCATGATATCGTGACATGTGTTTTCATGGGTACAAGCCAAGAAGAGTAGCAAGGAGGCGAAAGTGTCACGATATCATGACATGTTGTGTTTTCATGGGCGAAAGCCAAGAAGAGGACAAAGAGGCAGAAGTGTCATGATTTCATGACAGGTCACTTTGGTGCGAGCTAAGAAGAGAACCCAACTAAAATAAGATATGTGACAGTTAACTAAAGTTATACGATAGTTACAGGTGCAGTTGCAGAAGAAAATCATGTAGCTAAAATAAGAAGAGTTAACTGAAGTCGATACGTCAGTTACAGGTGTAGTTACAGAGAAAATGCATGCATGCCCAAGTGGAGAAAATGAACAGTCGAAGAAGGAGAAAAATGAACAGTCATAAAAATAGAAATGAAAATGCATGCATGCACAGAAAAGAAAATGAACAGTCACTAAGGAGAATACGAACAGTCATGACCGAGAAGATGAACAGTCATGGTAGGGGTATATGTGTCAATTCGTTGCATGTAACGTGTTTAATGAAATGCCTACTCTATATATACAAAAGGAGTTACATATAGAAGGCGTTACAATTGACAAGTGGCGTATGAGAAATGAAAGGAGTTACAACTGGAGTTACAAAGAGACAATATGGTTATAAAAGGAGCGTTTCTTGGAGAATTTTAGTTGGGGAATTAATTCTGTGAAGTGCACGAGAGGAGCGCGAGAAGAGAGTGAGAGGAGAGCGAGAGGTGCGTGACAGGCGACCGATAAGGGTATGTGTTATGTGATTTGTGGGTGATGTGGAGTGAGCAATAGACCAGTCAGGGTCTTGTAAATGTGAAGGCATTTTTATGTCAATCTTCTAGCTTCAAAAAGTCCAAGTTGGTGCTTGGAATCAGGGGTTGGTGCTCCTTCCAGTTGGTGTTGGTAAATCAGGGGTTGGTGCTCCTTTCTGTTGGTGCAGATAAATCAGGGGTTGGTGCTCCTTCCAGTTGGTGCTAGTAAATCAGGGGTTGGTGCTCCTTTCTATTGGTGCAGATAAATCAAGGGGGTGCAGATAAATCAAGGGTTGGTGCTCCTTCCATTGGGTGTTGGTAAATTGATTGTAAAATTGGTATTTTGCAAAGGCTGGATTTGGATGGGAGTCCAAACAGTCAATTTTTGAGGAGTAGCCAAAATTGGTGAACCTCGGTACATCTTGTGTTGTGTGATGCTCTCTTGTTATATTTGCTTTATGTGGTTTTAAGTTTTCATTGTTTTGGCTTTAAGAGTTGAAGTTTTAAGATTTAAAGAGCCACACTGATTCACCCCCCCTCTCAGTGTCATTGTGAAACTAACAATTGGTATCAGAGCCAGTTTTCCTTGTCAGGCTAAATCAGCTAGGGTTGATCTTGGATTAGTACGCAATGGCAGGTGGTGAAGGCTTCTCATCAAACAAAGCACCATTGTTGGACGAAACTAATTACACATTTTGGAAACTCAGGATGCAGACATATCTTTGTGCTTTGGGATATGACATTTGGGATTCAGTAGACAGTGGATACACAATACCCACCACTCCTCCAACCGATGTTGCCAGTAAGAAACTGTTTGAGAATAACTCTAAAGCAAAGAATGCTATCATGTGCGGTTTAGTGGATAGCGAACTGATAAATATTATGAGTTGTAAAATGGCAAAAGACATGTGGGACAAACTAAGGAGCATTCATGAAGGAGACAACAAGATCAAGGAGGCCAAGTTACAAACGCATCGAGCTCAATTCAAAGCATTAAAGATGAATGACGATGAGAACATAGAGGCATACATGCTGAGAGTTAATGGAATCATTAATGCGATTAGAGGACTCGACGAGGAAATGGAAGATGTTGTCATCGTGAAAAAGGTACTAAGATCTCTTCCCCAAAGATTTGATTCTAAAGTTTTAGCAATAGAAGAAGCTAAAGATCTAAATACTTTTAGTATGGATGAGATGCATGGTTCTTTGACTGCATATGAGATGAGAATAGGAAAAACTAAACCCATAGACAGAGAAGCTACTTTTAAAGCACATAAAAATATAAAAGCAAAACAAGAATCCAAGGAAGAAGAGACATCAGATGAAACGGAAGCAAACTTTGTTCGAAAACTAATAAGGGGAAAAGGAAAATACAGAGGATAGTTACCGTTTAAATGTTTCAATTATGGAGGCATTGGGCATCTTGCAGCTAAATGTCCACTTAATGAGAAGAACATAAGTGATGAAGGGTCACACCAAGAAAGAAGTGACTGGAAGAACAAAACAAATTTCAGAAAAGGCAACTTCAAGAAGAAAAGTTTCATCTCCAAGAATGTCGAGTTCATCAGAAGATAGCTACAGTGAGGATTCTGAAGAGGAAACAGGTGAAGTTCTTTATATGGCACTCAAAGAAGAAAAAATAGAAAAAGAACAAGTATGTGATGAAAACCTAGAGGTTGAAGTAGATCTAGAAGGTGAGTTGATCGCTGCACTTGAAGAGTTGGGTTTAGAAAGGAAAAAGAACAAAAGACTGTCCAAGAAGTTGGAAGAATATGAGGATAATATTGAAGATCTCTTCTTACAAATTCATAAAGCCAAGAAACTAGAAGAAGCCTTGAAGTCACAGATCAATGAGAAAGAGATTGTTTGCTGCAAACAAGAAGAGGAGATTGTTTTATTGAGGAAACAACTAGAAGAGGCCAATACAAATCTCAAATTTGAGAAGAGCATAGAGTTGCTAGATAAAATGATAAGGCAACAAAGAAGCCCCATGTGTAAGCTTGGTCTTGGATGTGAAGCTGAACAACCTTCATCTTCTAAATCTGCAGAGAAGAAGAAATCCACTACTGAAGGATCAAAGCAAGAAAAGCTTGAAGCTGAATCCTCAAAAGGAAGAAAATCTCAAAGGAGATCTACAACAAAGCAACCACAACACAAGAGGTTCTATCACTCTCACTTTATTCATAATAATGCTTTTAATGGCTATTGTTTTAGATGCAACCATTATGGTCACAAGGCAATTTATTGTGGATTGAATAATAGATCAAAGAGTTATGCTGGTAGAAATACATCTGTTATTCCGGTTGAACACCATGTGCAATGTTTTAAATGTAATGGTCATGGGCACATAGCAAGGTCTTGTCCAAGAACTTTTGTATCTAATCTAAGGCAAGACAGTAGATTTCATCAGACACAAAGAATGCAACACAGACAGGGAAGAAATCATGTGCATCAAAGAAAGGAAAATAATCATCCATCAAGGATGTACAAGAGACAACCACCCAAGAGAAATGTTCAAGTTCACGAAAAGGTTCAAAATAGGGATGCAGTTGAAAACCTTCAGCCTAAGTTCAAGAAATATTGGAGAAAGAAAGAAGAGAGGAAATCGTGTCTCCTTGGACTGAAGGAGATTACTCCTCTATTGCACTAAGCAACTCCAGGTAGCACATCCTCAGGGGGAGCAATGTTAAAGTTTTATTTTAATGCTCCTATGTATTTGTGTGGTTATCTGAGGATGAAAGGAAAGTAGTCGGGGAGTTGTCGTATAGTTGTCAAAATGTGTTTCAGTTCATGTAGATGTTTGTGGAGATAGTATCAAACTGATGTGCTTCAGCAGAACAACATGGTGAACAGCTAGGTTTTTGATGCAGCAGTCGATAGGCGTTATCTGAGATAGAACATGCAAGCACGAGTCGACGTGTCATGGAAGCATAAGTCGGCAGGTGCTGGTTTTGAAGCCTGTAACATTCCCAATCTACAGATAAAATAGAATCCATGTTGTGAGTACGTCTCAATTCATCTACCAATATCGATGGAGGACTATGGTAAAGCTCTTCATGATCGTTATGAAAATTACTGCCAACGTGTAGGTGGAAAGCGTGAGGTTCTTAACCAAAAATACATCACATCGTTTGGTATAAGAGAGCATCAATTTTCTCTAAAGAAGTAGCCATTGTCAAAGAGATGCCAGAGTCAAAGCAAACAGTGGTACTAGCACCCAGTTGGTCAAGAGTGCCAAGTGGCACATGCAAGGCAGAGACGTTGAGAAAATAGCGCCCAGGTGGTGAAGCGTCAAGGAGGACAAGATGCCTATGCAACTAAGAAAGTCTTGCATTATTTGAGAAATGCGAGATACTGCCCGAGGAATCCCTTGATCGCAGCGAGGAGAAATGCTCCGAAGAACGTTCGTCTAAGACATTGAGTAGCCCTGACATATGCCCTAGCAAGAAGCAGAATACCGAGAGTTGATGACTATGCGTAGATTGAGGTTCCAACGCTAGATATAACGGTCCACTGTCAATACCTGTGCAGACGATGAAAACATTCATGGCAGCCATTAGAAACCAGAGACATTGAGCTGCACAACGGATGCGAGGCAAAGTCGTTAGTCACGGAGGAGGTGGCAATCAAGAGGCTAAAGAAAATTGTGGAGATTGTCGATGTTAAAAGTTGATGAAGGTAGGGAACGAGTTATAAGCATAGTGGTTGAAGCCCATTGGTTGTGAAAGAACTTGAGTTAGAAAAGAACATGAGTATCATTGTTATGTGATATTTGTGGTTGAGCATTGTTGGAAATGTTTGAGTTGGTTGATACATACTTGGACTAGGGTTGTGTGAGAGAGAGTTGTCCCTTGTGATGATTGGTTGAGTTGATTTGATTTGAGATTGCCATTCATTGTTGAGTTCATTTTGAGTACTACTTGAGCATGATTGATTGAGCCTTTGAGAAGGCCTTTGGGAAATATTTGAGGACAGTGTTGGGATAGATTTCTAGAGCAGATTTGGGCAAGTTCTTGGTGAGCTTACTAGAGTAGATTCGGACAAGTTCTTAGTGAGCTTGTTGGAGCATATTTGGACAGGTTTTGTATGAGCTTGTTATTCAACATTGGACAAGTTCTGTGTGAGCTTGTTATTCAGCATTGGACAAGTTCTATGTGAGCTTGTTAAGCAGGTTCTGTGTGAGCCTATTGATAGAGTACAGAGGATAGAGTCTCAATGGATAGAGATCCAACAACCAACATAGTTGAAGATAGATCTGAGTGAGGGACCACATTCTCAAGGGGAGCATTTATATATTTGATTATCTTTTTGCTCATATTTGTAATTTTTGCTAATTGTATTAATTTGTGCCTGAGAATGTTGTGCATGGACTCAGGGGGAGTCTGCAGTAGCCCTTTGGTATTATTGTCAAAGGGGGAGAAGAATTACAGGAAATTGCATGTGTGTTGCCAACAATTCCAAAGGGGGAGATTGTTGAGCAAGGTGCAGGAACAATATTGTCATTGTTGTCAACATAGTCAGACAGATCGGTTGATGCAGTGGACAGGAGTTAAGAGGTTCTTCAGAGTATGTACAGTGATTCTCCAAAAGATCGAAGTGGCCCATATGCTAAAAATCAAAAGAAAATCACAAGGAAGAAAATTGTCACGATATCGCGACATGTTGAGAAGAAAGAAAAACTATCGCGATATCGCGACATGTTGAGAAGAAAGAAAAATTGCATACATGTTGAGAAGAAAGAAAAACTGTCACGATTTCGTGACATGTTCGGAGAGAAAGCGCAAGAAAGCAAAACTGTCATGATTTCATGACATGTTCGGAGAGAAAGTGCAAGCAAGCAAAACTGTCATGATTTCATGACATGTTCGAAGAGAAAGTGCAAGCAAGCAAAACTATCATGATTTTGTGACATGTTCGAAGAGAAAGCGCAAGCAAGAAAACGTCATGATTTCATGACATGTTCGAGAGAAAGCACAAAGCAAACTCACGATTTCGACATATTGGAGAGAAAGGCAAGTAAAAAGTGTCATGATTTCATGACATATTGCAAGAGAGAGTGTATGGAAGAAAAAGTGTCATGATTTCATGACATATTGCAAGAGAGAGAGTCCAAAAGAAAAAGTGTCACGATTTCATGACATATTGCAAGAGAGATAGTACGGAAGAAAAAGTGTCACGATTTCATGACATATTGCAAGAGAGAGAGTAAAGAAAAAGTGTCACGATTTCATGACATATTGCAAGAGAGATAGTACGGAAGAAAAAGTGTCACGATATCATGACATATTGCAGGAGAGAGCTTTAAAGAAAAAGTGTCACAATATCTGACATATTGCAAGAGAGAGAGTAAAGGAGAAAAAGTGTCACGATATCATGACATGTGTTTTCATGACCCGAAGGCAAGAGAAAGAGCAAGGAGGCGAAAGTGTCGCGATATCATGACATGTGTTTTTGCTGGTACAAGCCAAGAAGAGTAGCAAGGAGGCAAAAGTGTCGCGATATCGTGACATGTTTTTGCTGGTACAAGCCAAGAAGAGTAGCAAGGAGGCGAAAGTGTCGTGATATCGTGACATGTTGTGTTTTAGCAGGTACAAGCCAAGAAGAGTAGCAAGGAGGTGAAAGTGTCGTGATATCGTGACATGTGTTTTCATGGGCGAAACCGAGAAGAGGACAAAGAGGCGAAAGTGTCATGATTTCGTGACGGTCACTTTGGCATGAGCTAAGAAGAGAACCCAACCAAAATAAGATATGTGATAGTTAACTAAAGTTATATGACAGTTACAGGTGCATTTGTAGAAGAAAATCATGCAGCTAAAATAAGAAGAGTTAACTGAAGTCAGTACGTCAGTTATAGGTGCAGTTATAGAGAAAATGCATGCATGCCCAAGTGGAGAAAATGAACAGTCGAAGAAGGAGAAAAATGAACAGTCATAAAAATAGAAATGAAAACGCATGCATGCATAGAAAAGAAAATGAACAGTCACTAAGGAGAATACGAACAGTCATGACCGAGAAGACGAACAGTCATGGTAGGGGTATATGTGTCAATTCATTGCATGTAACGTGTTTAACGAAATGCCTACTCTATATATACAAAAGGAGTTACATATAGAAGGCGTTACAATTGACAAGTGGCATATGAGAAATGAAAGGAGTTACAACTGGAGTTACAAAGAGACAATATGGTTATAAAAGGAGCGTTGCTTGGAGAATTTCAGTTGGGGAATTAATTTTGTGAAGTGTGCGAGAGGAGCGCGAGAAGAGAGTGAGAGGAGAGCGAGAGGTGCACGATAGGCGATCGAGAAGGGTATGTGTTATGTGATTTGTGGGCGATGTGGAGTGAGCAATAGACCAGTCAGGGTCTTGTAAATGTGAAGGCATTTTTATGTCAATCTTCTAGCTTCAAAAAGTCCAAGTTGGTGCTTGGAATCAGGGGTTGGTGCTCCTTCCAGTTGGTGCTGGTAAATCAGGGGTTGGTGCTCCTTTCTGTTGGTGCAGATAAATTAGGGGTTGGTGCTCCTTCTAGTTGGTGCTGGTAAATCAGGGGTTGGTGCTCCTTTTTGTTGGTGCAGATAAATCAGGGGTTGGTGCTCCTTCTAGTGGGTGCTGGTAAATTGATTGTAAAATTGGTATTTTGCAAAGGCTGGATTTGGATGGGAGTCCAAACAATCAATTTTTGAGGAGTAGCCAAAACTGGTGAACCTCGGTACATCTTGTGTTGTGTGATGCTCTCTTGTTATATTTGCTTTATGTGGTTTTAAGTTTTCATTGTTTTGGCTTTAAGAGTTGAAGTTTTAAGTTTTAAAGAGCCACACTGATTCACCCCCCTCTCAGTGTCATTGTGAAACTAACATATTGCTCTTGAGGAATGTAATGGTCTTCCTTGTTCTCCATTTCGTATATGTGAAAGAAGCGGGCAGAGTTGGCTCACCCTGTTTGAAGAGCCTTGTGCTTTAGATTTTGCCTATTGTTTCTAACAGTGATAAGGGGTAAAGGAGGAATGACATAATCATGCGGCCCCTCCTTATGGTCCCTATGCGGCTCTAGCACTTCATCACATGGTGGCCACTCATAACGAGCATCCAAGGGAGCCTTCCTACCTAGGTTAAATGGTACATGTAAGGACTCCTCCTGAAAGGGTCTATGTTGAATGGGTGTACCCCTCGAAGGGGTGTCTCTATAGTCTCATTCTAAAATTTCATGATGTGGACTACCTTATGGGTCGGTCCGCCAAGGTGGTATGACCAATTCCTTGGGGCTATAACAGAGGCGACTTGTGCCCCCTTGTACACTCTTCGTAGCTCTTGCCCGTGATTGGGCTTGGATATGGGTGTACACCATGGTGGTGTTTTCCTACAAGATGCGTAGATTTTTATTTCTTTTTATGATTTTTATGCTACACTAAACAAAAAATATCACACACACACACAAAGCAATGATTATCTCATTTAAATATTAAAGGTGTGCCCTAAATCTGGTTTAGTGTGTTTTGATTTTTATTTTGACAGTTTTGTAAAGAAAATTTTGTAGCAAATGCAATATGATGGCTCTTATGACTCCCAAAAATGGTCGCCCCTTTGATATACCATTTCTAGGCTGATATACCAACCTCTCTATATACCCGCCCTTATGTGAGGGAAACTATTGGTACATGAGAGCAGATGGTACGTGGAACGTAGGCGGTACGAAAGGGGAATCACACTATTTTTGACACCTACCATAGAAGACTTATCCTCATGCACTGGGAATCACCCCAGCTACACTTGGTTAGCTTTCATCAGGATTTACGTCTAGCAATAGTAGCGATCAGGGTTATGGATGCAAATTCAAGCCAAGGTGGTGATGAAATCCACCGTTGGTCTTGATCAAGGGCTAGGGTTTTACGACCAGCTCCTTAGTGTTTAAATTACCACGTGATGTGTGGGGTTATTTTTATTTTTGCATAAAAGAAATAAAACATGCATTAAAACTTTCCCTAAGCAAGCAAATAACCAAAAAAAAATAGAAAACAAAAAACAGAAAATGACAGAAGGAGTTCAGGACCTCTACCTCTTCTCTGCCAAAATCGGCTGGTTCTGAGCTTCTGTCCTAAAACTACACAGAGATATATTCATCCCTAGGTGGGATTAATAACAAAACTATATTCATAATAGGGTGGGATGAATGCCCATTCGTCCTTGGGTAAGACGAATTCTAGCTCTGTATTCGTCACAGACTGGAACGAACAACAGTCCAGTGTTTGAAAACTTGGTACCTGCAAGCAAAAATAATCAAGTTTTGATCAGATTTCTGATCTTAAAAATAGAGGACAAGCATCCCACCGTGATCGCCACTGAAATCACGAGGATATAGAAACAAAAATGAAAATCCAAGATGCGATGTGAACGAAACAAAAGATAACGCTAAATCCTATGAATTGAAAGTGCATGAAAGGAGAGAAGCATAAACAAATCAAAACCAAATAGAAATCCAATATGGAAGACAGCCCTTTTTTATTAATATGCTTCAAAACTCGGTTACAATTTGCCTCATCCCTTTTTAGGGGGCTAGGAGCGTTAAATGTGTTCTTGTCACATCAATGGATGTTATTCCTTCTTTCGCGTGCCCACATGTAAAGTGGGTGGACCAAACATCGCCGCCACTTATGTTGATGAGTCTTGACTCCTTGCTGCTCCTATAATGTTGAGACCCTATGTTCAAGGAAACAAGAAATAGTTAGTAGCACCTGTAGATAAAATGAAACGTGTAATCCCCACGGCTTCAATTAGTACATGCAAAATATAAATAAAACGATAACTAAAATAGATCCGAATGAATTGAAAACTTGATAGGGGCATAAAAACATCATTGCGAAGGAACTGCAAATGGAACAGTCAGGAAATCCACCACAGATTCGTATTCACTTCGGGGCGGGATGATTAGACCTGCAACAAAATGTCAGATAGCATTGTCCCAAATTTCACATCTAGGAAGCTCCAAATCACCTACAAAGTTGGGTGTTAGCTAAAAGGGGGTATTTTGGAAAGACCCAGAAGGTCAGATTTTCCCAATTTGTCCTCTATCACAAAAAATTTGGTGATGATACCTACATGTTAGTAAAGGTGGGAGATGATAAAAACATGATAAAAAAATGCTTAAAACGATGTGAAATTTGAATGACAACCTATCTAAGTAGCATAGAATTAGATGCAAAAATAATAGAAAGGAAATCTACTACAAATTTCTAATCGCTCCGAGGTGGGGCGATTAGGACTACAGCAGTGTGGGGGGCACTCGGGGGCAGGACGCCTATTTTTTGGGGCCTGATTTTCACACCAATCCACTTGGGATGGGTTCAAAACCTCTTGTGGGGTGTTTTCAATAAATTTTGTAGGATTTTATGGCCAAATTTTGGGTTTTGGTTTTGGATTTACGCTTCCAACAATCACCCAATGACCTCCCTTCCAAAAGAGATCAAGGATGTGAAAGACACAAATCAAAAGGTGTGAGGATATAAAATGGTAGCACTTCATTGCTCAAAATGCTCCTTCTCTGTATCTCTTGGGGTGAGAAGACTCACCATTTTATATACCTGACGACCTCTTTGGATGAGCATGCAGAGGCACCACTTGGCAATCATGCCTTCCAAGGGGGGAGAAGATTCCTCCTTGATTAGGGGCTCCATGACTGCCCCTGTAACTGCCTCTAACGCTCAAAAACGGTCACTCACACTCCCATGCAATGAAGGAAGAGTTAAGTGGTGGATCTGAGCTACCATTTATCAATATTTTACTTTTTGCCCATCAAACCTGCTATTCGCCCCACCTTGGAGCGAATACTACTAATCATCCCTGGGTGGGGCGAATACCAGTTTGTAATCATCCCTAGGTGGAACGAATAGGGAGCAGAGTTCCTGAAGGTGCCAAATTGACCTTTGACCTTCCAAAACTGATGTGTGAGTGGTTAGGACCACTGTTTAACCTTTGGGGGTTGCCCTGGGGGTTGTGTGTGTCAATGCGATCAGTGTTTGTAGTCACATAATCGGAGTGGTGTTGTTTAGGTGTCTATAATTAAAAATAAGATATTCTTCCTAGATATTTTGTAGGAAGCTTCCCAACTTTTTTGAATCTCTTTTTTCCTGCAACAAAGTATTAGGATTGCAATGGAAGAAACTCTAAATCTAGATATAATCAGCATTCACTAGTTGATTTGTCAATCTAGTGAAATTTATGTTGAGTCCTAGTCTTCACAAGTTTTTCTACAACCCTATGGAAATACTCTAGCCAAATGCAATCTCAAAAATTCTAAAAATGATATTTATGGATTCCTCTCAATATCAGTTTTGGCTCTCCTTATTTTCTATCGATCTACCATGTGCTCTGATATCACTGTTAGTTTTTTATGAGTATATGATATAGTAAATGCAACCACAAGATGTAATATAATTAATATAAGATATCTATATGATAATGGAACTATAATATGTAGGAAAATAAATAAATATATATATATTTATTTATTTATTTATTTATTTATTTTATTTTTTTGAATTTACATGGTGTCCAACTTTTATGGCCACCATAGTATTCTATACTGTCCAACTTTTATGGCCACCATAGTATTCTACGCTGTCCACCCCAGAAGCCGCCACATAGATCTTCATGCAGTCCGCCCCTATAACCACCATGCCACAATCATTTTAAACATTTTACGCCACTGTAAGCACCAGGAAAGGGACAAGTGTTCAGTCCGACGAGGCCCGAGATTTAAACCTTGGAACTTTGCCCCCCTTATGGGGTTTGGATGAACCAATTGGTCTACACCTCGGACCTAGGAAAATAAATATTTAAACTTCTACAATAACTCAAAAATATGCCATTAATGAAAGCTCACAAAATAGTATAATGTATTATAATGGAGGACATGAACACTCTACAAACTATTTTTAAGGAAATACATTATAGTCCTGTACCAATCTATACTGATGGGGGACCGAAAGACCGCACACTCATAGACTACAAATTCACATTCATTAATCTAGAAAATGCATACATAAACAGCCCGCAGGCTTACAACAGCTAGCGCTCGGCTTAGCTTCCTCCCTCACACTCTATGTGCGATCTTCCTAAATCCACCACCCCGGTCTATTACATAAAACTGGGTTTTTATAGAGGCCCCGATCCTCTAAAACCTCCTATGCAAAAATCGGGACACCAACCCGATTTAATACCCCACTCCGCATGGCCTCTGTCACCGCCGATTCCGTCAAAAAACTCTGCACGCCCATCCTTTTCATTTCTTGCACTTCTTGGCAGTCGCCCGCTTTAACTGCACCTTGGTGCCACGTGTCATCCTTGCTCTGCAACCGTCGCCTGACCTCTGTCGTCTTCTTCCTCCAGCTGCACTTCTTGACTTCAAGTCACAAAATCGTGACATGTCGCGATATCGCGACATCTTCCCTTTATCCTTGCTGTCCTCGCCTTCAAGTCGCAATATCGCGACGTCACTCTCTATATTATCTCCCTTTTCACTCACTATAATACCTATATAGAGGAATATAAGTTCCTTGGCCCTCACTCTACCTTTGACTCTATCCTATGACTCATGTACATGTGAACTACATGCACATTTATATCATTGCACATTCTAATACTTGTGCATATATTACATGTTGAAGTAACTACTTAACTTTACTCTCAATGTACCAAAGGTGATACATTGATATGTACCCAATAATGTAATATATTCTAACATTGCTCTCCTCACATATTTGGGAGATGCATCCTTTCCTATTCCACACATAATACAAACCTCTCATATCTCTTGACTTTACATCTTACCACATACATGTGACTCTTCAATTGTATGTTGGAATTTTTAAGCACTACCATAAAATATCACAGGTTATCTCACAATATCACATAGGTACCAAATATAAAATAGCCACAATATTAAAGGTCAAATATAATCTTATAATGAGTAGAATAATATGAGAAAATTAATATGTATATCAAGGCTTATAATAAATTAATAAAATTCATTTATATACTGATATATGGACATAAATAGCCTTAATCATTCATGTACTATGCATGAAGAACACTTACAATATTAATTGCTCAAAATATATACAAGGTGTATTGCTCCTCTTTCTCTTACAATTAGATAATAAGATATATTAATTGTATTTGATTTGATTGCATTCTATGGATCATTGTCTCCATAATATAGTCATAGTGTTGTGACTCTTCAAGTACTAGACTATTGTTCTCCATATACCAAGTCTCATGACTCTTGGCTAATCAACTTATCACTTGCATACTTGATGGACACTTGACTCTACAATAGTTGCACATATCTACATGACTCTTGGACTCCTACATGCACTCCTAATTTAGGACACTTGTGCACATCCTCACACTAAAAATTTGCACTCTTACATACAAGGCACTTGTGCACATTCTCTCAACCTACATATATACTCTAACTTACATGACACTTGTGCATTTCCCACACATTGCACTCTCACATGAAACTTGTGCATTTCCTGCACATTGACACTTACATAAAGGGAAAATATAAATCACACTCTAAACTATAGACTCAACCCTAATCTATTAAATATTTACAAATGTACCATGAAGGTACCATGGGGGTACATTAGCATGTACCAAATAATGTAATATTCCTCAACAACCCCATGTATTACATTATTTGGTTATTGAAAAATTTAGTCTTCAATATTTATGTGACCTTGCATTGTTCATGAACCTCTACTTCAAATTTATCTTTAGTCCACCTCTCTCAAATCAATATCTGAATCTAGTTCTTCTTTGTCTTCATTCTTTTGTTCCTTATACTTTAGATCTTCAATATTTGGATCATCAATTACTCAAGCTTCATATTTGACCTTCGGATCAAGGGTTTGAATTTCTTTTTCAATATTTGATATATATGGTTCATTCTTGATTACTCTGTAAGATACATTTGGACCATAATTGATCCATTTTTATTTTCCTTATTTTCTAAACATTTTATCATAAAAAAATTTCCTTCTTGCATTTCAAAAATTGAACACTTTGCTCTATTGTTAGAAGATGCTTCAGAAATAAGTTTTTGAAAAATATTTCCTAATATGAACAATAGTACCCTTTTAAATCTTCCACAATATTTTTCTTTGTACCAATAGAATGTTGGAGAATGATATCTTTTTCCACAATATTTACATGTATGAAGATTCTAGAAATTAGCCCTTTCATGATCAATTCTATCACAATAACTACACTCCAACTGAAGGTATTGTATTTTCTTCATTTTATTCTTCCTTGTTAGTACTTCAAGATCTTATGTTTCCTTTAGAAAATAATGTAACCATCTATGCACAACCAATGCTACTCTTTCTTTGTTTTTCTTATAAATAATTTGCAAGTTTTGATAGTCTATGACATTTTTATAAATATATATTTTGTCATAGAATCTATTTTTGATGTACTATCAAATTGAGATTTAGTAGCAACAAGATCTAATTTTGAGTTCTCAAGAGTATTTAGTGATCTTGTTATTTTATTCTTTTTATCAAGATCATCTATCAAATTTTGAAAAACAAAGCTTTAGCTTGTTCACTATTTCTTCACTATCTTCATTGAATGCATTTCTAATAATTTATTCCATGGTATGCAATTCAATGTTAAGATTTATTTCCTTTGAAGTAGAAACCTTATATATCCCTAGTTCAAATAATAGCTCAAAAATAAAATTTTCAAATTCTAAATTTTCTAGTATTTGAAGTTGAAAACCTTTTAACTCCCTAATTTGATTTTCAAAATTTCCAAATTTTCAAATACTTCAAAAATTTAAATTTTAAAGTTTTCAATATTTCTAAAATATTTAAAACTTTAAATAATTATCAATATTTAAATTATAACTCCAAATCTAAAAATTAAAATTATAAACTCCTTATCACTTCAACTTCTCAAACATTAAAATAGTAAAAACTTTAATTAACTCCTTATATCTCCATTTGACCTTAGCACTAATTATAAAATCAAAACATTATTAATTCCCTCAAAAAATGATTAGCGTTGAGTGAGTGGCAGTTACCTCAAAATGTTTAGCAAAATTACCATTGGACTTGATTTTGGAATCAACGCATAAGTAAAGTTAATGTTCTTTTGTCCTAATTCTTTCATGTAACATTACTTTCCTTGCTTATCTGGTCATTGATTATATAGTTGATTTATCTATCTTATGACTTCTAACTCAAAAGACTTACCAAATGATTTCTTTCACATCAGCTCAATCCAACTTGATCATTTCACTTTGAGCCCTTTGACAAAGCTCATTATTTGAGTGTTTTAATTTGATTTAATTGCTTCATTGTTTGTTCTCATTTTTGAATGCACCTTGGTTTTCTTTGTTATGCTAAATATGTCTTGGTTTGCTTCACTACTTCACTTTGCTAAATACTTTGTTGAGTACTCCATAGTTCACCTCACTATGTGCACCCTAGTTTGCTTCATTACATGTGTTATGGTTCACTTAGGCAACTCTGGTGTAATCTATTCTACCTCAAGTACCTGATGCTTGATTCCCTAGGTGTTCTCTTTCTTTAGAGACTCAATCTGGCTTGACTTGGGTGACTGATTCATCGTATCACTATGACTATATAGATTTAAGTTAGGTGGCTCTGGTGCACCTTTTATATCATTGCTTACTTATCTAAATCTCAATTAGGTGACCATTTCACCTTTACTTTCTTGGCTTATTGACTTTCTTGATTGGTCTACCTGCTAACTTTCTTGATTGGTTTGCTTGCTAATTTTCTTGATTGGTCTACTTGCTTACTTTCTTGAATATTCCAATAGCTAGAATCTTTGCTTTAATCAAGCATGATTTCTCTTTAGAATGCTTACTAGCTGTTGTTGGCTTTGAATAATCACGGACTCTTTTCTTCAAGTCCAAATAGGCTTTATGATGCATGTATGCTTTCCTCTTACTTAATATCTATTCTCTTATGCTTTACTCTAGTTTATAAAGCTCTCTCTTGCTTTGTTCTCTTTTGAAGGCCATATGGTCTTTATGCTTTCTTAATACCACTTGAGTTTTCTCCTTCTACTAATTTTCCTCTCTTCTTTGTATAATATCAAATATGTCAAGATAAAATTAATCTTGACCCGATTATTCTTCCTATATATACTTCTCTTCTCTACTCTTTTTACTTCTATTCTTAGGAAGCTTTGAAAGTTTCACAATTTGTTGCAACTTAGAAGCTGAAATTTTTCTCTATCTTCTACAGGAAGATTCTCAAACTTCTATTCTGCAACTCTATCTCTTTTCTCTATTATCAAAAATTTGAAACCTTCAATATCTTAGGTCATACCTAAGAACTCAATATCATTATCCTCCTGACTAGATAACCCAATATCAAATGTCAAGATGGATCTTTATTGAATGACCAACTTTCTCCTAAGTTGGTTTTGCCTTAATTTTTAATCTGCAAATCCTGAAAAACTTCAATCTTCAAATTCTTCAAATTCAATATCAAGGTGGCTCTTTCCCTGAATGACCAACTTCCTTATGGTTTGGTTATACCTATCAATCAATGTCCAACTTATCTCCTACGTTGGCCCTTATCTTCAATATAATTGAGTCCTAGTCTTCATTGTTTTTCCTTCAACCTAGTGGAAAGACCCTAGCCTGCTCTACTCAACAAGACTTCTAAAAATTAGAGTCCAAATCTTCACTACCTTTAAAGTGTATAGACTCTAAATTAACTTTATCAAAATGGATAAAACTATTTAATAATGGTGTATTAATAAATAACTCTATCAAACTGGACAAAGTCTAGTGGTAGCTCTGATACTGTTGTTAGCATTTTAAGTATTACTACCACAAAATATCATAGGTTATCTAGAATATCACACAGGTCTTAAATATAAAATAGCCACAATACTAAATGTCAAATATAATATTTTAATGAGTAGAATAATATGAGAAAATTAATATGTCAAGGCTTCTAATAAATTAAATAGCATTCATTTATATACTAAAATATGAATGTAAATAGCCTAAATTATTCATGTACTATGCATGAAGAACACTTACAATATTAATTGCTCAAAATATATACAAGCTTTATTGCTCCTCTTTCTCTTACAATCATATAATAAGATATATGAATTTTATTTGATTCGATTGCATTCTATGGAGCATTATCTCTATAATATAGCCATAGTGATGTGACTCTTCAAGTATTTGACTATGCTCTTCATATGCTAAGTCTCATGACTTTTTATTTATCAACTTCCACTTGCATACTTGATGGACACTTGACTCTACAATACTTGCACACATCTACATGACTCTTGGACTCCTACATGCACTCCTAATCTAGAACACTTATGCACATCCTCACATTACATATTTACACTCTTACATACAAGACACTTGTGTACATTCTCTCAACCTACACTTGCACTCTAACTTACATGAAACTTGTGAATTTCCTACACATTGAAACTTACATAAAGGGGAAATATAAATCACACTCTAAACTATAGACTCAACCCTAATCTATTACATATTTATAAATGTACCATGAAGGTACCATGGGGGTACATTAGCATGTACCAAATAATGTAATATTCCTCAACATTGTACACTTACCACCTACACACATGACTCTTGACTTACACTTGCACAGTTTATTACATGACACTTGGACTCATCCTACACTTTGACACATACTTTAGGGGAAATATAAATCAGACACCCTGAACTAATAACTCACACCCTATTCTAATATTTACAATATTATAATTGTACCATGGGGTATTTTCACATAGTACCAAATGATGTAATATTCTCCAACACTTTCAAATGTTATTTTAATATCTTTCCTTGAACACTCATTTTAATTTTCTTTCTATCCATGATTTTTTTACAAACCAATTATTCTCAAATCAATTCCTTTGATGTAAAATCCCTTATGTCTCCCAAATAATTTATTTAAACAATCAATTAATTTTTAATCTTCAATCAAGCAATCAATTTATCATCTTCTTATAACTTCCACAAATACTTTCAAATTCTTCAAATCTCAAATTTTATTCAACAATCATCATTCAATCAATCATTCATTCATTCAAACATCACTAATCAAATTCATTCAGTATTATATCTCCCAAATTATTAAATTTCAAATTCAACTTATGTCTCCCAAATTTAATTCACTCCTTTATCAAATGATTTATTTTCCATTATATCTCCAAATTTATTTAATTTATATCTCCATTCCTTTTATTTATTTATCAGTCTTATAAATCCAAGAATTATAATTCACAACATAAATACTTTATAATTCTCACCTTATATCTCCAATATCAACTTGAAAAAATATTTCAATGTGCCACAAAAGTTTGAAAAAAGGAATTTACCTTATTTTGTGCTTGATCAAACATCTTTTCAAGATAGAGAAATTTTCAGGGTGCAGGTAATGTCCTTCATCAATTTGTCAGGGCTAATTTATCAATCTTGTTAAGGTGCACTTTGAGACTTTTTATGAATTTGCACCTTATACCTTTGTCTTTCTTATGACTTGACTTTTGCTGATGGCTCCTTCACTATGGATGGATTCTCTTTTTCATTTCTAGTAAATAGCTTTAGTGAATATTTTCTCCACTACATATCCTCCATTACAAATGGATTCTCCTCTTCTTCTCCAAAGAATGACTTCTTCACTTTATCTCTAGCAAACATTTCAATTTTCTCTCTATAATTACTTCAACACTATGTCTTGTAATCTCCAACAAATCTCTAGCTTTTAGCATCAAATTTCTTCTAGCTCTACCTCGGCTCATTCAATCTGCATTTCAGGATCTTCTCAAGCTTCATCCTCAAATTCTTCAACACTCCTCTTGCATTCATCAACAAAATAATCTATCAAATATTTTAATCTCATCATCTACAATTAACTTCTTCTAGCATAAACTTCTTATTTCAAGTCATGTCCTCCAATTTCGCTTGAAATTTCAAGCTACAATCAATCCATCAATAATCTCCAACACTTCTTCTCCTTGCTTCAATTCATTCAATATTCTTCTAACAATTTATTCAACTCCAATAGTTAGTAGTAAAACATATATCTTCAATCCTCATGGCTAAAAAATCATAGTCTACACTCTTCTCCAATTATTTGTTTCCTCATGGTTGGAAATAATCATAGTCCACTATCTTAATATTCTAACTCATCTTCAATGAATATCAAGCATCTCCAATTTGGATGACCTTTTTTTTATTCTTCAAATGCCTCTAAATTTGTAAAAATTCCTCCACAAATATTCCAATCACAATTTAGGTGATCTTAGCCCTTCTCTTCTTCTATAATATTTAGCCTTCAATTCTTCAAATTTTCTAGCAACTCCTATATTCTCTTCTCCTTCAATCAGTTTTCTTCTTCAACAATATTCTTTTTTCTTCCTCCTATAGTAATCTTCCTTTCTACAATTTCCAATGATATTTTTAGTTTTCTACCTTCAACTTTGAGCAATCTCAACTCTCTTCTTCTCTCAATATTCAAGTGTACTTATCAACCCATATTCTCTCTCAATATCAAATAGCTAGAGTGTGGCTCGGAACCACTATTGGGAATTCTTCTATATTATATCATAGGTACCTTTACTAGGATAAAATATTAATCACAATATTAATGCATTCACATCAATGGCCAATATTTCATAATCATAAAATCATTCACATAAACTCATTCAATGATCAAAAATATCTTACAATAATAAATCTCACACATTTTTTTTTTGGTAGTTAAGATATATTATCATTAATACCGGGTTTTACAGGTTAACCCAAAACCTATTACAAAAATCAGCATTATGTTGTTACGGATCAAAGCCTTATTAGGGACAGTCTGTCCACTGCTACTAGTAGCCTTCTTAGAACATACGTCCGAGGGAGCACACCGCCCCTTACCAATATTTACATACACAAAAAGCCACTGACAGTAAAAACAAGCTATACTGCATATCTCCCAGACCATATTCATAACATCAACATAGCTATTCAAGACCTATGCCCAAAAGGAAACCCCTTCCCCAGTACATAGAAAAACAAAAACTGTCACCAGATGGAGCAGAGCAGAGCTGACAAACCAACATTCTTCTGTACTGGGAGCCTCCAATGAGGACCCTATTCTTCTTCATCTTCGTCCTCGATTTCGTTTTGAATAATTTCATCCACGTCACTTGGGACCCCATTTTCCCAAGTGACAAGCCCATCTGCTTCCACCCCTATATTGGCCAATCTATCAGCTATTTTATTGGCTTCCCGAAACACATGTTGGGCTAGCCGGTCATTCCTAGCCTGGAATAGGATCCTTGCCTCTTCAATGACTGTCTTAACCCGCCATGGAGGATTTTTCCCATTGTTGAGGAGATTTATGATATGCAGTGAATCTCCTTCAATTATTAATTTACCTTCAATCTCCTGAGCCATCTGAAGACCTCTCCATAATGCTCTTGCTTCTGCCTCATTATTTGTCCTTATTCCCAAATGCTCAGAAAAGGCCATCACCAGGTTTCCTTCATGGTCTCTCACTATTCCTCCAGCCCCTGCTCTGCCAGGATTATCTTTAGCAGCCCCATCAAAGTTGAGCTTGAGCCATCCAACCGGGGGCGGGATCCACCTGACACCTATTCTGGGATTGGCCTTAATAGACCCAGGATCCTCTACCAAGGTAATGTTTAAGGAACGAGCGATCTGATTTTCCACAGGGGAAGGATTTTGGCTATCATGAGGGATAAGGCTGACGTTTTCATGGGCAAAGGCAAGAATCTTAGTGGTAATGGAGGTGACATCATGGCTCGACTCATGGAACGCTCTATGATTTCTTTCTAGCCAGACCTGCCACAGAAAATGATGAAGACATATTTTCCACATAAACCTAAGCCTAAGGCTGACAAAGGGATTTGGCCATTGGTGGAACAGGTCAATGATGGTGGCTGGACTGACCCAGGAGATGCTAAATGCTTGGAATACCCCATTGAGAATATTCAAGGAAAAAGGGCATTCAAGGAAAATATGATGGGTAGACTCCCAATTTGCCCTGCACAAAAAATAATGGTTAGCAACTATCATACCTTTCCTTATCATGTTGTCCATCGTAAGTATCCTTCCTTGGATTACCAGCCATGAGAACATTGCAACTTTAGGAATTAGTTTTTTGACCCACACCAACTGAGTCTGAAGTATGGGCTCCTCAGGATCTAACATTAGTTTGTATGCAGATTTGACTGAGAACTGCCCATTTTTTGTGGCTGCCCAGATTACTTGATCCTGTCCTGGTCTCATAGGTATGAATTGTTGATGCAGAATGCTTTGGATCTCTTCTGATTCGGCTTCAAATCCTTGAATCATTATATGTTTCCATTTAAGTCTTCCTCTGTCCTGTCTCATAAAATCAGCTACTCTCCTTTCGATGAGTTCATCTGTGGTTCTTTTGATCCTAACTAAGTTAGGCACCTGAGATAGAGCCTCCTCCTTAGCCCACCTGTCATCCCAAAACCTAATATTTTACCCATTCCCAATAACCCATCTCATCCCTTTCTTTATGACCTCCCTGCTGGTCAAGATTGCTTTCCAGAAAGCCGATCCTCTGCTGTGAATACTGTCATTTAGGAAATCAATGCCTTGGAGATATTTTCTTTTAATGATGGTGGTCCATTCATTCTCCTCATTTGTTA
Organism: Wollemia nobilis; assembly: GCA_028583015.1. NCBI lineage: Eukaryota > Viridiplantae > Streptophyta > Pinopsida > Araucariales > Araucariaceae > Wollemia > Wollemia nobilis. Next base: position 1,555,940 of record JAQPPZ010003072.1, read on the forward strand.
TGAGACGCCAAGCTTGTTTGGCTATTAAGACTGTATTCAAGTGAGCAATTCTTCGCAATCCTAGCCCCCCATTTTCTTTCGGCCTGCACACCTTGCTCCACCCCACCAGGTGGATCCTCTATTTTTCCTCCGACCCGGACCATAGAAAATTCTTTTGGAGCTTTTTAATTTTTTGGTATACCTTGGTTGGGGCCTTAAAAATGGATAAGAAATACACCAGAATACTCTGTAAAGATGCCATAGTAAGAGTAAGTTTCCCTGCCTGAGACAAAAAGTGTCCTTTCCAGCCAACCAATTTTTTTTGGATTCTTTCTACCACTCTATCCCACATAGAATCACCTAGAGAGCCAGAGAAAAGGGGAAGGCCTAAATAGGAGGTAGGAAGAGTCACTACAGAACATCCCAAAATCCTCGCTATTCTGACTTGTCTCTGGATTGGGGTGTTAAGGAAGTAAAGCTTACTCTTGTTAAAATTCACTTTCTGACCCGTCGCATCCTCGTAGAGTTGGAGAATATGTTTGATCCTTCTGGCTTCAACCACTGACGACTGGGTCAACATTAGAGTGTCATCGACAAATTGTTGATGACTTACTAGGTTGGTGAGGGAGGTGGCTTTGATCCCCGAGATTAATCCTGCATTGCATGTTGCTTTTATAGTTCTGCCTAGAGCCTCCGCCACTATAATGAACAACATTGGGCTGATCGGATCTCCTTGCCTGAGTCCTCTATGACTTTGGAAATACCCAGTTGTCATGTCATTGACCAGGATTGAGAACCAGGGATTGGATATGCACTCTTTTATCAGTCTGACCCATTGAGGATGAAAGCCAAATTTTAGAAGGACAACTGACAGAAAGTCCTAGTTAATGCGGTCGAACGCTTTGTTCATGTCAAGCTTTAGGGTGAAGACTACCTTTTTGGTTTGCCTAGCAGAGTGTAGAGCTTCATGGACCGTGATCACCCCATCCAGGATTGATCTCCCCTGAACCGAGCTCCCCTAACATTGGTCAATAATGAGGGGCAAGATTTCTTTCATCCTATTAGCAATGGCTTTTGTCAATATCTTGTAGGACACGTTACATAAACTGACAGGTCTAAAATCTGCCATTGTCTCAGGGGTTGGGCCCTTAGGAATCAGGGCAATAAAGGTGGAGTTAAACCCTCTCGGGATATGTTTTGAAGCCTGAAACTCCTTGATAGCTGAAATGACATCCCCTCCCACTATATCCCAGAAAGTCTGATAGAACCGAGGAGGGAACCCGTCAGGGCCAGGAGCCTTATCGGGTTCCATGCTAAATAAAGCATTTTTGATTTCCTCATCAGTAAAAGGAGCAAGAAGCCTGCCATTAATGGCCTCATCGACCATATTAGGAATGAACTGAAGGAGAGAGTCCTTAGCTTCCTCTTTACACTGTGATTCTTCCTCGAGGAGGGAGCTGAAATAAGCAACCGCTTCTTCTCTGATCTCAATCAGATCCTAGGTTTTGGACCCGTCAACTTTGGTTAACTCTTTAATCTTGTTATTGCTTCTGTTCCTCAATGTTGTGACGTGGAAGAACTTTGAATTCGAGTCGCCATCCTTTAACCATAAAGCCCTGGATTTTTGTCTCCAGTAAGTCTCTTCACAAGCCAGGATATTATGATATTCTGAGAGCTTGATTTGCTCCTCCTTCCTGGTAGCTTCATCGTAGGTACCATTTTGAATCATGTTGTCAATGGCCTTCAACCTATCCCCCACTTGTTTCTTGTTCTCAAACAGGTTCCCAAAAACTTCCTTGTTCCAGATTCTAAGGTTTTCCTTGACTAATTTCAATTTTTGAGCAAGTTTGAAAGCCGAACTTCCCTGAAAAGGTTGCTGCCACCATCTGGAGATGTTTTCCTTTAATTTCGGGTGCCTAATCCACATTGACTGGAAGCGAAAAGGTTTTTTGAAGGAGTTTGATTTTGGGACCTCCAGAAGAATGGGATTGTGATCTGATGCAATTTTGGGAAGAGTTTGCAGAATAGAATCTCCAAATTCTGCAATAGCCTCCTTTGATAAGAAAAACCTGTCAAGTCTTTCCTGGATAAGTTGATTTCCTATTCGCATATTACTCCAAGTGTACTTTGCTCCTCTTAGCCTCACATCCATTAATTGATTTGAGTTTACAAATTGATTAAACTCTTCCATACTTTTGGTTGGGAGCCCTGCTCCACCCTTTTTGTCTGAGGGGTATAAGGGAGTGTTGAAGTCACCTGCCACAACCCATGGAATGTCATTGAAAGCATCACCCAATTTTCCCAGGTACTCCCACAAAGATGCTCTCCCTTGAACTGAATTGGGGGCATAAACATTTGAGAAAATCCATGATCTATTGTTGTCAATGTCATGGAAAAAACACTCAACACCCTATCATCATCCTGGATAATGTTCCCTTCCACCACCCGGGGATCCCAAAGAACCATAAGCCCCCCTGAAGCTCCTCTTGCCGGTTTGCATACCATATCCCCTTGACTCCACATTTTTTTTGCTATTATTTTTTATTGAGCTTCGTCTATTTTTGTTTCTTGCAACATCAAAATTGTTGGGTTATATTGCCTTCTTATTGAACTAACCACCCTCTATTTGGGTAGGCCATTGAGGCCTCTCACATTCCATGAGAGAACCTTCATTTAGATTGTTTAGAGTTTTTTGCTTTCCCCCTCCCTTGAGGAGGTTTCCCTGATTTGTTATCTTCCTGTCCTGGGATAACTTGTTGTATCAGTGTTTTCTGTTTGTCGCTAGCAATTTCATTGTCAGTCCTCATTTTGTTGTGTTCAACATTTGACATCCTCCCCCTCTTTTTCTCACCGTCGTAGTCAGGCGACTTGGTAGTGCTCCTGGTCTGCTTGGGGCTAAAATGTGGAGGAACGATCTGCTGAAGAACCGGACTAAAACATTCCTCAATCTCATTCATTTCTACCACATCAATCCTTGATTCTAACTCCTCCATATTTTTCCTGTACTCTCCTAGTTTTTGCACTGAGTCTTCTGGATGATTTGATGGGCTTCTGGTTATGATGTTGGGAAGGACTATTTCCTTTGATTCTAACCCCTCCACACGTTTCCTGTATTCTTTAGGGTTTTGATTTACGCCTACCTGGCAGTTTGAGGGACTCTTGATTATGGGATTAGAAGGACCCAACTTCGATGGGGATTCTAGGGTTTTAGGTAGTTCGACTTGAAGGTTTCCTTCTTCTAAAACCTCAATATCCCCTTCTACCTCTAGATTAGCTAAAATTTCAAACTGATTTGAGTTCAAAATTTTAGGGCTTACCTGATTTTCCTGTCCATCGATGATTTGTTGCTTGCCTTTATTCTGAGGTTGCCCTTCACCCTCCTTTGATTTCTCCTGATAGGCATAGTTATTTTTACCCGACCTGAACCCTCCTTTGCCAGCTGGGCCCCCTCTCGGAGGGAAATTCCTGGGGTAACCTTTATCATTTGGTCGTTTACCTTTCGTCCTCTGGTTTTCTCTACTAGCTGCTAGATTAGGGCACTGACTTCGTAGATGGCCTTGGGTTTTACATTCTGAGCAAAATGTTGGCCTGTTTTCATACTCCACCACCTATTTTCTCAGGTAGTCACCGTACCCTAGTTCGACAAAATTTGGCAGCTCAGATTCTAAATCAGCGTTGACACATATTCTTGCATGCGTCATCCTTGTCCTAGCCAAGGTTGCATGATCTATGGTTACCAGCTCCCCAATAGCTCTGGCTATACCTTGCAGCCAATACTCATTGAAAAACTAAGCTGGTAGGTTAGGAAGGCGAACCCAAATAGGGGCTATATTGATATTCTATTTTTTAGGGTCGAAATCCTCCCCCCACTATCTGAGGAAAAGGCTACATTTTCCTAAAAACCAGGGTCCTCCAGTTAGAACGTGATTCACATCCTCCTTGTTATTGAATCTTATAATGAAGAAACCCCTGGATAGGGCAACAACCTCCATACTCCCCACCGTTCTCCACTTAGATAGTGCCCAGGACCGTATGGTCTCTATATCCGGCCTTCCACCGAGGAACTTGCCCACTAACGAAAACTCTTCCATGGATAGGAAAGGACCCATAGAGTTTACAGGTGCCATTATCCTATTATTTACCGGTATGAGAGGTGGGAGTGAAAGAAAGTCGCTCTTTCTACCCTTTAGGGTTTCCACGAAGGTTGGGCCTCTTCTGGGACCCGCGTCGCCCTTCTGTGACCTTTTGTCGAGATATTTTTGAGGAGGATCGGGCCCTCTTTGGACAACCTCTCCTGTCACAGAAGGCCTGCCTTCCTCTGGTTCCTCACCTGACTCCTGCTCGAGGTTCCCGCCCGCATCCTGCGTACCTTCTCTGCTGCCTTGACTGAGGTTCCCGCCCAAAGCTTTCGAATTTCCTCCGTCGCTTTGACCGCTTCCACTGCTCCTCTCCTCCATCTATCTCATTAATCTCACACATATATTCATAAATAATCAAATATATAATTTTTCAATTACATCTTCTATATAATGCATGGAGCTTTGTCTCCATTATATAACCTTACAAAATAAATCTTCAATATTCAACTATTATTCTCCTCAAACATTCGGGAGATGCATCATTTTAAATTCCTCATATATAACAAAACTCTCATGACTCTTCACTTTACATCTTACCACATATCATGTGACTCTTCACTTACATATTTGACACCTAACACCTATGACTCTTGACTTACTTGACACTTTGCACACTTGCACACTTTATTACATAACACATGGATCCTTCTTGCACATTAACACATACATTATACAAACTATAAACACACTCCCTAAAATAATTTTTACACCCTAAACTATTACATAACAAAATAATTTAATATCTCCAATACCTAGTGAACTGCCCATGAGCTAGTGAATCACCAAGGTAGAAAAGTATTGACATCCAAACTACTTGCTAGATTAGTAGGTGAATTGGATGAAGGTGGTGTGTTTTAAACATAAATCCCAATATAATTAATTGAAAATGATATGTTTGTCTTTATGTGGTTCAAATTATATAACTCAAATTTAATTTATCTAATTAAGTGTTTGAAGTAGGGTTTAAACTTTTTTTAAAGGCGCAAATTGTATTAAAAAAACAAATTCAAAGTTACAATAATTGACCTACAACTTTTGGCCAATCCTAGGAATCTAATGAAACTAACTCTAATATCTCCTTGGACCACAAATTTATTAGTGTTATCCAAAGAGCAAAAGCTCCTATCTTGATCATAATTTTCATTAATACTATTCCAGAGGACTTGAAATTGCTTCTCTCTTACCATGACTTTGAGTGCTAACCCAAATTGGGACTAATAAATGTGGGTGATTTTTGTGTTCTCCTCATCCACCTAACTCTTTTTTGTAACAAATGATTTAAAGCTACAAACAGAGATGGTAGAAGCAACTGTGGAAGTAGCTAGATGTATCGACGTGAAGCAAATGGAGCCATTTGTAGATAAGTATGAAGAACAAAATAAAAAGGTCTAATTTTCTCAAGGAAAGATTAATCTAAAGTCAAGCACAACATTGTGATATCACGACATGTCACAACATTACATTCATGAAGGCTTAAGGAAGAATAAGGTGGTAAATTATCATGACATTACAACATGTATCCATGTTGCAGTCATGAAATATTAAAAGGCCTAAAAGTTGAAAATCATCGTGACTTCATGACACATTTCCATGTTGTAGTTGCAAAATCTTAGGAAAACTTAAGCTGAAATCAGGTGTGACATCATGACACTGCAACATGTCATCATGTCATTCTCATGCAAGGTTAATAATACTCTAAGGTAGAAAGTGTTGCAACATTGTGACATGTCATTGCATTGTGGTCATGGAGGCTCAGAGAAGAACAAGGTGGAAAATTATCACAACATATATCTATGTCATGGTTGCAAAATATCCAAAGGGCTCAAGGGGCTAGGAAATATTGTGATATCATGACATATCCCCATGTCATAATTGAAAAGTCTCAAGAATCCTGAAGACACAACAAAAAGCACAATGTCGCAATAGCTCACAGAAGATGGAATCTTTAGAGGAGTTTAGTCTGTCAACATCCATTACTGATCAATAGTGGGATATTTTTTTCAAGGAGTAATGGACCAGATTTAAACTCATCCTTACTACTTTCTCACATGCAATAAATGGTTGATCAATGATCAAAAATCAAGCATGTTATCCTAGTTTAAATCAACGATGTTGTGTGGTATCTCTATTGATCTAGATGTCTAAAATTTTGGTTGTAATAGTTTTTAAAAATAGAAACATGTTTATAATTTTAAAATATTAAAGCATAATAAATATTATAAATAAGGGCAATGGCCTCTTAACAAGGGTTGGCTCGTAGGCGTTTATAAGTTGCATGTACAAAGGGTTCTTGAAGAAAGCAATACAGCTCAGATCTCTATTTGTCCTTTGGTTCCCTATTTTGCAAAATATGTATGTATGCATGGATGTATTTTTCTATTTAAGCTAGATGAATGTATAGTGCATTAATTCTATTTCTTGGATTTCTACCTATTATCTTTTGGTTCTATAATTTACATATGTTGGGTTGTAAATTTACTAAAGAATATTATTCTATAGCTAATAAAATTAGTTTTTCTTTTAGGAGGTTTGTATTTTTGTTTGGTTTCATGATATTTATGCACTTCTTGATGTTGCTTAATTTGTACCATCTTAAGTTCTAGCTTCAGCTACATTTTTTCTTTTTGCACCATTTTCCCACCATTGTAGATTTTAGCTAGTTAGAACCTTATATGAGCCAGCCTTCTCTATAGATTGACCTTGTCTATATTTGTAGCATTACCAATAATTCAATGTTGGCCAAGTCTTGGGTGCATGATTTAGTTTAGGTATATTTTGGACCAACAGTTTTTTGCATGCCCGATGGGATGTATGATCCTATAGTTTGGATAATTGAAGGTTTGGTGACACCCTATTTTAAATTGTTTAATTTTTGTAGTCACCTGGAGAATTTGATACCAATGTAATATATATCTATGATAGGTCATCTTTAAAATACCAATTAGAACTTACTTCCCCCAAAGGAATTCTTGACTTCATCAACGAAGAAATTATGCTCACCTAGCAACTCCCACTAAGAAAAATATCCAAGAAAATTGAAAATATTAGCATTACACTGAGGATTAATGGCTCAAAAATATTATCCTTGATGGGATGAAATAGGTCCCCTTAATATCCTACATCCTCACAATATCACCAAAGCCACTTTGAATACCTTACCAAGTTTTTATGGTACAAAAAATATTGCATTTGAACATTGCCAAGATGTAGCTTCCCTGGCTACTATACATAATATTGCTTCTCAAGATGTGATGATCAGGTTACTCTTCCTTTCTCTGAAATAGAATGTGTTATTGTGTTACAGATATTTGTAAGATGAAATAATTTACACATGGGCAGACTTGGCGGAAGCTTTTATTGATATGTTTGATGACTCTAGATATCCTTTGTTCTTTCTCACTTAGTTCTCATTCATTAGACAAGCACCTCATGAAAATAGCTTTGATATCAATTTTTGATTTAAAATAATGTGGAGAATAATTCCTCATGATTTCTATCCATACCATTCTTAGACATACCTATATTATATTTGTGCTTTCCACTCTGTTATGAGTCTTCTTATCTAGAAGTCTGGAGAAAAGAGATTTCCACAAATTTTTAAGGAAGTCATTCACACTGAAAATATGTTAATTCAAGCAGGAAAAATGCCCTTTGGAGAAATTTCCCATCCCCTCCAACCTTTGGTAAATTTATTCCATGTTTCATTCCCTAAATAGGTAAGTTCAAGCTCCTATCAAATGATAGAGGGTGATATTCCCACCAATCTCCATGCAAACGAGCATCAAAAAGAGTAGAAATTAAATTAAAAGATTCAAAATTTGGTCAAGGAAGTTGAAACCATGGAAATACAACTCTCAGATAACAAAGAGAAAAATCTCAGTTACTATGGGCTAGTTACATAGCATCTTCATCAACCCAACTATTTTCAGTTGACAACAAGGGAAAAGCTAAGTTCAGAAAAGGAGATATTGCATAATAGTGATGGAGAGCAAGGAGGCAATCCAACTTTGTTTTTGGTTATTCCCATATTCCACCATAAACCCTAGGTTAAGATATATATGAAAAAATTAAAAGGTTTCCATTTATAGATAGCATAATGGCTTTTTATGTAGTACAAGATTATGAAAACTAGGAATGAAACGGTCTCATAAAATCCTAGCCCAAGAGATGTGAATATAATGACACCCTACCTCTACCAGAACAAAGCATAAATGCAAGGGGTCAAATTCAAATCCCCTCATTACAAATTTAATCAATAAATTAGAAGAGGTAGAAGGTATATAAGGGACTGTATTTTCCTATTGTAATAGTGGAACAAAGAATATAGATGGTGGAATGATTTCATAGCATTTTCAAAGAACCTGTGTCTAGTCAACAAGGTTGAGGAGAGATTTGTTGGTATTAGAGAAAGTGGACTTGATTTATGTCTCCATCAAAAAATTACCAAGGATCCATTATTCACTTCCACAAGAACCCCTTCCTATTACCTCAGCAATCCATTCTTCTTCGTTCTATTTTTCTCTCTTTTTGTAAAAGGGTAGTTTGCACAATTGTATAATATATCCAAAAGCTTAGGTCTTGATCATGCCAATAGAAATTTGCATAATTTTGGGTCTTAGCCTAGATACATAGAAGCCAAAAATATTGCATTTCAAAGAAAATTAATTTAAGAGGATGGAAACGTTGCATAAAGTCCCAATTCTAATATATGGATATCCATTTTTAGCTATAATCCAAGATATAGAAGTAATTTAAATACCCCATTATTTGGGATACTCTTATCTCAAGATTCTCTAAAATATATGGAGGGATGTGTGATCTAGGAGAAGGGTTAGATACTATTTCTATTTTCCAAGAAGGTCATCATAGCACCAAGTCATGGCTTGCACCTTTTCTGTGTTGAGAGTTATATGGAGTAAATCATGAACCCTATTAAGAAGCTTACATAAAAAGTAAGGTTAGAATCAACCAATCTACCAAAAGTATGATTGACTTATTTTGATTTTTATTATCCATCCTCTAGTGAGAAAACCTATAACAAACCAAATGGTTGATCTTCAAACCCCATGGAGTACAAAGGCTTATATATATCATGTCTTTTGGGGAATGACCTAGAAGGTAAGGATAGTAGAAGAAAATGAAATATGGGTGACAAACCAGGTGGTATTCTAGAAGAGTTCATACCTAAACGTATTTCACGAGCATCTATCATTCAATCACAAGGCTAGTAGGATAGGATCAAATTTTCAACGTATCATTTGGGCCTAGAGTGCAAAAATTTCATAGTAGGAGGTAAAATAAAAATGGAGTTTTACTGGGGTTAATGAAAATTGGGAACTATGGTGAGATGATCACAAAGAGCAGTTCAAGTTTGGTGTTATTTGATTTGGACATTGTAGGTTCAGATGGGTGATCCCACAAATAAATTGTTGAAATCTAGATATGGGCGAACACATCATATTTTAGTGTACATAGTCGACAAGTGAGTAAAGTCGCTTATTATAGCCATAATGGTTAAGGTAGGCCCATGTGAGAGAGTGTGTCTTACATTACCATATGCATATACTTATGATAAATAAGAGGAGATTAAGAAGATAGGACAAATAAATCATTGCATTTTTTAGAAGAATGGGATTTGGAATGATCAAACATGCTATCTTATGTAGTCATCAAAGTTTATTACTCAACATTATTTTTTGTCATTTAGCTTTTATACTAGGTTCCTCCCTTGGCTTCATTTTATTACTCCCTCATTGTTATTTATTTGAATATTTAGCCCAATGGACAAATATAGATTGTATCCATGCGAAATTCTAATATGGCATAAGTAGGAACTTGAAAACTCGTGTGCACAAGGAAAAACATCGTCCAATATGTCTTATGATGCTAGCTGAATGAAATGTAGAATGAATCTAAAATTTAATTGATGCATAAATAGACAATATAAGAGGTCCTAAGAGATTTATTAAATCATGGGGAAGTAAGTTTTTCGATGTCAGTTGACAAAGTGACCTTACCTAACCCTACTCGATATAAGGATGGACATATAATAGAGAAAAAAAGATAAAATTAATTATATAAGAATGAGTTCAAAGGTGCAAATAGAGCTTTCTATGATGAAGTATAAGCAGCTAAAGAGACCCCTACTTCTCTATGTGATAAAATGAGAGAAAGGCAAGACAAATAGATGGTGGCCAAAAAATAGTGTCAGCTCATGGTAATATATCTATTATGGAAGAAAATCTACTTTGCAACAGAATATGCATATTAAGGTATGATTTGTTGGGTTTTCCCTTGGTTTTTTTACCTCCAATTTTCCATTTTTATCTTCACTTTTCTCTATCCCCAGTACCATTTTTTATTTTCTCTACTTTCATCGATGTACCCATCCCTCCATCCCTCCTTTTGTGATTTTGATTTATTTATTTTATCCATATAATTTCTATCTCTGTATATCCTTTATTTCTTATCAACAGCATTTTTGTAGGCACATATGCCCAACTTCCATTCTTGCTTTCTAATCAATAGCCATTTTTATTTTCCCTTCTCTTGTGTTAGCCCTCCCTCCACTCAACTTACCTTTTTGTCTTGTTTTATTCTAAGTTAAGTTGCTATGTATTCTCCCAAAAATAAAGTTATCTATGATCCACAACTTTGCAAACAAAGTCCCCTTGTGAGTCACCAGGAATGTGGGTGGTTTTTATTTTCTCCTCACCCATTCAACTCTTTTTTGTAATAAATAATATAAGGCTACAAACAAATATGGTAATCAAGTGTGGAAGTAGTTGGATGTATCAACATGAAGCAAATGGAGCCATCTGTAGATAAAAAAATTAAAAGGTCCAATTTTCTCAAGGTAAGCTTAAGCTAAAGTCAGACATAGCACTGTAAAATTATGACATGTTGCATCATGGTCATGGAGGCTCAGGGAAGAACAAGGTGACAAATTATCATGACATCACAAGATGTATTTGCATCGCAATCACAAAATCTTAAAAGACTTAAAAGTTGAAAATCATCATGACTTCATGACACATCCCCACATCATGGTCACAAAAGCTCAAGAAATCTTAAGCTAATTCAAGCATGACATTGTGACACTACAACACATCATCGCATCATAGTCATGCAAGGTTAAGAATACTCGAAGGCCAAAAGCATTGTGATATGTTGTTGCATTGTGGTCATAGAGGCTCAAGGAAGAACAAGGTAGAAAATTATCACAACATCATGATATATATCTATGTTGCAGTTACAAAAGATCCAATAGGCTCAAGGGTCCAAGAAATATCATGACACTTGCAACATATCCCCATGTCATGGTTGAAAAGGCTCAAGAAGCTCAAAGACATGACAAAGGGCACAACATCACAATAGCTCATGAGAGATAGAATATATAGAGGAGTTCAACCTATCAGCATTCATTACTGATCAATGATGGGATATTTTTTTCAAGGAAGAATGGACTAGATTTAAACTCATCCCCACTACTTTCTCACATACAAGAAATGGTTGAACAATGATCAAAAATCAAGCATGTTATCCTAGTTTAAATCAATGATGTTGCATGGTATCTGTGTCAAGCTAGATGTCTAATATTTTGGTTGTAACGATGTTTCAAATAATAAACATCTTTGTAATTTTAAAATAATAAAGCATAAGAAAAATTATAAATAAGGGCGATGACCTCTTAACAAGGGTTGGATCTTAGGTTTTTACAAGTTGCATGTACAAATAAGAAAGCAATACAGCTCAGACCTTTGTTTGGCCTTTTGTTTCCCATTTTGCAAAATATGTATGTATGAATGGATGGATTTTTTTGTTTTAGCTATATGAATGTATAGTGTATCAATTATGTTTCTTGGATTTTTGCATATACTTGTCCTCTGGTTTTGGAATTTACATCTATTATGTCATAAATTTATAGAAGAATATTATTCTACAATTGATAAAATTGGTTGGTCTATTAGAAGATTTGGATGTTTGTTTGGTTTCATGATATTTGTGCACTTCTTAACGTTGCTTAATCTGTACCATCTTAAGTTCTAGCTTTAGCTATATTTTTTTCCTTTCTACACCCTTTTCCTCCCATTATAGATTTTAGCTAGTTAGAACCTTATAGGAGCTAGCCTTCTTTAGATATTGACCTTTTTTAGCTTACAACTTGATCCGTCATTCAATGTTGGCCAAGTCTTGGGGGCACAATTTACCTTAAGTAGATTTTGGACCAACAAGAATACTACAAGTAGCAACATGATGTTATACCAAAGGCTAATTATCATAATATCAACCTTGGTCCCACACACTTCATTACCTAAATCACTATTAGCTAGTAATAAAACTTGTTTTTTACCTCCATCCAATCTCTAGTATCCCTATTCTGATTAAATTTCAATCAGTATCTAGCAAGATGCTCACTTCCCTTTTTAGCCAAAAAGTTAGTTATTGCATTCTTCCCTCTACCTACATAAACCATAATGGCGTCCTCAAACTACTACCAAATTGATTTAATCTAACTCACCATGTTCTTTATCCAACATGCACTTAGTTTGAAATTCCTAATCTCATCTAGCAAGCCCACCAGAATTTGAGAGTCAAACTCCACTATGATATTTTGATCTTTATTATCCCATGAATTGATAGAGCCCTACCTAATTGCCAAAGCATATTCTTCATTATTTTTTGCTACTCTTAGGCCTTACAATTCCCAATTAAAAACCTTCCCCTTATAGTATTTTTTGAGGAAACCAATGCACATTTCCCTTGGATTATTCTTGGTTGCTCCATCTATGTTAATTTTTTCTTGGCCTAGGGATGGGGGTTTCCAAACCCCATGAGTTTGCTTCATGGAAATGTTATCTCCTTATTGATTTTCTTACTCATCCACATGATCTTTTATTTTTTTTGTCACCTTGTTTAATATATTTTGTTAAACTAGCTCTATTAGAGTGTATTCCTCTCTAAAATTTCTACATTTCTTTCCAACCATATGTACCACCAGATAAATCTCAGACCCAAAGACCAACCCAACTAAAATTATTTATTTTTTAACCTTCTTCATTTCTAGATCTCTCATATATTATTATGTGTTAATTGCTAATTGAGATAGACCTTGAAGATATCAACCCATCAATTCCATAACTTCAAGGTAAAGTTACACTAGAAGAGCAAATGATCTATTGTCTCCTTCTTGGTATTGCACATGATACATTTAGAGGGGCCATGAAAACCCCTCTTTTATAAGTTATCATTGAAATAAAGGTTTTATGCATAACCTGTCAATCAAATAAATTAATTTTTGTTCAACCCTTTTCCAACCATAATCTATCCCATGTAATATCTAGTCGCATATAACGAGGAAGGAGTAGTTTATTATAACCATCCTAGATTGTATAAATGCCTAAATTCCTTTAACCCCAAGCTATCTCATCCTCTTCATCCTTTCGTATAAGGTGGTATTTCTTTAATATCTTCTCCAAAAGTGGTAACACATTCTAAGAGATCAAGACTAGCCACTCTTCCCACTACTTTAGTTGCATAAGAGAGAAGGTCTCAATTTGTCTTCTATGTAGATAACATGTTGTCTTAATCCAACCTCTAGCCTCCAAGATCTATTGAAGTGGTTGTAGCTCTAGAAATTTCAAAATTAAAGGGGGGTATTGGTCCTAAGAATCAGTCCAAAAATTTGCCTTATCCCCTCTACCCACTTTCTAAATTAGTCTTGGTTTTACTGCTTTCTCTCCAAATTTCAACACTTTCTAAACAATAGAATCTTGGACACTCATAGTAATGCAACCTAATTCCTTATGGGTAATGTTACCCAAATACTTCCTAGTAATAACTTAAATAAAAAAATGCTTTCTAATTATATATCAATCTCCAATAAAGCTTTCCTACTAGAGGTTGGTTATTCAATGTTGCTTTTCAAATTCCTAATCCTTCACTTTATTTAGGCTAGAAAATTTTGTCCCAACTTATTAAATCCCATTTCTTAGCCATCCTTGGACCATCCCAAAGGAATTTTTGCATTATCAAGTCTATCTCCCTCAGGATTCCATTTAGAGTCATAAATATAGAGAATTTATAAATTGATATTGCTTGAATTACTAATTGAAGAAGAGTCACTTTTACTCCAAAAGAAAGCTAGTGATGCATCCAATGATTTACCTTCCCACGTATTTTTTCCACTAGTATTTTCCATTTTTCTACCTTCATATTCTTATAATGGATTGAAATACAATGAGAGAGAGCCCTAATAAAAACCTAAGATGTTTAGAATATGATCTTGGATCCCCTTTTTGGTATTAAAGAACACTACCTTGGACTTGATTGCATTCACTTCCTGGCCTATGGCTTCCAAATAAGTATTTAAGGTAGCTTTGAGCACTCTTGTCTCCTTGACATTGGTCACCCCAAGTAACCTTGTGTCATACACAGATTGTAAATGGGTCAAATTCATCACTCCCACCTACACTCTTAAGAAAACTCCTTTTTTTTTGTTCCTTTGAAGAAAGCTATCCAATCCTTTAGCAAGAATAATAAATAACTACAAGGATATAGGATATCCTTATCAAATTTCCTTAGAGGCCTAAAAGAGAACCAAGGGAATACCATTGATGAGGACTTATAAGGAGGTAGAAGAGACACAACTCATCATACACTCTCTCTAGCCTTGAGAGAAACCAAAGTTCTCTTACATTCAATCCAAAATTTTCCATGGGACTCTATCATAGGCATTAAACATGTCTAATTTGATAAACATATCTCTTCAATTTTTTTGATGCAATGTGTGAACTACTTGAAGAACACAAGCTTATACTGAGAGGGGGGTGAACAGTATAAGATAAAATTTTTCACTTTTCAATCCAAATGATAACAACAATAATATTAATGCAATAATGAAACAATGCACAAATAATCACACATATGAGAGACACAAATTTTACATGGAAACACCCTATCAGGAGAAAACCATGGAAAAATATTGCTTATATATTTCTTCAATAAATTTTATGGGAACCAACCCATAGGAGACACCAATCCCCTATGCAAGTTTGTGGACACCAATCCATAGGAGACACCAATCCCCTAACTCAATTTCATGGACACCAATCCACAGGAGACACCAATCCCCTCTCAAGTTCATGGACACCAATCCATAGGAGACACCAATCCCCTCTCAAGTTTGTGGACACCAATCCACATGAGACACCAATCCCCTATTTCAAGTTCATGGACACAAATCCCCTCTTAATTTCATGGACACCAATCCACATGAGACACCAATCCCCTCTCTCAAGTTCATGGACACCAATCCACAGGAGATACGAATCCCCTATCAAGTTCATGGACACCAATCCATAGGAGACACCAATCCCCTCTCTCAAGTTATTGGACACCAATCTATAAGAGACGCCAATCCCCTCTCAAGTTCATGGACACCAATCCACAGGAGACACCAATACCCTCTCAAGTTCATGGACACGAATCCATAGGAGACACCAATCCCATCTCAATTTTATTCAAATAATTTCTCAAGTCTATCCTCAAATATTGATCACAAACCTGCTCACAAACACTGCTCAAATATTCTCCAAAACTTACTCACAAAACCTGCTCACAAAACTTTCTTAAATCTTCTCCAAATCCTACTCACAAAACATGCTCAAATTTGTTCCAAAACCTGCTCATAAATCCTGCTCAAATCTGCTCACAAACATTGCTCTAATCTACTCCAAAACCTTACACAAATATGCTCACAAACACTTCTCATCTACTCCCAAATCCAATCATAAACAATGCATAAATATACTCATAAATCTGATCTATAATTTTTCTTTTTACTTCTTCAACTAACAATAATGTACACACATTCTACCCATAAATCTTCAAGAACATGTGTAGGATGATAATCACTAATGTAGTAAGCTTAAAATGACCAATGTGTTCTTCACATTCATTAATTTTGTTGCTTCTACATATCTCACATTTATTACATTTTAAAGGTAGCTCAAGTCTAGCATTGAATAACTTACTTGTGTGTTGACTTGGAGATGCTAATACCTTGCTCTTCTTCCACTATCAAGTGCACTTTTTCTTTTTATTGA
This sequence comes from Wollemia nobilis, assembly GCA_028583015.1. Lineage (NCBI taxonomy): Eukaryota > Viridiplantae > Streptophyta > Pinopsida > Araucariales > Araucariaceae > Wollemia > Wollemia nobilis. The sequence continues at coordinate 1,572,165 of JAQPPZ010003072.1, forward strand.
AATGGCTGAATTGTCCTTCCTCATCAATTGAATGCTTGGGTGAATATGTGTACTTGAAACCTTGACTTGTTCCAAATTTGTGCTCTCCAATCTACCTCAGTGGTGATGATCTTCCTCTTGCATGTGCTTTTCAAATCTAGACAATAATTATCTTTTTCCTTTCTTGATTTAAATATCAAATAAACCACTTTTAAACCCTTATCACTTTTTTTAAAAAACATACACAATAAAGCTTAATAATAACTCCTTATTTATTCCTTTTAAAACATAAAAAATAAAGCTTTAATAACAACAAAATGACTTCTTATATTTTCCTTTTATAACATGCAAAATACTTTAAAATAAAAACCTTATACCTTATAACTCCCTTTTATAGCATGAAAATAAAATTTTGAAATAACAACCTTATACCTTATAACTCCCTTTTATAGCATGCAAAATACAATTTTAAAATAACAATGTTACACCTTATATCTCCCACTTTAATCAAAATAACAAATATTTTTACCCTTACCTTGCACAACAACATCCAAAAAATTACAAAGGAGATTCGATCTCCAAACCTCTAGAAGTGTAGCTCCCTAAAGCGAGCTCTTTGACCAACTAAGCTAGCCCAGCAAATGAAACCAAAGGGCTCAGAAAAATATTTATCTCCTTTGTTGCACTTATCTCCAATCAACCAATGCATAGCAAAAGTGTTGTTGAAGGGAATTGAACCTCTGACCTCCTACACGACAGCACTCTATCGTAGTCTAGATGACTGGCTGGGCTACCCTAGCGGTTGATACCAATGGTGCATGAACAAATTTTTGTCTTGCTTTAGATTTTGCCACTCTGTCAAATGTCCTCTTGTGCTCCTACCCTCCTCTCTTCTTATTTGTTGAACCTCTCACATGCTGGATTTTTTGAATTGCACTCATCATAACCAAAATGAATTTTTGCTTCATATATATGTTTTCCTTTTCACCCAAGGAGGTCGGCTCATTAATTTTTTTTTGACTTTATATTTTCTCCCAAGGACATCAACGCATTTTCTTTTAAAACCACTTTATATTATAATATTTTAAATCTATGATTTAAATATTTTATTAGTTGAATTTTAAACCTTTTATATATTTAAATCCTTTTATTTAAATATGTTAAGTTTTTTGTCCCAAGCCTTTGTCCTTATCTTTGTAATATTTAAATTTGATATTTAAATATTATAATACTTTACTTAAAAAATATATTTGCCTTGCTTTGAAATATACTTTGCCTTGCTTCATTTGAAATATATGCTTTACTTGAAATATATATTTACCTTGGATAATTGTCCATTGTTTGCTATTCACCAAGTCCATCTTTGACATTATTGATATATTTTCCAACCTTATAAACTTATCACCCTTGAAGAATATTTTTGCCTTTGACATCAATATTTCATCCTTGAAGATATTTTTACCTTTGACATCAATGACAACTCAATATTTCTAACACTACTTCTTGTGCCAATATTAGTCCATCCAAAATTTGTTAGCCCTCCACAAATGCTTCTTGCTTTAGAGAGATAATACTATCTAGTACCTTCTTGAGCCCTTCAACCATAAATTTGATGATGATCTTGTAGACTACATTGTAAAGTGTAATCGAGCGAAAGTCTCCAAGGTTGGAAGTCTCTCCCACTTTAGAAATCAAAGTAAGGAAAGTATAGTTCATAGCTCATAACATGATTTTATTTGCATGATATTCTTCCATTTTCCTTGGTACATCCTCCCCTATGGCATCCCAAAAATCCTAGAAAAAATTAATTAGGAACCCATCAGGACCTAGGGACTTACCAATGCTTATGTTGAACACTATGTGTCTCACCTCCTCTAGATCCATAGTTCTAAAGAGGGTCTAGTTTTATTCATTTGGTATAATATATGGGATATAATTAAGTATCTCTTGTGATACAATATTAGGATGGGAAAAAGCAAAGAAAATATTTTTAAAGCAAAAATTTGTAGCTTGTTGCATACCTAGGATAGTGTCTTATTGAGGAATATTATATTATTTGGCACATGCTAATGTATCCCTATGGCACCTTCATCATACAATTGTAAATATATAATAGATTAGGGTTGAGTCTTTATTTTAGATGTGTGATTTATATTTTCCCTTTCATGTAATTGTCAATGTGTAGGAAATACACAAGTTTCATGTAAGAGTGCAATGTGCAAGAAATACACAAGTGTCATGTAAGTTAGAGTGCAAGTGTAGATTGAGAGAATGTGCACAAGTGTCATGTATGTAAGTGTGCAAATATGTAATGTGAGGATGTGCACAAGTGTCTTATATTAGGAGTGCATGTAGAAGTGTAAGAGTCATGTAAGAGTTTACAAGTGTCATAGAGTCAAGTATGCATGCAAGAAGAAAGTGAAGAGTCTAGTATGCAAGTGGTAAGATGATAAGCCAAAGGTCATGGGACTTGTCATATGGAGAACAATAGTCAAGTACTTGAAGATTCACATTACTATGGCTATATTATGGATATAATACTCCATGAGAAAATGAATCAAATCCTATCCAATGAGAATTTTAATGTAAGATTGTAAGAGGAAGAAAAGGAATAAAGCTTGTATATAGATTTTGAGCAATTAATATTTTAAGTTTTCTTCATGCATAATTCATTAATGATTAGGCCTTTTTATATTCATATTTGATTATATAATTGAATGTTATTTTTAGTATTATATTGGCCTTGATATACATATTAAATTGCTCATATATTATTCTACTCTTTATTATTAATATTTTAACCTTTAATATTGTGGTTTCTTTATATTGGGATCAATGATATTTTATGGTAGTAAGGCTTAAAAACCCAATAATGGTATCAGAGCTACCACTTGACTCTATCCATTTTAATGGAGTTTATTTTATTAGCCACCATCATCAATATTTAAGTTTGTTCATTATTTATAAAATTAATTTATAGTTAGTCCACTTTGAAGATAGTGGAGATTTGGACTCTATTTTTAAAGGTTTTATTGAGTAGAAATTGAGGGGACAATGATTAGTCACCCTGATTTGAATGCTAGGGTCTTTCCACTTGGTTGAAGAAAAACTAGTGAAGACTAGGACTCAACTATATTGAAATAAAGGGTTAACTTAGAAGAGAAGTTGGGCATTGATAGAGATAACCAACTCAAAAGAAAATTGGAATTTTGAGGACATACAAATTCACCCTAATTATATTTTGAATTCTCTAGATAATAAGAGGATAATCACTATTGAAGATTGTAAAAAATACAACTCAAGAGAAAGTTGGAATTTAGGGATATTCATAGTCACCCTAACATTGATATTGGGTTCTCTAGTAGGAAGGAGAATCATATTGGGTTCTTAGGTGTAACCTAAGATATTTAGAAAGTTTTCAAATATTGAAAAGCATTCAAGCTTCCTGTAGATATTGAGAAGCATTCAAGCTTCCTACAGAGATTAAGTAGCATTCAATATTCCTATAGAGATAGAGAAGAAGAGTAGAAAGCATTAAGCATAGAGAGAAGAAGAAGAAGAAAGCATTGTAATATTTCTTAGATAAAGGAAAATTGAAGAACAAGACCAATATTGAAATTGACCTTGACATATTTGAAGAAGTTTTTCTTTTTCTACAAAATAGTGCTAAGCAAAAAATAGCACTATTCTAAGAAGTTTTTCTTATTCTACAAAATAGTGCTAAGCAAAAAAGTGCTCTTATTGATTTCTTTAAGTTGTTTGTTGGTGTTGATGAGGAGGTGACGAAATCCTTTGTTGAGACCTGGAACAAGGGCCTGGTCACTGTTCATGGTGTGGAATTCCAAATTATTATAGAGCTATTGGTGGACCTGACGGGACAACCTATGGATGGCAAGGTGATCTGAAGAAATAAACATAACTAGGAAGTAGAGCTGATATTTTGAGAAGAAGTCGATGATTCATAAAATGTACAGGAAAGGTTTTTACCATAATCATATTTCCACTCCTTGGCAATAAATCTTAAAACCTATCATGCAATACCTTACTTGTGACAATCCTAAGTCCCAACTCTACTGTTTTCATTTGGCTTACGTAATCACTTCCATGATGCCAAGATGATGAACATTCCCAATGCTATTTTTTGGTCTATTTATTACACCATTGTTTCCACCCGGTCCAAAAAGGAGGAGGGTTTGCCCTATCACCAAGGGCTTTTCAATGTCCTCTACAGATTCCTCCTAAATTTCCCCAAAGGTAACATCCCTACCCTTGATTCTAAGGAGGAAAATTCTTCCTCAATGCCTAGTCCTAAAATTTCTAGACCTAAAACAAAGGATAAGAATGATAAACCTCAACCTGATTTCAACATCAAAAAAATGTCAAGGTTGAAAGCATGCCTATCATATGTTCCTAGAGACTTAAGCATAAATAATTTGCTGAAACCCCTCCTTCCACCTCTGTTAAACCCACAAAGGATCATTCCAATTTGCCTGACCTGGTTGAAAAGTACCTTCATAAACTTGTCGTCCATGCCACCTCTGCTACAATTGATCACCTGGAAACAACTCACATGGCCATTGGTAAAGCAATCACGAAGCTTAAGGAACAATGCCAAGCTCTTAGCCTTCTGTTATTTTGTGATATGTTTGATGATACTCCCATTTTCCTCATTTTTTAGGTTCCTTTCGATGCCAAGGGTGTCTCTAAATATGAGGATGTGGTTGAAATTTCTAAGGAAGCCTGTATTGATGTTCTGAAGGAAAACCTGAAGTATATTTTGAAGGATAAAGTGAAGGACACCACACTGGAGACTATTTTCGCTTCACCTATGCAAACTGATTCTCCTCTCTGAGCGTGTTCATGGACATTCCTGCTGCTATATTTGTCCTTCTATTCTATTGGTCCTTCGGTCTAAAGGTTTTTTTTCTAGTTTGGTTTTACTAGATTTTAGCTTCTCTTTTTGTTACTTTATATTAGAAGTCTTCCTTTTGCTGCTTTAGGATTTAAGCCTCTTTGTTGTGTTCCTTTAGAGATTCCTCTAGTGTTCCTTTTTATGTTTCGTTGTTGTACAAGGTGTTGGGGTACCTTTCAAATGCCCTATTTTTATTAATAAAATTAACTTACCAAAAAAAATAGCACTATATAAGCATCTCATAGAATATAGTAAGCAAAGTATTTTGAGGCACAATGAGTGTTTAACTTGTGGAGTCATTATCCACACAAAGAGAAAGTGGCTAACACTCAAGCATCCAAGAGTTAGAGTGATCTAAGTGGCCAGCATAAGAATACAAATCCTAGAGAAGACAAGGCTCTATCATCTAGCATAAAAGGTAGAAACTAAAAAGGAAGGAAAGGTTATCAAATTAGAAAACCAACATAAGAAACAAAGCAAACCAACATAGGAAATAAAGCAGCCAACATAGGAAATAAAGCAGCCAACATAGTGAACAAAGTGGCTATTAGATATTTAAGGTGCTAGATGCATCATCAACAGTTGAGCAATGATTAATGTGCTACCATAGCATAGTCACAAAAGTGTCATACTGAGTTCTACCATCCAAGGTAGATGTGTAGTCATCTAAGTGTTATTTTGCATTAGTGTTGTATCAATAAGGGTACCTAGATTGAGCATTGTTATCTATGAAAAAGGAGCAAAAGCATTATTGCCTAAGGAACTGGAGCATTGTCTACCTAAAGAAATAGAAGTATTATTGTCTAAATAAACTAAAGTATTATTGCCTAAATAAATCAAAGCATTGTTGTCCAAGGAACTAGGAATCAAAGTGTAGCTACCTAGGATGAAGGGATTGAAGTGTTATTACCTAGAATTATAGAGTTAATGTCTAGAACCTCTTCTCTAAAGACAAAGGAATTGCTATCTGGGATGTCTTTATCAATAGAAGTCTAAGTTTTACACTTGTAAACATAGAGCAATAAAAAAAGAGTGTTGAGTAGACAAGTAAGCAATGATAGAGAAAGACTAGAGGAGAACGTGTTGAACAAACCAAAGAATAATGTTGCATAGGTTATAGGATAATGCATCCAAAATGCTTGACCTAACACATTAAGTCTTGCATGCAAATTTCAATGAGCATTTATGATAATCATGCAATTGTTGTTCAGGTACCATATTGAGTGTTACTCTTTATGTGTCATTCACTTTTGGAGCGAAAATAATGTTAAATAAATTTGAAAACATATTAAGGAGTTATAAGGTTACATCATGTTTTAATATTTGAATATAAGGTATGGAGAGATAAGGAGTAATATTAGGATTTAGAAGTTTATAAGTTAATTTTGAAAACTTGGATTTGAAGTATTAGTGTATTTTTTAAGAGTGTGAAGATTTGAAAGTAGGGAGTTAAAAGGTTTTTAAAGTTTTTAAATTTTTTTAAGGTTTTTGAAATTTTAAGCTTTTTGGTTTATTTCAAATTTTAGAAAATTCAAAATATTCAAATTTTGAAATTTAAAAATTTGCAAAATTAATATTTTAGGGATTTAAAAGGTTTTCTACATCAAAGGTTTAGAGAAATTTAAAATTTGTAAATTTCATATTTTTATTAAACTTGGGAGATATAAGGTTTACAACAACAAAGGAATTGAATTGCATATCATGGAAGAAATTATTAGAAATGCATTCAGTGAAGATAATTAAGAAATGGTGAACAAATTTAAGTTTTATATTCTAAAATTAATAGATGATTTTGATGGAAAGAAGTAAATATCAAGTTGTTTAAAAGAAAAACTATCTTTATTTCTCAAATTATGAAAAATATGAAAAGTTCACAACACTTATAAGTTATCTTCATGAAAAAAATAGAATAATGTGGAATTCATAAAACACCATTATACTTTCCTCAGAAGAATGCTTAATAATGTGTTTGTCATTACTTACCTTTGAAATATTTCAAGAAAATAAAGATAGCAAAAATGACTCATACAATTTGAATGAACCCTATGTAAGCTTTAATGAAGAATCATTAAAATCCATAATGTATTATTATGATCATTTACTAACTCAATATTTATAAGTACATCATCAGGTACATCACAACTAAAGATGAAGAAGAGAAGAGGAAAGAAGAAGAATAGAGGAAAGCACAAAAGGAAGGAGAAAAAAAAACATGAATCAAAAGCCAAAGAAGATTCATATACTGAAGATTTTGATAAAGGTTTGAAAGAAGTTGATTGAATATTGAAGATTAAAGATGAAGATCAAGATTGAAGACTAAAGTCTTCAATAACCAAATAATGTAATATAGGGGGTGTTGAGGAATATTACATTATTTGGTACATGCTAATGTATCCCTATGGCACCTTCATGGTACAATTATAAATATGTAATAGATTAGGGTTGAGTATTTATTTTAGATGTGTGATTTATATTTCCTCTTTCATGTAAGTGTCAATGTGTAGGAAATGCACAAGTATCATGTAAGAGTGCAATGTGTAGGAAATGCACAAGTGTCATGTAAGTTAGAGTGCAAGTGTATATTGAGAGAATGTGCACAAGTGTCATGTATGTAAGTATGCAAATATGTAATGTGAGGATGTGCACAAGTGTCTTATATTAGGAGTGCATGTAGAAGTGTAAGAGTTATGTAATAGTGTGCAAGTGGCATAGAGTCAAGTGTGCATGCAAGAAGAAAGTGAAAATTCTAGTATGCAAGTGACAAGATGATAAGCCAAAGGTCATGGGACTTGTTATATGGAGAGAAATAAGAGTCATATTACTATGGCTATATTATAGATACAATACTCTATGAAAAAGTTTTCGATGGTGGAAATAGTTCATAGGAATCTTGTGGAATGGAAAGGTGACCTCTTGAGCCAAGCAAGAAAAGAAATGTTGGTTAAGTCAACCCTCTAGAGCATTACCAAGAAAGATTCTCCAAAAAATTGAGAAAATCTAGTGTTCCTTCCTCTGGTATGGATCTGAAGAGAAAAATAAATTCTCATTGGTTGCTTGGGACAACATGTGTAACAAAAACAAAATGGGGGATTGGATTTGAGAATATTGAAAACTATGAACAAAGATCTTATTACCGAGCAAGGCTGGAGACTAGCCCAAAATGAAAATGTAAAATAGGTTCAAATTTTAAAATCAAAATACTTAAACAATGATGGTCATTTCCTCACTTATCCTACCCCCTCTTAAGGCTTTGCCTTCTAGCTAAGCATTTTTAGAAGCCACTCAAATATTTTGAAGGGAGGAAGATGGCTATAAGGGAATGACCATAACATTAATTTTTGGAGGGATGCATGGGATGATGACCACCAGTTGGAATCATACCCAAGCCTAATCCTGGTAGAACCAATTACAAACCAATCCTTTGGTTCAAAGTTTTATAACTTTATTGAAACTATTTATGGCCAAAAATTTTGTAAATCCTTTGCTCTCCTGGGGTTATCATAGGAGGAAGAGGCAGTATTTAAAGCCTTGTTTGATATCCTGAAATGGGTTATCATAGCTAGTAGGGCTAATCTAAATAATCTAGTGTGGAGTGTAGAAAATGATGGTTTTTCTCTATCAAGTTGACCTACTGTCTTCTTGACACTAATATTGATCCTTGGTTCCTAGTTCACAATGTTTGGCTGAAGGGCCTCACTCCTAAATTCAACATTTTCTTTTGGTTGGTGTTCCAAGGTAAATTCTTTACATTATATAATATCCATAAGAGGTATATGGTCCTCATGAATAGGTTCTACCTATGTGGTAATATGAAAGAATACTTGGATCATCTCTTGTCCATTTACCTCTTCTCTCAAGAAGTTGTTTACCTCTTCCTTCTTTCTATGGGTGTGTATTAGGTGTTTCCTAATGGTTTGGTCATCTTGGTAGAGCAGTGGTGTTATCCTTTATTTTTCCCTTACCTCTGTGAATTTTTCTCCTTAGGTTTTCCCCATGTGTTGTGGTACATTTGGAAGGAAATAAATTCTTGGGTTTTCAAAAACAACTTGCACCCTACAGAGTTTGTATGCTTGAATGCTATTGTAGCCTCTATTGAAAATGTGGATAACATTTATTTGGATAAGTTCACCTTAGACAAGGAAAAATATTTGGAGTCAACCCTTGGTTTTAGAGCTCATCTGATCTCCTTGCCCCATCCCAAACCATTTTTTGGATCCAAATTAAGAACACAATCTTATACTGAGAGGGGGGTGAACAATATAAGATAAAAAATTTATTTCCAAATGATAATAGCAATAATATGAATGCAATAATGAATCAATGCACACTTTCCATACACATAAGAGACAATGCTTTTACGTGGAAACACCCTCTCAGGAGAAAACCATGGCAATATATTACTTGTATTTTTCTTCAATAAATTTTATGGGCACCAACCCACAAGAGACACCATTCCCCTATATAATTTCATGGACACCAACCCAAAGAAGACACCAATATCCTATACAAGTTCATGAACACCAATCCACAGGATACACCAATACCCTATATAATTTTGTGGACACCAATCCATAGGAGACACCAATCCCCTATACAAGTTTATGGATACCAATCCATAAGAGACACTAATACCCTTGATCAATTTTGTGGACACAAATTCATAGGAGACACAAATACCCTTGCTCAAGTTTATGGACACCAATACATAGGAGACACCAATCCCCTATACAATTTTATGGACACAAATCCACAGGATACACCAATCCCCTTGCTCAATTTTGTGGACACCAATCCATGAGACACCAATCTCCTTCTGCTCACAAATCTGATCCAAAACTCTTCTCAAGTATATCCTTAAATCTTTCTCATAAACACTACTCAAATATCTTCCCAAATCTTGCTTACAAATACTGCTCAAATATATTCCCAAATCTGCTCACAAACACTGCTCAGATCTGCTCCAAAATCTTCTCAAAAACACTGCTCAAATCTGCTCCAAAATCTTCTCACAAACACTGCTCAAATCTGCTCCAAAATTTTCTAACAAACACTACTCAAATCTTCTCCAAAATTTTCTCACTAATGGCTTTAAATTCTTCACCTTTTCTTGAGTTTCCTTTCTTCAACTAAAAGCAATACAGACATATTCTACCCATAATTATTTTATCTTCATGAACATATAGAGGATGATATGCACTAGTGTAGAAAGCTTCAAATGGCCAATATGTTCTTTACATTCATTAAGTCTGTCACTTCCACATATTTCACATTTATTACATCTTAAAGGTAGCCCAAGTCTAGTATTAGATAACTTGTGTTTTAAATTGGAGACGCTAATACCTTGCTTTTATTCCACTATCATGTGCACCTTTTCTTCTTATTGAGATGGTTGAATTGTCCTTTCTTTTTAATTGAATGCTTGGGTGAATATGTGCACTTAATCCTCTTACTTTATTCTTTGATGTCTTGACTTGTTTCAAATCTATGCCCTCCAAATATGCCTTAATAATGATGATCTTCCTTTTGCATGTTCTTTCCAAATCTGCCTTAATAATGATGATATTCTTTTGAAACTTATAAAATAAAACTTTATAACGACAACATGACTCCTTATATCTCCCTTTTAAAACTTATAAAATGAAACTTTATAATAACAACATCACTCCTTATATATCCCTTTTATCAAGTTTAATTAAAAACTTTACCTTTACCTTGCATAGCAAAAATTAGCAAGCCACAAAGAATATTCGACCTTCAGACCTCTAGTAGCACAACGTCCTAACGTGGGCTCATGACCAACTGAGCTAACACAGTAGATTAAACCAAAGGGTATAATAAAATATATGGATCCTTCATTGTGTTATCTCACACAGCAAACGCACAACAGAAATATCATCGAGGAGATTCGACCTTTGAACCTTTTGCTCCACATTACCCTAATGCAAGCTAGTAATAGATGGACTAACGACTCAATTGATATTAAAGTGGCACAATCATATATTTAAACCTTTTATACCTTGCACTTTAGTTGCACAGTAAAAATGGTCATCAAGGGGATTCGAACTTTGGACCTTCTGCACCTTAACACTCTAACGCAGCTTAGCAACTGATTGGGCTAACCCAATGGTTGATATTTAAAAAGGCACAATGAAATATTTTATGCCTCCTTTGGATCACTAACCACCAAACGTCCTCTTGAATCTTCAACTTGTGCTCCTCTCTGAGACATCCTCCCTTGTCTTCTACTCACTGATAATTCTTCTATCGAATTATAATCGAATTGCTTGTCTTTCCAAAATGAATTAATGACCTCATATTAATATTCTTCCCTTTTGTCATTTATGCCCAAGGATATTGGCCCATGCATATTTAATTTTTGAATTTCAAACTCACTTTTATGTGGTGCTCAAGTCAGCCCACTCTTTTTTTTTTAGAATGCCTTTATATTATAATATTAAATCTATGATTTAAATATTATAATATTTGAATATCTATTTAAATATTTTGATTTAAATATAAACCTTTCACTTTAATATTTAAATATTTCATTTAAATAGTAAATCACCCATGAAGATATCTACCTTGACATCAATGACAACTCATATGATTAAATCACCCTTGAAGATATTTGCCTTAACATCAATGACAACTCAATAATTCTAACACCAAAACTGTGTGGGAACCTCCTCCTTGGCTGGTTGAAGCTAAATTTTGACAGATCCTCCAAAGGTAATCCTAGACCAATCGATGCCAGGGGTTTTATTAGAGACTCAAATGGGATAATTTTGTTAGCTTTTGCTAAAAACTTGGGTTGCCATACCAGTAATTTTGTGGAAGCAAAATTGCTTTACCAAGGGGTCTTTTAGTTGGAGTCACTGGATTGCAGGAAGGTAGTTATAGAAGGAGACTCTCTCAACATCATAAATATGCTTAGAGGTACTCGTAATCAACTTGGACCATCTCAAATTTGTTAGCCAAATTCTAAAGATAGATCCAAACCCTTGAAACTATTCAACTCAAGCATATTTATAGGGAAGGAAATAGAGTTATGGACTATTTGGCCAACCTATGCCTCTCACAGGAAAATATCACAATTTGGTAGGAAGACTTCCTAGGTGGGCTAAATAAATTGGATAATGAAATTTGACAAAGGTAATCCACCCTACAACATCCCCATAAAAATTAACAATTGGACCCCTATCGGCGTGGTTTCTTGTTACCAATATTCAAATCCAAATAGCCTCTATTTTTTGAATTTAAAATTGGCCACAGTTCACACCCTTAACTAGGGTCAAGATTGAAAGTGGTAAAATCACAAGTGGTAAGATCCTTCACAAGAAAAATAAAGATGCCAATTGGGAGCCAACTAGCTACCCATTTCAGTTCTTTAGAATACTCTTAATTTTTGGTCCACTTATCATCGACAAGGAGAATTGCTTAGGGTAAAGGTGGAGATCTCAAGGGTGGAAGCTTCTAGTGATTGGTAATATTCATTACTTCTGCACAAGATAAGTGAAAGAAAAACATTATTTCACAAGAGGAGAAATAAAATTATCATTATGTTGGATGGGCCTTTGGTTTATATGCACTTAAGGTATTGATTATCAAAGCTTAAACTCGTGACAATATTTTTGTCAACAATCATAACTCGAAGATGCATTGGGAGGTAGATAAGGGGATAAATTTTCTAAGTTTACCCCATGATTTAGAGCCCTCCAGGAGGACATTCAGGTGTTTTTTAAGCAAGTTTTGGAACCACTTGATTGGATCAACATGTGGCCTTTTACCACATCAATGTTGGGGGATTTAAGCTGGAGGTATGACATGGATGTAGTTATCATCCCAATATGGAGGCCTGCAAGCTCATGCAAGGTGTATCTTCTATGTTTCATGGTTATCACCACCCTTCAGCATAGTTTGAGGTATAAAGATTCCAAAATTAGCTTTCCTTCATTTATAAGCATATCGATAAGTCTTGGAAAGGCAAGTAGGGTGATTTTTCCATGGTGCTACTCACAGTGCATGAGTTGGCAAGAATGTAGCAAAGGTGTTTCTAGCCATTTTGATTTTAGAATCCCTTATCACCCTAACTAGTCATGTGGATTGGAATTCATTCCACCTTCTTCAATTCTTGTTAATCTTCATGAGTATCCAAGGCAACTAGATACTAGGAATGTTTATTCTTATTTATCCTATAAATATTTTGGGTTTCCCTCGAGTGGCTCAATAGTGCAAGGTGATGTGAGTGGTGGTATGTACATTTTTAGAGTTATAATTCTTGGAAGAATGGCCACCTTCATTCTAGAACCAAGTTCCCTAATAGTTGATGAAGATGTGAGGAATATTTTGAAGAGGAGCAGCATTTTGTAGTGTTTGTTAAAATTTATGGGTTGTCATAGATAAATGGTGAAACACATGGTCTACTCTTGGTGCAATGGTGTGCTCAGGATTGAGATCCTTAAATTTAAAGTCAACATCTCCCTTATTGTAGAGGTGATGGGCTTGGTTGTAGATGGATTTATGCATAATAGAGAGAAACTCTCTCTTACAAAGGAGTCTCATATTTTCCTATGTGAGGAAGAAGAGCTGGTCATAATTCAAAATGAGTTCAAGCAAATTTTTTTGAAAGCTCCTTGGGATAGGGTGGTTTTGGTTACTATGCAGTATTTCACTCTTAATAAAAAATTAGAAGATCCTCGAAAGTTTCTACTTCATGTTCCTAAATCACTTACACCATAAGAGATTGATGAACATTCCCTCCTTCCTATTTTAGTCCATGGCTAGATCGATGACCAAGGGAAAAAATAGTTTTACCAAGATCCAATTCACCAAGGGTTGGCTAAAATATTGTTTAACCATGTGGTCAAGTCCAAAGGTTTGGATGGAGAGGAAATTCTAAATTCCCTCAACAGGGTGCCAACTCCAATTGTGGTCTATCTAGATTCGTCCAACTTTGAAGACTCTGACTCAATTAGTTGGGAAGTCATAAATGCTACCCTTATTCTGGGGTTTATAGCTAGGGTGGTAGATTCACCCTTGAAATGGATAAGGGGAAGCTTTAAGAGGACCAAACGGTCCAAGTGTCTGATCACCAAGATGACCAACCCTAATAAGGCTCCTCTATGTGTTGAAGACTCAGATTTTGAAGAGTGTACTCTACCTCTCAAGAAATCTAAGTTCATCCTTGGAGTAGGAAGTGCCAAGAAAATTTAGGAACCTTTAATCTAGGCTTTGGGGTTAGCCCCTAAACCACTCAAGTGTATGCTTCTAAAACTATAGAGATCCCTAATTGACTCTATGTAGGTGACTATCTCTTATGCAGAGAAAATTCTAGTTCTTATGGGATGGGAGTAGTGGGAGGTAAAGGAAGATGTAGTGGATAAATGTTTTGGTCCCAATGAAACCAAAGACTAAATATCAACTTCCTTGCTTTAGTATCTCTTCTGACATCTCTATTTATACTAGGGTGTGTTCTCATTTTCTTTCTCATGGTTTCTTGGATTTCTTTTTTTATTTTGATCTTGGGATTCTTCCTTTGTGGGGGTTCTCTAGTTATTTTTATTTTTTTGGGTTTGTGTCCTACCCTGTGTGGGATTCTAGTATCTTTTTATTTTCTTGGATCAATATCTCTTAGCTCCTATTCTAGCTTGAAAGGTTTTACAATTTGAAACTAGTTAGTTTCCAGGTTCTTAGGTTTGCTTTTGGCTACTTTGGGACTATTACCTTCCTTAGTTCTCCAATAAGGATGGATGGATCCATTTTGTAAAAGTTTTGGGGTTTCTTTAAAAACCCCTTCATCCAACTAATCAAAAAAAATACTCCATGATAAAGTGAATCAAATCCTATTGAATGAGCATTTGAATATAAGATTGTCAGAGGAAGAAAAGGAATAAAGCTTGTATACATCTTTTGAGCAATTAATATTGTAAGTTTTCTTCATGCATAGTTCATGAATTATTTAGACCATTTAAATTCATATTTGATTATATAAGTGAATGTTATTTTTATTATTATATTGGCCTTGATATACATATTAAATTGCTCATATATTATTCTACTCTTCATTATTGATATTTTGACCTTTAATATTGTGGCTTCTTTATATTGGGACCTATGATATTTTGTGGTAGTAAGGCTTAAAAAACCAACATGTCCATCACATTACCATGAAGGTCTTTTAGGTTGGGCAGTGTGTTGGAGTGTCTTCTTGTTGATATTGAGCAATGGAAGAACTTAGTATTTTGGTCCCCTTCCAGTAGCCAAGAAGTTTTGGCTCATTATTTCCAATACATCTCCTCTTGTTTATCTATACTCTCTAACTCTTTTTTGACCAATTCATCTTCCTATTTCAAATATTCTATGTTTTTTTTAGTCTAAAAGAGTGTGGCTAGCTCCTCCATCCTTGCAACTAGTGGAACTCTCTAAATTTGAAAGTCTAATTTATTTTTTCTTTTCTAGATTTTTAGTTGAGCTTTGACATGTTAGAGTTGTTTAAAGACTCCAAATAATGTTATCCCATGGGTGGGGTACCCCTTGTCCCACAAATCTAGTATTTTATTCCTAATATCCTTCTTTTCTAACCAAAAATTCTCAAATAAAAATGGTTTAGAGAAAAATTTATGGTCCATATCCCATTCCAAGAGAATTGGAAAGTGGTCTAATTTTGTACAATTGAGAATTTCCATCATGATTGACCATCTTAGAAAATTCTCTTTGAACATCAAGAATCTATCTAGTTTTACCTTCCTATTTTTCAATCCCGCTTGTTTGCTTTTCCAAGTATGAGAAGGTCCTACACATCATACATCAATAAAACTGAGCTAATTTACTCTAGATATCATAAATATATCCTCTTGATCCAAATATGGGATGCCCCCTTCCTAATACCTAGTTTAAAATGTTAGCATTTAAATCACCAGCCACTATCCAATTCACATCTTCCTTTCCTATCCTACTTCCTTATAAAACTACCCATTGGAGGTATTGCTCCCCAAAAAATTTGAACCTTAAAAGTTTGAAATAAACAAAAGTTCTAAACTCTTACTCTTAAAGAGAGACATAAGAACCTCCCTTCTTCCAACATGATCAATTGTTATCTAGTTCAAAGGATTCCATAAATTCACTATACCCCTTGAAGCACCCTAGGACACTACAACCATATGCTCTTCTTGTCTCCATATTTTCTTGGTTATTCTATCCATCACTTGTATTGAAGATTTTATCTCTTGAAGGAGAATAAAATCTAAATTATGACTTTCAATTAACCTGTGAACAAAAATTTGATGAGACCTACTATTTAAGCCTCTAATACAGGGTTATGCATAAGGGGTCGAACCTGAAATGTACTTGTAGAAAATTGACGAATTTATTTCAAAACCATGGCGAATCCTAGACAACCTTACGTTGAAGGCAATGGTGAATTAGCTTATATTCTAATAAAAATTTGTAAAAATTTGGCGAGTTGAATGTTTTTTGTTTCATCGGGCCAATGTAAAACACGATCCGAGCTCAAACCAGATGCAAAACAAGATCCGAGCTTGGACCGAGTGTAAAACAAGATTCGAGCTTGGATCAGGTACAAAACAAGATTCGAGCTCAAACCGGGTGTAAAACACAATCCTTGCTCAGATCGGGTGCAAAATGCAGACAAATTAGGGTGCAGAAATGTAGCCAAACTAGTTGAGGATTAAATACGGATCGGTCGCAATATTGTAGATGGACTGGGCACAATATTGAAGATGGCCCGGGTGCAAAAATGCAACCGAACTAGGTGAAGGATTGAAGACAAATGGGGTGAAACATTACATATGGTTGGGTGCAACATTAAAGATAGTCTGGGTTCAAAATTACAGACGAATCTACTGCAAAAATTAATATGGACTGGATGAATTTTAATACACATTTTGGGTGTAGCAATGTAGACAAATCGGGTGTAGAAATACAGATGGTATGATTGCACAAAATGCAAATGGACTGGATGCATTAATGCAAACGGATTGGATGTAATGATACAAATAGCTTAGGTATAGTAATGTAGAATGACACCACCACATGAATATCCACTAACATGCTGCCATGTGTCCATCCCACATGCGTATCTAATAACACGTTGCCACATGTCCACCCCACTTAGTCTCGTCTATAAAAAGGCATTAGAAGTCATTTTTACAGACTTTTTTCCACTGCACAAGATCGGAGTGAAGTTGCTATCACTTCTCTTTCCCAAGAGACCATTACCCCACACCTTTCCAGAGTGATGGCGATCATGACGGCATAGAAAATAGCATTCAAAATTCTAAGTTGTATCACTTTTCAAGACTACTTAGTTGGGATAGGTGGCATCAACTGTATATGGGTTCAAAATGCAGGTTTTAGGGCTTTGGCTTCTATGCCCCAATTTAGAACAAACAAATTTATTTTACAGAACATAATCAATGCATACGACAATGATCTTGGGGCAGTTACTATGTCGACCCAAAATCAAAAAATATATTTTACAGTCAAACCCTCTGATATCCAGAGATTGACTGGACTTCCACAAAAGGGTCTCGTTGCAGTATCACAGAAGCTTCTTCTCAGTAAGAATGACAAGGTTTTCTTGGTGGAGCATTTCAACATCTCTTTGAAATTGTTGTCAGGTATAATTCTCTTCATTTGATTATCTTAAGTTTTATAATTTAAAATTTGTTGTCACCTAATTTTTTTTTTGCAGCCTCTGTGGCAAAGTCCAAGAGAGGGTTAACCACTAACTTTGTTTCACATGATGATTTCAAGGTAATTCTTGAATTTTTCCAAGCAAGACTATTTTTTCTTGAAAGATCAAAGATTCTATTCTATTCATTGGATTATATTGTTTGTTGTATACAGTACCATGAGAGATTCGACTGTTGTACATATATTTCTGATCAAAGCAGATCAAAACTCTATACTGTTTAGACTAGCCAGTCAGAAAAACCTCTCACGGTTGCTTTGGTAAATTTTATTTTAGCTCTTTATTATGAAAGTTTTCATAATTTGTAGGATACTGGTTCACCAACCATTTTGCACACTAAATTACAAAGCATTGCTATGACTATCGAAGAATTGAAGGTAATTATTCTATTTTTCACCAATAGTAATTTTTATATTTTAAGATGTTTTTAATTTATGTTTTAACCTTTTTTTGCATCTAAATACATAGTAAGGTAGCCATCACACGGGAAAAGAAGGATGTTGGTGTTAAAAGTTACATGCCAAAGGACTGTGATGATTCAGAAGGGATAATGATTGACTTTCAACCATAGAAACCTCATAAATGGTAGAATCCAACTTCTTCTCCCGCTTCTCGTCAACATGTGCAATCAAATGCCATGAAAGGTGAATCCAGTTATGTCGCACCAAGGATGTGTAAGTTTACTATTTCAATTTTTTGTTGATTCTTTACCATTTCTGTTTAGTTGAATTTTTTTTTTTTTTTTAGCGAAAAACCCCTTGTGAGGCTGCCTTGGTCTGAGAGACCATGAACAGGGGGTTCTACACCGTCAAAGTCACCCGGGGGTTGCACCCGACCCTGCCCGCACTAACATTATCAATTGGATTTTGGATACCCAATTCAGATTTTTGGTAGGGTGGAGATTTGAACCTGAGACCTCCCTTGGAGGATTGCCCTCTCCTCTCCAAATCACCTACAACACCTGGGTGTTTAGTTGAAATTATATCTATTTTTAATTTTTTGGTATTTTTTATCAATTTTACGCAAAACCACCACAAACACTTGCACCTAGTTGTCTCCACAGGCTAAATGGCAACACGAGATCTATTCATTGGGTTTGTGAGTTTTTGAATTGTTAATTATAAATTTTATCTTCTTTTATTTTGTTTAATAATATCTTATTATAATATATTTAGGTGCCTCCCCACAATTTCATGAAAGAAGAAATAAAATGATGCCACCACCACCACCACCAGGTTCAACACCACCAGGTCCACCACCATCAGGTCCAACACCAACAGGTCCACCACCACCACCAGGTCCAACACCACCAAGTCCACCACCACTAGGTCCAACACCACCAGGTCCACCACCACCAGGTCCAACACCTCCAAGTCCAAAACAACAACAATTTATGTGAGGTCAAATTGCTAGAAAAATCTTGATGGACCGAGATCATGGGGGACCCACACATTCGTATACATAGGGATAGGCATATGTATTTCTAGCTTTGTCATTTTCAAAAACTAGTGTTTCTTTGAAATATGTTTTGACCTCTAGTTTAAATGTGGCAAAATTCAATCAGGATTATCTTCTACATGGGAAAATTGAAGGGTTAAAAGTGTCAGATATGGTAAATTTACAACCAGAACCAGCTCAGATAATTCCATCATCACCTTTTGACACCTCCAAATCTGATCCTGAGGATGAATACGTTACAGTGTCTAAAGATAAGTTGGTTTTTAATGGTTTTTATTCACTAATCCAAGACATTTTACTTGAAAAAATGAAAGAATTGAAGGATTGGGAATTGCAGGCAAATATCCTTATCAATGAAATAAATGCCCGCTATAAAAATTATGATAAAAGGGAAGAAATTTTTTCCCCAATTAGAAACCAATCTGAGAATCTTGTTGGGTTGCTACAACAAGCCCAATCAAGATCAATGAAGCCTTCTATTTCTTGTGATGATAAAATTTTAAATACTATGTTGATTAAGTTAGAGAACTTGAATGTTGAAGCCCAGGCGTACTACAACCTATGGGCTTCTAATAAGAAGAAAGTATTAATTTTTGATGATGTAAGATATTTTGTGGAGGTGAGGCTTTTAAGTTAAATCAATTTTATCATTATATTTTACTCTCGACTACAAACTAACTAAGTTTTTCTTTAATTTTAATGTAGGCAAATTTCTAAAATTTACAGATATAAGTTAATTTCTTGGATGTTAATCTCAAGGCTGCAAAGAAATCAATCTTGAATGTAATAACAATGAAGGAGACATTACAGACTAAGTTTAGGGATAATAATTATTTAAAAGCAATTATTCTCGAGCACAAAATGGATCCAAATATCTTGCTTAAGAAGAAGCTTAAACAAAATGAACATATAGTCCTCGAGGATCCAGCCAAAGATGATAGATTATTATTGGGGAGCTTACAAAAGGTAGAGGAAGGCCTCATTAGAATAAGAGCACTAAACCAGCCTAAGTAGGTTGTTGGTACAATAGATCAGGGAAAAGAACCTGCAACTTTGGAAGCATCTCAAAGTAAAGGAGATGCAGATATACATGAAGCATCTCAAACTCAAGGAGATGCAGATATAGAAGGAAAGACTGAATCTAAAGGCATAGGTGATCCATGTGCATAAGGAGGATTTGAATCTGTCCCTACTCACCCTTGAAACATATGCTTTGTTGTATTACGTTTCATTGTGGCAAGAAATTTTGTACTGTTTATTTTCTATGCAATTAATAAAAAATGATTTTGTTAATTTGAATTCTATCACTCATTGGTTTTTTCTATTTATATTTATGTGTTTTTTTTTTAATTTGTATTGATTCAACTATATTCACTAAGAGTTACAGGTGTTTGTGCTTTAAGAGTATCTATAGAAACTTGATGCAAACTAGATTTTGTACCTTTTCTTCAATGTACAAAACTAATTTCTTTTGAGAGTAATAATACTGCAAATGAATCTAACAAATTCTAATTTTTAATGCACTAACAATTTACACCTTATCACTGCAATATACTCTCAATAAAATACACTTAATCAATTTGCCACAACTAATCAAGAATAATTTGAAATGAACCTTCAAATATTCTGCAAATTCTATCACTCATTGGTTGTTTCTATTTATATTCATATGCTATTTTTTAAATTTATAATGGTTCAACTATATTCACAATTGCAATTTGAAAAGAAATGAACGATTAAACTATATTCATCATTCAACTCAGTTATCCCATACATTAATATCAATACATTATATTTTTGATTCCTTATGTTGTAATTCGATTATGAAAGATAATTCTATATTTTACATCATAAAATATATAATTTGAAATACAGTGCTGAGTGATAAAGAATAAATTTACAATTCAGATAGATGAAACAATATTGTAATGACAATAAATACATTCATATTGAATAAGGTTGTAAAATCTTGTAAAAATTACATTTTAGGCAACTGAAACAAACAAATACTATGATATAAATGCAATTAAATCTATTTCAAAAATAATACTGGATCCATAAACAAATATTCTTGGCTTGCCCAAAATCCCAAATCAGTAAGCTGAAACAAACAATCTCAGCTTGTCCAAAATCACTATTGTGAAATCTAATATCAAATAAATTCAAAATTATTAATTTTTTAAAATACTGGAAAAATCTCCCCTGAGCAAGGGGGTTTTGTTGAAGGGAGACAGATCTTGGATGGAGTGATCTTGGCTCAGGAGGCTATCCATACTATGCACAATTCATGTAACAAAGGAATGTTCATCAAACTGGATATGTCTAAGGCTTATGACAGAGTAGAGTGGGCCTTCTTGGTCAAGATGTTGGCAGCCTTTGGTTTTTCTTAGGACTGGATAGCCTAGGTCATGAGCTGTATCTCTACGCCTTCCTACTCTGTTTTAATTAAGGGGCTTCCCTCGCCACCTTTTGGAGCCTCTCGGGGTCTCCGCCAAGGAGACCCTTGCTCTCCTTATCTCTTTCTCATCTTGGCTGAAGGATTAGGCAGACTCCTCCTGAGAAGAAGACTTCAAGGACAGATAACAGGAATTAAAATCGGGGCTGAAGTTTTGACTCATTTATAGTTTGTGGATGATACTGGATTGGTGGGAGTGGGAAGCAAGAGGAATCAGAGATTCTCTTAACGTCTACCTCCGGGCTTCTAATCAAGTCATCAATGAAACAAAATCCAAAGTGGTCTTCTTTAATCTTGATCAAAGGTCACAAGACAGAGTTATTGAGATCTTGGGATTCACTAGGACCTCTCTTCCTGTTGTTTACCTGGGGGTTCCTCTGCATTTCAAAAAACTGAAAGCTAATTTCTGGAAGGACCTTTTGGATGGCATCAAAGAGAGAATGAATCACTGGTCTCATAGATGGTTAAGCTATGGGGGCCGACTGACTTTCCTATAGTCTGTTATTCAGGCCATGCCAATTTATAAATTCTCTATTCTGGCTGCCCCTCCATCAATTTGGAAAGAGCTGGACAAAGTGGCTAGAAGTTTTCTTTGGGAAGGTGCCAAAGGAGAGAGGAAATGGGCCTTGGTTGGATGGGATAAGGTCACCCAGCCCAAGGAAAAAGGTGGGCTGGGATTAAGAAGCTCCAAGTTTAACAATCAGGCTCTGGCTGGTAAACCGTATTGGAGGTGGATTTCCCGACAAACGTCCCTCTTGAGCAGAATCCTCTCTAGTAAATACTTGGGTCTTGTTCACCCCAATGACTTGGGCTGCTTTCCTTTGGAGGGTAATGGATCATTAGTGTGGCAGGCGCTCAAGCTTGGATCTCGCATTATCAAAGATCAATTGTTCTGGAAAGTTGGGAGAGGGGAGAAGGCCCGGTTACGGGCTCGATTCTTGGGATCAGAATCCTCCCATTCTTGTTGTGTTTCCTAAATTGCATCCGTTAAAATCAGCTCTAGAAGATAAGGGATGGATCCATATTGAGAGCTACTTCAATACCAACCAATTGGGGGAGTATAAGGTTCAAAAGTTCAAGCGGCTGGGTGAATGGCCTATTCCAATCCCTCCGGAGCAGGCTCCAACTTTGGAAAAACTCTTGTCATAACGGTTTCTTACTGGGATAGATGAGGAGGATGAGCTTGCCTGGGGCTTTGGGAACCTTGGGGTTTATACTGTGAAGGAGGGCTATGATTCGATCCTTCCGGAGCCCCCCCCACACTCTTTTCCGGTTCAAGAATGGAGGAAGATTTGGCATCCCAAGGGCTGGCCGAAAGTGAACTTCTTTGCCTGGCGGTGATGCACAATGGAATCCTGACCTTTGACAATCTCAGAATTAGAGGCATCATTGGTCCTTCCCAGTGTGTTTTATGCTATAGGAATGAGGAAACTATGGATCATCTTCTGTTTGATTGTCCTTTCACACAACATATTTGGCATCGTTGGTTCTCCCATTTTAAACTTCAGGTTATTGGAGACTTGTCTCGGACCAATTTATGGGAAAGCTAGAAGAGAGGTAGATTGACATCTAAAGCTCTTCGAACTGGCTGGGAGCTTGGTTTCCTTTTTATTTGGTGGCAAGTGTGGTTGGAAAGAAATGCTCGTATTTTTCGTGAAACCTTCTCTTCGGTGGATGGGATATGGCAGGTCATCTGGAGCAAAGTTGTGGAAATCGTTGCCATCTATGCTGAGGAGGAAAATCAGCCTACTTCTAAGCCTCTGGAAGAGAGAGCTGCTGATCTTGAGAGACAGGTAAGAAGTTGTTGGAAACCTCCCCCAAAAGGCTGGATCAAAATCAACACTGATGGAGCTGCAAAAGGCAATCCGGGCAATGCTGGAAGTGGAGTAATCTGCCATGATCATGCTGGGGCTGTGCTCTATTGGGAATTGCAAGGTCTGGGATATGCCACAAACAATGAAGCCGAGGCCTTTGCTATTAAATCTGCTTCCATCTGGGCCGTCAAGCAGGGTCATAGAAAGATAATCATTGAGTCTGATTCCCAAATCCTGGTTGGCGCTCTTGATTGCATGAGGAACTTTGCCTTAAAATCTTGGAGGCTGTAGATTCTGGTCTCCCAAATTAAAGAGCTTTGGAAGGAATTAGAGGATGTGATACCTGTTTATGCTAGTAGATCTCTTAATAAAGCGGTTGATTTCCTTGCTAAGATGGGTCTTTGAGAGAGAGGTTGGGATGCATCTGCATAGTAATATGCCTATGGAGGATGCTAAGATTAGACAAGGCCTTGAAAAAATTTTGAAATAATGTGTAGTTTTTTTTATGCTAAGGAAATTTTCTGTCGCGATATCGCGACATGCAGTGCTGTCGCGGCCTCTAGCTGGAAGCTTTCGCGATATCACGACAGGTTGAGCCTCCGCGGCCTTTGGTGGGTTTCTATCGCGATATCGCGACATGTCACGCTATCACGACATGTCGCGCTATCACGGTCCTTGTTGAGATCCTATCGCGATTTCGCACCCCTTTTGAAGTTGAAAAGCAAAGTTGAAATTTTGTCGCGTTATCGTGACAAGTTGGAGAGTGGGAAGCTGCAAGGTAATCTTGTCACGATATCGCGACACGTTTGGCACTTAAGCGGCTGGGAGGAAAATTGTCGTGATATCACGACCTGTAGCGCCGTCGTGGCCTCGAGCTGGAAGTTGTCACGATTTCGCGACAAGTTGAGCCTTTGCGGCCTTTGGCGGGTTTCTGGCGCGATATCGCGACATGTCGCGCTATCGCGGCTCTTGTTGAGATTATGTCATGATTTCGTGCCTCTTTTGAAGATGAAGAGCAAAGTTGATAATTCGTCGTGATATCACGACAGTTTGGTAAACTGGAAGCTGCAAGGTATTTTTGTCATGATATCGCGACACGTTTGGCACTTAAGCGGTTGGGAGGATAATTGTCACGATATCGTGACCCTTTTGTGGCATGAGTGTCGTTTAGAAATTTCGTCACGATTTCGTGACTCCTTTTGCGGGCGGCTGTCGAGGGCCCTTCCTGTCGTGATATCGCGACATGTCGCGTTATCGCGACTGTTGGCACCGACGTGGTCGAGATGGGGGTGACTGTCGCGATTTTGCGACATGTTGCGATTTCATGACATGTCGCCTTTTCACGCCCTGTTGTTTTCTTTGCCCTGTGGTTGCTAGTGCTGCCTTTGTGCTTTGCCCTTGTTGTGTTGCTCTTTTCTCTGGGTCGGGATGTGTTCTCTCCCATTTGTAATTGGTCTTTGTATTAATACAAGTTTTCATTTTTTCAAAAAAAAAAAAATACTGGAAAAATCACAATACTGGAAAATCCACAAATCAAGTAGCTAAAAAAAACACTTCTCAGCTTATGTAGAATCATTACTTTGCATAGCAGTTATCTGTGTCCCCACAATATGAACACTGAAATCATCGTTATCATCATTATCATTCATATTCTCGGTACCCCTTCTGCCTACAAGGGAATTCCAATATGCCAATACCCTGTCATAAGGAAATTTGTTCAACTGATATGATGACACATAAATTCTCAAACAATTTTCTAAATTTTTGTCCAATATATTGTGGAGTTTAGATTTAACAAAATATAGTGCATTGAAAACCCTCTCATCTTCCATAGATCCCAATATCATTGTTTCACAAAATTCATATAAACAAAAATATTCACTAATAGTATCTTACAAGACACTACTTGGATACAATTTTTACCACAAACGTGCAATGGAACTAGTCTAATGGATGTTACTCAAAAGTGATGTTTGTTCAACCATTGTTCCACCAAAATGTGATGATTGTTGTTTTAAGAGATCTTTGTTGAGTATACCTTTTATTTCAACACCATTGACTTCCACACTTTTATTAAAATGATTGATAAGTTTGAACATATATTTAACAAATAACTCATGTGCAGAATTGTATTCAGTACAAGGACCCCAAAACATGGGGTTAACCACACCCATTGCCTCAAGAAACTCATCTCTTTGAAACCATTCTCTTATATCTTTTGTCAATGATTCTTCTAGTTTAAACAAATTTGTCTTTGTTTTGTGTAAAACAACTTCAAATCTATTATGTGTCACAGGAACTTGTTCAACATCATCAGCAACTATACTTGCCTGCCTTTCAAAAAAATACAAAGGTATCATCTTTCCATGAGCATTAATACAAATATGATCACTGATGTCAAAATTCAAAAAGCTTTTTGGATTTTTTATGTTTGTCAATGTATTCCAAATTTCAAACAAGGGATCTTCAAAATATTTTTTGGAAACATATAACGTATCAATAATCACACATATTTGCTTTCTCAACCTTATGAAATCAAAGATATAGATGGATCTCTCTTGTGCAAGTTTAATCAACCTATTCATTTTATGTAACATTGGAATAATACCACATAACGTTAAAATGGTTTCGAAGTCATTCAAATGGAACAGTAGATCTTTTGCCTTATCAATAGACCTATGATTTGTGTACATCAACCATGTTAATGATTGATACTCTTTAAAACTTTGTGTGCAAGTTGATACATTGAAATCCACCTTGTATCCACATCTTTTAATATTTTTTTTCCTTCTGTAACTCCTATTACAAACTGTTGAAACTCTACGAACCTTTTTGGACTGCAAGAAAATAAGAATGTATTTCATGAATAAGGTCTTCTACTCTTGCAACATTTTCAAACAATCTCACAATTTTATATGCTAGATTTACTCTGATTCATGCAATGAATGGGTATCATATATGGGACAACTAACGTTTGGATATGAACACATAGACCATTCCTATGCCCTTGCATTATAGCAGCACCATTAGCTTCAACGCATATTAACTTTGTGGCTATCTCTATATCATTTATTCCTGCAATATCCTTTAAACTGCTCACAACAACATTATAGATGTTTTCTACATTTGAACTTTCCACCATCTTATGTAATCCTAGAAAACTAGGCTACCTTACATGATTTTGAAATGTGTACACATGCATGCAAATCCATGATGTGTTGTCCACGACCGTCACCTCATCAATATAGAGTGATATGAATCTAGCATGTTTTACTTTCACCCTTAGGTCCTCCTTCTCAACTAATGATAGACATTTTACCATTTCTCAACCACTTTGATCTGACCAATGGGAACTAGGAAGGTTTTGCACATCATCTATTTCAAACAAGTGCTTATAATCACTAAAATCAGACATGGGTCTACCCTTTTTGAGAATATTATATACAACAACCATCTGCAAACTTTTTGAAGCTAAAATGGTCTTATGCAATTTTTGAAATTGGGATTTTATCGTTCCACCTTTCCCAACAAGAGATTCTTGTTGTTTTAAGTGATTTTCATATTCTATTGCATATCTGACATGCATACATTCTAATGCATTATTCCATTTAACTTATTTTTTAACTTTACCATCACTTACTCAAACTTTTACATAAACTTTTCAGCATGTTTTTCTATTGTATCTTTCTTATTTTGCAGCCTGTGATCCTTACCTAGTTTCCAACTACAAATTTTGCATCTACATTCTGTTTGTTGAAATTGGTTGTCCATGGAAGGGATAGGCTCTATCCATGGAAATTTTTCTGCCCATTCATATTTAAATGTCCTTCCAATAGCCCAATTAGATGTCTTTCTATTTTTAGTATTTTTTCTTGAAGATTCGAAAGATTCTTTTAATGTATTTGATTTATCGCTTTCATTTTCAGTTGGCTTTTCTATTTGAGGAATATCTTCAAGTGTTTTTTGGATGTCATTGTTAAGAGAATTTTCATTAGGAGGCATATCTTGGCAAGGAATATCTTCAAGTGGAGGCATATCAGGGTCAACAGGGTATTTTGTATAGTAGCATACAATAATATTTTTTATCATTTATGCATTTAACCAAAAAAACCTACAAACAAGAATATGATTCATATCATCATGAAATATGGATAGAGGCAGATGTTGTGAGTTAACTATTTGATAAAGAAGGCATAATTTAAAATAATCATTGAATATACAACTAATTATTTAGAAGTCAAAAATCATTTGTACCTTTAATTTTCTTCGATTTTAATGGCTCATTGGATTTCGATATATTGCTAAAATAATTTAGGATACTCTTTTCAACAAGAGATTTGGCCCCCTTATTTGCATTGGCAGTAGGTGATATTCTACTTGTAAAGAAAATATTTTTCAATTTAGAAAAGTAATAAAATGGTGAGATTTTAATTCTATGAGGGCTCAAGATAATGTAGTAATTAGAACAAACAAATGGTGGTTTGGTAGAAAATACATACATATTTCCAGACATGGTTTTTTGTGTTCTTTTTGCCACTACACTGGAGATAGCACTTGTAACTCTAAGAAGAGCATGAAACTAATCAATATACAAATTCAAATCAATGTAAAAAAAAAACTTGTGTATGTGAAATAGAGCATCACAATGTCCTTAGAGAACCGAAGCAATTACCTACTCATAATCTTGTAACAGAAGAGCATATCTCAATAGAAATAGAGAATCAAAGTGTTAACAAAAAGAGAGAAAATACAGGGAAACATGGAAAACATTGACTTATCTTATTTCTACAATTCATATTCTCTAAAAATAGCATTGACTTATCTTATTTCTACAACTGCTTCAACTCATGTTCTCTAAAAAGAAAAAAAATACAGCATCATAGATTCACAATTTTAAGAAATAGAGTACCTGGTGTAGAACAGTGTCAGTTGCAGTCCTATGTCAAGTCGTCCATAGTTAGTGTAAATGTCAGTATGTGTACAGGTTACTATGAAATGGTGGTATGGGTATAGAACAAGCCTACAAGGACCTGATGTCAGTCTAGTCAGAAAAAATTAATCGAATGTTGATCCAAATGCAGAACAGATATCGGATGTCATCCTAGGTACATAATAGTAATACGTGGAAGATCCAGAATCATAACTTTGTCAGGACATATTAATACTTGAATGACTATAAATTAGTTTCATGTGGTGGTTTGGGTATAGAAAAAATATGGGATGTCAGTCCAGGTGTATAGTTGTTCAATTGTTTTATTTGTCGATCTGTGTGCATAACTATGTTAAATGGATGGCTTTCGGCCCGATTGCATAACAATACCTGGATGTCGATTCAGGTACATAAATGTGTCTATATGTCATTTTAGGTGCAGGTATGGTTTTTCGGTTCATGTGGAGTTTTCAACCAGATCGACGGGTTTCTAGAACCGACTTAACTTTGGCAGAATTCTACAACAGCTCAAATGTACTCTTCAGTTCGGTTGTGAAAAAATATCACTGACGTGCTAGTTATTTATAGTGTTATAGTTGGTGAGTTGGGTAGGATAAATTACAAATTTTAGAAATTTAAGGTGAAAATGGTCCACAATTTAGGTGGGAATGTTGGCGAGTTTAAAAAAAAACTTAATACTATTATCAACGAATGGCGAACCGACACCTAAAAAAAAATATGAAAATTTTGGGTGAAAGGACCAACGTCTAGGGTCCCCCAAACTCACCATTTTGAATTTTTGAAAATGCAAATAATCGCCCTATTAGAGAATATTTATTTTTGTGCATAACCCTACTTTAATATTCCATGAATTTACAATCATTGGGAATTTAAAATCCAGTAAGTATCAATTTGCTTTACTCTTCACAAGTTTACTAGTTGATCACCCTCCATTACCAATTGCTCCTAGTTTGATTTTCATCCCACACTGTTGGCTTGAGAGTTTTTTAACAATTTTCCTACTTGTTGAATTCCAAGAGTAGGCTTCCCTCTTTCTTTATCTCTATATTTTATTGAGATATTCTTATCAACCAAGACCATAGCAAGATTGAGGTTCTCTAAAAATTGTTATGGCAATATGGTTTGGGATAGGCTAGATATTGGTTTCCAACACCAGTTGAGTTATTGTCTATTGGAATACTATATTTTCAAAGTCCAGATTTTCCTCTTGTGGTTCCCCCATTATATTTATCTCATTCTCCATGTCCATTATAGTATTAAGAAGTTCATACCTGTTTAGGTTTCTCTCTTCCATTTGGTTTGATCGTGCCACCTTATTTTGCTTTTTATTTCTCTTATATGCTTTAACACCCTCTTATAATGTATTTACGCTTGAGGTTGTGGGTTTATCTTCTACCTTCTTCTCAAGAATATTATCATCATTTCCATTATACTTCAATGGTATGGAATCCTTTTGGATATTCTTAGGGCACAACAAAGCTAGACGTTTTTCCTTATGATAAATCCTACATTGAAATGGGATCGTTTCATAGTCTATTTGTTGGACCTAGATTAAATCCCCCATTAATATTTCTATTTTAGTTGGAAATAGGTGATTAAGATATATCTTAATATATATTCAAGCATAAATTGTTGAATATCCCATCATCATATCTTTGGATACTCCTAGATATCATCCCAAGAAATTACTCAATCTTTCAAAATTTAGTTTGCACTAATATTCCATTGGTAGAGCATATAATCAAACCAAACAACCACAACGATGGGTTCCATTCTTGGATAAAATCCTAGATTCTAAGGCTACATAAAAAAGACTTGTTTTCATAGCTTCTTTTCCCTAATTCAAAAGCTTAGTCCCTATCTACTCATGAAGAGAAACTCACTATATACTATCCATTACTAATGAGGAATATTGAAATACCCCCTAAAGACTCCTAGTTATTTCAAATCCATAAGGTCTTAAACCTTAGATATGGTCTCATGCCAATAAAATTAAATATTAGATCATGGTTACTCCTATACAAAATATTTTCAACCACCAAACTTTTTTCAATAACAAGTTTGGGATAGTGGGAAGCCTGGGGAAGATAGCCATTAACTCTGGACTAGAAGCCTTTATCCAATGGCTTCTTGGTTGTAGTAGAGAAGATGGATTTTAAGGTATCACTGCTCAAATATTCATCCTCAACTTCTTGTCTCTCTACCATTGTGTCTACAAAGGACCACATGGGAGAAGGGAGCAAAGGGAGGGTCCCCAAAGGGCCCTCACCAGCAACCATGGATAGGAAGAAAGAAATTTTAAACTATTATTATTATGTGACAAGATACAAAAATAGAAATTACCTATAGTTTTTTAAATAGGGTTAAATATGAAGAAATCTAAACCTAAGCCCCACAATCTACATACATTCCACCTTACTAAGGCTTCTGCAAGCAATGTGCAAATCCTAGCAGAGCTCTATTCTTCGACCCATTTTTTCAATATAAAAAATGGGTTGAAACTTTATTATGAATAAGAGCTAGAAGCCCATTTGTAGGGATTTTTTTTTAATTTGATAAAATTAGAGCTACACTTTGTGATTCCTAATTATACTAATGAATTTGTATTACCATTAAAATAAAGGCTATGCATGACATTTACAAATTGTGCCATTAACATTTTTATTTGTAAATGAATAGTGATTGTGGCACTAGCCCTTTCTTCTATTATGGTGGAGCAGTTATAGGTGGAACCATACTGATGTTATTCAATTCTCTTTAAATGTGCTAATTGATCAACACTAATCCTTCTATATTCATGACCATATTACATTATTACATTTACTTCATTTTTCTTACATACTTTTTCCTTCAAATTTACTTTTTTGCATTTAGATTACTCTAGTTTAGCTCGATTAATGAATATTCAACCTAAATTTGGAGGTGATTCATCCTTTATTTTCAATTGTTGAAACATGACCTTGTAGATGCATACCTTTACTTGAGTTCAACAAGAACACAACCCTAGAAAGTGCTTTGATACCACTTTCTATGATCTTACCTACAAACGATTATCAAAATAGAACAACATGCAAAAAGAATAGAATGTTCAATGAACATAGAGAATAATTGTAAATAGTTTATATTCATAAATCAAATACAAAGTATTGTAGGCCTCTTTGAGGGGAAAACCTCCTTAAGATTAAATCTCAGACACAATTATAATTCAATATGATGATCTCTTTATTATTATTACAATATATAAGTGTCACAAACCCCAACCCTAATGCTCAAGGATCAACCAAAGATACAAAAGAGATGCTTGAGCTAATTAACCCTAACTTTAATGATCAAGGGTCAACCTTGCATACAAAATAGACACGCTTGAGCTAAATAACTAAACTATAATTATCACCATACTCATAGAGTAATAATAATAGAAGGTTAATATGTAATGGTTCTACCATAACCTAATGTATAAGAAATGATTCAACCTTAACCCACACACTTGAGCCAATCACTAAAAGTAGTAAATATGGTTATATTGAGGTCATTACATGGGATTTTCTTATGTTAGTGTTAGTAATTTTTTAAATGACTTTTAAACGTGGATCATTTCTCTAATTAATTTTTTTAATTTATTTTAGTTTAGTAATAAGTTATGGGGGACCCATAAAGCACAAGAATACCTTAAAAAATATTTTATTTATACATAGGATAGTTGGTTACAACCACACTATTTTTAGTAATTGAAAAATGTAGGGTTCAAACCACAAGGGATGATTCCAACAAGCCTATTCCACCTTGTTGTTGTTGACTTGGCATGAGGAGGACCATCGATGGCTCAGGATTCTACTATTATCATTGGTCTGGCATACACCTAAAGGATTCATAGCAGACTATAACCTTTGCAAATTAGCATCTCCAAGGTTTGAACCCAAGTCTCTTCTTAGTAAGTGCTTGGCTAGACAAACAACTACCAATCCACCATGTCACTATAGTTATTTTTAATCAGTTATTTGGGATTTGATACAACCTCAACCATATTACATCATGACCATTAAATTGGTTATTTGGCATTGAATTATATTACATCATGATCACATATTTGTTTTATAATAGTTTTTCAGTTATTATTGGGATTGGAACAACCTCACCTGTAGTACATCACAACCATTAAATTGGTTATTTGGAATTGAAATGTATTACATTGTGATAACATATTGGTATTATTACAAATTACAACAATTTGACAATTATTATTGGGATTGAAATAACTTCACACATATTACATCATGACCATTAAATTGGTTATTTAGGATTGAAACCTTACCTGTATTACATCATGACCATTAAATTGGTTATTTGGGATTGAAACAACCTTACTTGTATTACAACATGACCACACAGTGCTATTACAACAATTAAGCAATTATGAATGTATAGTTGAATAATATCTTAACCTAGGTCTCCTATATAAAAGTTGAAGAATATAACCAATTGAGTTAATACCATTTTATGTGTTGTCATAGTTATTGTACTTTGAAATATGTTGACAATTATACCCTACTGGATAAAAGTTTTACATCCTTTATATATTGTCATGTCATAGAACTTTTTGAACCCAATCAACATATGGACTTTGGTGGATCCACCTCTTTAACTCAGAAAAGAATTATACAATGACTTCTGATAGACTAAATTAGGTAAGGAAACCCTAAATGGAGTTGATGCTATAATTCAATTATGCTTAACCAGATAACAAAAGAAATATAAAGCATTTATTATTTGACCAAGATGTACAAAACTCATTAATTAAAACCCTATCAGTATACTGGTACCTTGTCCATTATGCATTTTTTTTTGTTTGTGGAAAACACCCCTTTCAAGGTGCATTTTTGGGGTAAGACCCAAGGAGGTAGGGGTATCTCTTCTACCAAAATTTGCCTAGGGATCGCACCTAGCCTACCCCCTTTGGCATACTAAAGACATGCCTAAAAACACAAATAAAAATAAAATGCAAATAAACTAGAAAACATCAATAAACACACACAAGAAAAAAACAAGTGAGACAGAGCCAAAAATAAAAATAATAAAATAATAAAAAAGAAAAAATATCACAAGATAAAATAAATAGACAAAACAAAAAAATAACTAAAATAAATAAACATTTGAGACAAAAAAAATACAGAAAAAAAAAAAAAAAAAACCATAGCTAAAGCAACAAGCAGCAATCATAAGGCTTTCTCCATCCTGATTTCACCATGACTAGTGCCACCAACACCCTCCTTATCTTTATTTATCAAATAAATAATTCTATTATTTATGTCCTCAAGAGCATTTATTTCATCAAACATGTTGATCTAGGTGAAGTCTCTCAGACCTCTATCCACTCTCCAATTAGCAATAGTATTAGCAACCTTGTTTGTAGATCTTCACACATGACAGAATTCCAAGGATTGAAATGAATGATGAAAATATTCAATAGTATGAATAATATCCTATAACCTCTAATTAGAGGGAGAGGAGGATCATTTCTAGTCTTTTAATTGGTTGATGATCATCTGGGAATCCCCTTCAACACAAATATTCTACCAATTTTGTTTAAGGGCCCACAACAGTCCTTCCAAGAGGGCCTGAGCCTCAGCATGATTATTAGTGGTATATTCAAGGCTGAAGAAAAAATAGCCTCTCACATTCCCCTTGTCATCATGAAAAATACCACCCCCACTAGCTTTTTTAGGGTTTCCCCTAGACGCACCATAAAAGTTGAGCTTGACAAACCCTTTATGGGGAGGTTGCCATCTGATATTAGAATGATTCCTAACATTTTTATTATTCTTGATTGGGCAACAAATGCTTTTATCATATAAATGTTGTCCCAACCATTGATTCTTGATATCTCTAAGATTCTTATCTAAGGGTTTATCCCAATCCTCCCACTTCTTGACCAAAATGGTTTCAGCTACCACACTCTGAATAGAAAGCTAGGTTTGAGATTTGGAAATTATTTCTTCCTTAAAATTAATTTTATTTCTTCGAAGCCATACCATCCATATAATTTAAGCCAGGGTCCACTCCCAAATGGCTCTCATATAATCAGGATCAAATTTTTTTCCAAACCGCTTCACTATTTGATTCCTAATAGATTGAAAATTATGGAGGGATTTTCTCCAGGAGTTTGCAAAGTCTTTCCAGAGATATTGAGCAAAGGGGCACAAGATGAAGAGATAGTTGGTGGTTTTATATTTAGATTCACAATTAGGGCATCTAAATGGGATAGAATAACCTCTCTTCATCAAGTTATAACCATTTAGAATTTTGTCTTGCACCACCAGCCAAACAAAAATAGAGATCTTGGGCCACACTCCTTTCCTCCAAATTTTTTACCAAATTCTATTCCAATCCCCATTGAATTTAGCCTCCATAAGGAAATTATAAGCTTTCTTAGTAGTAAATTTTCCATCTCCACTACTCCCCCAACATAACATATCTGAGCCCTTATAGAAGGAAAGATTCCTTCTAGAGATGATTCCCTAGAGATAAAATTTATCAGCATCCCTGATTTGACCAGGCCAGGATTGAGGAAATTTTCAAACATGCAACACGATCCTACCGATATCATGGGGAATGGGATGATCCTGAAAATAGTCCTTAACTCAGCTCCAATCCTCCTCTTCAAAGGTATTATTCAAACTAGACAAGTATTTATATTCTCTTAAAGGAGCATACTGGTTCCATGCATCCTCCTAAAATAGAGCTTGAATGCCATCCTTGATCTTCTAGAAGGTATAATAACGCACCCACGCACAGTGGGATGTCAAGCTAGACCAAAGAGAAGACCTCAAAGGAAAATTTCCAAGCCTGATCACCTCTTTCTAGCCCACCTTTGGGACATATTTTTATCTAAGAATTTTGGCTCAAAAGAGGTTCTCTCCATTGCAAACAGTTTTTCGTTAAGGGCTTTGTTGAAGATTTGAAGATCTTTCATACCAAGACCCCCTCCTAGAGAAGTTCACAATTTTATTTCCAAGCAACAAGAGGTCATTTCCTTTCAAGAGAGGGACCACCCAAAAAAAAGTCTTTTTGAAGTTTTTTGAGTTGGTTTAAAACCTTTGCAGGTGCTAATAAATTAGAGAAGAAGTATATCGGGAACGCTTGAATAACAGACTTGAGAAGGGTTAATCTACCTATCAAGGAAAGCCATTTAAAAGTCCATCCCTACAATATCTTTCTAAATTTAGAAAAAAAACCATTCCAATACATTCTTTTAGGATTAGAGTGAGATAAAGGAAAACCCATGTACTTAAATGGAAGAGAGGACCTATTGGTCCGACTTTTATACACACCCTGTGAAGAATGAGCATGAAACTCTGATAACACTTATAAGGGATAAATCCCACTCACTTTAGGATCTTGCTAGTTATCCAAGGTGTGAGTTACAGAGTTGGGTCGAATGTCTATTCACTCTTTTCCACTTCTAGAATAGTTTTCAAGTAGGTTGTCTGTTAC
The DNA here is from genome assembly GCA_028583015.1 of Wollemia nobilis. Classification (NCBI taxonomy): domain Eukaryota; kingdom Viridiplantae; phylum Streptophyta; class Pinopsida; order Araucariales; family Araucariaceae; genus Wollemia; species Wollemia nobilis. Next base: position 1,607,937 of record JAQPPZ010003072.1, read on the forward strand.
CTTACAATGGGTTCTGAACTTGTTTAATAATGTTTAGAAATTGTTATCTTTGTTGACAATCGGATTTAAAATCAATTCTTTGATCTAGCTCTTTATGGGTCAGCAAATTTAAATAAAATACAAATTAAAAAAAATAAAAATAGATCATTTCACGGTAAAATAGAGAGAGTAGGGTAAGGCAGAAAGAGAAGTCTATCAAACTTAGCTGTAAAACCAAAACTACCAATTTTATTTATACTATCAGCTTCACAATAGAACAAATCAAAGAAGAAGGTGTCCAGCTTTCTAAGATCACCTTCTACTAAGAGCATAAGACAGAGATGAAACAGATCTGAAAGAAAATCATAAACAGAAGGGAAGTCGGTTAAAATTGGTATTTCTCACCAACAGCATAGCTCACACAGTGAGGACAGAGCAATTAGAACAGATCTGAACCTTAAATTTATGGTTTTCCCTAGCATACAATAAAACAAATGAATCCCAACCGCATATTTAATCTTGATAACACGGATTTACAGCATATATTTAATAAACTTTAACGAGATGAAAACAAAAGAAAATGAACTTAGCACAATCTGAAAGAGATTAGGCTCCTGGCCATGCTATCACAAAAAGCAAAAAGCACATCAACTCCAAGTCCAGAATAAAGCATTTAACAATATTTGCAAGAAATTGCTTCAATAGCCTTTTTTCTAAGTTTCTGCCTCACACTGCAGCGAAACTACAACATGTCACAATTTCGCGACATGTCACGAAATCGCGACGCTTTCTGCCCTTTGCTTCCTTTTGCCTCCTGCTGCAGCGAAACTGCGACATGTCGCAATTTCGTGACATGTCGCAAAATCGTGACGCTTTCTGTCAAGTCTTGCATTCATCCAAATATGTCACGATTTCGCTACGTTTTCCACCAGACTCGCTTCCAGCCAAAACCCGTCGCGATTTCGCGACATTTCCAAAAATGGAAAGTGTCACGATATCATGACATTTCCAAAAATAGAAGTGTCACGATTTCACGACGTTTCCAGGACTTAGCTCATTTTTCTAAAACCCGTCGCGATTTCGCGACATTTCTAAAAATGGAAAGTGTCGCGATTTCGTGACTTTTCCAAAAATGGAAAGTTTTGACCTCTAATGAATTCATCTATCTGGAATCTGCATTTTTACATATCAGTGAAAGATTTTCTTTACTCACAAATGATTCTAACATTTGAAAAAATGAATTCTAAAATAAATCAAAGCCAGATGCAAGTCTGTTTGGATACTTTGGTATATGCAGAATTTGAAGGAGGCAAGCAAAAATTGGAATAAACCTGGAAAACATCAATAGGGTCCCTACTGTAAAATGAATAGCTAAATATTTTCAAATGATGGAAATTCATTTTTTCAGTGGGGGTGTGTTGCTTCTCAACAAATGGCGATATCTGCGGGTAAAATAGTAGCACTATTTTAGAATCCAGGACTCTAGTTTCAAAACAACATAGACCATGTACCATGCTTTGCCACAGATATTCTTCAAAATAATTTAACTACTAGCTGATAGTTGTCAAAATTTCCCAAGGACATACTAGGCTGAATCATTCAAGGAAGATTTCTGATGTGCAATTACAAGTGTATGAAACTTTCTTCAAGAATGACTGGGCCTTCAAATGTTGTACTCTGGATTGATCAGCTTTTCTAGATTGTAAAAGGGGAAACCGAGTAGAGCTCTGTTTACTAGTTTAACCTTTTACAGCCCTGACAGAGTTACCCTTTAGATTTACACGACCCAGATTCACAACTGTAAGTTAGAATCTACAACTTGGTAAAAGAAAACATCTTTTGAAGTCTTAGCTATCTCTTTTATTACATAACTTTTTTTTTTTCTCTTCTCTTTTTTTTTTATAGGAAATAACAGAGTGCCAATTCTATGTTGTCTTGCTCAACTTTCACCTTCTTTGAAATATACCGAAATCTGAAATGCCTTTAAAAAGAACAACAATTTTTCTTTTAATATTTCATCAGTCTGGAACTGCTTCAGCCTGGGTACTGATAGCCTCTATGGATACTCAAATAATTTCACGAATCGAAGTCCCCTCTTATGACCAACTTTTCTTGGATTCCCTGGGAGTTTATCCGACCAAACAGTATAGCAGTTTCTTTATAATTAAAATAACTGTGGCAAGCAAGACACAAAGTCCAATCATCTTTCTACTGTTGTTCTGAATAACAAAACAGTTCCACTGTTCAGTTTAAGTAGACTATCTCAATTAGAATAATGAACAGAATGGACACTGAATTTTTAACTCAGAAAAAACAATTTTTAGAAGGCTGACTTTTTCATTGATGTTCAGGCAAAACTTAAAAAATAGAATTTTAAAATAAAATAAAATGTACAGACCTCAAAGGAAATAAAATAAAATAAAATAAAATAAAAATTGCACACTGAAAAGCACTATACAGATTGAAAAACACTATACAGACTGAAAAACACTGTACAGACCTTTAAAATAAAATAAAACTGCACAGCTCATTTACAATGTATACACATGTTACAACTTTTTTGTGACTCATTCAAATGATATATTGGATGGAACAGCTGAGAAATAATGCTTTAGGTATTGACCGTTAACAGGGAGGTTCAGAAAATTACCATCAAGGTCCTGTAAACGAAATACGTTATTACCCAGAATCTCAGCAATCTGGTATGGCCCTATCCATAGCGGCTACAACTTCGTATGTTTACCTTTCTTTTCATGGGCCTTGTCCCATAGAAGCACCAGGTTTGCAAGTCTGAAAGCTTTCACTCTGGCTCTTTTGTCAAACCAGCGCTTGACGGTTTCTTGGTGCCGACTGAAATGTTTCAGGGCTTGGAGTCTTTCATCCTACAAATTAGTTAGATCCAAAACACGAGCCTTTGCATCCGCTTGATCCTCAAAATAGTCTAAAAAAAATTGGTAAGTAGGTAATTTTAGAGATATGGGAACAATGGGCTGAGTACCATACAGCAAAGCAAATTGGGAAGTCTTAAGAGCCACTTTATATCTTATCCGGTTAGCCCAAAGTGCATATTTTAATAATGTATGCCATTGTCTGGGTTTGTCCACTGCAGATTTCTTAATGGCATTCATTAAATTCTTATTCGTGGACTCAGCTAGTCCATTACCTTGGAGATAATAGTTGGATGAAAATTTGATAACTATCCCCATCTGGTATGCCCATTCTGCAAACTCTAATGATTGGAAGGCTGGTCCATTATCGCACACCAAATTCAGAGGAACCCCAAACCTGGTTATGACATTTGACTCTAGAAATTCGATTACTTCATGAGCTGTACTTCTTATGGTGGTTGTTGCTTCGACCCATATTGTGCAGTAATCAATAGCTGTTAGAACATACTTATGCCCTGCTGAAGAATTTGGGTTTATCACTCCCACAAAATCAAGTCCCCATTACATAAAAGGTTTATTTATTACAACAGGCTGCAATGGTAGAGCCCGGTTGGCCTCTTTGGCTGTAAAAGTTTGGCACTGATGGCAAGTTCTCACATGCTGATGGGCATCTTTAAATAACATAGGCCAGTAATAACCTGCTCTCAATATTTTGCGCACAGTAGCAGATCCTGATGAATGCCCTGCCCCTAACTTTTTATGAAAACTGGACATCACTTCATTGACTTCACTCTGAGAAATGCATCTTAAGAAAATGCCAACATAATTTTCTCCGTACAAATTACCTCCCTTGAGGAGATAATGAGCAACTTTCAGTTTTAGTGCTCTCCTTTGGGTTCTATTCAAGTGAGACAGGCAAATTCCAAATTGCAATAGATGAATAATATCTCCATACCAGTCATCAGATTCAGAATTTAACTGATTAATTTCTTGCTGCATAGGTATTTCGGCAATGTGTCAGGACAAACCAAGTCCTCTGATTAATTTTGCAGGCCGAATTTCTAAGTCATATTCCTGCAGTCTTGTAACCCAATTACCTCTTAGTTCACCCAATTCATCCTGACTTAAAAGGTATTTAACAGCTGGGTCAAGAACTATAGCATGAACTCTGCTTCTTAGTATGTAGTGCCTGAACTGCTTAACTGCTCTCACCAAGGCATAGGATTGTTTATCTAAGCGAGAATATTTTAGGTCAGCCTCCTTTAGATTGGTACTCTTGAAAGCAATTGGATGCTCCCCCATTTCTCTCCGTTGGGTCATAACTGCAGCAAGTGTGTGTTCAGAAGAAAAGGTGTACAGATAAAAATCTGCACTAAAATCTGGGCTCACCAGAAATGGTACTTGCTTGATGGCAGTCTTGATTTCTTGGAACGTTGTTTTAGCTTCTGTTGTCCAGACAATATGAGCAGTTTCCTTTAGCATGTCATTCAGTGGCTTGACTATTTCTACGAAGCCAGAGATGAACTTCCTGACAAAATTAATTTTTCCAAAGAAGGACCTTAACTCTTTCTTGGAGTTGGGAAAGGGTATGCCGGATATGGCTTCAACTCTGTCCGGATCCATGGAAATGTCATCTTTTGTGATCAAGTGCCCAAGGAGCTTTCCTTCTATTACACCAAAAATGCACTTCTTCATATTCAAAGAAATGTCGGACTCCCTGCATTTGTTGAACACAGACTCCAAGTATTTTACATGGTCAAACCAAGATTTAGAGAAGACTGTTAAATCATCCATGTAAACAACAATACATTTACCCATAAGGCCTTTGAAGGCATGATCCATTGCCCGTTGAAATGTAGCTCTAGCATTTATTAATCCAAATGGCATCCTCTTGTAAGCAAAAGTTCCCCACTTAGTTGTGAAAGCAGTTTTCATCCTGTCTTCCCTGTCAACCAATATCTGATTATACCCTGAGAAACAGTCTAGGAAAGACATCATTTCCGAACCATTGACAATCTACAACACCTCATCCATAGAAGGCAGAGGATAATTATATTTCTCAGATGCCTTGTTCAAATTTCTAAAATCCACACACAGGTGGATCTCTCCATTTTTCTTTCTGATTGGCACCAAATTGGCCACCCAAGTAGAATGCCTAACGAGAAAAATTATGGCGACACTCAATAATTTTTCTACCTCCTTCTGGATGAGGGGCTCTAGCAGAGCGTTGACATGCCTCTGTTTTTGCCGAAAAGGTTTACAAAATTCTTTTAAAGGTATAATATGAGTGTAAACTTTCGGATCAAAGACCTTTAAGTCTTTGTAAGACCAGGCCATAACATCCTTGGACCTGTGAAGAAAATCAATCATATTTCTTTTTATTTTTGGATCACAGTTTTTAGCCAACTTGATGTGCTTGGGATCTTCTTCAGTCCCCACGTTCAGGTTCTCAGTCTCACTATTTGTTACACCCATAGAATCCTTAGAACTCACCTTTTGCCTGATTTGGTCAACATCAAAGAGTTGCTCCAGTTCCACCATCCCTTTTGGAATTCTGTTATCTTTCAACCTTATTATTCCCCTGTCATCGTCTAATTGCTCCAACAGAGTATCCCTTTGGCCATCATCGATTATAGCATTTTCAAATGTGTTAGTACTCTACAAAAATTTTATAATCTGTTGATCATCAGAGAAAACCTGAAAATTATCTATATTATTTGGGACTAAAGGACAAGGGACTAACTCGATCAAAAACTTGTTCCATTTAAATTCTTCCAGTGGTTTCAAACTTGCGGTTGAAGAAGCCAAGACATCTGCATGTGAATTATGTTCTCTAGGTATGTGTGTCAGATTAAAAGCATCAAAATCTTCTACAAGATCCCAAGCCCGGTGTTTGTATCCTTTTAAATAAGATGCTTTACACTAGAATTTACCTTTAACTTGATTAGCCACCAACTCTGAATCTGTAAAAACTTGGATATTTCTTACACTTTTGTCCAAAGAAAATTTCAAACCTAATACCAGTGCTTCGTATTCCGCTAAATTATTTGTACAAGGGAACTATAGGCGATAAGACATAAAATATGTCTGACTTTCAGGCCCTTTAAGGACTGCCCCCATACCAGAACCTTGTTTAGATTTAGCCCCATCCACATGAAGCGTCCAAACTTCATTACTATGAACAGGATGAGCTTTACTAAACTTCTCACTTTGTCCCATTGTTAAATTGTAAACTCCAATATCTACCTCAGCAATATTTACAGTCTCATTTTTTGCATTATATTCAATGATCGTATGTTTGTATCTGGGTTCTCTTTCAACCCTTAATTGGTTTGCCACTCCTTTCCATGGCAACCACATGTGTGAAAAGTCAGTTGCCAAGTATCCATTCAAAGATCTCGACCAATCCTCGCTCAGAAGCATCCCGTACCCCACAGGAATATCCACCACTTGAATTTCAATTATGTGTTGTGCCCTGGGCTCAGATGCTAACTGGATATGAATATTCTGAAGTTCACCTATTACTTTAACCTCTAATTTTTCCAATTGGACAACTCCTCTTTCAAACTTCATTGGGTCAAAACCAACTGTTGACAAATGGCCAAAGGCATAACATTAGCTGAAGCACCTGAATCTACCAAAAAATTGTGTAAGTTTTTCCCAAAAATACGTACAGTCAGTAGAAAAGGCGAAACCTCAGTTTTCTCTTTATACATGGCTACATTTGCATTTGCCATCTTCTTTCCCTTGTCCAAAGATTTGGTAGTAGGCCCAAAGTATGTTTTAATCAAGTTATCCCTTTGTTCCGAAATTTGGGCCAACTCATGAAGAGTGATGTTGGCTTTGATATTTTTCATGTCCTCCACTATATTATATCCCTTATTGAGTGGAGGGACAAATGCATCTGGTCCTCTCGGATTTCCTCCCTTGGGTGGAGATGGGTTATTGCTTGAAGATGGATCTGGAGGAACATTATGGGAATTTTTCAGAGGGGTAGATGTAGTGTTGGGTTCCGGATTTCTGTTTTTGAGGTTGTAATTGTCCCTCCTGTATTGTTGAAAAGCCTGCACTTCATCCATAGGCATTTCAACTACATTCTCAGATTCACTTGAGAAAGTGAAAGAATCCAGGACCATAGCTGCACTGTGGTCGGATGAACTTGGGCCATCCGCATTTCTTTGATGTTCGGGAGAAATAAACTCCCCAGGACAAAGCTTCAAAGGCGTTACAAAATTCCAAACAATCCAACTCCCCGTGCTGAGAAGTAGCATGTATTCTGCACTCGATTAGGCAAAGCCAAATCACAAATATTCACATCATGACCTTTACCTTTGTAATATTTATTAGGTTCGTATGGGGGCCGATTGAATCTGTTCTGTTGATATGAATACCTGTTTGAGTTCTCCCTAGTAGAAACCTGCCTTTTAAAACTCAAAAAATCATTGGCCAACTTTTGGACTATTTTTGAGACTTCTTCAACTCTTGCATTATCAGCTTCTTTACCTGGGTTCTGTACATTTTCAGCAGGTGTTACAGCCAATGGATTTCTTGATGGTAGAGTCTGACACACTGGAAACATCATCTGATGTGGTATGGGATTGAAAACAGGGGCAATTTGTGTAACCAAAGGAATTTTCTGAGCATTTAAAGGTTGGGGTCCCAACTGTCTTTCCAGAATCAAAGCTTCTTTGTAAGCCTCTGTTAAATTGGTAATAGAGGGATCTTTTTTCAAGAACATCGAAGTCATTGGATCTAGAGAATTTCTAAAAATATCTAATGCCAGGTCTGCATTTGGCACATAATAACCAGTCAGTCTACCATAAGCCTTTTGAAATATGACATTGTAAGATCTGACAGATTCATTTATTTCTCTTTTAATACTAGAAAATTGTTGATATAATATATTGGGATCTATTACCTCACCAAACTGCGACACAAAAACCTTTTCCAAGTCATTCCAACTGGTAATAGAATCGTTAGTGAGGTTTAGAAACCAGTCATAAGCTCCCTCTTGGAGAGTGAATGGGAACAATCTACAAGCAACATCTTCATTCTGTACATTTAACAATTTTAGAGCATTCTTGAATGCTACCAGATGTTCCTCTGTTGTCCTAGTTTTGTCATGCTTGTATCTAGGAAGATATCTCTCAGGATTTCTGGGCAGATCATGGGCTATACCCGAGATATTTAAAGCAGTGGAACCCAACCAATTTGCCATTACTACTTGATTGATGGTGATATTCTGAGTTGTAGTTGGAGTAACTACCAGTGGTGATAAAAAATTTTCAGACAGAGACTTGGCCCTTCTGAGGCTACTTCTTCTTGGAGTTTCTAATTCAGGCACAAGGAGCTCTCCAACTCTGGGGTGGGACCTTGTTACTCTGTATGTAGAATCCAGCTTTTCACAAGCAACTTATAATCTCACAATCCTTAACAGACTACTGAACTTGAGGTCCTCTTTTTTGGCAATTTTAAATATTGTACAGACAACTTACAATACTGAACGAAGTTCAGTGGGCCCTCCTTCTAGCGCCATTTTAAATGTTGGTCCGACTTTTATACACACCCTGTGAAGAATGAGCATGAAACTCTGATAACACTTATAAGGGATAAATCCCACTCACTTTAGGATCTTGCTGGTTATCCAAGGTGTGAGTTACAGAGTTGGGTCGAATGTCTATTCACTCTTTTCCACTTCTGGAATAGTTTTCAAGTAGGTTGTCTGTTACCTTACAATGGGTTCTGAACTTGTTCAATAATGTTTAGAAATTGTTATCTTTGTTGACAATCAGATTTAAAATCAATTCTTTGATCTAGCTCTTTATGGGTCATCATATTTAAATAAAAGACAAATTAAAAAAAATAAAAATGGATCATTTCACGGTAAAACAGAGAGAGTAGGGTAAGGCAGAAAAAGAAGTCTATCAAACTTAGCTGTAAAACCAAAACTACCAATTTTATTTATACTATCGACTTCACAATAAAACAAATCAAAGAAGAAGGTGTCCAACTTTCTAAGATCACCTTCTACTAAGAGCATAAGACGAGAGATGAAACAGATCTGAAAGAAAATCATAAACAGAAGGGAAGTAGGTTAAAATTGGTATTTCTCACCAACAGCATAGCTCACACAGTGAGGACAGAGCAATTAGAACAGACCTGAACCTTAAATTTATGGTTTTCCCTAGAATATAATAAAACAAATGAATCCCAACAGCATATTTAATCTTGATAACACGGATTTACAGCATATATTTAATAAACTTTAACGAGATGAAAACAAAAGAAAATGAACTTAGCACAATCTGAAAGAGATTAGGCTCCTGGCCATGCTATCATAGAAAGCAAAAAGCACATCAACTCCAAGTCCAGAATAAAGCATTTAACAAGATTTGCAAGAAATTGCTTCAATAGCCTTTTTTCTAAGTTTTTGCCTCACACTGCAACGAAACTGCGACATGTCGCGATTTCGTGACATGTCGCAAAATCGCGACGCTTTTTGCTCTTTGCTTCCTTTTGCCTCCTGCTGCAGCAAAACTGTGACATGTTGCGATTTCATGATATGTCACGAAATCGCGACGCTTTCTGTCAAGTCTTGCATTCATCCAAATATGTCACGATTTCGCTACGTTTTCCACCAGACTCGCTTCCAGCCAAAACCCGTCGCGATTTCACGACATTTCCAAAAATGGAAAGTGTCACGATATCGCGACATTTCCAAAAATGAAAGTGTCGTGATTTCACGACGTTTCCAGGACTTAGCTCATTTTTCTAAAACCCGTCGCGATTTCGTGACATTTCCAAAAATGGAAAGTGTTGCGATTTCACGACATTTCCAAAAATGGAAATTTTTGGCCTCTAATGAATTCATCTATCTGGAATCTGCATTTTTACATATCAGTGAAATATTTTCTTTACTCACAAATGATTCTAACATTTGAAAAAATAAATTCTAAAATAAATCAAAGCCAGATGCAAGTTTGTTTGGATATTTTGGTATATGCAGAATTTGAAGGAGGCAAGCAAAAATTGGAATAAACCTGGAAAACATCAAGAGGGTCCCTACTGTAAAATGAATAGCTAAATATTTTCAAAAGATGGAAATTCATTTTTTTAGTGGGGGTGTGTTGCTTCTCAACAAGACCTTTCAAAGTTGAAAAACCTGGAAATATTTGCTTGGACACGAATAGGGGTATTTTAAAAAAAAATTGTCTTATGCACATTGATGGCTCCTCCAGAGGCATCTAGATAATCTTCCAAATTTTTCTTAAATCTATGAACCTCCCTAAGAGTGGCTTCCTCCATAAGCAAAGTATCATCCATGAACTGGAGGTGGGAAATCGACTGCTCATCCCTTGCCACAAAAATACCCTTCAAGAGACCAAGGCTATTATATTTTTGGATCAATCTGCCAAGACCTTCTACCAAAATAATAAAGAGGTAAGTAGATAGAGGATCTCCTTGTCTTATTCTGCTAGAGGAAGAAAATAAACCAGTATGACAACCATTAACTAAAACTACCATTGTGACCGAGGAGATACAAGCTTTCACCCACTCAATCCAATCATGATAAAAACCAAAGCTTTCCAATATATTTAAAAGGAAGGTTCGATTAACCTGATCATAAGCTTTATCCATGTCTATCTTAATAAGCATCCCATTATAACTATTGTACTTCATGGAATGGATAGTTTCTTTAGCAATGAAGATGATATCCAGGATTGTTCTAGCTTACACAAATCCACCATGCTCTCGAGAAATGATAGAGTCAAGGATTTTCTTGAGTCTATTAGCCATTACTTTAGAAATAATTTTATAAGCAGTATTACATAAGGATATTGGTCTAAAGTTCTCCATACGAGTAGCATGATGGGTCTTAGGGATAAGTGTTAGGAAAGTGGATTTAAGGGTTCTCAACATTTCCTTAGAGTGACGAGCCTCCTCCACCACTTGATGGATGTCATTCTTAATGATGTCCCAATAGCGTTGGTAGAAATCAATGGGAAAACCATCAAGCCCAGGATATTTCCCTTTCTTAAATCTAAATACATCTTCTACTTCTTCTAAACTAATAGTCTTAGTAAGAATTTTATTTTTCTCATAGAAAACCTTCAGGGGTATGGCAAACATGACTCTTTCTCTAGCTTGAATTCTATCAATAATAGGTTCATTTAGGAGGTTTTTGAAATAGTTTTCTGCCACCAATCCAATATCTTGAGGATCCTTAGTAATGTATCCCTCAGATTTAGTCAATCTAGAATTTTTTTCAAATTCTTGTGATGGATAGTGGTTCTATGGAAGAAGGTAGAGTTCCTATCTCCTTCCTTCAACCAGTTAGTCCTTGACTTTTATTTCTAAAATAATTCTTCCTTCAACTTCTGTTCATCCACTCATCTACTAAGATCCTTCTCATGGTTAAGAAGGACCTCTGTAAGCCCTTCAAATTCCACTTGATGTTGAAGAAGAATGACATCCTTGTCTAGGGCCTCTCTTTGTTTGAAGAAATCCCCAAAGACTTGCTTGTTCCAGATCCTAATTTTCATCTTGATAAAATTGAGTCTTTTTTTTGGCATATACATATGAGTTCCCTACTTTATATTCTCTTCCCTCCACTAGAACCTAAGTTTCTCTTCTTGGTTAGGGTGAAGAAGCCACATGCTCTCAAATTTAAAGGGAAACTGTTTAGGGAGAGTAGAAATATGTAAAATTAAGAAAATGGGCCAATGTCCTAAGAGAGAGTTTGGTAAGATAAAGGACTCAGTGAAAAAGGATTCCTTAAGGAAAATCTCTGTAATAAGGAATCTATCCAATCTCTCAACCACAAAGGCCTTCCAAACTATTCTATTATTCCAGGTTAACGACCCCTCTTTTGGAATCACATGAGTTAATTTGAGGCTAAAAATGAAAGAGTCAAAGTCTTTGCTACTTCTAACTATTTTTCTAACCCCCCTCCTTATTCTCACTAAGTTTATAAATAGCATTGAAATCCCCTCCACTTATCCATTTATCATTTCTAGACTGATCATAAGAAGAGATAATATTATTCCAACATTCAAATTTACTTCGGGTAATAGTAGGACCATAAATTTTTGTGACCCAAAGTTGGAGAGAAGATGAAACTAATATAAACTTAATAGATATCCACCACTTGCCTACAAAGGAATCCATCACCAAGCATTTTCTAGGATTCCACACAACTTTCAAACCCCCTACCTGACCCTTAGCTACAATTGCCAAACATTCTACACCCTTCAAAATTTGATTAGTTTTGAGAGCCATCTCTACTAGATTTAGCTTGGTTTCTTGAAGAAAAATAATGTCAGGGCTCTCCAGGCCAATCCTTCTCTTAAGTATTCTACATTTACTTAGAGAGTGTAACCCACAAATATTCCAAGAGAGGATCTTTATTGTAAACCACTTGTGAAGGGTTTCCCTACCAAAAAGTTTTTAGTCAAGGGTACCACCAGTCCAGAATCCATGAGGGTCTTCCCTGTGTCTTCCAAGAGCTTGATGAAAGGTTTCCTTCCCTTCTCAATCTGATTAAACTTATGAGTCTTACTTTTGGTATAAGAGGTAGTCTTTAGTCCCATACAACAAGCCTTAGGAGAAAATTTCCCTAAGTCTTTTGATTGTTTCCTCCTCTTAACTTTTTCCTTTACCTCTACTTTATTTTGTTTAATATTCAAGGACTTTGAGAGACTGTAGTTGAAGGGGATAGAAGAAGGATCATTAATATTAAGAGTTAAGGAGGGATTTTTGAAATAGGATACTACAATTTCATGACTAGGTCATTATTATAGGATGGTTTAACCACTCTCCTTCCTCTCTAGTTGGAAAGGATCCTTCAAGGGAGGGTCGCAAGGTCTTTCTTCCAAAATCTTATTGTGTTGAATAGGCTCACTAGCATCCATGGGGGTATCTTCAAGGCTCAAAATTTGCTAGGTATTCCTTTGGATTAAATCTCTTTCAACTAGGTTTTTTGGATCTTTCATAGATTTCTCAGCAAGAATATCCACTACATTTTCCCTCATACTCCCTTCCTTATTAGTTTGTTCATGTTCCTCTATGGGGATATCCACAGTTTTCTCCATCTCTTGGTTTGTCTCTTGTAGAACCACAAATGAATTAGTTTGTATATTTTCTTGAACCCCTTTCTTCTTCCAATCTTGTTTATCCTTTTTTTTAGATAGTTTGGGATGTTGCCTCTCTTCCTTCTTCCCTATTGTATTCTTCTTCTTATCTATATCCACTTCTTGGTTAAGGGTGGGGCAATTATGAAGGATATGATTATGAGCATGGCAAAATATGCAACGAAAGGGCACATTCTCATAATCTAGGTCTTGAGTCCATTTATAATCCCTTGCACTAAGAATATTTACCTCTATAAGAGGGCACAACAAATCAACATGTTTAAAAATACAGGCAAAGGTTGTAACACGAGCCTCTTTAGTTATTTGGAACATTCCTACATATTCTCCTATTGTATTCCCAATTCCTTTCAAGGTTTCCTTATTCCAAAATTCTATAGGGAGAGCATATAGTCAAACCCATATTAGGGCTTTGGTTGGATTTTCTTTGTTGGGTCAAATGGTCCAGTTTCACATAAAGATACCTGCCCTTGCCATGAAATAAGGGTCCCCATATTGAATCCTCTCTTTATCCTCCATGAAACTAAAAATGGATATGAAGAAGCCTTTAGGATAGAGTTTAAGTTCTACTTCTTCCTTTGGATTATAGACTTCCCTTATCCAATTTAACATAACCTAGTCCCTTGGCTAGAAACTAATGAAGTGATAAATTAATGCTTGCTCAGAAAATAGGAAATTTCTTGTTTAAAGAAATCAGGCTTGACACAGAATTACGATAACTCTAAAGTTTTATCCAAGCATTTTTTGAAGGCTAGGGGTCGAGAAACCTCTTGATTTTTTCCATATTTATAAGCTTCATACTTAAAACCTCTTGATGGACTCCCACTTTTGTTTGAAAAAACTTTTTTCATCAGCATATCTTGAAAAGAGATTGATGGCAAGCCTCTTGAAGAAGCTGCCATCGAAAGGAGAGAAACCGCAAACACACACTAAAAAAAATGGAGCAAATAAATACTAAAAGTATCAAAAGAGAAAGAAAACTATAATATCACGAGTCTGGGACCCTTACCTCACTCACCCAAGGGATAAAAAAATGGTGTCGATAGAGATGCTTCCAAAGGCAAATAGATACAACTTGGGTTTCAACAGGCCCACAATTTGCTTTCTTCTGCACTTTTTTTTTATGTTGCATTGATCACACACTCTTTTTAGTTCTCCATTGTGTAAACCTTATTCTTAAAATATTTAATGAATTTCGTTCATTGTGCAATTTTAGCAAAGATATCAAATATTTAGTGAGAAAGAAAGAAAGGGAAAGAAAATTTGGGTTAATTATATCCATTCAAATGATGTAATAGTTATAATTAATTATCCAATGAAAGAATCACCATTTACACATTCAAATAATGTAATATGCAAATGTGAAACAAATACACAATTGAGACAAAGAAATGCCCAAAGGAGGAAGTAGGATTTGTATTAATATTAAAAAGATTTTACAATTAGAGTCTAGTAAAATGACCCAGATCTCTTTAAATAAATACAAAGAGATTTCTTCATTCAAATAATGTAACAGAGAACCTTAGCTCTTCATTCAAATCATGTAATAAAGAGCCTCCTATATTTTGTTTTAACCTATGATCTCAGCAAGTTGGGTACTTCCTTAGCAAGACCTACACAATTAAGGGGGAGAATAAGGGATGGATATAGAAGATAAGACACAAAAGAAGATACAACTGACAAGACAAGGACAACCTAGTATACCTTTGGCAAAAATTGGCTATGTAAAACTTGATTCTTCTTTGTCTACCACAACTATTATTTATAGCTTGAATTCAGCTCATTCTTTTGTAACTATCTTCATTCAGTAACTCCATCTAGCTTCATCTTTGTCATTGATCTCTATGGTGGACTACAGTTAAATTACAATTGTTTTGAATTTTTTTACCTAGAGCCTTACATTTGGCTACTTTTCAGCCTCAAGATCCTTATAATGTTGTATAGTTGTATTGGATCAAGACCCTACTGTTGGACTATTTTCAACCCATTACCCTATTTTCCTTAAGCTTTATCCTTTTCTATGGTAGGTCCCATATTAGCTTTGTCTTGGCTGATTTTTTTACCCTTGTATTTTCCTCCTTGCTCTAGCTAACTTATCCCAACAATGATAGCCATTTCATCTCAAAATTCATTATGAAAATAAGTAGCAAATATGATCATATCCATCACCTACAAGGCTTTATTTTTGTGACCTTCTATTGGATGATTATTTTCTTGTAAAAATTTTGTTAATGACTTAGCCGTTTTAGACAAGTCATTAAGTTGTTGATCTAATTTATTTTCATCATACTCAAAATCTTGTATTATTTTGGCTATCATACTATTAAAATCATTTGCAACTAAATAATCCTAAAGTAGAATTCCTACTTGCCTTATTTTATTATCCATTTCTTCTTCCCAAGCCTACATTTATTTTAGCAAGGCTTCCTAGCTAGACTTTTTTGAAGGCACATGGCTACTCTAGTGAGTTCTAGCTTACATTCATGTATTATCCCTTCTTGGGTGGTCACTTGTTTGTTCCATATTTGTCCATATTTTTCTTCATAGTTTTCAAAGATGTGCTACTTTGCTACTACTTTAGTATCTATATATTCTAGCAGGATTTTTATACTCTGCATTGTAATAACAATGTAAGTAATATTTTGAAGTACTCTCGTTATTGTCTCTATTTCAGCTTTGATTCTAAAATATACCTTTTCTTTATATCCCTACAAGAATGCAACACTATAAAATTATTTGATTACCATGGAGGACTATGCTTTCTGAGTTGTACCCTAAGTAAGCAAATGAGGAGTAATTATTTCAAGTTCTTTGATTTCAGCCTCCAACATCTTTGTTTTCACCCACAAATGTAGATTCTTCTTTTATATTTCTCTTATTGCCTATACTTGAAGTTGATTTCCTTAGTCATATATGTCAAATGGATCCCCTGTAACTTATACTTGTGGATCTCCTTCTATCTAGCTAGTTTGAACTAATTTTATTTTTATTGGCACAAGGATTGATATAGTTGTGGATGGCTTTTTTGGAATCTAAATATTTGGTTCTTAAATTGTATATTGGATATCCCTACATTCTCTCCCTTCATCAATTGCTTGGAGTTTCCCTTCTTCAATAAGATCAACAGAGATGACCTCCTCCATTCTTACTAGGGTGAGACATTTTCAAGACTTTTGAAGAAGAGGTTGTTTCAAGTCTGGTCCTCTTATGCTCTGGGGATTTGGTTTGGCTCAATACCTTTACTTGATGCCCCCTAAGTAAATTGGCTAATCCATCGATTGCCTAGGTTATTTTTTGTATTAGTAAAGATTTTTTATTTCCTTGTTATTTACTACTAGAGATTTGGGTATGACCCTGGGCATATGCAACACCAATTATAGCTTACTTTTATAAGGTATTTTTGATTGGGTAGGAGCCAAAGCAGTTGATTTAATTTATGCAAAGGAAGCAAGGATAACTTCTATTCCTTTATTGGTATCAATAGTATCATCTTGAATTAACTAAGTGGGTTGAGATACTTTTGCTATTGCTTCATTTAGACTAACAATGTCCACCAAAACTTCTATCTGCTTGAAATCCTAATTGATAGCTTCAAGAACAAGATCTTCGAGTTCTTTTGGGTGAACTATAGGGATAAGTGGAGTAATGGCTTCAACTAAAGATCTTAAAATTATCAATTCATTGGGATAATTCTCAGTGTACTCAATTTGAGTATGAGCTCTTTTATCCTTTGGGTAATTATTCCATACATACTCAAGAGACTTGTCACCCTTAATGGCTTTAATAAGGTCATCTTCAAACTAGTCACCTCTGTGACTAACCTAGGCATAATGTGCTTCTAGGTTGAGTTCTAGTAGGCTCTCTAAGTATCATAAGGTATCCAAGTGAGATCTAAAAACCAATAATTATCCATATTTCATATTTCACTCAACATGCTCAAGAAACCCTTATAGATGTAGTGGCCAAGTCTACAAGGAACTTCAAGACAAGGTATCATTCCTTTTTTTCTTGCCTAGCCTCATTTTGGATTCTTTAATAGTCTATCTAGTAATATCTAGGGTAACTATGAACATTGTGTAGTATTTAGGGAGCATTTTTTAGGTATTTTGGCTCCATAAAACCTTATGTAGGAAAAATCCTCTCTAAGAAAGTAATCTCCTATCTATTTTTCATGTAGAAATATTGTTATACCAAATCCCATCTAGCTAGGGGATGTCCACAGAGTAATTTATGGATGGTTGGGAGAAAATACCCAAAAAATCGAGCGTGACTAGACTCTCCATGTATCCAAGGGAGCCTATCCTGCACATCGGTAGCATCTACATCTCCCTAATATTTAAGTCTATATTTATCAATATGTACTACTAAAAAATGAATGGGAATTGAGTATATGAAAATAGGGGAATTTGTTCCCATCCTTCTCTAATTGCTTGTTGAAGTGTTACCAATTATTTATGCGTTTATTGCATATGAAGTCTTCCCATATGTACATTGGGGTTTGGAAAGTTCTATTACATTGGAGAATTAAGAATTACTTCCCTGTTAAGCCAACTCAAATTCTTTATCCCTAATGCAATGTTGATCATGTCGACATAATATTTTTCCCAGGGTTGTAGTGTGCATTTTATGATTGAAAATTTATACGACATAGTTTGGTCATATTCGATAAGCTTTGCATAAGTATGTTAGTGAAACATATGATGACATTACAAATTTAGTACATTTTTTGATAATTAGTGTAGTAGGCCTGAGTTGTAATATCCTTCTAAAGTTTTCAATTGTGATCTTAAGAACATGTCACCTATTGACATATCTAACTATCTGGGTGGTCAGATTGTAATCCATTCCTATTCCAATATAGTAGGTCTAAAGAATAGAATACCCTTGGGCACACTATATTTCCTAAATTGGTAGTCCACCTATTGCAGTAAGGTCTAGGCCTATTCCTAAATTGGAATTCATCTTGAAAATTCATGAAGTCATTAATGTGTATATCATTTTGAAAGACATATATATACAATATTATCTAGGACTGAGGCCTTGTCAATAGATATAATTGGGAAGCTATCTAAAAACCAAGTATCATTTTTTGGACTATTTGTTCCAAATACATCAACAATATGAATTTGCTTTCTGGGAATGTATTGCAAGTTGAATGCTATGAATTTTTTAATTTCATCTAGTATAACCTGCTTATATTCCTTTAGTCTAGGATGCTTGATCTGTTGCATTATATGCTTTGCATGCTCACTAATTGCCAAGTAAATAAAGTCTAACCCTTTAACTCTTCTAAGTTCTAAAAATAAAGCCTCATATTTTATGATATTTTTGGTGCAATAATGTTCAAGTTTGCACGGTATGCTAAGGTAGTACCTATTTATATTAGTCAAATTTACTCCAAACCCTATTTCAACTTGTGATTTTGTACTATCAAAAGTCATATTCCATAAAGTAGTGGTTAAAATCATATTAGCCTCTACATCAAATTTAGTTATCAATTCTAGATCCATATTCTTGGCTTTTGGAGCTTCAATCAAGAATGATGAATACCAAATAGGATATACTCCTAGTTCTTTTTATTCAATAGATTTTATAATATTGACCATCCTATCATCTAAATTTCTTAATTTAGCAAAGTTTACATTGAAAGGTTCTCTCCTTAAAATGGAATTTTCTTTGTTTTTAATAGGGATGGTAGCAAATGACCAATCCATTTGGATTATGTCTCCTAATTGTTTAGCCTAATGCTTAGATAGTAGGATAGAAAAGAAATAATCCACATCTACTATTGTGACATCCATAACTATACCTTTCTTAGGATATTGGTCTAAAAAGGCAAGTAACCCTTTTATGATGCCAACACATGGAACTTGTCTATTATCCATCACAGAGATAGGAGGGTGTTTATTTGTACAAGTTAGGCCTAGTCGGTCAACTACTTGTTTTGACATCACATTCATTGAAGCACCACTATCAAGCATACAATTATGAATGACATATTGATCACCACAATATGATGTATATCTCATAGAAATATATAATGGTATTATTGTAGATTGAGTTATGCCCTCGCTATCTTTTGGACTTAAGGACTTGATTATTTTTTAGTGATCAATTGAACTAAAGGATTTATATACTTGATCTCTGCATTCAAGAATTGTCACTGCTTATTTTTGTTTTACAATCTCTTGATCAGCATCCAACTAATATTTCTTGACATTAATGATCTTCTCATGCTCTTGATTGACCAATTCTATTTGTTGTTTCTAAACTTCTTCTGCATCAAAATCATCAAAAATGACTTTATCTTTTGACTTCATAGTATTTTCATTCATGACCTGCATATGTTTGTTAGTTTGTGTTAGAATTTCCCAAAAATAGACATGCAAAGCATTACACAAAATATGAATAGAATAGTAGAACTGATTGCTTATTCCATGGATCAACTTTGTATAAATAGTAAAGTTTATCATTGAGATTCGTTGGATTACAACAACTCAATAAATCTAAACTAGTTTAAACTGAGAGTTCACCTGACTCATGTAAGAGTGGTAACTCAAGTAAGTCTATCCTAGTAGAACTTAAGAGAATAAATATTTATTCTAACACCCCCCCTTAAGTGATACTAGGGGTGAATGTAAAAAATGAGTCCCAGCAATAGGGCCTGATAAGGTACTCATGTACAATTATTTTTAGATGGTAAAAAAACCACATGGGAAAAAACCATCTTTCAAAAAAAAATAAAAATAAGAGGCATGTCTTCGGATGGCAAAGATTGTCCTCATTGAACAAAAAAGAAATGAGTCCCGGTAACTATGTCTGATGAGGTACTCATGTACAATGTTATTATATATAGGACAGATGGTGGAAAAAACACATGGGAGAAACCATCTTCCAAGAAGTAAAAAATAACAATAAGAATAAAGGAGAGGTAAAAACCTTTGTGCACCCTTCTAATGCATCTACCTTACCCCAAGTTTCTCTCACAAATGAATGTAACACAGAGAAGGAAAGGATTTGGTGACGATGTCTACAATTTGATTTTTTTTTGGAATATAGTCCAATGTATTTCCCCTCTGAATATGTTGAAGTGCATGTGAATTTCAATGTGCTTGGTTCGCTGATGCTCAATTGGATTGTGGGCAATATTAATTGTGCTCTAATTATCACACCAAATAGTAATAGGTTTGTCATGGAAAAAATCAAATTCTCTTAGTATTTGACGAAGCCAAAGAGCTTCCTGACTGAGAAAAATTGTTGCCCTGTATTCTACCTCTGTAGATGATAATTCTATTGCTTTTTGTTTTTGCATGACCAAGCAATAGGTGAGGAACCAAGAAAAAATACATATCCAGAAGTTGAACATTTATCTTCTACTGAACCTGACCAATAAGAATTTGTGTAACCAATGATATCCATGGATTTTCCTTCATATAAGAGCCCAAAGTGAGTAGTTCTTTACAAGTAGCGTAGGATTATTTTTGTTGCTTGCCAATGGCTAAAATGAGGTTGATGTGATAATCTAGATATCAAGCCAACAGCATATGAATATTCTGGGCGAGTATGAGTGAGGTATAACAGACTCCCTACAAGTTGTCGGTATAGAGCAGCATCACATAGATGGGATTTGCAAGAAGTACTTAGAGTGACTCCAGACTAAAAAGGTGTAGAAGAAGGCTTACAATCAGTCATCTTGAACCATTGAAGAAGGTCTAGAGTGTATTTTTGTTGACACAATGAGATACCTGCATCTAATTAATTTATTTGAATTCTAAGGAAGTAATGAGCTAAACCTAGATCAACCATTTCAATTTTTTCAAAAAGGGAGTCTTTGATAGTCTGAATGTGAGAAATGTCACTACTAGTAAATAGTATATCATCAATATAGAGAGCAAGTATGGTGATTTTTTCATCATCTCTCCAAATATAGATTGTGGCATCAGACTCACAATGAGAAAAACCTGAGAAAATAAGGAAGGAATCCACTTTTTCATACCAAGCTCTAGGGGTATTTTTTAGACCACAGAGAGATTTCCTTAGTCTACAAAAAATGGAGGAGTCTTGAATAAATCTAGCAGGTTGTTCCATGAATATTTCCTCTTTTAATTCACCATGTAAGAAATCACATTTAACATCCATTTGAAATACTGGCCATTTTTTAGAAGCAACAAGTGCAAGAACCAGTCTTACAGAATCCATTTTTGCAACTAGGACAAAGGTTTCAGAATAATCAATTCCTTCAATTTGTGAAAAACCTTTAGCTACCAAGCGAGATTTGTGTTTGTCAATTTTTCTATCAGGTCCATACTTAGTTCTGTAAATTCATTTGCAGCAAACCATTTTCCTTCCTTTAGGTAGAGGGACTAGATCCCAAGTTTTATTTTTGATTAAGAAAGAAAATTCATTCTCCATGGCATCATCCCATTATTTTATACCAGTTTCTTCTTTGAAGGATTGAGGATCTATTGAAATAGACTGATAGACAAGACCAGAACCCATGGAGTTGCTCAATCTAGATGATGGAATATTTTGGATGTAAGGAGTGGCTTCTTGAACTATGGTGTAGGCCCATTTTGGCATTGTGGAAGGATTCATAGATGTGGTAGGACTCTGAGGAGGAGTTTGAATAATGGGATCCTCATGTTGGCCATCTATGTCAAGAGTGGTATCTTCACTATATTGGGGTTCAAATTTTGGAGATGGCTCGAGATAATTATTGTTGCAAGATGATTGAGAATATTTATAAGGCTCAAATGTTTCATAAAATTGAACATTTCTATGAAAAATACCTCATGAGGTGTGGGATCAAGGAGCCTATAGGATTTCATTTCCTCACAATAGCCAACAAAGATAATTTCCTTGATTTTTTTGTCTAGAGCCTTCCTCTTTTTATTTGGGATGTGTGCCCAAGCAGTACACCCAAAAACTAAAAAAAGAGACATCATTTTTGGAGCCAGTCCATGATTCTTCGAAATTCAAATGGCCAAGAGCTTTATGAGGTGTGCGGTTTTGAATATAGTTTGCACAGTTAATAGCTTCAGCCCAAAAAATTGTTGGAATATTTCTTGAGTGGAGCATACAGTTTTCCATTTCTTTTAAAGATCTATATTTTCTTTCTGCAATGCCATTTTGCGGAGGATTATGGGATATTGAATGTTGATGGATTATGCCATGATTTTATAGAAATTTGGAGAACTCATTACTAAAGTATTCCCCCCATTATATGTATGAATTTTCTTGATTTTGCAAGTTGTTGATTTACAGCTAAGGCTTTGAAGATTTTGAAGTGGGATAGCACATCATTTTTGTATTTTAGAAAGTAGACCCAACTTCTTTTTGAAAAATCATCAATGAAGGTCAAGGCATATTTTGCTCCTTTGAAAGAAGGCTCTAGGAAGACCATCAAGTCACTATGGATTAATTCTAGAGGGCATAAGCCCTTTTGAGAACTACTTGGGTGAAAAGGATCTTGATGTTGTTTTCCAAGAGCACATCCAGGACATACCCCTTCAATAGAAGAGACTTTTGGTAACCCTGTTACCATTTTATGAGTATTCAACTCTTTTAGATAGTTATAATTGAGATGTCCAAACCCTTCATGCCAAATTTTGCTTTCAAGATCTCCATGTGCAACAAAACAGGATACTTTATCTGAATTTTTGAATCCATTGAAGTGAAATAGGTGAGTGTTATCATCAATATTTCCTTTTGCTATGAGAGAGTGAGGTTCTTGAAATTCTCTTATTTCAACCCCTGTTGGTGAAAATAGAATTATTTTTCCCTTTGAATAAGTATAAATCTGATAGATGGATAGGAGATTTGCAGCTATATTTGGGACATAGAGAACATTATTTATATACCCACCAGCAATGGATATGACACCTTTTTCTTTGACAAGGATAAAATATGAGTCACCAACTTCTATGCTATAATTTGAGCTTGAGTATATTGAAGATAATGACTCATGTGAATAAGTCATATGATGAGTTACCCCTGAATCTAGAACCCAATATTTTGATGGAGTTTTTATATTTTTGCCTTGAACATTTAAGGCTTTCTCTATTTCCTTCTTGATGTCTATTTTTTGATCTTGTATTGTTGTCTCTAGTTGTTGTAGTCTTTTCCAACATTTATTTACATAATGCCCATTATTTTTGCAATGTGTACAAGTTATAGGGTGATGGATACTATTAATGCTTTTGATGAAGAGGGAGATATCTCATATTTTGCAAGTTTCATTTCCTCTCTAGTTAGCCTATCACAAAACTCCTCAAAAGAGGGCATTTTAAAACTTGTACCAAGTGCATCTTTTGTATACAAAAGGTGGTAGCAAAAATTTGAAACACTCCATTTAACTTAGAAAGAATAAGATAGATGCATTCTTATTCTATTTTATCCTTGCCATTGCCTTTTATTTGAGTGAGGACTTATTTAAATTTGGTGAGAAAGTCAATAATATTATTGAAGTCTTCAAGATATAATGTTGTTAACTCCGCCTCTAGCTGCATTGACCTCATTTTATCCACTTTACCAAACAAGTTCTTTAGTTTTTCCCAACTTTCAAATGGGGTTTTACATTCTGAAATGTGAAACCATAAGCTTTCATGAAAATTTGTGCTTATAATACCCATTGTTTCATACATCTTTCCCTTATGAACAAATTTTTCATATTCTTTTTCAAATTAAGGTTGCTTCTCTTCTGGCAAGTGTGTGAACCCTTTTTGAGAAATGAGATTTGATATTTTGGGCTTCCATGTGTGATATTTATGAGGGATGAGAGGATAAATTGTATTCATTTTACCAAAAAATATTGAAGAGAACCAATAATCCCACCTTTAACTTCAAGAACTATTGTAGGTTATTCATGATATATTCAATTTAAGTAGAGAGAGCAAGAATTTTTATGGAACAAGGTAGAAAAAAACCAGATCTTTATACCAAAATCTTCAATTTACCCATCCTTATGAGAGGGAAAATATAAGTAAATTTAGGAGTGATACGTGAAACATAGGCAAGGAAAGCAAGAATAATTTACCAAAACTTTATAGAACTTCTTAATGACTCGCCCTAACGTTAAGGAAACTATAGGTCAATAAGGAGATCGATACTTGTAATATAGGTGATTAAATTGAAGATATAGGTCAAAATTGGTGTTCTTATTAATTATGAGTGGTTTCTTTTGAGTGGGATATGTAATTTAGTGCTTCAATATTTATGAATTGTTCTTGAAAGAAGTGCAATAATGAAACATTAAATATTTTTAAGAGAGTGGGTCCAATTCCAATGTAGCAACCTATGCTAAGTATCACTTTGAAGTATTGCAGCAGAAGTAACATAGTAGATGGAAATAGTGCAGCATAAGGAGAGACTCTAAGATAGAAATTTTATGACACATGAAGAAGCCCCCCTTTAACCAAGCAACAAAATGGTGCTGAAAGAATGCACCAGACCCCCTTAAAAAGTATTTTTATTTAGGTTTTTACAAAGATATTATTCACTATATATTGCCTTTATAGATATAGGTAGAAAATAGTGATAGAAGCTCAAAAATTGTTATAATACTTCTCAAAAAAACTCCCAGAAAAAGATATCTTTATCACCAAAAATATCAGAAAAAATATTTGATGCCATACATCAAATTTCAGCTAAATGAGTGTGAGCTGAAAATATTGGGCCTTACTTAGAATGGCAGAGAGTGAGTTTGGCCAACGTTGATGGTTCTAAGAAGTCTCCAACTCAGAGTGCTTGTTTCCTTCTAATGTGCACAGAGTCAAAACCAGTAGCCATCAAAGTACATTGTGGGACAGCAGACTGATGCTCACGAACTCAAATCAAAATTAACATCTATAAACTTCTTTCGATAAAAATTTAAAAAACACTGAGGCATCTATAGAAGAAGGGAGCATAGTGAGGAATTTAACTTCTAGAGTATCTTGCGGATGATGTCTCATTTTAGGAAGGGAGTGCAGTGAAGTGTCTACACTTTGAGAGCCTCTCACGAATGACAATGAAGGAATGAGATCGAAGTCAAAGGTGTCTGCAGAAGAAGTGATCATAGTGATGAATTTTACACTTCCAGAGTCTCTCACGGATGATGTCTACTTTAAAGGGATCACAGTTGGTGTCCACACTTTGAGAGCCTTTCACGGATGATGATGATGAAGAAAATGCAGTGGTCTTCATTGAAGAGAGAGCACGGAGTCTCGCATCATAAAAATTCGTATCAATATTTAGGAGTATCCTTTCCTCTATAATCTCTTACACAAACAGATAAATCTTCACAAAATATAGGCATTTTTAAAAGCTTATGCCAAAAAACAAAGGAAATGGAGGAAATATATAGATGCACACACCTTTGAAAGCTTTATAAAAATAAATGAGAGAAGCTAGACATGTGGCGATTATGCACGATTTGATATCCCTTCAAATGAAATCGTACCATTTGAAAAAAGATATAGTAAGAGTGTTATAATCACAAACTCAACCTTCTTGATGTGGATAAGGAGTTGAACCCAATTTGATG
Source organism: Wollemia nobilis (assembly GCA_028583015.1). Taxonomy (NCBI): domain Eukaryota; kingdom Viridiplantae; phylum Streptophyta; class Pinopsida; order Araucariales; family Araucariaceae; genus Wollemia; species Wollemia nobilis. Next base: position 1,633,475 of record JAQPPZ010003072.1, read on the forward strand.
CACATAAAATTCAAACTTCAATCTGTTTTATCCTGAATAATCAAAAGTAAACAGTAGTTAGAGAAATTTTGCTGATGCATCATGAGTTAAAGCTTTGGTGATGGCTCTTGGATGAAAATTTGTGTCGATAGCTGAGAGTTGTGGGAGATAAGTTTACTACATTTTAGAATGGGCATGAGGAGTAAGCATCATGAGGAGAACCAAATTTTTAGCACAATAGTGCCAACCAGAGAGAGGGATCGTCAATCGAAGCAGGGAGCGCCAATCGAAACCAAGGAGCAAGAACTCTTATACTATTGAAGCAACGCTCAACCTGTGCCACGAAACAGAAGATTTCCAAAAAAATAGCAATAGGAAGACAAATTCCTATGCATCGACGTTATGCCTAAAGTAATTTTAAAATATTAAAATTCTAAAGAAGACCGACTGTCATTTTTTTAACATTCTACTAAAATTGACCTCAAGGAAGTAAAAAATGCTAATTTTTGTTGACAAAAAACTTAGCAAAAAAATATTAATGGATAAAAAAAATATGACTACTCTATAATTTTTCAAGCAAGTCAAGCTAGTCAAAAACTATCCAAAAGAGGAGGGAACCAGATCTATGAAATGGCATCGTCTCCAAGCACAAAATGCTACAATGAACCAACTCCTAGAACCTTCAAGAGAGAATGCTTGCAAAATCTATTGTGCTCTAGTACCATGTTAGAATTTCCCAAAAATAGATATGCAAAGCATTACACAAAATATGAAGAGAAGAGTAGAAATGATTAGTTATTCTATGGATCAACTTTGTATAAATAGCAAAGTTAATTATTGAGAGTTGTTGGATTACAACAACTCAATAAATCTGAACTAGTTTAAACTGAGAGTTCACCTGACTCATGGAAGAGTGGTAACTCAAGTAAGTCTATCCTAGTAGAACTTAAGAGAATAAATATATATTCTAACAGTATTTTCATCATTCCCAGTTGTAGACATTTTTCCAACTTTATCCCCTACTATTTTATTGGCATGTATCCTTTCCAGTGCCTCTATTTCTTCTACTATGGTTGCAATTTTACTCTATTTTATTTTCTCAAATATAATATCAAGAATTTTATTTGAAAATTGTTGCTCCTCAAAGACTAAAGCTCTTTGTTGATCATTTATGGCATAGATATCAGGATCTTCTTCAAATTCAACTTCTCTAACTTCATCTTCTTGACATTAACATAAATTAATTTTGATTTCTTCATCGAACTGATCATTGAGGTCTATGTTGGAGTGTAAACTTGATTAGATGTCACAATTAGCAAAATTATGTGGTGCATCACATATGAAACAATAGAAATAAAATTTTATAGCTATATTGGTAGATGGAATAGGGTTAGGGATGACATCTAATTCTTTTTGAACTTATTATCCCTTCCAATTATTACCACCATTCCTATTCTTATTGTTTTTATCAGAACCATTATTATTCCAATTTCTATTGTAGTTTCTCCTGAAATAAAGTCTGTTGTTACCTATAATTTTATTCTCTCCTTGAGGTTGCAAAGATTCAACATTATATCCTTTTTCTCTTTCTATTCTAGCCAATCTATTACTCATAGTATTGAACATTTCAGTCATTGAACTTGGTTGGCTAGTTATCTTATCCATAGGATCTTGCTCTGTCTTCTTAAGGATAGTGAACCCTACTTTTTTGGGTTTCTTATCAGGAATATTAGGCTCTAAAGAATATGGCTTCATCTTTCCACTATAAATCATATTCCTTTCTATTTAAATAGCATTATCCATGCACTCATCAATGGTGTTTACTTGTTCTTGCCTTAATTCATAATTGAATTCCCTAGGTAAAGCATTCTTATAGAAGCAAATAGATTAACTATCATTAGGTCTTTAATCCAATAGGGGTTATTTTTGATCTTGATGAACCTTGTGCTAAAATATTCTATTGGTTCATTCTCTTTCTTTTCATAGTAGTCAATTTTATTAACAAATATTGTTCATTATTCTTCTCTCTGTACTTTCTTAGGAATGCGTGTTCCATGGTATGGAAACTTGCGATAGAACCATATGTGAGTCTATTAAACCATTCATGAACATCCTTATCTAAATTCTAAAGGAACAATCTGAGGACTACATCTTCATCATCTACTTCTAGACTATCCATGGCATACAAAAAATCCCTATTATGGTCATCACCTATTATAGCAGTATTTCCTTAGAATTTTGGTAAATACTTACTATATTTACCAAGGAGAGGGTTTACATTTTGGGGTAGGATAAATGGTCTATATCTATTGGTTCTTCATTGATTGAAATTCTAATTTAATGGTGGATTAGCATTAGGAGTTATCATATTTGCTATTGGGGTGCTAGGGATAGCTAAAGGACTAATGTTGGTTTTAGTATTAGAAGAGATCTGACTTAAATTTGGACTAATAGAATTTAATAATACAAATGGATTGCTATGATATTTGAAAAATATCTCTATATTTGGCAGTTTGGAATGCAGATCTTTATCACTTATTATGGATGCCAAATCAAGTTCCTTTTTCTTTTTTCAAGATTTAAATTTTGGGTATTATCAAGTCAGAGTCTCTAGCACAAATGTTCAAAAAAAAATAGAATCACTCACTGGCCAAGATTGCTCAACTTAGTATCTCTTAATTATCATGAATTTTACTCAAGGGATAAAATGGATTGTGGTTTAATAATGGTAGGAAAACCCTAAAGATAGACAAAACCCATGACTATTGGTTTTTGAATTTTGAAAATTTAAAATAGGGAAGAAAACCTAAGAAAAAATGAAAAACAAATTTAAACTTCCTAGTGTCATTGTAATTCATTCATTTCTTGACAACAATACCAAAAATTGTTGGATAAAATTTGTGCATCCTTTAGATATTGTCACATAGTAGAATTTTTGAATCCAATCAACACTGACTCTGGTGGATCCACCTCTTTAACTCATGAAAGAATTATATGATGACTTTTGACAGGTTGAGTTAGGTATGGAAAGCCTAAACAGATTTTATGCTATAATTCAATTATGCTTAACCATATAACAAAATAAATGTAAAGCATTTATTATTTTATCAAGATCTACAAAATCCATTAATTAAAACCCTATCAGTAGACTAGTGCCTTGTCCATTGTGCAATTGTAGCAAAGATATCAATGATTTAGTGAGAAAGAAAGAAAGGGAAAGAAAAATTGGGTTAATTATATCCATTCAAATGATATAATAGTTATAATTAATTATCCAGTAAAAGAATTGTCATTTACACATTCAAATAATGTAAAACGACCTAGTATACCTTTGGAAAAAATTGGCTATGCAAAACTTGATTCTTCTTTGTCTACTGCAACTCTTATTTATAACTTGAAGTTAGCTCATTATTTTGTATCTGCATTCAACTAGTACCTCCATCTGGCTTCATCTTTGTGTTGATCTCTATGGTGGACTATAGCTAAATTATAGTTGTTTTACCCAAAACCTTACATCTAGCTACTTCTCAACCTCTGGATTTTTATAATGCAGTACAATTGTATTGGATCAAAGCCCTGCAATTGGTATGTTTTCAACCCATTACCCTATTCCCTTAATGCTTTATCATTTTCTACGGTAGGCCCCATCTTATCTTTGTTTTGACTGGCTTTTTCACTCTTATCTTTTCGTTCGTGCTCTGGCTAACTTATCACAATAATGCTAGCCATTCCATCCTAAACTTCATAATGAAAAGAAGTAGAAAATATGATTGTATACATCACTTACAAGGCTTTATTTTGTGACTTTTAATTGAATGATTATTTTTTTGAGAAATTTTGGTTAATGACTTAGCCTTTTCAGAAAAGTCATTAAGTTATTTACCTAATTTATTTTTGTCATTTACATCACACTCAAAATATTGTATTATTTTTGCTATTATACTATCAAAATTATTTGTATCTAAAAAATCTTGAAGTACAATTCATGTCTACCTTATTCTATTATCCATTTCTTCTTCCCAATGCTCCATTTCTTTGAGGAAGGCTTCCTAGTTTGATCTTTGTTGAAGGTGCATGGATACTCTAGTGAATTCCAACTTACATTCATTTATTATCCCTTCTTGGTTGGTCACATGTTTGCTACATATTTGTGAATATTTTTCTTCATATTTTTCAAAGATATTATGCACTGCTGCTACTTTGGTATCTGCATCTTCTAGCAAGATTTTTATACTTTGTGTTGTAATAACAATGTCAGTAATATTTTGAAGAACTTTTATTACTGTCTCCATTTTAGCTTTGATTCTAGAATATACCTTTGCTTTATATACCTACAATGCAGCACTACCAAATTTTTTTATTGCCATGCAGGACTCTACTTCCTGAGTTGTACCTTGAGAAAGCAAATGAGGAGTAATTGCTTTAAGTTCTTTGATTTTGACCTGCAACATCTCTATTTTTGCTCGTAAATATTGATTATCCTTTTGTATTTCTCTTATTGTCTATACTTGAATCTTATTTCGTTATTCACTGATGGTAAATGGATCCCCTGTAACTTGTACTTGTGGCTCTCCTTCTCCCTAGCTGATTTGAACTAATTTTATTTTTGTTGGCATAGAGATTGATACAGTTGTGGATGGCCCTTTTGGAATCTAAATATTTGGTTGTTCAACTATATATTGGATATCCTTGGGGTCTCTCCCTTCATTGATTGCTTGGATTTGCCCTTCTTCAATGGGATAAAAAGGGATAACCTCCTCTGTTCTTACTAGGGTAAGACTTTTTAGGGCTTCTGAAGAAGAGGATGTTTCAAGTTTGGCCCTCTTATACTCTGGGGATTTGGTTGGGCTTGGTACCTTTACTTGATGCCTCCTAATTAAATTTTATAATCCATTGATTGCCTAGATTCTTTGTTGTATCAATTAAGATATTTGTATTTCCTTGTTATTTACTACCAGAGCTTTGGGTATGACCTTGGGCATATGCAATACCAATTGTAGCTTACTTTCATAAAATATTTTTGATTTGGAAGGATCCAAGGTAGTTGATTGAATTTTTGTAGAGGAAGTAGGGATAACTTCTTTGCATGTCATATTGAATTAATTGAGTGAGCTAAGATACTTCTGCTATTACTTCAGTTAGACCGATAGTGTCCACTAAAATTTCTATTTGTTTGAACTCTTGATTGATAGCTTCAAGAACAATATCTTCGAGTTCTTCTAGATGAACTATAGGGATAAGTGGAGCAATGACTTCAACTAAACCTATTTTTAATATTACCAATTCATTGGGGTAATTCTTACTGTATTCAATTTGAGTATGAGCTCTTTGATCCTTTGGGTAATTCTTTTGTACATCCTCAAGACTTACCATCCTTAATGACTTTAATAAGGTCATCTTCAAACAAGTCAGCTATGTGACTAACCCAAGCATATTGTACTACCAATATTGAGAGCTGGTAGGCTCCCTCAGGATCATAAGATCTCCAAGTGAGCTCTAAAAAGCCATAATTATCCATCTTCCATATTGCACTCAACATACTTGGGAAACCCTTATAGACGTATTGGCCAAGTCTATAAAGAACTTCAAGCCAAGAGATCTTTCCTTTTTTTCTTGTCCAACCTTGTTTTGGCTTCTTCGATGGTCTGTCTAGTAATCTCTAGGGTAGCTATGAACATTGGGTAGTATTTAGGGAGCATGTTTAGAGGTATTTTGGCTCCATAAAGCGTTATGTAGGAAAAATACTCTATAGGAAATTAATCTCCTATATATTTTTCATGTAGAAATATTGCTATACCAGAGCCCATTCTGGCTAGGGGATGTCCATAGAGTAATTTATGGATGGCTAGGAGAAAATACTAAAAAAAATGGGCATGACTAGACTCTCCTTCATGTATCCAAGGGGGCCTATCTTGCACATCGGTAGCATCTATAACTCCCTAATATTTAGGTCTATATTTATCAATATGTCTTACTAATAGATGAATAATAATTAAGAAATATGAAAATGGGAGCATTTGTTCCCATCCTTCTATGATCGCTTGTTGAAGTGCTACCAGTTCCTTGTGCATTTTCCTATATATGAATTCTTCCCATCTATACATTGGGATTTCAAAAATTCTATTATATTGGAGAATTAAGATGCATGAAGAATCATCTAGTCATATCCTTCTAAATTTGTTGACAGCAATCTTAAGAACAGGTTGCCTATTGATATTTCTAACTATATAGGTGGTCTTGTCATAAGCCATTGCTAGCCAAGATAGTAGGTCTAAAGAATAGTACACCCTTGGGCACATAATCTTTCTTAAATTTATAGTCTACCTATTGTAGTAAGGTCTAGGATTGTTATGTGCATGTTGTGCCCTTTTAAATAGTCCTTTAAGTAGATTTGGGTACCTTTGGTAATCTTCCTCAAACTTTTCAAAACTAAAAATTGTTGTGTCTTCTACCTCCCACTATTTTTCATGAGTGATTTTTCTATCAACCCCAAAATTCCTTAAGAATTCTTTTGCATCTTTAGCAGAAGCTTTCCCCAGTGTTGATTTATATGGCTTGGCCTATGTGAGCTTCTTAATACTGGCTACAGTTCCTTTGAGGGTGCTTTATAGGGTACTTGAGGAAGCCATTATTATTATTAAATTCTTCTAAAATCACTTTACAAGCTTTTCCAAGTACTTAGAAAATCAAATTATCAACGCAATCATCCCTTAATCTTCTGCAAATACTTAACATAAGTGAATTTTAATGATTTAGGGCAAGGATTTATAGCATTATGGGGAGATATTTTGCATGCTTAGCTTTAATAATCACCAACTATATTTTGTGCTTTTACCACCCCATGATTGCCACATTACCTTCCATAATCGTATAACCTGTAGTGTTTTCCTAATTTATTGTTAATCTAAAACCTTTGATGTAGGGAGTAGTCTTAATATGAGTCGTAGATTGATTTTGAATTCATTTTAAAACATGTGCTCATTTATTATTTGATCTTGTGTGGAGATCTTATGCCAATATTAACCGCACAACTATATGACAATCAAATATGTCCCTTTTAAAATATTATCTAGCGATCAATATGTCCCTTTTAAAATATTATCTAGCGATCCATAGAATGGTGTGCTTTTATCTATAGTTATCAAAAGGACCTTTTTGTTTTTATGTTTCTAGAGTTGGATTAATGCTCACCCTTTTTTTTAGCACATGAAACTTTTGTGGTCCATAGATATTGACTCAAGAAATCCTATTCATCAATTACCTCAAATAATAAAAAATAAAACTAAGAAAATCATGATTATTTTACCTAATGAACCATAACCATGGATTCAGGCTTGGACAAACATAGGCCACTCATTTTCTATTGATGCCAGTTAACTATGCGATACTTTACCATTAAAGGGGCACCATGTTTTATTTTTGTAAGTCATAGATCCTTCTTCATATAATTGCGGACTGTTTATTTTATTTATCTTTTACTATAGACCATTTATTTATTTTTTATTTTTTTGCATGTGCCTTGATGCTTTCTATGTTTCCCATCGATAGTTATATAATCTAGAGGTCTTGGAAGAATGCAAATTGTCCATTCTCCTTATAGCATATTTCGCTAAGCGATGCAGACCACATATTCCTCTAACAGCAGGATGAATTTTGTCATTACCTATTAGCTAATACACATTGTAGATCTTTCACAGATTGATGTAAAACATCCATTTTTTTACTTACGATGATTTTTTGTTGATTCTAGTCAAAGTATTAAGACGCTAATATTTGATTTATATAGACCATAGAGTTTTCTCTAGATTAATGTGATGTGTTTATCTTCTTTTAAGTTGTATGTATGATAAGTTCTCTAGTTGATCTTGTTGAGTGGAAGTTACATGGCACATCATAAGTCAAGAAGACTTTTTGATAGAAGCAATAAATTTATCTTATAAGGAAATATGAGACAAAAAGGATTTTAGCAGGCATAATGAATTGGACCAAATGTTTTGGATTTTATGGAAATAATTTTGACTACACACAGATCATTCTTATGATCTGACAAGATTAATGTAGGTCATATATTTTTTTAAGAGTATTGTGGGGTGGAAGACTTTAAACTGAAGGAATATTTTGGCAATTAGGATTTGTTATTAATACTAGGGTGCATGCAGGTCGTAGGTTTTAATGGAATCTAGTAGATCTATAAGAAAAATACCCTCTTTGAAAAGTAAATGGAGATATGGCATGAAGAATTTATAAAGGCTTAGATTAACTGTAGACACATGGATTGATGTGGACCGTTGGTAATGTCGAGATATTTTTGACTTATCATTAAAGGGAGTAACATTGGATAGCTTGGGTGGATTTTAATTGCGTGGGCTAATGCGATCCATAGGAGATGAAGAAATGTGTAAGATAATTAACAAAAAGGGGTACCAAAAGAGATAAACCATTGACTTTGACTTGAATACTTATATTAAAACAATTAGACTTAGGATATTTTGTTGATCGAACATTATTCAAAGTAAAGACAAGGACTTTAGACAAACATAACAATTTGATTAATCAAATATGATAAGTGGATATGGAGGTTTAAGACATAAAGACATCACATAGGAAAATAAATGATACGACTAATATTAGGACTATTATAGACTTGAAAGGAAAATATCCAATTTGAAATAAATTAATCTTCAAGGACCATAGACGTATATGGTATTTTAGACTTAACCTACACACATAGTAATAAGATGGTTTAGGCATATGAACCCTTATTATTAGGTAATTTTTGAAAGAAAAAATATAAATACATCACAAGGTGAGTGTTGTTCTTTTGAGGGGTCATTCTGTGTATATGATTTAAAGTTTAAGTTTCACCAATAATAAAGGATTTAATATTTTGTTAATTTTGACCAAGAGCTCTAGAAGGGAAAACTAGGGCATTGGTTGGGTAGATGAAGCACTTTCTAGTTGCTACAAAATAAAATACAAGAATGCTACTCTAGGATGGCCCAATGGTGATGCGTACAAATCCTCTCTTAGATAGACAAAGTTCATTTGTAGATTTGTTGAAGAGAAAATCTCCAACAGAGACTAGAAAAGCACAAAAAATTGCACTATAAATGCTTTTTACGGTTGCTAGAAAAATATCATCTCCAAGAGTCAATGGATGCTTATCACTATTAGAATCATGGTCAAATATTTCCATTTAATAGAGTATAGTAGAAAAAATTATCTTATATAGAGCCAATCATGATAACTCTCTCAGGCCCAACCCTAAAGTGGTTTAATCATCTGTTGAGGCACAACTTTCATAGCTTTGAGTAGCTAGAAAATGCATTCCTAGAATGCTTTTCATTTGGCATGAGGAAGAGTGCTAATGTGACTGGCTTGTCTAATCTTAGACAATTTGAAAATGATCTAGTCATAAACTATGGCAACAGATGGAGGAAGGTGATGTCAAAATTACTTTTCACTTCACCTATGATAGAACTAACTCAAATGTTCATGAGAAGTTGTTCAAAGCAAATTTTACTTCTCCTACAATTGCAAAAATATCAAAAATTCTAGGAGGCTTTGGTTTTGGCCAAATTCATAGAGGATATTAAAGACGTGAAATTTACTACACCGCTTTCAGGGCATTTCATTGCAATGTAAAGCATCTATGAAGCATTCAAGGGAAATAACACATAAACTTGTAATCTATCAAAATGAAGCAAATGAATAACCAAATGGTGGATTTCTCCTTATATTTAATCAATGTATAGCTTCAAATATGCAATTACAAATATCCCCTTGAGGGCTTTTACAAATTGATACAATTTCCATTACAATGTTCAAGGGATCTAGTCCCTTGAAAGGGGCCTCAAAGAGGTGTAAACTATGGTTGTTGATGTAAATATCGCATCTCACAATTGAGACCTATACTTAACCTATTTTTCTGGTCTTCTTAGCTCCTTCCTTCTACGTATAATACCTGCACCTACACACAAGGGACTAAAATGGGGTTAATAGCACCTATTTCATAAAAGGATGAAAGCCTTGAAAACATAGCAAAAGAGGCATATACTATGACTAAAAAAAGCAATCTACATATACAAAAACCAATATACAATAATCATATGCATATTATAATATGATCTAAATACAAACAAGCAACTTTGAAGGTAATATTAAAGGTGCTTAACTGCTGGTCATCTTGTGGTGAGCCAGATGGACCTGCAACATTGGGGATCACCAAACTGACATCAAAACTCCTCCAAACTGCCTAAAATTTGGGCCATAGGTTCCTCTAGACATTCCTAAGGGTACTATGGATGAATTTCTCTAAAATTCCATCCTATTTTGAGGTCATCCCGGGGTGTGCCATGGGTAGACTGTTGGTCGTCCCCAGGTGGGGCGATCACAAAACTACCTTAGTTTTATCACCTATGGCCATGGGAATTGGTCCAAAAGTGGTATGGGGTGTTGTCGACATATGGGGCCAAAGAATATTCCAATTTTACTGGTTTGGATTTGGTGGTTTGAGCCTATTTTCCCCTAAAATCACCTTCGGATGAAGAGGGTTTCAAGGCCAAGGCAAAGGCATGTTTGGTTTACAAAATGTGGGATATGATTTGGGCAGCACTTCGTTGCTCTATTATCCAAATTCTCCTCCTTTGAAAATGGGAGTTTGGAGCTCCTTTTATAGCCCAAGAGGGCACTTAGGGAAAAATAGCATCTTTGCCATGCGAGGCAGGTGGTGCCATGTGTCCTAATCATGTCATGGCATGATTGGGAGAAGGTTACCCATTTGGGTGCTCCCAATCAACTGTCCTACTATCCATCAATAGGTCCCCAATCAATATGGGGTGATTGGACGTGCTAATGGCAGTCTTGGATTGCCATTTAGCACATCCTTTAACTTTTTCAAAGGTCCAATTAGGGGTTGTCCCACCCAGGGATGGTTGTTGATGGTCATCCCTAGGTGGGATGGTCACCAACTATGATCGTCCCTAGGTGGAACGACCACCAATAGGAGCCCCAAAACTGTCCTAAATTGCTAGGAACCCTCCAAACTAATTTTTGGAGGCTTTTGGAAACATTTTGCTAGCCTATAGGGGTGCCTAATAAGGCCATATGTTATCGATAAGAGGGCATATATAATGCACTAATAGTCTTATCCGATTTACATGATTTAGGTGTCTACAAATACCCCATTTTTTGGATGCGCAATGTGAAACATAGCATTGAGCAAAAATAGATCACTAAATCATAGAATGATCAAGGTTGTTCATTAACCTAATAAAATTTGGATGCCTTCATTGTGGAAAATCATACATTCTTGGAATCCTTTCTATTGACATAGTCGAAGGATCGATTGCAGGTATACCTTTCAGTTGTGTTGTAGTAACAGTCTTATGGGGCTTAGGGCATACTAGGTCTTGGTGCCTTGTATTCTTGTAAAATTTTACATGGGTCAATTCATAAGGTTTCAAGGAGGTCAAGCCTATTTAATTTTCTTCTTATGTTGTTTCTTTGCCCCAGCATGAGCTTGCAAATTTATCTCTAGCCAAGATTCTTTTGAATGTATGGAATTTACACTTCTGAATGTTTTAATGTTTGATTTGATTTATGAATTCATTATGATGACTACCCCCTCAAGTGATGATTTTATGAGGGTATTACAAATGCTAAATTGATGAGTCACTTGACACATATGACTTAATTAGGGTAACTCTTTATTTTACCCATGGTACTATATACCTGTTCGGAGGTGATTTTTGGTTGTTTTGATGAATAGTTTTGGAAGCAAAAGGCCCAATATCTCATTCTTGTAGGGTAGTACACCCATGGAGGCATTCTTTGGGACTAAAATAGAGTCTTTTTATGCATCCAAAATTATTATAGGTTCAATCTAGATCCCTCTCATTTTCTTGCCCAATCTGCCTTGTTTTTGGTGGTTTTTTGGCCCATTTTTTGATATTTTTGATGTTTTTAAGTGAAATTTTCTTGTGACCATCCTAGGGGGAGATGATAGCAGTATTTTTGAGTTTCCCATGGTGGTACAGCCAGCAAAAATTATGCTCATCCCACCCAGGAGCGGTCGGCTTCTTTTGGAGCTATAAAAGGCCAAAAAGTGCCATTTTAGCTCATTTGTGTAACTTTCTTGGAGAAGTTAGAGAGGATAGGATGTAGGAGAGAGTTTTCTAAAGATTAGTGCTACAAAAATATCAACCCACAACATGATCCAACCAGCGGACGCATCGGGCGGTGGAGCCAATGTGAAACGGGTATGGATTACATGCTTCCTCTGCCCTATTTTATTGATTTTTTGCAATTTCTGCTCTAATTTCATGACTACAGCCACACCCATGATTTAAGAAACCTATTAGGACTTAAATACATAAAATTTAACCTTATTCATGCTTTATTTGCAAAAAAAATAGGGTTAAAAAATATTTTTTGTGTTTTTTAATGTTTTTAGGGCATTTTTAAGGGTCAAATTGCCCCTATTTTACCCCTGCTTGGGGACCGTACCTATGAGGGACATTTACTAGTGGTCATACCTTGGTGGGAAAGCTATAAAATTAGGGGCCTTCCCTGGGTGGGACGGCCAAAAACTTTGCCAAAAAATGCCCTTTTTTATGTGTTTTTTTAGTGTTTTTATAGCAAAATTTGCATTTTTAGGGCCTGTTTGACACCCTGATTTGCATGAGCAGATAATTAGGATTTGGTATAGGGTGCCAAGTCTCTTTCAGGTCACTAGAGACCATTTTACTACTGCATACTGGTGTTGACTTGATGCCATCGATCTGAAGCAAGTTACGCAATTAGATCCCGTGGTGGGAGATCGTGCCTATCTAACTGCTTTGATAGACCTATGGGACCCTCGCACTAATAGTGACACTAGAGGACATCTATCGATAGTGAAACTAGAGGACATATATTGAATACTATGTATTCCTATAGAGGGGTTCCAGATAATATCTTCTTCGATGGAGCGACGGGAGGTCATAGTGTGGAGGTACTTCGACGCGTGCTGAGAGGATGTCCTGACTGATATGATTAGTGGAGGGATTTTAGTGTCTAGATGGTACCAAGAGGGTGCACTTGGCATTAGGCACACTTTTTTGATGACCTTTATCAGCAACATGCTACTACTCGACCCTTTAGGATCTAGGTTCCCATGGAACCTAATAGAACTTGTCTTTACTCTAGTTGACTACACAGAGGAGGAGTCGATTGTGATGGCTTGGGATCCTAATTTATTGGCATAGTTATACGGTGACCTATATGAGATCCACTCTCATGGGAAAAAGGGTTTGGGCTATATCTATCTACTATAGTCTTGTGCTTGGCAGCATATTGTGGTGGAGATACCACGGGAACTACTGTGGACCACTCGAGCAGAGTTACCAGATAGGGAGATTGGCTATGGAGAGCTATGGATGAGGTCGCATGAGTCAGGGCATAGCCAATGCTATGCTTAGGAGGTAGAGCACTATGCAGAGGCTTTTGCATGTCTTAAGGCAATAGATATCGAATGGAGACCCTACAGGGATTGTCCTATCTGGGATGAGGCTTCGACACATCTACGTCGAGTTTGGTGAGGTAGGTGGTTGATAGGGCGACATGGCACAGAGCGAGAGTACTTCTATTATGATTATGTGCTATAATAGTTCAGGCTATGCCAGGTATTTCTCGATGATCCAATGGTCTATCATCATCGTGGGGATGAGAAGACTCTAGAATGGCCTGTGGTAGAGGAGTTGGGAGATGAGTGGGATTATAAGGTGGCATTATCATATTTATATGATGGTGGGCACTATAGAGGAGTATGACGCGTGGTGGGTCATGCAAAAGTGGTGAGGGGAGCGACCACTAGGAGGGGATGTAGCTACAAGGGTAGCGGATGTAGATAAGGGTGCTCTAGATGAGGAGGGTTTCGATGAGTCTCCAGATGATGAGGATGCGAACATAGGTGAGCGAGTTATGTGTCAATATGTGTTAGTGGATAGGATGGAGTCGATATATGTATAGGATCCAGTTGGATTTGATGAGGGAGACTTGGGAGATCAGGATCTATAGGCAGAGTTAGTAGCATGAGATGCTAGGATCATAGAGTTGTAGAGTGATTGGTCTTTACTATAGGCACAGGTGCAGAGTGCATAGGAGGAGATGGAGAGGTAGGCAACAGTGATAGCTACATTTCAAGCATAGGTCGATAGATAGGGCCCTAGCCATGGGGAGTACAATAATGGTGAGCTAGCCAGGATGTAGGAGGAGATAGCACATCTCTAGGGTTTGGTAGTGACCTATCAGATTAGGTTTCAAGAGGAGCACACCTACATGGATATGATGGAGGATGATATAGTTCATTGTAAGGGGTGCATACCAGATCGAACATTAGCTATTGGATCACAGTGTAGCCAGGGGAGTAGGATGGGATACTCATATGCTTGGATGAGGGCTTTGAGTACTTCTCGAAGGATGGAGATATCTAGAGGCAACAGATCATATGGGAGTAGGTCGAGGAGCTCACGACGGACTCATACTAAGAGCAGAGGAGAGATTCAAGGTACCGGTCCTGCGTGACCATGGTCAGCGGACTCTGATGGTTCTTTTTGGTTTTTTGGATTGTGAAGTCGGATGACTCACTTTTATTGTAGCCTATGGGTAGTTTATGGACTATGATGTTGCTTTCAGCTTTTACATATATGGACATATATATATATATATATATATATATATATATGACTTAGCTTTGATCATTATGTCATTTGACTACTTTATGATATGAATGCAATTTTATATTTGCTATATGATGTTATGATAGATTTCTAACATGGATGCATGTATTTATCCGATGATGTGATTTGATGATATGTAGATGTGGATGTTTCATTTTATATGCTTTTGTAAATTAAAAGGTATGCATAATATAGTTAGTGGTCGTCTAAATATTATTGCTAATATTTAACCGGTATCTATCCTAGATCATGAATACCACTTAATAAACAAAAGTTTTAAATGTGTATTATTGAAAGTAATGATTGATTAGATTTAATTTTTGTATGATGGATTTACAATGACTATTTGACGCATTATATGCTAGCACCATAGACTATACAAAATGTATCTTGATTATTTTCATGTTATTATAACACTTTATTTGATGGACATTGTAATTTTGACAAACATGTGACAACATGATGTAAAATGGAATGGATAATGTAATGTGATATGATTTTATTTAATAGTTTTTAAGAGACTCAAACACTCTAGTTACCTAATCAAAATTCATATACTAACTATACAATATATTTTGACAAAGTATGCACCTACTAAGATAACCAAGATAATCAATATCCATGTGTGTGCATGTGAGTTCATTGCCATGATAACACATAAGATTACCCTAGTGCAAATGGGATTTATTCAGCCCATCGGCACTAGAGATCATTTTGTGAGTCTCATTATCCTGAGTTTCGTACTTAGTTGGATTAGGCCACTATATAACCTAGGTTACAACAAGCTAGCTCATCCACATTCAAACATTGGTCTATACATAAACAAGTTGCTTAAGTGATAGACATAACGTTATGCGAGAGGCCACCGCCATTGACAAGTAGGCTATCCACAAAACTTATAATAAGGATCACCTTATAGTTCTATGATGCTAAGAATTCCAGGGATTCAAGTTCTGGATTCCCTACCTTTCTTTGACTTTCTCAAGGGAATTGCTCATTTTAATTTTTTGAGCAAGGGATTGTAATAGTGGTGAGAACCACTGTTTATTTTTGCTTTTCCTAGTGATAATAATCATTGTTTATTTATGCATATACGGGAGTGAGAATAATCATTATTTTCTTTGGAATATTTCTTTGAGATATTTGCCCCAGTGTAGGGCAATGTATGTTTTCAATACTGGGGGGTAATAATCATTACTGATTTTCTTTCTTTGGGATACTTACCCCAGTGTAGGGTAAGGGATTTTGGGTAAGGAGTAACTTGTCCTTTTGTCAATTCTCAGCATATTTGAACCATTCGCACAGGGGGATGAGCAAGATAACCTTTTCGCTTGAAAGTAACCTAGACTACTTCATAGTTTTCATATTTCCTTGCGCTAGACTTGGATTTTTAATGTGAAAAATGTGTTGGGATTTTGATGTATACCAAGCATTATCTAAGTAGGATTATACCTTCTAAAAATTGTGCTATATTTCTACAAAATCTGATAAGACAACTAGATATGGCTAAGTGACCGAAAACTTTAATTATGTTTTACTAACAGTGGCTAAGTGATGAAAAATAGACATATAATGTAAATGGTATATGTAATATACTGTATTATACACAGGTGGTAATATTAACTCATAACAACAATGATTTAAATAGATGCCTAGTGTACAGACCTAGTTCTAGACATATATGATCAATTTGGAATGATGCATAATGCAATGATGAGTATGCCTAATGCACCTATGATTATAATGCAAGTGATGAAAAATGCAATACAATGCAATATTTTTGTATTTTGATGATTTTCATGATTTTTTTTTTTTTGTAATTTTGGTATATATATATATATGTACAAGTTGACCAATGGGCTTAATGAATGCCATTGGAGATTTTTGGGTGACCAAAGGGCTTATAGATGCCTTTGGAGCATTTAGGTTTGACCTAGATATTTGTAAACTGCCTAGGAGCATTTTAGCTTTGTTGGAAATAAAGCTAGTAAAAGGAGTACAAAGGAGTAAAAAGGTGTAAAAAATTATTTCAACTGTAAGCTTTGGATCTTATCACTTTTACCTCCTTAGACGGCAGCTGACTGGGCAGGTAGGTTGACTTGGACGGCAGCTGACTGGGCAGATTGGACGGCAAGGGCGACAAGGCGAACCAATTCTATTTCTCTTTCACTTTTCCTCCCTATTTATCCTATTTTCCTAACTTTCCTATATTCCCTAAAGTCGTTTGGATTTACCATTATAAATACCATTGTAATCTCAATTTTCTAAGGTTCAATATATATTGTTTTCTATTCACTCCAAATTTTTCTATCACAAACCACATTTGGTATTAGAGTCGAAGTCAAGAGGGCATGAGGATTGATGCGATGGAGGCCCGAGGATCGAGGTGAGAGAAGCCCATAGTACACAGCCCAAAGCAAGGTCAAGGTGGGGTCCACAACACGTAGCTCAAGGTGATAGAAGCCCAAAGTACATGGATCGATGCAAAGTCTATAGAAGGCCAGCACAACAAGCATGTAGAGACATGAGCAATGCAGGAGGACCTATCACAAAGCAACACATGGCGAGATGAGGACGACTCAGGAGCTGACGCGGACAGACACATGGCACAAGGAGGAGGAGAAACGTGGCAACAAAGGGAGCAACATGGTGAGGAGAGGTTGGTCAAAATAAGGCAAAAGGAGCGATCATTGATTTCTCGAAGGCAATCGCTTCATTACTCGCCCGTCCAGGGTTATAAACCCTATTTTTGCCTCCGTCCTGCTCAATGTGGGACAAAAGAATTTCATTTTTTTATTAAAATCATCATCCACTACATTTCAAATAGAAAATATTCCTCCTTCATACCCAGTCGTGGGTGTAGCTCGAGCGGCTAAGGAGGAGCACTTGTGAGTAGGGTGTCTCGGGTTCGAATCCCACCAGGCACATTTTTAGTTTGTTTTTTTTTAATCTCCGGGAAGCACAAGCTAGAAAAGGATCACGGATCCTTTATGTTTCAAATAGACACCATGGTGCATTGGTCAAAATTTTTGTGACAGTCAAGAGGTCACGGGTTCGAATGGGCTAGAGGATAAATTTTATTAAAAAAAAATTATCATTTAAACTTTAGAATATTTAAAATTATTAAATATTAATTTAATAAAATTAAAACTAATTTATAATTATTTTAAAACTTAGGTTTTTAATAATTATAAAGTTATTTTTTATTAAATATGAATATTTAATTTTTTTATTAAGTTTAAATTTTAAAAAATTTATTGTAAAAGCCCTAGAGGCTTGATATTGTCAATTATTGAAGCCTTGTAAATTTCACATTTTGTGAAAATTTCAGAGATTGTAAAAGAGGTTAAAACTTTCCTAAGAGGAAAGAGTGTGTAATAAGCCTAAGAGGCTTAGTTTTTTTTGTAAAGGGCATTGATGATAAGACCGAATGGTTGTTATCATGCCTTATGTGCAATTCTAGCAAGAGAAGGTGTAGAAAGGTTTGATGAAAAGGTAAGAGGTTATGGACTCAACATTGTGTTTAGTCAACTCCAAAATGCAGTAATCACACATCAAAGGCATACTGACTCGGGGTATGAAGCGGATTTTGAAGTTAACTCATTCAGGAGTCAATTTGAACAATCAAAATCCATACAAGCTGCACCACAAGAATCAGAGTACACACACTATAGTATTTCAATAGAAATCCTAGAACCAGAATCACTAGAAATCATACAGATAAGTGACGACGAAGAAGAAGTGGCAGATAACTTTGTAAATCAAGAGATAGCATCCCCACATCAAGAAGAACAAGTAGTCAATGATAAAGTAGAACAAGTTAGATTTGATTTAAATTTGTAATATCTTCCTTCTTTCTTCTTCTTCTTTTCTTCTTTCAAATAGCAAAAGTACTTTATTGTAACCTTGAAATTAAGAGATTTTTTTGGTAACTATGGCCTCACACAATAGCTTACCTATACCAAAATTTAACGGTTATGACTATGAGTATTGGTCTATAAAGATGAAGACCTTGCTCATAGGTAGAGGTTTGTGGGACATCATAGAAGAGGGCTACACAGAACCCTTAGACTGGACAACACTTAGTGTCGCAGACAAGAAAACATGAAAAGAAGAGAAAAAGAGCAACTCATCTGCTCTTTCTCATCTCCAAGCTACATTGGAGAAAATTATATTTCCCAGAATCGTTGTTTGTACGACTATACAAGCTGCATGGAAAGCATTGAGTGATGGATTCCAGGGTAGTAATCAAGTGAAGCAGGTAAGGCTTCAAACATTGAAGCGAGATTTTGAAAATCTTTGAATGAAATATGATGAAAAAGTTTGATTATTGTGTTAGAGTAAAAGAAATTGTAGATAAAATGGTTACACTAGATGAAGAAATCAATCCTGAGATAATTGTAACAAAAGTGTTGAGAACACTTACATAGAAATGGAACCATATTACCATAATAGTAGAATAATCCAAAGATCTTTCTCTTTTAACATTTGATGCATTGATCGGATCATTAATGTCACATGAAGAGAGGTTTCCTAAAACTCCTTCAACAAACTACAGATGTGATGATAAGGCCTTCACTTCCAATGAAAATAATGTAAGAATACGGGGAAGAGGTCAAGGTAGAGGCAAGCAAAGAGGTAAAGGCAGAGGTGACTACAGAGGAGGTAATTCCAACAAAGGAGGCAACCAGAACAGATGAGGCAATTCCAATAGAGGAGGAAACTCATACAGAGGAGGCAACCAATAAAGAGGTGGAAATCAAAATCAATGTGGAAATCAAGGACAAAGTGGCAATCAAGGGCGAGGAAGTGACAAGTCCAAATTAGCATGTTTTAATTATGGCAAGTCGGGTCACTCCGTTTGCGACTGCTGGTCAAAATCTTCACAAGGCAGCACAGTCAATATGGTAATTATGGAAAAGAAGATGATATTTCTAATCTTTTTCTATCATATGGCCAATCAGAACATAATCTAAATGACACATGGATTCTAGATACTGGTTCTTCCAACCAAATGAGTGGTAAAGAACACTTATTTGCTAATCTCGATTCCATTTATAAATCCCAAATCAAATTAGGAGATGATAAGACATTGCAAGTAGAGGGTATTGGAGCCATGGAGGTTCCAACCAAAGAAGGACTAAAGAAAGTGCATGACATCTATTACACTCCAAAGCTCCAACACAATCTGCTAAGCATTGGACAAATGATGGAGAACAATTACAAGCTTGTATTTGATGAAGGATAATGTATTATTTTTTATAAGAATAATTGTAATCGTGTCATCACATAGGTCCCCATGACCAAGAATAGGTTATTCCCTCTCAATTTTAATGAGCCAGGGGGAGATCAAATTGCAAATGTAGCTATAAAAAATCCAAGTTTCCTTTGGCACTTGTGATATGGTCACCTTAATTTCGCTATCTTGAAACTTCTAACTTCTCAAGCTATGGTGACAGAACTTCCCAAAATCAATGAAAAAAAGGAGGTATGTGAAGGATGTGCTTTGGGAAAGCACTCAAGGTTGAAGTTTCTGACAGGACAAGCATGGAGAGCCAACTATCCTCTAAAGTTAGTACATTTAGACATCTGTGGTCCAATGCAAACATAGAATATCAAAAATAATTCTTATTTTCTCACTTTCATAGATGACTTCTCTAGAATGTATTGGATTTACTTTCTAAAACACAAATATGAAGCTTTTGATTGCTTCATAGATTTTAGAAACAATGTAGAGAATCAAAGTGGGAATTATGTAAAATGTCTTAGGATAGATCAAGGAGGTGAATACTCCTCAAAAGCTTTTTTGAAATATTGTAAAGCAAGTGGGATCAAAAGGTAATTTACCACTACCTATACCCCACAGCAGAATGATGTGGCAAAAAGGAAAAACTGCACCATAGTTGAGATGGTGAGATCGATGCTATAGTCTAAGCATCTAACTCATATGTATTGGGTAGAGGTTGTAAGAACCAGTGTATATATTCTAAACAGAAGTCCAACTTCTAGTTTATATGGTGTCACTCCTTATGAGGCGTGGTAGGAAATGAAACCTAATGTAAAGCATTTCAAAGTGTTTGGTTCTTTAGCATATGTACACATTCCTGACGAAAAAAGGAAGAAGTTTGATCCAAAAATTCAGGCTTGTATATTTGTAGGGTATTGTGAGTCTACAAAATGATATAGACTCTACAATCCCAAGACTCATAAAGTTGTAATCTCTAGGGATGTAATTTTTGATGAAGGGGGAGAATGGGGTCATCAAAGAATTTTTGTTGATGATGAGTCCCAAGATGTAATTTCTTCATAGGTACAGTAGGTGTCTCCAAAGAAAATAAGGCACACAACCCCCTCCAAGCCCATACAGGAGTACTACATCAAGTACTTCAACAAACACTCCAAGTCCTTCTCCATAGATATCAGTAAGTTCTTCATCGATGGACATTGACAGAGACTCTCCATCAAGAGGCAGAAGAATATTACAAAATAATCCATCCTTTCAAATGTTGGATCAGAATTTCTAGAGAAGATTCACTATAATTCTATCTAGTGAGATGAATACAGATTTGTACCAACTTGAAAATTTGCAATTGTATGGAGATGATGACTCCCATGATCCTATGGGAGATGTAGTCAATTATGCTTTATTGGCTAGTACACAGCTAGAACCGGCTAGCTATGAGAAGGCATGTACTCAAAATGTATGGCAAGAAGCCATGAAAGAGGAAATAACCTATATAAACAATAATGATACATAGGAGCTAGTAAAGCTACCCAAAGGAAAAAAATGTTTTGGGTGTAAATGGGTCTACAAGACCAAGTACAATGCTGATGGAAGTATTGAAAGGCATAAGGTGAGACTAGTAGCAAAGGGTTTTACTCAAAAATTTGGTATTGACTATGAGGAAACCTTTGCTCCTATTGCACGACAAGAGACAATCAGATTAGTTCTTTCCTTAGCAGCCCATAAAGGATGGAATGTACAAGACATGGATGTGAAGAGTGATTTTCTGAACAGATACTTGATAGAAGAGGTTTATGTTCAACAACCTCAAGGTTTTCAAGAACAAGGAAAAGAGAACCTTGTTTACAAATTGAAGAAAGCACTTTATGGCCTCAAGCAAGCACCAAGAGCCTGGTACTCATGCATTGATGGCTATTTCAGCAAGTATGGATTCACTAGAAGCAAAAGTGAACCAACTATGTACTACCTAAAGCAAGGAGTAGACATTCTCATAGTTTGTTTGTATGTGGATGATCTAATATTTATGGGTAGTAACAATAAAATGAATATGGAGTTCAAAAAATCCATGATGAAACAGTTCGAGATGAAAGATCTTGGTTTAATGCAATATTTCCTAGGTATGGAAGTGTATCAATCAAATAAAGGGATATTCATATGTCAACATAAGTATGCTCAAGACATGATCAAGAAATTTTCCATGGAGCAGTGCAAATCAGTTGCAACTCCAACTGGACATGGTTTCCAATTGAGCAAGGACGATGGAGCATCAAAGGTTGACATGACCACTTACAGAAGCATGGTTGGGAGTTTGATGTTTTTCAACAGCACTAGGCCCAATATTCAATATGCAGTTTCTCTAGTTTCAAGGTTTATGACTAGTCCATATGAGCTGCATTTACAAGCAACTAAAAGAATTTTAAGATATGTAAAAGGTACATCAAATTTTGGAATCCATTACCAAAAATGTAATTCTATGAAATTAGTTGACTTCCATGACAGTGATTGGGGCAGCAATATAGATGACATGAAATCTACATCAGGGAATTGTTTTAGTCTAGGATCAGGACTAATTACATGGAGTTCCAAGAAATAAACTGTTGTAGCATTGTCATCAACTGAGGCTGAGTATATAGCCATCACTCATGCTAGTACTCAGGCCCTATGGTTAATAAAAGTTCTTGAAGAGATTGGAGAAATTCAGAGTGGTCCAACTCGACTGTATTCTGATAACATAAGTGTCATTCAGTTGGCATACAATCCATTCCACCATAGCAGATCAAAGCATTTTGATATGAAGTATCACTTCATTTGAGATATGGTGGAACAGCAGATAGTTGAGCTTCAATATTGTAACACTTTGGATAATATTGTAGACATCTTCACCAAAGGTATAGCTAAAGCTCAATATATAAAGCTGAGAGACTGTATAGTCAGTCCTCTCAACTTTAAGGGGGAGAATGTTGGAAATAAAGCTAGTAAAAGGAGTAAAAAGGTGTAAAAATTTATTTCAACTGTAAGCTTTGGATCTTACCCCTTTTACCTCCTTGGACGGTAGTTGACTGGGCAGGTAGGTTGACTTGGATGGCAGTTTACTGGGCGGATTGGACGGTAAGGGAGGCAAGGTGAACCAATTCTATTTCCATTTCTTTTTTCCTCCCTATTTCTCCTATTTTTCTAACTTCCCTATATTGCCTAAAGTCGTTTGGAGTTACCATTATAAATACCATTGCAATCTCAATTTTCTAAGGTTTAATATATATTATTTTCTATTCGCTCCTAATTTTTCTCTCACAAACCACAAGCTTGACCTACACGGTGATAGACCGCCTATGGGCATTTTGGGTTGACCTAAACAATCATGGACTACCTAGGAGTGTTTTAAGGTGACCAAAGGGCTTATAGATGCCTTTGGAGCTTTTTGGATTGACCTAGACAATCATAGATAGTCTAGGAACATTTTTATTTGACCTAGACGGTGAAAAACCGCTAGGGACATTTTGGGTGACCTAGGCGGGCAACGACACTTAGAAAGTGTCTACGACTACCTAGGGGTATTTGGTTGTGACCAAAGGGCTTATGGATGCCTTTGGATTTTTTAGGGTTGACCTAGACCATCATAGATAGTCTAGGAGCTTTTTTATGTGACCTAGACGGTCAAAAACCGCTAAGATCCTTTAGGGTGACCTAGGCGGGAAATGACACTTAGAAAGTGTCTACAACTTCTTAGGGGTATTTGGTTGTGACCAAAGGTCTTATGGATGCCTTTGGAGATTTTAGGGTTGACCTAGATGATCTTGGATAGTCTAGGAGCTTTTTTATGTGACCTAGACGGTCAAAAACTTCTAGGAGCCTTTAGGGTGACCTAGGCGGGCAACGACACTTAGAAAGTGTCTACGACTGCCTAGGGGCATTTGGTTGTGACCAAAGGGCTTATGGATGCCTTTGGAGCTTTTAGGGTTGACCTATATAATAATAGATAGTCTAAGAGATTTTTTATGTGACCTAGACGGTCAAAGACTGCTAGGAGCCTTTAGGGTGACCTAGGCGAGCAACGACACTTAGAAAGTGTCTATGACTACCTAGGGGCATTTTATTGGTGCTCTAAGCATAAAATGGTTGTAAATGACTTATATTCATGGGTTCGGACTCTTCATTTCCTTCGATGGATGCTAGGAAATAATTTCCAGTTCGAATCTGATGTGTAATGATAAATGGACCTAGCCAGTTTGCTGCAAATTTGTCTCGCAAATTGGAGGGCAAATTTGAGTTTTGTTGGTTTTCCTTTAGAACAAAATAACCTACTTGAAAGCCTCTCTGATGTACTTTCAAGTTGTAAGCTCTCTTAATATGCTCTTGATAAACACATAGATGCTCGAGGGCATTCACACATCGTTCATCAAGCAATGTTAACTGATCTAACCGAGCTTGCCTAGCGGTATCATCGTTAATGAATTCCTGCATAGAAATGCGCAGCGATGGAATCTCTAACTCTAGAGGCATGATGGCTTCAGCACCATACACTAGTAAAAATGAAGTTGCCCTAGTAGGTGTCTGAATGCTAGTGTGATAAGCCCAAAGCTCAAGAGGTAATTGATTATGCCAATCTTTATAATTTTCCTTTATGGTTTTCTTCAATATGGCTACTATTGTCTTATTTGATGCCTCTGCTTGCCCGTTGGCTTGCGGATAATAGGGCACGGAAAAGCTATGTTTTATGTTATACTTTGTTGTTAACCCACACACATTCTTATTTTTAAAGGGTGTTCCATTATCCGATATTATTTGGGATGGAATACCAAAACGACATATGATATTATGTAGCATGAACTCCGCAATGCGAGGTCCAGTTGTTGTGGTAAGGGTAATTGCTTCCACCCATTTTGTGAAGTATTCGATTGTCATTATGATAAACATGTAATGACCCGATGAGGTAGGTGATATTTTCCCAATTAAATCAAACCCCCATTATGCAAATGGCCAAACCGATTGAATCGGTTGTAAGGCCTGTGAAGGTACATGTGTCAAATTTGCATGATGTTGACACTTCATGCACTTATTAACATAAGCACAACAATCTTGCTCTAAAGTTGTCCAATAATATCCCATGCAAATAATGTGCTTGGCAATGGCCATGCCACTAAAGTGGCCATCGCATGTACCATTGTGTGTTTGGGTGATGGCCCAAGCTGACTCGTGCGAGTCTAAGAAGCGAAGGAGGATACCTTCATAACTCTAACGATACATTATGTCCCCTATTAAGACATATTTTGCTTCCTTTTTTTTGAGCACTTGCTTTGGGGTGTGCGACAATCCAAGTGGAATATTATCCAGTTTAAGATAATCTTTAATCAAGATGGCCCAATATTGCTTTGAATAAGCCTCAATATTATGAATCATGCTATCCCTTTGATGTTTGTCTCGTGTGAACATTGATTGAGAGCGAACTTGGAGATATAGCATTGTGCTAGTATTATGAGGGAATAAAATCTCCCAGTTAACATTATTCAAATATTGGTGTAGTTGAGAGAACCTTTCATGAGAAGGCTCAATCTGAATCATGTGAACAACTAGTATAGCCTTATGCTCTTCATGCTCAATCACAGCTTGTGCTAACATTTTTACTTGGATAGTTGTTATATCATCTGAAGGGTCATGTGGGATTAGCGATCCTAAGGAAGCCATTATATACGCAAAATGATTAGATGAACGAGAGAGTGCCTCTATATCATACCATTCAAATTTTACTAGGAGATTGTCCACTAGGGCTTTGTAGGCTTGCAAGACAGGACATCTACACTGGAAAATCCTTTTTACCTAATTAACTATGAGCAAGAAATCATAAAAAATGTTTAACTTTGTTATTTTCATGGCGATTGTCTTTTGAAGTCCTATGATGAGAGCTTCATACTCAACATTGTTGTTGGTACAAGGAAAATCAAGTTTAAATGAAAGAGCTATGGGAGCCCCTTGCGGTGTGAAAAACATGATACCTACACCACCACCTCGCTCACACTTGGAACCATTGAAGAATAGATTTATGTCTGCCTGTGACTCATGCTCTATAGAATCAGATGATTCTAAAATTTGAAATACTCCATCATTAGGAAGTTCTATATTTAGAGGTTGATCATCCTATAGAACAGCCTTTGCTAGTTAATCAGCTATGACCTATCCTTTGATAGATTTATGTCCAATGAACTCTAGTTCAAATTCCATCAACATTATCCACTTAATCGTGCGACTATTATGATATGTTCTATTCATCATGTAGCGCAATGGATTTTATTTAGATACAACATATGTGGTGTGATTTAACATATAATGGCATAGCTTTTTGGTGGTAAAGACCACTGCTAAGTATAGCTTCTCAACATATGTGTATCTAACTTCATAGCTGACTAGTATGCGGTTGATATAATAGGTAGCCTGTTCTTTGTGAAATTTATTCTTTTGGGATAGCATGGTGCACAAAACTAACTCAGTAGCTAAGATATATAATTAGAACGGCACTCCTAGTCATGGTGGAGCCAATACAGGTGACAAAGCCAAGTATTATTTTATCTCATCAAAGGTATTTTGACATTATTCGTCCCAATGAAATGAGACCTTGTGTGGCAACCTATTCATGGGTCGACACTTATTTGATAACTATGTAGTTGCTTAATATTTTATGGATGCAACCTTTCCTTGCAAACTACGTAGTTGCTTAATGTTTGTTGGGGGAGGCATTTCTAATATTACCTTGACCTTGTTGGGATCTACCTCTATGCCTCTCTTGGAGACTAAGAATCCCAAAAGTTTACTAGATGTGACATCGAAGATACACTTTTTGGGATTAAGTCTAACATTATGCTCTATGAGGTGATCTAGGATCATACACAATACATCGAGACGTTCATGGTGTAATAAATATTTTGCCAATAAATCATCCATGTAATCTTCCAAAATCTTGTGCATGTAGTCGTGGAAGATATATTTCATGGCTTGTTGGTAGGTAGCACTAGCGTTCTTAACGCCAAAAGGCATGACCTTGTAATAGAATTTTCCCCAAGGCGTTGTGAACATCATTTTGATTTGGTCTTCTAGATTAATATAAATTTGATTATATCTAGAAAATCCATCCATTAGGGATAGCATTTCATGTCCTGTTGTTGCATCTACCAACGTGTCGATGTTAGATAAGGGAAATTCATCCTTAGGACTCGCTTTGTTAAGATATTGAAAGTCGGTGCAAATGTGAATCCTCCCATAAGGATTTTTGATGGAAACCAAGTTTGAAACCCATGGTGGATAATCTATTGAGATGATGATATCAGCATCCAACAGCTTTTATAATTCATATTTCACCATTAAGGCTACTATTGGGTGCATTTTTGTAACTTTTGCTTAACAGGTTTGATCTTGGGGTTTAATGTAAAATTATGCATAAATATATTTGGGTCTAGTCCTGGCATATCTTTATATGACCAAGTAAAAGCTTTAATCCTTGCTTTCAATGCAGCTATGAAATCATCTTGTTCACTTAGGGAGAGACCTTCCCCTAATTTAATGGTACAAGGATTATCGAGATCTGTACCGATATCCCTGTCAATTGTTGGCTCAATTGACATGTGAGACCCATCCTCTAACTGATGTGGGGTGGGAATTAAGTGAATATCATCAGCTAGGTTTACTTCTTCCATAGGAAATTCAGGGTCAACCTCAGCTTGAAAAACATCTTGAGTAGTTCTTGAAGAAAAGTTAAATGGTTGTAACATTTCCTCACAAGGCCAATACTCTGAGGGCGATGGAGAAGAATCTCCATGATCAAAGTCAATTGCCTCTAAATCAAGATGCAATAGCTTGGATGGGTTATTCGGATTCACCAATGGTGTCATTAAATATATGGAAATTATGTTGATGGATACATGATCTCCTGCTCTAGGGCGAGTGGGTCTAGAGACTTGATGTTGTCTCATAACTCGTGGGTGTGGCTCGGGTGGAAGTGGAATAACTGGTGGTGGCCTATGCAGAAGAGGGTGAGCCTGCTCTTCATGAGGCAATAGCTAGCATCAGATGGGTCCTTGGACGGGATTAACATACGAAGATAATACTCATCCTCATTGTCCAAGGGGAACACGCCCTCGTATTCATCATCTGAACTATGGCAGTTAATGGGTACGATGCCATAATCATTTTTGTCATCACTCATCCATTTGTGAGGAGGACCTTGGTCTTGTTCCTCACTATCATATTGCAAGGTGTGTGAGCTCTCCCCCACTTCATGGGTTTGGGTGACATCACTAGAAAGAACTTGATCTATCATTTCTATGGGGAAATGATCTCCCAATGAATGAACATTATTTGGATTAGCATATGGGTCATGGGCGAGCTTAGCCTGATGACTTAGGCATAGGTGTTCGAGACTCTCGGTGAGGACATCCAACGGTACCAGTTTTTTGTGTCCCAACCCGGATCTATCATACGAAAGTTGATATTGGGGTTGACATGGAACACAGTTACCCTGCTCATATAAATTGAGACCAAACCCATGCCAATTATAGTAATCTAAGTACCGCAATGCATAGTCTAGATTCGACAAATGATTTACATCTTTAAAAAAGGGTTTATCATCATCTTCCTTCTGAGGAATGGGCAGAGATCCATACTCTAAACCTCCATATATAAAATTTGTTTGATTAGGAGGTAGACCCAGAGGTACAATGCTATCTATGGGAAGACGAGGTCTACCCATATCTTGCACTATCTCCAGGGATGGAACTGTCATGAGATTTCTCACCAGATATTCCCCTATCCCTGTACTAGACATCTGGACTGTGACCTGGGATGGTGAAGATGGATGAGATGGAATGGAGGTTAGTGGTGATTCATTGTTCACCTCTGGAGGTAATTCCTCATTAATGACACAAGGAACCTCCTCTGTGGATATGGTAGAAACTAATGGTGGGCTCTCATCAATAGGCCTCTTCGACGTGTTCCTCGATGGAGGGTTTGACGATGTCGAAGCTTTCTATGAAGTTGGAAATAATGAGGATGGAGTAGATGATGATGAAGGTGGTGGAATGGGTAGACTCTGACCAGGTGTATTTAATCAAAAGTCTACGTGAGTCAAAGGTAATATCGACTCTGGCATCTGCTGTAACATTGCAATATTTGAAGGGCTCTAGATCGGTAGATACTACATGTACTTGCCCTTTATGAGTGTATTTAAGACATTGATGCATGATGGAGGGGACACACTTCATATCCCATATCCAAGGTCTTCCGAGAAAAATGTTGTAGGCCATCTCACCCTCTAGCACATGGCACAATGTTGGTATAATATTTTGTCCCACCTAAATGGGTAAAACTATGGTACCAACAGTAGAACATATTATGTCATTGAAAGCGTGAAGAGTGTAAGTTGATGCCACAACATGAGATGCTAGAAATTTAAGATGCTTTATTGCTTTAGTTGTTATGATGTTACTTGAGGACCCAGTGTCTATAAGCACTCTCTTGTATGGTATCTCATTTATACATGCAATGATGTGTAAAGGAGGATCTACCACATCATCGGCTATTTCTTTTAGCTCATGCTCATGAAATTGTATGACTGATTATTTGCACTATTGCACATGTCCCACAAAATCTATGAAGGAGTTGGACTCCTACGGTTGCAACTCTATGGATTTTAAAATGTCCATCAAGGCATCCCAATGTGGAGGTGATTGTTGGATCAACTCATAGATGGACAATCATGTTGATGTGATCCTCAAGCTTTGTGTTGTAATAACAATGCCAGTAATATTTTTATACTTTGTGTTGTAATAACAATGTCAGTAATATTTTGAAGTACTTTTATTACTATCTCTATTTCAGCTTTGATTCTAGAATATACCTTTATTTTATATCCCTACATAAATGCAGCACTATCAAATTGTTTGATTGCCATGTAGGACTCTACTTCCTGAGTTGTACCTTGAGAAAGCAAATGAGGAGTAATTGCTTTAAGTTCTTTGATTTTGGCCTACAACATCTCTATTTTTGCTCGTAAATATTGATCCTCCTTTTGTATTTCTCTTATTTTATATACTTGAAGTTTATTTCCTTATTCACTGATGGTAAATGGATCCCCTATAACTTGTACTTGTGGCTCTCCATCTCCCTAGCTGATTTGAACTAATTTTATTTTTGTTGGCATAGGGATTGATACAGTTGTGGATGGTCCTTTTGGAATCTAAATATTTGGTTGTTCAACTATATATTGGATATCCTTGGGATCTCTCCCTTCATTAATTTTTTGAATTTACCCTTCTTCAATGGGATCAAAAGGGATAACCTCCTTCATTCTTACTAGGGTAAGACTTTTCAGGGCTTCTAAAGAAGAGGATGTTTCAATTTTAGCCCTCTTATGCTCTGGGGATTTGGTTGGGCTTGGTACCTTTACTTGATGCCTCCTAATTAAATTTTCTAATCCATTGATTGCCTAGATTATTTTTTGTATCAATTAAGATATTTGTATTTTCTTGTTATTTACTACCAAAGCTTTGGGTATGACCTTGGGCATATGCAATGCCAATTGTAGCTTACTTTCATAAAATATTTTTGATTGGGAAGGATCCAAGGTAGTTGATTGAATTTTTGTAGAGGAATTAGGGATAACTTCTTTGCATGTCATATTGAATTAATTGAGTGAGCTAAGATACTTCTGCTATTACTTTAGTTAGACTGATAGTGTCCACTAAAATTACTATTTGTTTGAACTCTTGATTGATAGCTTCAAGAACAAGATCTTCGAGTTCTTCTATATGAACTATAGGGATAAGTGGAGCAATGACTTCAACTGAAGCTCTTTTTAATATTACCAATTCATTGGGGTAATTCTTAGTGTACTCAATTTTAGTATGAGCTCTTTGATCCTTTGGGTAATTCTTTTGTACATCCTCAAGACTTGCCACCCTTAATGACTTTAATAAGGTCATCTTCAAACAAGTCATCTATGTGACTAACCCAAGCATATTGTACTACCAATATTGAGAGCTGGTAGGCTCCCTCAGGATCATAAGATATCCAAGTGAGTTCTAAAAATCCATAATTATCCATATTCCATATTGCACTGAACATACTTAGGAAACCCTTATAGACGTAGTAGCCAAGTCTATAAAGAACTTCAAGCCAAGAGATATTTCTTTTTTTTCTTGTCCAACATTGTTTTGGCTTCTTTGACAGTCTGTCTAGTAATCTCTATGGTAGCTATGAACATTAGGTAGTATTTAGGGAGCATGTTTGGAGGTATTTTGGCTCCATAAATCCTTATGTAGGAAAAATACTCTATAATAAATTAATCTCCTATATATTTTTCATGTAGAAATGTTGTTATACCAGAGCCCATTCTTGTTGGGGGATGTCCATAGAGTAATTTATGGATGGCTAGGAGAAAATACTAAAAAAACTAGGCATGACTAGACTCTCCTTCATGTATCCAAGGGAGCCTATCCTGCACATCGGTAGCATCTACACCTCCCCAATATTTAAGTCTATATTTATCAATATGTCCTACTAATAGATGAATGAGAATTGAGTAATATGAAAATGGGATCATTTGTTCCCATTCTTCTATGATTGCTTGTTGAAGTGTTACTAGTTCCTTGTGCATTTTACTATATATGAAGTCTACCCATATGTACATTAGGGTTTGGAAAGTTCTATTACATTGGAGAATTAAGATGCATGAAGAAGAATCTAGTCAAATCCTTCTAAATTTGTTGACAGTGATCTTAAGAACAAGTTGCCTGTTGATATCTCTGACTATCTAGGTGGTCTTGTCATAAGCCATTGCTAGCCAAGATAGTAGGTCTAAAAAATAGTACACCCTTGGGCTCACAATCTTTCTTAAATTTATAGTCCACCTATTGTAGTAAGGTCTAGGTATGTTATGTGAATGTTGTGCCCTTTTAAATAGTCCTTTAAGCACATATGGGTGCCTTAGGTAATCTTCCTCAAATTTTTGAAAAACTAAAAATTGTTGTGCCTTCTACCTCCCACTATTTTTCATGAGTGATTTTTCTATCAGCCCCAAACTTCCTTAAGAACTCTTTTGCATCTTTAGCAAAAGCTTTCCCTAGTGTTGATTTATATGGCTTGGCCTCTGTGAGCTTCTTAATACTGGATACAATTCCTTTGAGGGTGTTTGATAGGGTACTTGAGGAAGCCATGATTATTATTAAATTCTTCTAAAATCACTCTACAAGATTTTCCAAACACTTAGAAACTCAAATGCTCAACGTAATCATCCCTTAATCTTCTGCAAATACTTAACATAAGTGAATTTTAATGATCTAGGGCAATGATTTATAGCATTATGGAGAGATATTTTGCATGCTTAGATTTAATAATCACCAACTATATTTTGTACTTCTACCACCCCATGACTGCCATATTACCTTCCATAATGGTATAACCTATTGTAGTGTAGTGTTTTCCTAATTCATTGTTAATCTAAAACCTTTGATGTGGGTAGTAGTCTTAATATGAGTTGTAGATTGATTTTGAATTCATTTTAAAATATGTGCCCATTTATTATTTGATCTTGTGTAGAGATCTTATGCCAATATTAACCGCACAACTATATGAAAATCAAATATGTGCCTTTTAAAATATTATCTCGCGATCCATAGAATGGTGTGCTTTTATCTATAGTTTTCAAAAGGAGCCTTTTTTTTTTATGTTGCTAGAGTTGGATTAATGCTCACCCTTTTTTTTTAGCACATGGCACTTTTGTGGTCTGTAGATATTGGCTCAAGAAATCCTATTCATCACTTAACTCAAATAATAAAAAATAAAACTAAGAAAATCATGATGATTTTACCTAATAAACCATAACCATGGATTCAGGCTTGGACAAACATAGGCCACTCATTTTCTATTGAATCCAGTCAACTATGCGAGACTTTACCATTAAAGGGGCACCATGTTTTGTTTTTGTAAGTCATATATCCTTCTTCATATAATTACGGACTGTTTATTTTATTTTATCTTTTACTATAGACTATTTTTTTATTTTTTATTTTTTTGCATGTGCCTTGATGCTTTCTATGTGTCCCATCCATAGTTGTATAATCTAGAGGTCTTGGAAGAATGTAAATTGTCCATTCTCCTTATAGCATATTTCATTAAGCGATGCAGACCAGATGTTCCTCTAACAGCAGGATGAATTTTGTCATTACTTATTAGCCAATACGCGTTGTAGATTTTTTGCAGATTGATGTGGATCATCCATTTTTTTTACTTTCGATGATTTTTTGTTGATTCTAGTCAAAGTATTAAGACGCTAATCTTTGATTTATGTAGACCATAGATCTTTCTCTAGATTAATGTGATGTGTTCATCTTCTTTTAAGTTGCATGTATGATAAGTTCTCTAGTTGACCTTGTTGAGTGGAAGTTACATGACACATCATAAGTCAAGAAGACTTTTTGATAGAAGTGATAAATTTATCTTATAAGGAAAGATGACACAAAAAGGATATTAGCGGGCATAATGAGTTGGACCAAAGGTTTTGGATTTTATGGAGATAATTTTGACTGCACACAGATCGTTCATATGATCTGACAAGATTAATGTGGTTCATCTATTTTTTCAATAGTACTATGGGGTGGAAGAATTTAAACTGAAGGAATATTTTGGCAATTAGGATTTGTTAGTAATACTAGGGTGCATGTAGGTCATAGGTTTTGATAGAATCTAGTAGATCTATAAGAAAAATACCCTCTTTGAAAAGTAAATGGAGATACGGCATGAAGAATTTATGAAGGCTTAGATTAATTGTAGACACATGGATTGATGTGGACCGTTGGTAATGTCGGGAGATTTTTGACTTATCATTAAAGGGAGTAACATTGAATAGTTTGGGTGGATTTTAATTGTGTGGACTAATGTGATCCATAGGGGATGAAGAAAGGTGCAAGAGAATTAACAAAAAGGGTTGCCAAAAGAGATAAATCATTGACTTTGACTTGAATACTTATATTAAAACAATTAAAATTAGGATATTTTGTTGATCGAACATTATTCAAAGTAAATACAAGGACTTTAGACAAACATAACAATTTGATTAATCAAATATGATAGGTGGATATGGAGGTTTAATACATAAAGACATCACATAGAAAAATAAATGATATGACTAATATTAGGACTATTATAGACTTGAAAGGAAAATATCCAATTTGAAAGAACTTAATCTTCAAAGACCATAGACTTATATGGAATTTTAGACTTAACCTACACACATAGTAATAATATGACTTAGGCTTATGAACCCTTCTTATTAGGTAATTTTTGAAAGAAAAAATATAAATACATCACAAGGTGAGTGGTGTTCTTTTGAGGGATCATTCTGTGTATATGATTTAAAGTTTAAGTTTCACCAATAATAAAGGATTTAATATTTTGTTAATTTTGACCAAGAGCTCTAGAAGGGAAAACTAGGGCATTGGTTGGGTAGATGAAGCACTTTCTAGTTGCTACAAAATCAAATACAAGAATGCTCCTCTAGGAGGGCCCAATGGCGATGCATCCAAATACTCTCTTAGATGGACAAATTTCATTTGCATATTTATTGAATAGAAAATCTCCAACAGAGAATAGAAAAGCACAAAAAAATGCACTATAAATGTTTTTTATGGTTGCTAGAAAAATATCATCTCAAAGATTCAATGGATGCTTATCACTATTAGAATCATAGCCAAAGATTTCCATTGAATAGAGTATAGTAGAAAAAATGATCTTATATAGACCCAATCATGATAACTCTATCAGGCCCAACCCTAAAGTTGTTTAATCATGTGTTGAGGCACAACTTTCATAGATTTGAGTAGCTAGCAAACGCCTTCCTAGAATGCTTTTCATTTTGCATGAGGAAGAGTGATAATGTGATTGGCTTGTCTAATCTTAGATAATTTGACAATGATCTAGTCATAAACTATGGCAACATATGGAGGAAGGTGATGTCAAAATTGCTTTTCACTTCACCTATGATAGAACTAACTCAAATGTTCATGAGAAGTTGTTCAAAGCAAATTTTACTTCTACAATTGCAACAATATCAAAAATTTGAGGAGGCTTTGGTGTTGGCCAAAGTCATAGAGGACATTAAAGTCTAAGAGGAGGATATAAAACTTTGGAAGAAGTGGAACAAAAACCCTAGAGGTAACAACATGTAGCAAAGGCTGGCTTCAGTCAACCAACTTGTCCTAAGTGCTCCTAGGCTTGAAAAGCAAGTAGTGCCACAACAACCTAATTATTAGACTCAACCCCCTCCCGCACAATACCATAATAAGCCTCCATGAAATTAGGTACAAGATCAACCATGTCGTCCGCCTCACACTTATATGTCATCGTCTAAATCTTTGGCATCGCTCTTCAATCGATTATGTGAGGCTAAGGCCATTACCTTACCTAAGATTCACCCCCTTGACCCAAACTACCCAAAACCTAAGGGGCATAGAGAGGACTTGTATTGCATATATCATCAATATAATGGGCATGATATCCAAGCCTATTACGCATTCAAAAACATGGTACAAGACATGCTAGACAAAAATCAATTACAAATTTATAATTCTCTTGTCCCAAATAACCAACAAATAGGCATTTTCAAAGACCCCTTGACTACTCATGAGGTTAAGAAGGATCAAATTAGATAGGTAAATAAGGTCCATATGACCCCACCTGATCATGTTTTTGTAGGGATAATCAATATTGTGATGAGGAGTCAAAGATATAAGCAAGTTGCACCACCTACAACTTTCATTAACATTCCTTCTGCATCACAGCCCTTGATGTCTCAAAATCTTGTCCAGGGTCCACCGCCTCAATTGGTGGTAGTAATTAGAATTGACTTACTCAAATCTTACGTATGACACTGGTCAAAATGTCCATCTATGAGTTGATACAACAATCTCCAAGACATCGAAAAGCTCTGATGGAAATTTTGAGATCAATTGATTTATAACTCCAAGATCCTAATGCTTTTACTAATTTCATGGGGCATATCCAAACATGTAGGGATCCCATTATAACCTTCCAATATCATGATATCAAACTAGTACATTCCAACATAGTTGTTCCTCCATTGCACATCATTACATGCATAAATAGGATTCCTTATAAGTGGGTGTTGATTGACATAGGTTCCTCCATAAACATCATCACCATAATTGCACTAAATTATCTAAGTCTTCCATCATCACATATTGTGGCATCCACATTTAGTTTGCAAGTATTTAATGATACTCTGCTCGATGGTTGGCATGATAGTCCTTCATATCCAGGCTGGACTAAAGACAATCCTAGTATTTTGCCATGTTACAGGAGGTGCAATGCAATACAATGTATTGCTTGGATGACCCTAGATTAGGAACATGAAGTGCATCCCATCTATATTGCATCAGTGTATCAAGTATATCCATGAGATACAAGTCCATGTAGTCCCTTAAAACTTTAAACCTTTTAAATAC
Source organism: Wollemia nobilis (assembly GCA_028583015.1). NCBI lineage: Eukaryota > Viridiplantae > Streptophyta > Pinopsida > Araucariales > Araucariaceae > Wollemia > Wollemia nobilis. Next base: position 1,669,921 of record JAQPPZ010003072.1, read on the forward strand.
ATTAACCTGGTCAATGTTCTACAATAACTAGTCTTGCCTTCCACACATTTGGAAATTCAACCTGATGGCCCTATTAAATGTCCAAAACCTTCATCAAAACCATCATCCCCACATATCAATTCATCCCTATCATCACCTCCATCTCAACTCCCTCCATTGGCATCATCAAATATCCCTTCATCATCAGATCCTTCAAGTGAGAAGTAATTGACGGTGTCAATCAAGAAAACCCAATCATTCATTCCCACTATCTTAATAGTAGAGATTCTAATTCCCATGGAGGAAGAAGTACTATCTTCTATAGTAGATGAACCACCTCACACCACATCTCCTTCACCTTCGTCCTCCTCATTATCTTCATTGTAAGTCATGATACACTTGGCTAACCCCAATATCGATAAGTACTTGGTAAAGAATGTTACATTTACATCACTCATCAAGTCCATTAAATATATGGGTAGACCTTATATGCCATATTTATCCATTGGTACCATTATCCCTTAGGATTACCCCTAAATTAAACAAACTTCGTTTATGGTGGTTTCGACGATTCTACGAATCAGTTTCCCATGATAAGACACGATGATGAACCTTTCTCAAGAAATATTGGGTACATGTCAAACCCAGAGTTTACCTTGAAATACTTCTACCATTATCATTGGCATAATAATGGCTTAGACTGATATAAGTAGGGTATTCACACACCTTATCAACCATAATACCAACTTTTGATAGATAAATTTGGCTTAGGGTATTCCATACGTATGCCAGATGAACTCGTAGATTCTCTCTAGTGCCTGATATTAGGCTTTGGGGAATAAATTGATGATAATGACTACATCGATCCAATATATTTGCATATGTTTTGAGATCTTATTCCTATTACAATAGTTTTTATTGATCCTTCTAACTTCCTCAAGGAGACATTAGAAGAGTGTGAGGATGAGTTAGAACTAGCATACCTCGGTCCTTGCCATAGTCGACAACCTCCTAACTTCCTCAATGAGGTATTAGATGAATATAAGGATGAGACAAAACTCACTTACCTCAGTCCTCACCATACATGATAGCCTCTTAGCCCAGTCAGTGAGGAACCCAAAGAATATGAGGATGAAACCAAACTAGCTAATTTAGGTCCTTACCACCTTCGATTAACTGACAATTAGAGAATAGAATTCAACCTCATAAACCTAGATGAGCTTTATCATAGGCTTTTTCATCCATGAAAGTCCATATAGAGGGACCTTATACCTCTAGAAGACCCAATCATCTTATCCCCTCCTAGGCTGAACCAATTTATCCCACTACCACCTCAGCCACCCCCTATATATCTAGGACCTCCCATATTTGACAAATTCTCTCCATTCAAGAATGGAAACTACCCATCCAAAAATATGGTTTCCATTGATTTAACCACACCACTCCACAATCCTAATGAACCTTCAAAACCTTTTTACCTCAATCATGAGGCTATCAATTTTGATTGTGTTGCATCATTGCCCTCATCGAAAGAGTTGTTCCCTTGTGAGGAAATGCTACAACCATTTTACTTATCTCAAGGGCCATCCAAATATTTTTGTTGAGTTGAGGTCAAGCCAAATATGATCGATTCTCCAAACCTAGCTGACAACATCCACTTGATCCCTACATCTCATCAACTTGAGGAGGGATCTCACATGTCAATAGAAGAAACATTTGATGTTAACATTGGCGCTAATCTTGAGGCTCCCAAAAACATAAAAGTGGGACAAAGCTTATCCCTTGAATAGTGAGCCATATACACATTGCTATTGACATAAAAGATAGAAATTTTTTCTTGGTCATACAAAGACATGTCAGGTCTTGACCCAAAATTGGTCACGCACAATATTACTTTAAACCCAAACATAAAACCAATCAAGAAAAAACTTCATAAAATGCATCTAAAAATTGCCTTAATGGTGAAATATGAATTACAAAATTTGTTGAATGTTGGATTCATCCAACCCATTGACTATCCTAAATGGGTGTCCAACATGGTACCCATAGGAAAACCTGATGGGAGGATTCACATATGTATAGACTTCCAAGATCTTAACAAAGCGACTCCCAAGGATGGATTCCCCCTTCCAAGCATCGATGCGTTGGTTGACACCACCGTAGGTCATGATATGTTGTCCTTCATGGATGGTTTTTCAAGCCATAATCAAATCCGAATCAAGCCTAAAGATCAACCAAATACAGTCTTTACCACTCCTTGGGGAACTTTCTCCTATAAGGTAATGTCATTTGGCCTTAAAAATATTGGTGCTACATATTAGTGAGCCATGACATATTTCATGACTACATGCCTAAAATCCTTGAGAATTACATAGATGATTTGCTAACCAAATCTATATTGCATCACGAGCATGTTGATGTTCTAAGGAAGTTCTTTGATCACCTCATTGAGCATAATGTTAGACTTAATCCTAAAAAGTGTGTCTTTGGAGTCACATTTGGAAACATTTTGGGCTTTATAGTCACCAAGTGAGGGATCAAATTTGATCTTACCAAGGTCAAAGAAATACTTGAAATGCTCCCCCTACCAACCTTAAGCAGCTTTGCAGCTTACAAGGAAAGGTGGCATCTATTCGATGCTTCATAGTGCAACTCTCAGATAAATGTCGATCCATGAATTGACTGCTACAAAAAGAGGTCCCATTCTATTGGGACAAGGAGTGTCAAAATACCTTTGATGAAATAAAGCAATGCCTAGCATAATCACGAGTTTTAGCCCCACCTTGACCAGGTGTGCCATTTTTACTATACATTTCAACCATCAATTTTGCCTTAGGGACCATGTTGACCCAAAATAACAAGGCAAATAAGTAACGGGATATATTAGTCGCACCTTGGTGATCTATAAGCTCAAATATGCATATGTTGAGAAGCTTTGCCTAGTAGTGGTATTTATCACCAAGAAGCTTTGATATTACATGTTGAATCATATGATGTATGTCATTTCTAAAGAAAATTCTTTACAGTATATAATGAGTCGTATGTACCATAATAGCCATACCATAAAATAAATTATGCTCCTAACCAAATTTGACCTTGAGTTTATAAGTCAAAAATCTGTTAAAGGTCAAGTTATTGTAGATCAACTAGTAGAGGCTCCTCTTCAAGATGATAAGCCTCTCACTATCGAGTTGCTTGATGATGCAATATTTGCATTATCCAACTTGCTAGAACCTGAAGATCTTGAAAACAAAGCTGACATGACTTTTTTCTTCAATGGTTCTAAATGCGAGCAAGGGGGTGGTGTAGGATTCACACCACAAGGGGCCCCTATACCCTTGTCATTGAAACTTGACTTCCCATGCACCAATAATATTGCTGAATATGAAGCTCTTCTCTTGGGTCTCCAAATAGCTATTGGCATGAAGATCAAAAGGCTTACTTTCTTTGGTTACTCCTTGCTCATAGTCAACCAAGTCAAGGGAATCTATCAATGTTGATGTATGATATTGAAATCAAACAAATATCTTATGGATAAGCTATTGGCCAAATTGGAATGGTACAACATCAAGGTAGTTCCTCGATCGTCTAATCATTTTGTGAATACAATGGCCTCTTTGGGGTCTTTAATTTTGCATAACCCCTCTGATGATATTACAACCATCCATGTCCAAATTCTATCACAATCAATGATTTTGCGTGAAGCTCCAAACGATGAAGAAGCTGTCCATATAATTCATATTGAATTGAATCAATATCGATTATCTCAAGTACACAACTTTCTAAAACAAGCATCTTGGGGGTTCTTAATCCCATAAGATCCTTCTGATAATGTCATGACCATTCATCTTAAGGTTGTCTCCCAATTTACCTTCATGCACGATGAGTCACAATGGGAGTAAGCTATTTATTTAGTCAAGACCTAAGCTTATCAAGATCAGCTTACTCAGCTAAAAAAAATTCTAAAACTTGGCAGCATCCCTTCAAGATTGTCACATGTTGTAAAATAAGAATTTAAGCAAAATATTACCAAATATATCTTGCGAGGAGATATTCTTTATTGTTAGAGCTACGATGTTTTTCTCCTTCATTTTCTAGAGTCCCAATAATGTTCTTGGGCAATCTCACAAGCTCATGATGGTACTTGTGCTGGCCATTTTAACGGCATGGACATCGCTAAGCACATCCTCAAAATGGGTTATTATTGGCCAACTATGAAAAATATTATTACACTTACATTAGGAAGTGTGTCAAATGCTAGCATCATGCTAATATTTCATACTTACCTTCTCAGACCTTACAATCGATTCAATTGATATAGCCTTTTTTGCAGTGGGGTTTTGAATTAATTAGGAAAATCTTGCCCCCCTCTTTAGGCCATCACACATTTATCTTAACAACCACCGAGTACTTCACCAAGTGGGTGGAAGTTATCCCTCTTACCACTATAATTGGAACTCGCATTGTGGAGTTCATACTCCATAATATTATTTTATTTTGGTATTCCATCTAAGATTATCTCGGATAATGGGACTCCATTCAAAAACAAAGATATGCATATTTTAACTTCCAAATATAATATTCAACACAATTTTTCCACACCCTATTATTACCAAGCAATAGACAAGCAGAGGCATCCAATAAAACTATAGTTACCATCCTTAAGAAAACCATCAAGGAAAACCACAAATATTGGAATCTTTAACTGCCTCTACCATAATGGGCTTATCGCACTAGCATTCGGACACCCACTTGGGCAACCTCATTTTCACTAGTCTATGGCATTGAGGTCATTATACCCTTAGAGTTAGAAATCCTTTCATTGTGCATATCATTGCAAGAGTTCATCGATGATGATACTGCATGACAAGCTCACCTTGATCAATTGACCCTTCTTGATGAATGTCGAGTCAATGCTCTTGAGCACCTTCACATTTATCAAGATCACATTAAAAAAGCTTACAATAAGAATTTCCACCTAAGGGAGATAAAAGTTAGAGACCTTGTACTAAAAAAAAATCAACAAAACTCCAACTTACCACTACACTTGTGAGACAAATTTGTGGTAAATTGGTAAGCCCTTTTATCATCATGTAGAAGATATGGCCAGGGACTTACCGCCTTATTGCTATTGAGGGTGTTAAGGAACATGAACCTCTTAACATTCTCCATCCATGAGCATTCCATGCATAAAACATAATGCATCAAAAAAATAATTAGAAAATCAAAATTACAAAAACAACAAAAATCATCAAAATCTTCAAAAAAATCAGAAAAACATAAAAACAAAGAAAACAAAACAAAACATAAAAAATACAAAAACATTTGCATTATGCCATCATGCATTTCATTGAATTCATTGATTAGTCATATTATGTCATATTCATCCATTGCACTTGTATTAGTACAGGTTGTGTTTGCATTCCTATGAATGACACCATGTTTGTATGTTAATCATGACCCTCAACTGTATCCATCATCATCATTTGTAGTTTTCCCTATGAGTTTTTTCTTATTAATGGGTCCTCATAAGATAGGTTAGATACCAGATAAATATCAACAATGATATTTATATGGCCACTGACTATTTTATGCAAACCTTCTAGTTTACAAAATATCATAGGGAAAACCCCCACATACCATATATCACTACTATCCACATTCCCTTTTGTGAGTAATTGTGTTTTTCAACACAATTAATAAGTTGCTATAGGGTGTTCACTAGGGTTTTTCGGTCATTTAGCCATCCCTAATTATATTTTTAGATTTTGCAGAAAGCTATCTTAGATTTTAGAAAGTAATATCTTACAATGATAGTACCTTGCATATGTCAAAATTCCAACACAATTTCACATATTTAAATCCAAGTTTTAAATAAGGAAAGATGATACTACAATGTAATTATTTTCACCTTGAGTGAAAGGTTTCCTTTGCTCATCCTATTATGTGCATGGCCTAGGATGCTGAGAATTTAAAAAAGGACAAGCTCCTCCCTACCCAGGCAATCCCCTTGCTCTCCCACAAAACAAGCAAGTTTCCCCCTAAAAAATAGTGGTTTTCACCATTAATAAATTCCTTTCTCCAAAAAGAGTGGTTTTCACCACTAAGCAAAAAAAAATGAGCAAGTATCCCAATCAATCAAAAGAAAAGAAGGGGGTAAAGAGTTTGAATCTCTAGAATCCTCAGTTATTCAAAAGCCATGGGGCAATCTCCATTACAGCAATGGGTTGAATGAAACCCACCTGGAAATGGAAGTAGCCTTATGCGTGGCAATATTTTTGTCACATTAGTAATCTTCTTTTGTACAGACCAATGTCATCTTATGGTTGAGCTAGCTTTTGGTGGCTTGTATTTCCTAGTAGTCTAGTCCAACTATGTCCAAACTCATGATAAGATGACCATAGGGTGATCCTTATTACAACAATGGGTTTCATGAAACCTACCTAGCAATGAGGTAGTCTTATGCATCATCTAATACATTCACTTTGCACACATAGGAATATTGAATATGTGGGTCTTCATAACAGACTTATAGCTTTCATAGTCTTGTGTAGCTAGTATACAACTTTTGATCAATCAACTATGGTGTTTGAGTCCCATGGAAAACCTTAAATTTCCCTCATAGCACCTAACTGTAGAGCAAAAAAAATGGTGCACCTAGCAAAGGGAAATGAAATGCATCTATTGCTCTATTGATTTAAGCACTACAAAAGCGACATTTTAAGTAAGCATAAAAGACAAATAAGTGAAAGAAATGGGCGATTATCTTTATATTATTGTATTTTCCAAATATGCAGTTACAAAATATCCCCTTGAGGGCTCTCAATTGATACAACTCATTACAATGTCCAAAGGATCAAATCCTTTCAAAAATTTAAGGTGTGCTTTTAGTGTCTTCCTCGCACTCACAATTGAAGAGCAGGTTTTTGCTACCACTGTGATGATCTATCCATATTCGAATCTTTAGCTCCTTCCTCATGCACTGGAATACCTAGATCTACACACAAAGAAATTATATTTTTTAATAGCATATGCGGATTGAAAGGCAATCAAAGAGATGTATGCGATAATTATCTTAAAAGAGGAAATGTATAATAGATGATGCAAATCTATTCCAAATGCTACCAAAACTTAGGATCATGCATATAATGTATTCTAGAAATGATCGAATCAAGGATAGAAAGAAAATTGCACACAAATTTGTGGTCATCCTTGGGCATGCTGATTAGGACTACAAAATAAGAAATGCATAATAACATATGCAAAACAACTCAAAATTACACCAAAACTTGATAGAAGGCATAAAATCTACTCTAGAATTGATCTATGAAAAAATAGAAATAAAATAGTGCTTAGATTCATGGTCATCCCTAGATCTGCCATTTAGGACTTAAAATTTAGGGATCATCCTAGGGTGGGATGGCCATTGAATCTGGTGGTATTTTCTACCAATTCCTCTGGTATTTGGTCTAAGCTACTCCTAGGGGTGTTGTCATAAAAATTTAGGATCTGATTCACTCAAATGGATCAGCTTGTAAATGGATTTCATGTTTGTTGAGAAGCAACACACCCCCACTGAAAAATGAATTTCCATCCTTTGAAAATATTGAGCTTTCATTTTGCAGTAAGGACCCTCTTGATGTTTTTCAGGTTTTAATTCCAAATTTTTGCTTACCTCCTTCTTCTTCAAGTTTTGCCTGTATCAAAGTATCCAAGTATTCTTGCATCTGGCTTTGTTTTATTTCAGAATTCATTTTTCACATGTTAGAATCATTCATGGATAAAGAAAATCTTTCACTGATATGAAAAAAATGCAGAATACAGATAGAAAAATTCATTGGAAGCCAAAACTTTCCATTTTTGGAAAAGTCACGAAATCGTGACACTTTCCATTTTTGGAAATGTCGCGAAATCGCGACAGGTTTTAGAAAAATCGGCTAAGGCAAGAAAACGTAGCGAAATCGCGACACTTCCATTTTTGGAAATGTCACGATATCGCGACATTTTCCATTTTTGGAAATGTCACGATATCGCGACATTTTCCATTTTTGGAAATGTCGCGAAATCGCGATGGGTCTGGAGAGAGAGAGCAAATGCGTACGGAACGTAGCGATTTCACTACATGTCGCGAAATCGCGACATGTCACATTTTCGCGACAGCATGAGGCAAAAGGAACCAAGGGGCAGTCAAGGGCGCGATTTCGCGACATGTCACGAAATCGCGACGCAAAAAGCAGAAAGAGCCCAAGGCATAGACATGTCGCGAAATCGCGACGTCACGAAATCACGACATTTTTCGGAGAGGGGGCCAGGGCGTACGGACCGTCGCGATTTCGCGACACGTCGCAAAATCGCGACGGGTCCAAGTCAAAAGAAAGCTGCCAAAGCCAAAGGAAGCAAATGGAATCAAAGGCAAATATTAAGAAGGCAAAAGTGTAGCGAAATCGTGACGTCTTTCGGACGTCGCGAAATCGTGACACATTGGAGCGCAGAAGGCACAAGTCAGGGAAGTGTCGCGAAATCGCGACACGTTCCAGGGACAAAAGAAACCAAGGTCCCAACCAAAACCAAAGTGAAAGCCAAATGCAAAGGTTTACTAAGCCAAGAGTCGCAAGAAACAACAGCAAGGTCAGCAAAGTTCAAAAGCAGCTAAGGCAGGGGGGTGTCGCGAAATCGTGACGCGTTTGGCGGAAAGACCCTGAACCCCGAAAGTGTCATGATTTCGCAACGCCTTCGGGGCGTCGCAAAATTGCGACAACAAAGCGAGCAAAGCGCCAAAGGCAGAAGGGGAAAGCCAAAACAGTCCAAAGGAAAGCCCATAGTCAAAAGCTAAGGGAGGCCTTGGGTGTCGCAAAATCGCGACGTCGCGATGTCGCGAAATCGCGACACGCCAACGAAAGAAGGTAAGACGAGGCTGGGTGTCACGAAATCACGACACGTCAGAAGAAACAAAAGAAAGCCAAAGGCACCAAGGGGAAGCTAAGGCAAAGGAAAACACAAGTCCAGGTAGGTGTCGCGAAATCGTGACACGCTGAGCCAAAAGTGCCGAAGACAGAGAAAGAGGTGCGATATTGCGACATGTCGCGTTTTCGTTGCATGGAAGCTGAAGGTTGTCGAGGGTCAGAAAAGAGGCGCGATTTCGTGACATGTCGCGAAATCGCGACATGTCGCGTTTTCGCGGCAGTAACGGCAAAGAAGTGCCCAGGGCAGAAACAGGTCGCGATTTCGTGACATGTCGCATTTTCGCGGCCATGGCAGGAAAATAGCACAGAATGGAAAACAGCTGGAAATGGACACGTGTCGCGATTTTTTGCGACACGTGTCAAAACAAAGCAAGCCTACGTATAATGAACTTTAGGGTTTTGATTGAACTTTAGGGTTTTGATTGAACTTTAAGGTTTTGATTTAATATTATTAAAATACTAATCCTTCTTTTGTCTTTTTTGCAGAAAGCCATCTGGCACTTGCATGATAACGGGAGAAATGGCCAGAAAGATAAAGTTAGGCGCATTTTAATCAAGGGCCGTCACATTAAAGTTTGAGATGCCGAGAATTGTTGTTTCACCCAGATTTTATAGATCTGGCCGCAAAGAGACTTTACGGTGACTAAGCAGTTGCCCATTTAATGGAGTATGTCGAGAATTGGCCGAAAAATGAAAATATCTACACTCGGTTACCGAAATTTGCCGATGGATGCATTTAATGAAAATTTATGGCAGAATTAATGGCGTGCAGACATTTTCAACTCAGGGATGGCTCTGCGGAGATGAAATGTCAGAGAAGTGGTGACTCATCCAAATTTCCCGAGGGAATTAATGAGCACATTTACACACAATTGCGGGTGGATGCAAGTGGCATTCGAATTCTGCCTTCTCCATTTATGGCAAGTAATTGCACTGATTTGCAGAATGGTTAAGTTTTATCAAGACTTTATTTTAAAAGGCTTTATATTGTAAAACCCGGGTACTAGGGTTTAAGATGATAAGATTTAGGGTTTGAGAAGAAGATATTTTTGAAAAGATCAGGGTCTGTCCTGAGTCTATAAATACTTCTTCTAAATGTAATCGCAGGAGGCGGAGACTTAGAAATAAAAGGCTATTGAAGCAATTTCTTGCAAATCTTGTTAAATACTTTATTTCTGGACTTGGAGTTGATGTGCTTTTGTTTTCTGTGATAGCATGGCCAGGAGCCTAATCTTTTTCAGATTGTGATAAGTTCATCTTCTTTTGTTATCCGTTTCTTTAAAGTTTATTAAATATATGTTGTAAATCTATGTTATCAAGATTAAATATGTTGTTGGGCTTCATTTGTTCTATTGTATGCTAGGGAAAATCATAGATTTAAGGTTCAAGTTTGTTCTAATTGCTCTGTCCTCACTGTGTGAGCTATGCTGTTGGTGAGAGATACCAATTTTAACCGACTTCCCTTATGTTTATGATTTTCTTTCAGATCTGTTCCATCTCTATCTTATGCTCTTAGTAGAAGGTGATCTTAGAAAGTTGGACACCTTCTTCTTTGATTTGTTCTATTGTGAAGCTGATAGTATAAATAAAATTGGTAGTTTTGGTTTTACAACTAAGTTTGATAGACTTCTCTTTACGCCCTACCCTACTCTCTCTGTTTTACCGTGAAATGATCCATTTTTATTTTCTTTTAAATTTGTCTTTTATTTAAATCTGTTGACCCATAAGAGCTAGATCAAAGAACTAATTTTAAATCTGATTGTCAACAAGTGACAACTTCTAAACATTACTGAACAAGTTCAAGAGCCCGTTGTAAGGTAACAGACAGTCCATATTGAAAACTATTCAGAAGCGGAAAAGAGTGAATAGACATTCGACCCAACTCTGTAACTCACACCTTGGATAACCAGCAAGATCCTAAAGTGAGTGGGATTTATCCCTTATAAGTGTTATCAGAGTTTCATGCTCATTCTTCATAGGGTGTGTATAAAAGTCGGACCAACATTTAAAAATGGCGCTAGAAGGAGGGCCCACTGAACTCCGGTCAGTATTGTAAGTTGTCTGTACAATATTTAAAATTGCCAGAAAAGAGGCCAAGTTCAGTAGTCTGTTAAGGATTGTGAGATTATAAGTTGCTTGTGAAAAGCTGGATTCTACATACAGGGTAACAAGGTCCCACCCCAGAGCTGGAGAGCTCCTTGTGCCTGAATTAGAAACTCCAAGAAGAAGTAGCCTCAGAAGGGCCAAGTCTCTGTCTGAAATAGTTTTATCACCACTGGTAGTTACTCCAACTACAACTCAGAATATCATCGTCAATCAAGTAGTAATGGCAAACTGGTTGGGTTCCACTGCTTTAAATATCCCGGGTATAGCCCATGACCTGCCCAGAAATCCTGAGAGATATCTTCCCAGATATAAGCATGATGGGACTAGGACAGTAGAAGAACATCTAGTTGCATTCAAGAATGCTCTGAAATTCTTAAATGTACAACATGAAGATGTTGCTTGCAGATTGTTCCCGTTCACTCTCCAGGAGGGAGCTTATGACTGGTTTCTAAATCTCACTAATGATTCTATTACCAGTTGGAATGACTTGGAAAAGGTTTTTGTGTCACAGTTTGGTGAGGTAATAGATCCTAGTATATTATATCAGCAGTTTTCTGGTATCAAAAGAGAATTAAATGAATCTATCAGATCTTACAATGTCAGATTCCAGAAAGCTTATGGTAGACTTACTGGTTATTATGTGCCGAATGCAGACCTGGCATTAGAGATTTTTAGAAATTCTCTAGATCCAATGACTTCTGTTTTCTTGAAAAGAGATCCCTCTGTTACTAATTTAATAGAGGCTTATAAAGAAGCTTTGATTCTGGAAAGACAGTTGGGACCCCAACCTTTAAATGCTCAGCAAATTCCTTTGGTCACACAAGCTCCCCCTGTTTTCAATCCCATACCACATCAGATGATGTTGCCAGTGTGTCAGACTCTACCATCAGCAAATCCATTGGCTGTAACACCTGCTGAGAATGTACAGAACCCAGGTAAAGAGGCTGATAATGCAAGAGTTGAAGAAGTCTCAAAAATAGTTCAAAAGTTGGCCAATGATTTTTTGAGTTTTAAAAGGCAGGTTTCTACTGGGGAGAACTCAAACAGGTATTCATATCAATAGAACAGATTCAATCGGCCCCCATACGAACCTAATAAAGATTACAAAGGTAAAGGTCATGATGTGAATATTTGTGATTTGGCTTTGCCTAACTGGTGCAGAATACATGCTACTTCTCAGCACGGGGAGTTGGATTGTTTGGAATTTTGTAACGCATTTGAAGCTTTATCTGGGGAGTTGATTTCTCCTGAACATCAGAGAAATACGGATGGCCCAAGTTCATCCAGCCACAGTGCAGCTATGGTCTTGGATTCTTTCACTTTCCCGGAGGAATCTGAGAATGTAGTTGAAATGCCTATGGATGAGGTGCAGGCTTTCCAACAGTACAGGAGGGACAACTACAACCTAAGAAACAGAAATTCGGAGCCCAACACTACATCTACCCCTCCGGACAACTCTCACAATGTTCCTCCAGATCCATCTTCAAGCAATAATCCATCTCCACCCAAGGGAGGAAATCCGAGAGGACCAGATGCATTTGTCCCTCCACTCAATAAGGGATATAACATAGTGGAGGACATGAAAAAGATCAAAGCCAACATCACTCTTCATGAGTTGGCCCAAATTTTAGAACAGAGGGATAACTTGATTAAAACATACTCTGGGCCTACTACAAAATCTTTGGACAAGGGAAAGAAGATGGCAAATGCGAATGTAGCCATGTATAAAGAGAAAACTGAGGTTCCACCTTTTCTACTGACTGTACGTATTTTTGGGAAAAACTTACACAATTGTCTGGTAGATTCGGGTGCTTCGGCTAATGTTATGCCTTTGGCCATTTGTCAGCAGTTGGGTTTGACCCCAATGAAGTCTGAAAGAAGAGTTGTCCAATTGGACAAATCAGAGGTTAAAGTAGTAGGAGAACTTCAGAATATTCATATCCAATTAGCATCTGAGCCCAGGGCTCAACACAGAATTGAAATTCAGGTTGTGGATATCCCCGTGGGGTACGGGATGCTTTTGAGCAGGGATTGGTCGAGATCTTTGAATGGATACTTGGCAACAGACTTTTCACACATGTGGTTGCCATGGAAGGGAGTGGCAAATCAATTACGGGTTGAAAGAGAACCCAGATACAAACATACGATTACTGAATACAATGCAGAAAATGAGACTGTAAATATTGCTGAGGTAGATATTGGAGTTTACAATTTAACAACGGGACAAAATGAGAAGTTTAGTAAAGCTCATCCTGTTCATAGTAATGAAGTCTGGACGCTTCATGTGGATGGGGCTAAATCTAAACAGGGTTCTGGTACGGGGGCAGTCCTTAAAGGGCCTGAAAGTCAGACATATTTTATGTCTTATCGCCTATAGTTCCCTTGTACAAATAATTTAGCAGAGTATGAGGCTCTGGTATTAGGTTTGAAATTTGCTTTGGACAGAAGTGTAAGAAATATTCAAGTTTTTACGGATTCAGAATTGGTGGCTAATCAAGTCAAAGGTAAATTCCAGTGTAAAGCATCTTATTTAAAAGGATACAAACACCGGGCTTGGGATCTTGTAGAAGATTTTGATGCATTTAATCTGACACACATACCCAGAGAGCAGAATTCACGTGCAGATGTCTTGGCTTCTTCGACCGCAAGTTTAAAACCACTGGAAGAATTTAAATGGAACAAGTTTTCAATTGAGTTAGTCCCTTGTCCTTCAGTCCCAAATAATATAGATAATTTTCAGGTTTTCTTTGATGATCAACAGATTATAAACTTTTTGCAGAGTACTAACACATTTGAAAATGCTATAATCGATGATGGACAAAGGGATGCTCTGCTGGAGCAGTTAGACGATGACAGGGGAATAATAAGGTTGAAAGATAACAGAATTCCAAAAGGGATGGTGGAACTGGAGCGGCTCTTTGATGTTGACCAAATCAGGCAAAAGGTGAATTCTGAGGATTCTATGGGTGCAACAGACAGTGAGACTGAGAACCTGAACGTGGGGACTGAAGAAGATCCCAGGCACATCAAGTTGGCTAAAAACTGTGATCCAAAAATAAAAAGAAGTATGATTGATTTTCTTCACAGGTCCAAGGATGTTATGGCCTGGTCTTACAAAGACTTAAAGGTATTTGATCCGAAAGTTTACACTCATATTATACCTTTAAAAGAATTTTGCAAACCTTTCCGACAAAAATAGAGGCATGTCAACGCTCTGTTAGAGCCCCTCATCCAGAAAGAGGTAGAAAAATTATTGAGTGCCGCCATTATTTTTCCCATCAGGCATTCTACTTGGGTGGCCAATTTGGTGCCGATCAGAAAGAAAAATGGAGAGATCCGCTTGTGTGTGGATTTTAGAAATTTGAACAAGGCATCTGAGAAAGATAATTATCCTCTGCCTTCTATGGATGAGGTGTTACAGATTGTCAATGGTTCGGAGATGATGTCTTTCCTGGACGGTTTCTCAGGGTATAATCAGATATTGGTTGAGAAGGAAGACAGAATGAAAATTGCTTTCACAACTAAGTGGGGAACTTTTGCTTACAAGAGGATGCCATTTGGATTAATAAATGTCGGAGCTACGTTTCAACGAGCAATGGATCATGCCTTCAAGGGCCTTATGGGTAAATGTATTGTTGTTTACATGGATGATTTAACAGTCTTCTCTAAATCTCGGTTTGACCATGTAAAACACTTGGAGTCTGTGTTCAACAAATGCGGGGAGTTCGGCATTTCTTTGAATCCGAAGAAGTGCATTTTTGGTGTAACGGAAGGAAAGCTCCTTGGACACTTGATCACAAAAGATGGCATCTCCATGGATCCAGACAAGGTTGAAGCCATATCCAGCATACCCTTTCCCAACTCTAAGAGAGAGTTGAGGTCCTTCTTTGGAAAAATTAATTTTGTCAGGAAGTTCATCTCCGGTTTTGCAGAGATAGTCAAGCCACTGAATGACATGCTAAAGGAAACTACTCAGATTGTCCGGACCACAGAAGCTAAAACAGCGTTCCAAGAAATCAAGACCGCCATCAAGCAAGCACCAGTTTTGGTGAGCCCGGATTTCAGTGCAGATTTTTATCTGTACACCTTTTCTTCTCGAACACACACTTGCTACAGTTCTGACCCAACGAAGAGAAACGGGGGAACATCCAATTGCTTTCAAGAGTACCAATTTAAAGGGGGCTGAGCTGAAATATTCTCGTTTAGACAAACAAGCTTATGCCTTGGTGAGAGCAGTTAAGCAGTTCAGGCACTACATACTAAGAAGCAGAGTTCATGCTATAGTTTCGGACCCAGCTGTTAAATACCTTTTAAGTCAGAACGAATTGGGTGAACTAAGAGGTAATTGGGTTACAAGGCTGCAAGAATATGACTTAGAAATTCAGCCTACAAAATTGATCAGAGGACTTGGTTTGTCCCGACACATTGCCGAAATACCTGTACGGGAAGAAGTTAATCAATTAAATTCTGAATCTGATGACTGGTATGGAGATATTATTCATCTGCTGCAATTTGGAATTTGCCCGTCTCACTTGAATAGAACCCAAAGGAGAGCACTAAAACTGAAAGCTGCTCATTATCTCCTCAAAGGAGGTAATTTGTATAGAGAAAATTATGCTGGCATTTTCTTAAGATGCATTTCTCAGAGTGAAGTCAATGAAGTCATGTCCAGTTTTCATGAAAAGTTAGGGGCAGGACATTCCTCAAGATCTGCTATTGCGCATAAAATATTGAGAGCAGGCTATTATTGGCCTACGTTATTTAAAGATGCCCATCAGCATGTGAGAACCTGCCATCAGTGCCAAACTTTTGCAGCCAAAGAGGCCAACCGGGCTCTACCATTGCAACCTGTTGTAATAAATAAACCTTTTATGCAATGGGGACTTGATTTTGTGGGAGTGATTAATCCAAATTCTTCAGCAGGGCATAAGTATGTTCTAACGGCTACTGATTACTGCACAAGATGGGTCGAAGCAGCAGCCACCATAAGAAGTACAACTCATGAAGTGATCGAATTTCTAGAGTCAAATGTCATAACCAGGTTTGGGGTTCCTCTGAATTTGGTGTGTGATAATGGACCAACCTTCCAATCATTGGAGTTTGCAGAATGGGCATACCAGATGGGGATAGTTATCAGATTTTCATCCAACTATTATCCCCAAGGCAATGGACTGGCTGAGTCCACGAATAAGAATTTAATGAATGCCATTAAGAAATCTACAACAGACAAACCCAGGCAATGGCATACATTATTGAAATATGCACTTTGGGCTGACCGGATAAAATATAAAGTGGCTCTTAAGACTTCCCCTTTTGCTTTGTTGTATGGTACCCAGCCAATTGTTCCCATCTCTCTGAAATTACCTACTTACCAATTTGTCTTAGACTATTTTGAGGATCAAGCAGATGCAGAGGCTCGTGTTTTGGATCTAACTAATTTGCAGGATGAAAGACTCCAAGCCCTGGAACATTTCAATCGGCACCAAGAAACCGTCAAGCGCTGGTTTGACAAAAGGGCCAAAGTGAAAGCTTTCATACTGGAAGACCTGGTGCTTCTATGGGACAAGGCCCATGAAAAGAAGGGTAAGCATACAAAGTTGCAGCCACTATGGATAGGCCCATACCAGATTGTTGAGATTCTGGGTAATAACGCATTTCGTTTACAAGACCTTGATGGTAATTTTTTGGACCTCCCTGTTAATGGTCAATACTTAAAGCATTATTTCTCGACTGTTCCATCCAATATATCATTTGAATGAGTCACAAAGAAGTTGTAACATGTGTATACATTGTAAATAACTCTGCAGTGTTATTTTATTTTAGTTTATTTTCCAGGTCTGTACAGTTATGTGTTTTATTTCCTTTCAGGTCTGTACAGTTCTGTGTTTTATTCCCTTTCAGGTCTGTACATTTTAGTTTTATTTCCTTTGATGTCTGTACAGTGTTGTTTATTTTAGTTTATTTTAAATGCCTGTACAGTTTTATTTTGTTTCATTTTATTTTGTTTTTTCAGGTCTGTACAGTGTTTTTCAGTCTGTATAGTGTTTTTCAGTCTGTATAGTGTTTTTAAGTTTGTTTTATTTTATTTTATTTTATTTTGTTTATCCTTGGAAGTTTGTACAGTTTATTTTATTTTAAAATTCTGTTTTTAAGTTTTGCCTGAGCATCAATGAAAAGTCAGCCTTCCAGAATTGTTTTTATTCTGAGTTCTAAATCCAGTGTCCATTCTGTTCATTATTCTAATTGAGATAGTCTGCTTTAACTGAACAGTGGAACTATTTTGTTATTCAGAACAATGGTAGAAGGATGATTGGATTTTGTGTCTTGCTTGCCACAGTTATTTTAATTATAAAGAAACTGCTACACTGTTTGGCTGGAGAAACTCCTAGGGAATCCAAGAAAAGTTGGTCATAAGAGGGGACTATGATTCATGTAATTATTTGAGTATCCATAGAGGCTATCAGTGCCAGTGCAAGCGAGTTCAGATTGATGAAATATTAAAAGGAAAATTGTTGTTCTTTCTAAGGCTTTTCAGATGTTGATATATTTCAAAAGAGAGAGAGAGAGAAGGTGAGAGTTGAGCAAGACAGCATAGAATTGGCACTCTGTTATTTCCATATATATATAAAAAAAAAAAAGAGAGGAAAAAAGTTATGTAATCAAAGAGGCAGCCAAGACTTCAAAAGATGTTTTTCTTTTACCAAGTTGTAGATTCTACCTTACAGTTGTGAATCTGGGTCGTGTAAATCTAAAGGGTAACTTTGTCGGGGCTGTAAAAGGCTAAACTAGTAAACAGAGCTCTACTCGGTTTCCCCTTTTACAATCTAGAAAAGCTGATCAATCCAGAGTTCAACATTTGAAGGCCCAGTCATTCTTGAAGAAAGTTTCATACGCTTGTAATTGCACATCAGAAATCTTCCTTAAATGATTCAACCTAGTATGTCCTTGGGAAATTTTGACAACTATCAGCTAGTAGTTAAATTGTTTTGAAGAATATCTGTGGCAAGGCATGATACATGGTCTATGTTGTTTTGAAACTAGAGTCCTGGGTTCTAAAATAATGCTACTATTTTACCCGCAGATATCGCCATTTGTTGAGAAGCAACACACCCCCATCGAAAAATGAATTTCCATCCTTTGAAAATATTGAGCTTTCATTTTGCAGTAAGGACCCTCTTGATGTTTTCCGGGTTTTAAATTCCAAATTTTTGCTTGCCTCCTTCTTCTTCAAGTTTTGCTATCAAAGTATCCAAGTATTCTTGCATCTGGCTTTGATTTACTTCAGAATTCATTTTTCACATGTTAGAATCATTCATGAATAAAGAAAATCTTTCACTGATATGAAAAAATGCAGAATACAGATAGATAAATTCATTAGAAGCCAAAACTTTCCATTTTTGGAAAAGTCACGAAATCGCGACACTTTCCATTTTTGGAAATGTCGCGAAATCGCGACAGGTTTTAGAAAAATCGGCTAAGGCAAGAAAACGTAGCGAAATCGTGACACTTCCATTTTTGGAAATGTCGCGATATCGCGACACTTCCATTTTTGGAAATGTCGCGATACGACACTTTCCATTTTTGGAAATGTCGCGAAATCGCGACGGGTTTGGAGAGAGAGAGCAAATGCGTACGGAACGTAGCGATTTCGCGACATGTCGCGAAATCGTGACATGTCGCATTTTCGCGACAGCAGGAGGCAAAAGGAACCAAAGGGCAAAAGGGCGCGATTTCGTGACATGTCGCAAAATCGTGACATGTCGCATTTTCGTGGCACAAAAAGCGAAAGTAGCCAAGGCAAGGAAATGTCACGAAATCGTACATGTTTTTCGGAAGTGTCAGTCGTATGGATCACGTTTTTTGGAGAGAGGCCAGGGCATACGACTCGTGATTTCGCGACATGTCGCAAAATCGCGACATGTCCAAGAAAAGAACGCAAAGAAAGGAAGCAAATGGAATCAAAGGCAAATATTAAGAAGGCAAAAGTGTAGCAAAATCGTGACGTCTTTCGAACGTCGCAAAATCGTGACACATTGGAGCGTAGAAGGCACAAGTCAAGGAAATGTCACGAAATCGCGACGTCGCGAAATCGTGACACGTTTATGGAAAAAGAAACAAGGTCCCAAAAAAGTGAAAGAAATGAAAGGACTAAGCAAGAGTCCAAGAAACAACAATTTAAGAAATCAAAAGTAGCTAAGGCGAGAGTACCAATCGCGACATCACGATTTCGTGACGTCACGAAATCGTGACGTCGCGATTTCGTGACGTCGCAAAATGAGGGTGTCCTCACGTGAAAATGACAAAAGGATCAAAGACCAAAGGGAAGGGCAAAGCCAAA
This sequence comes from Wollemia nobilis, assembly GCA_028583015.1. Lineage (NCBI taxonomy): Eukaryota > Viridiplantae > Streptophyta > Pinopsida > Araucariales > Araucariaceae > Wollemia > Wollemia nobilis. The sequence continues at coordinate 1,689,307 of JAQPPZ010003072.1, forward strand.
ACAATAAAGGAAACAATAAAAGAAGGAGGCTGGTGTCGCGAAATCGCGACGTCGCGATTCCGTGACGTCGCGAAATCGCGACATGAATGGAAGAAGAAGGAGTGGTGTCGCGAAATCGCGACAGTAAGACAAAAGAAAGCAAAGGAAAGGGGAAAGGAAAGGAACAAGTGAGGTGTCGCGAAATCGTGACACGCTAAGCCAAAAGTGCCGAAGACAGAGAAAGAGGCGCGATATCGCGACATGTCGCGAAATCACGACATGTCGCGTTTTCGCTGCATGGAAACTGAAGGTTGCCGAGGGTTAGAAAAGAGGTGCGATTTCGTGACATGTCGCGAAATCGTGACATGTCGCGTTTTCGTAGCCGTAACGAAAAAGAAGCGCCCTAGGCAAAAACAGGTCGCGATTTCGCGACATGTCGCAAAATCGCGACATGTCGCATTTTCGGGCCATGGCAGGAAAACGAACATAGAATGGAAAATAGTTGAAATGGACACGTGTCGCGATTTTTGCGACACGTGTCAAAACAAAGCAAGCCTACGTATAATGAACTTTAGGGTTTTGATTGAACTTTAGGGTTTTGATTGAACTTTAAGGTTTTGATTTAATATTATTAAAATACTAATCCTTGTTTGTCTTTTATGCAGAAAGCCATCTGGCACTTGCATGATAACGGGAGAAATGGCAAGAAAGATAAAGTCAGGCGCATTTTAATCGAGGGCCGTCACATTAAAATTTGAGATGCCGAGAATTGTTGTTTCATCCAGATTTTACAGATCTGGCCGCAAAGAGACTTTACGGTGACTAAGCAACTACCCATTTAATGGAGTATGTCGAGAATTGGCCGAAAAATGAAAATATCTACACTCGGTTATCGAAATTTGCCGATGGATGCATTTAATGAAAATTTATGGCAGAATTAATGGCGTGCAGACATTTTCAACTCAGGGATGGCTCTGCGGAGATGAAATGTCAGAGAAGTGGTGACTCATCCAAATTTCCCGAGGGAATTAATGAGCACATTTACACACAGTTGCGGGTGGATGCAAGTGGCATTCAAATTTTGCCTTCTCCATTTATGGCAAGTGACTGCACTGATTTGCAGAATGGTTAAGTTTTATCAAAACTTTATTTTAAAAGGCTTTATATTGTAAAACCCGGGTACTAGGGTTTAAGATGATAAGATTTAGGGTTTGAGAAGAAGATATTTTTGAAAAGATCAGGGTCTGTCCTGAGTCTATAAATACTTCTTCTAAATGTAATCGTAGGAGGCGGAGACTTAGAAAAAAGGCTATTGAAGCAATTTCTTGCAAATCTTGTTAAATGCTTTATTTCTGGACTTGGAGTTGATGTGCTTTTGTTTTCTGTGATAGCATGGCCAGGAGCCTAATCTCTTTCAGATTGTGATAAGTTCATCTTCTTTTGTTATCCGTTTCTTTAAAGTTTATTAAATATATGTTGTAAATCCGTGTTATCAAGATTAAATATGTTGTTGGGCTTCATTTGTTCTATTGTATGCTAGGGAAAATCATAGATTTAAGGTTCAAGTTTGTTCTAATTGCTCTGTCCTCACTGTGTGAGCTATGCTGCTGGTGAGAGATACCAATTTTAATCGACTTCCCTTCTGTTTATGATTTTCTTTCAGATCTGTTCCATCTCTGTCTTATGCTCTTAGTAGAAGGTGATCTTAGAAAGTTGGACACCTTCTTCTTTGATTTGTTCTATTGTGAAGTCGATAGTATAAATAAAATTGGTAGTTTTGGTTTTACGACTAAGTTTGATAGACTTCTCTTTCGCCCTACCCTACTCTCTTTGTTTTACCGTGAAATGATCCATTTTTATTTTCTTTTAAATTTGTCTTTTATTTAAATCTGCTGACCCATAAGAGCTAGATCAAAGAACTAATTTTAAATCTGATTGTCAACAAGTGACAACTTCTAAACATTACTGAACAAGTTCAAGAGCCCGTTGTAAGGTAATAGACAGTCCATATTGAAAACTATTTCAGAAGCGAAAAAGAGTGAATAGACATTCGACCCAACTCTGTAACTCACACCTTGGATAACCAACCAGATCCTAAAGTGAGTGGGATTTATCCCTTATAAGTGTTATCAGAGTTTCATGCTCATTCTTCACAGGGTGTGTATAAAAGTCGGACCAACAATGTTTTGGAATCACTTGAAAACCTCCTTTACTTTATGGAGATCTCAAGGGAAAACACACAATGAATTGGGGATAAATCTTGATAGCACTTCATGGTGAAATATTGCAAAGACTCCTAAAATTGGATGGAATGACTCCACTTTATAGGTCAAGTGATCATATGGTCAAATGGGTATGCTTGGCCATGCGAGGCAGGTGTCGCCATTTGTCCAAACCTTGCCATGCATTCAAGGGAAAATAATCTCCAATTTGGGTCTCCAATTTACAACTTGGCATGGGAGTTATGCACCCTCAGACTGGTATTCTTCAATGGGTGGGATAAATTGTAGAATCTGGGTGCCATTTGTCTCACCTTTGACTTTTTAAGGATCCAAAGCCATGGTCATCCCACCCAGGGATGGTTGTTGGTGGTCGTCCCTAAGTGGGATGACCGTGAACTGTGGTCATCCTAGGGTGGGACGACCATGCCTACATGGCCCAAAACTTCCCAAAAGTGGGGTAGAACCTCCCAAAAGTGGTTAGGACCACTATTTAACCTCTAAGGGTTGCCCAAGGGGGCCATATGGTGTCGATTAGAACGTGTCTTGGTAGTCTAATCGGATTGACATGATTTTAGTGTCTACATATACCTCTTTTTGGGATGTGTTGTGTGTAGCACAGTGTAGAGCAAAAATAGATGACTAAAATATCAAGTGATTAAGGTTATTAAGTAACCTAACCAACTTTAAATGCCCCAATCATAGAAAGCGCATGCATCCTTGAATCCTTGCTTTTGACAAGTTAAGGAACTTGATTCAAGTACAACATTTTGTGTCAGGCTTACTTGATCTTGGACATTGTTCAGTCATGAAGAGGTGAGGCCTATGATCCTTCATGCTTCCATGTGCCAAGCATTTATTTAATTGAAAGTTTTGCTTTTTTTGTCCCAAGCAAGGGCATGATTGTTTTTGGCAATGATTTGCTGACGAACACGATTTGCATGATTGAGTGTTTGATATTGATTTTGATTATGAATTCATTAATTATGACTACCCCTCAAGTGAAGAGTTGATGAGGAAATAACCAGTGATAAAAATGACAAGTCGCTTGACCCATGTGACTTGGTTGGGGTTCCTTCAGCTTTACCCATTGTAGAATTTCTCAGTTTTGTGAGGATTTTGATGATTTTGTTGATATTTCATAGAAGAAAGGAATTGAATATCTCATTCTCGTGGAGTGGTCCGACCACAGTGGTCTTCTTGGGGATTGAAGTAGATACTTTTCAATTCATCCATAAACAATTTGGTTCAATATTTGATCCATTATGAATTTTATCATATTTGACCTATTTTTGGGGGTTTTTAAGCCATTTTTATTGCTTTTTATGCTATTTTGAGGTGTTTTTTGGTGGCCACACTAAGGTGGGATGGTTGCATAGTCTGTGGCTATCCTAGGGTGGGATGGTCACCAAATTTTTTGATCATCCCACCCTAGGATGATCATGCCTTTTGTAGGGCTATTTAAGCTCAAAATTTGAAAATTGAGCTCATTTATGTATTTTTGATTTGGTAGTTTGAGAGGTGAGGAGTAGAAGAGTGATGTTACAAAACAGAGCACTGTCAAAACTATCCCACAGTCACCATGAGCCAGTCTATGGACTCGTCGAGCGGTGGATCCAGCATGAGATGGGTAAGGGTTGAATTTGCTACTGCACTTTGTTACTTTTGGAAGTGTAATTATCTTCACTTTTTGTAAATGAAACACACTAAATCTCAATAAATGAACCTTTTTAGTGATGAGATTTGATTTTTTGTACCTTAGTTTGTGTTTTTGGTTTTTTTTAATATTTTTTTGTATTTTGGGAAGGTTTTTTTCTTGTTTTTGGTGGCCAAGAAGACCATTTTTGGGCAATTTTGGAGGCCATCCTTGGGAAGGATAACCGTCTTGAGCTGTCTTAGGGTCATCCCTGGGTGGGATGACCACCAAATTTAGGGCCATCCCTAGGTGGGACGACCATGATTTTTCAAGAAAAGGTACCCTTTTTTAGGTGTTTTTGATTTTCTTTTTGGTTCTTTTTATTTTGTTTTATATTTTGTTTTTATGCTTGCTTGCTCCTGCCAGGTGATCAAGAGCCGATATTGATTTTTGACTCTCTTTAGGACCATTCATGGCCTACTGATAGAGGATGATTGGAAATGGCTTGATGTCATTGGTATCAAGCAAGTGATACATCTAGAGCTAGTGATGGGATATAGAGCCTACCTGACTGCGTTGATAGATTTGTGGGACCCTTGCACCAACACCTTCCACTTGTTGACTAGGGAGATGATAGTGACCTTATAGGACATCTATCAAATTCTATGTATACCAATAGATGGACATTTGATTATATCTACTCATCGAGATCTGAGAGATACAATTTTGCAGAGATACTTCAGAGAAGATTAGCCTGAGGCACTACAAGATTTACCTAGTGGACACATCCTAGTGGATCTATGGTATGATAAAGAGGTCTTGACAATGAGACATGCCCTCCTGATGACACTTATTTCTAACATGCTACTACCAAACTTATCAGGAGCTATGTTCCCATGGAACCTTTTGAAGTTGGCATTTCCATTAGTGGAGTGCACCATAGAGATATCGTTAGTGATGGCATGGGGCACTACATTGCTCGCATAGCTTTATGATGAGTTGTACAAGATCTACTACCATGGGTAGAAAGGATTAGGCTGTAGCTTTCTATTGCAAGTGTGGGGGTGGCAGCACATAATCGTGGAGCAACCACAGGGGCTACCTTGGATGATGCGAGCACAACTTATAGATAGGGAGATAGGATATGGGATCCTAAGGCAACGAGACTAGGAAATGGGTCAGAGCCATCCTAATGCAGGTTTAATTGAGCATTATGCAAATTCATTTACATGGCTTAGGGTAGATGCAGTTATCTGGAGGCCATACAGATACTGTCCAACATGGTCTGAGGCTGAGGCACAGTTTTGATGGGTACAATGAGGTAGGTGGCTAGTTGGTCAAAATGATACCAAGCGATAGTATTTCCCATATGCTCGAGTATTACGATAGTTTGGGCTACGCCGGGGGTTACCTATCGAGCCAGTTATCTACCAATGTCATGGTGATGAGAGGATACTAACTTGGCCTACAATGGAGGTAGTTGGGGAGGAGGAAAATCCTATGGAGGCAACCTCTGAGAAATGATGTTGATACCATAGTAGAGTATGACTCCTGGTGGGTGATGCATCGGTGGTGCAGGGATGGACCACTAGGGGGTGTTATGGTTGTAGGGTTAGAGGAGGCTCTAGATGAGGCTCCATTTGAGGAGTCAAGCTTAGGTGAGCAACCTGACAAAGGGGTAGACTAAATGGAGTGACATGTGCATCGCCAAATAGATGGTGAGTAGATGGATCACATGGATTTGGAGGGCCAATAGGGGGACTATGATGAGGATTATTTGTATGAGCAGGGAGTGTAGGTATAGGTGGCATTATAGGATGCCACCATTGCATAGCTATAGGATGAGTTGATCAGAGGTAGATAGGAGTAGAAAAAGTACATAGAGGAGAGGTCTCTCCTACAAGCATAGGTATAGATTGCATAGGCAAATATTCATTGGTAGGTATTAGTGATTGAGGAGCAGGGGACCATGATTGTAGTGCAGGTGGTAGAGCTAGCCACGTTTCGATCATAAGTTAGGGTAGGGAGCTCGAGCCATGGGGTACCTAATAGTGGCAAGGTAGCCAGGCTATAGGAGGAGGTGACATAGCTCCAAACCTTTTTGATCGACTACCAAACGCATCACCAAGAGGATACAGCATACACATAGGATTTGAAGGATGAGATAGTGTGCCTTAGAGGGCACTTACTAGCTCACTCTTTTGCTAGTGGGTCACATCATAGGAGTAGTAGTACAGGGCAATCATCTGCGAGGATGGGGGCACCTAGCTCCATGAGGAGAGTAGATAGGGCCATGGAGAGCAGATCTGGGAGCTCTTAATGAGCACCAACTGAGAGTGGGGGTGAGAGTCATAGTATCAATCCTGTGTGACCATGGATTTTGAGACTATGTAGTTATTTTTTGATTTTGGTAGTGTGAGGTCTGAGGACCCACTAGGTTGTAACCTACAGGTAGTTTTTGGATTACGATGTATATTTTTACCCCATACATATACATATATATATATATATATGAGTTATTATTGTCATCATCTATTTCCTTATTGTTTTATTGGATGTATGCAATGCTTATGTTTGTTTTCCTGATGCTTTGATGAATGCATGTGTTGTAATATGATGTTTTGGATGATATGTACATGTGTGTGTGGATAATGAAATGGATGATTTTTTGATCTGTAGAATGAAATATGAATACTATTTGACACAATATGTTAGCACCATAGACTGTACAAAATTCATTGATTCATTTGTAAATTTGTCATGAGACTATGTGATGGATTTGTGAAAATGTAAATTGACAAACATGTGATAAAATGGTATGGAATGGAATGAATAGTAAGATGTTATAGAATTTCCTTGAGGTTTTCATGAGACTCAAATGGTATAGTCAACTAGTCAAAAATTATATACTAACCATGTAAGACTTTTTGACAACGTACGAATCTGCTAGGATGACCAAGATATTCAATATCTCTATGTGTGCATGTGATTTCATTACTATGATAATGCATAAAGTTACCCCATTGCCAAATAGGATTGATGCAACCCATCTGTACTGAAGATCGCCCTATGAGTATCATGATCATGAGTTTTGTACATAGTTGGATTAGACCACTAGGTGTACAGGCTACCAAAAGCTAGCTCATCCGTATGTAAACATTGGTCTGTACAAAAGCAGGTTGCTAATGTGACAGATGTATCGTCATGTGTAAGGATACCGCCATTGCTAGGCAGGATTTATGCCACCTAACCTATAGTGAGGATCACCTCATGGTTTGTCAAATACTGATAATTCTCTGGATTCAAGTTCATTACTCCCTTATTTTCTTTTATTTTTGAATTGCTCCAGGAATTTGCTCATTTTTATTTGGTGAGCAAGGGATTTTGGGAGTGGTGATAGCCATTATTTATTTTGCTTTTTGCTTTTGTTAGTGGTAAAAACCACTATTTAGTTTGGGGATTGTAGCAGTGAAAACCACTGTTTATTTTGCATTTGGGGAGGGAGGAGCTTGTTCTTTTGTCAAGTCTTAGAATTTTTGAACCATGCGCATAGGGGGATGAGCAAGGTAAACTTTTCACTTAAGATAACCCAGACCACTGTGTAGGTTTCATCTTTCCTTGTGCAAAACATGGATTTAAAGTGAAAATGTGTTGGGATTATGACATATACAAGGTACAATCAAAGCAAGACTCTACCTTCTAAAAATTAGTCTAGATTTCTATAAAATATGAAAAGAAAACTAGAGACGGTTGAGTGACCGAAAACCCTAAAGACACCCTCTAACAAATGACTAGGTAAAGGAAAACAGACACAAATACGAAAGGTTGGAAATATGGATGAAAATGATAATTGTAATGTAGACAGGTGTGAATGATTACTTTTGACAAAGTTGACTCTGAAGGATGTCTAGTATACAGACCTGGTGCTAGACATGTATGAGTAACTCTAAAATACAAAATACAATGATGGGTATGCCTAATGCAAGTTATTGTATAATGCAGCGATATGAAGTGCAATGCAATGTAATATTTTTGTATTTTTATTGTTTTAATGATGTTTTGGATTTTGATTAATATATATGTATATACATTTGACCAATGGGTTTATTAGATGCCATTGGGGCATTTTGGGTGACCAAAGGGTTTATGGGTACCTTTGGAGCTTTTTGGGTGACCAAAGGGTTTATGGATACCTTTGGGGTCTTTTGGGTGACTAAATGGTTTATAGATAACTTTATGGCTTTTGGGTGACCAAAGGGTTTATGGGTAACTTTGGGACATTTGGGTGACCAAAGGGTTTATGGGTACCTTTGGGGATTTTGGGTGACCAAAGAGTTTATGGATACCTTTGGGGATTTTTGGGTGACCAAAGATTTTATAGATACCTTTGGGGCTTTTTGGGTGACCAAAGGGTTTATAGATACCTTTGGGGCTTTTTGGATGACCAAAGGGTTTATGGATACCTTTGCGGCTTTTTGTTAGGGCATGACGCTTTAAGCATAAAAAGGTCATAGATGAAGGATATTCAGGGGTTCATATTCCTCAATTCCTTCAATGGAGGCTAGGTGATAAGTTCCAGGTCCAATATAACTAGTGATAATGAATGGACCTAACCAGTTTGCCATAAACTTGTCCCGCAGATGGGGCAAAAATTTAGAATTTTGTTGGTTATCTTTTAGAAAAAGGTCACCAACCTAAAATTCTTTAAGATGGAATTTCATATTATAGGCTCTCTTAAGCCGCTCTTGATAAATGCACAGGTGCTCGAGAGCATTAACATGTTGTTCATCAAGCAACATTAGTTGATCTAGGTGAACCTGCCATGTGGTGTCATCATTGATGAAATCTTGCATAGATATGCTTAACGACGAGATTTCTAGATCTAAGGGTATGACTACCTTAGCACCATACACTAGTGAAAATGGAGTTGCCCCAGTGGGTGTCCGAATACTAGTGTGGTAGGCCCATAGGGCAAGGGGCAATTGAGTATACCAATCTTTGTGATTATCCTTAACGATTTTCTTTAAAATGGCAATTACTATTTTGTTTGATGTCTTAGCTTGCCCATTTGCTTGCGGATAATAGGGCATAGAAAAGCTTGTTAGCATATAACATACTTTACTATGGATATTACATTATCCACTGGGATAGTTGGGTTGTTGAGCATATCGGTTGGTTGAACTAACCAAACCGAATATGACATTGTATTTATTTTGCAAACCTATCAATGAATAGTTACTTCATTCATTCATTAACATGGTACCCGAGCCAACAAAGCCAACGAGGAATAAGAATGAAGCTTAAGCATATTTCTCGAGGCTTATGTTTGGGATAATTTTTGCAGAGGATCCCTGCACACCTAGACCTGACATTGCATAGAGAATGAAGCACTTGGACCTGACATTGCACGTAGAATGGAGCACACTAAGGACTACGTAGATTACAGGATTGAGATGCAAATATCATGTAGATCAAGGATGGCATGGCTGCTGATAAGGCATATAACCCAAGGTGCTAATGAAGGAAAATGTGGTAGAATCTGACATGGAAAACAGGTTGACGTAGGCACTAACGAAGATAGATGTGGTAGAATTTGACATGGACAATAGGCTGATGTGGCAAAATCTGATGTGAGCAATAGGCTGATGTGGTAGACTGATGAGGATAGCACTGCGACAACCTAGATGGGCATAGAATCTGATGTGGATAATAGGCTGACATGGTAGAATCTAACGTGGATAGCAAGCTGATGTGGCAACTGGCGAGGATAGCACAATGATAACCTGTATGGGCATAGATCCTGAGAAGATAGTTGTACACTTGGTAGGGGCTCTCTAACATGGTAGCATCAAATTGGTTATCATGTGGAAGGACCAGGTGACATGGCGACGACATCAAATTGCTGACTTGGCATTTTTTCAAGTAAATGGCAGTGGCAAAAGGCTTTGTCAACTTTGCCAACTACCTGTAGGTAATCAAAGCCTGTAGGATGTCTTGCTTGTTGTAAAGGTTGTAAATGCTCACAATAGCATTCATGTGGGACTAAACATCCTGATTTTTTTTAAATCATGGTGAAGGTTGCTAAATCTACTCCCCACGCTCCTTTGTTCACGTCTGATAGCATAGTCGGGATGGTTTGGCGCCCAAATCTAAGGCACTCTGATCCACTAGGTTCTCTGGTTGAATCCCGTGGAGGCCACAGGCAAACCATTTTTTTCTTCATCCTATTTCGACTTGTGAAGATAATAGGAGGTGCTCTCCCTTCCCTTCCCATCAAGCGTTGTAGCTCGACTAGTGAGCACGGATTAGTCACTTGGACAAGGTTCATGGTGAGAATCCCTTGGAGGGATTCTCACGTAACAAACACAAATTTTACCCTTTTTTTTTACCACCACATGTTATTGCAGCAATTTTTTTTTGCTGACAATATTTTTTTTGCAAGAATTTTTTTGCCAACAACATTTTCTGACAAGAATTTCTTGCTGATGATTTTTTGACAACTTTTTGTCAATCAATTTTTGCCAAAGAAGGGTCATATTTTTGACAACAGAGGGACATTTTCTGACCATGGAAGGCACATAAGTGGATTTTTTTCTGCCAAAGCACGCAAAAAGGCTATTTAAGAGGTATTTTTCAAAAAATACATTTTATTTTCAGAATTTTGAAAGGGTAAAAACATAATTTTTCATCCTTGTTTATTTTGCAACAAAAAGGGGGGATCAAAAGCATTCTTTTTGCAAAATTCTAAGACAAAGGGGGGAAGAAAAATTGTTGATTTGAAAAGTGAATATCTTCATTGTAAAACTAGCATTGTAATAGGTGCATTTTCGGTGGAAACCGACACCTAGTGTGTTTAAAATTTTGTGGGCACTTGTGATTGTTTTTGCATTTAAATTTCTTGTTTTCTTACATTTCAATCATAAAGTAAATATACAAAGCAAAGAAAAATCCCAATTTTTACACCTATTTGTGCAATTTATTGCACAACAGCGTTCGATATTTACAATACCTCTGGTCCACACTTATAGGTGATGTTATCATGGTTGGACTACTGTATCTAATACCTAATATAGTTGCAACAATGACATTTGATCTTGTTCTCTATTAATCATCAAGGAGAAATAAGGCAAACTAGTTTTGATATTCATTACATTTATACCCTAATCGTTATTACTATTAGACGTAAATCCTGACAAAGTGCTTTTCGAAGTATTTAGGGGAAGTTACGCCCCATGCATGAGGAAAGACCTTCTATGGTAGGTGTCATAAAAAAAAAAATTCCTTTCAGTATCGCCTATGTTCCATATATCATTCTGCTCTCATATACTTATAGTCTCCCTCACATAAGGGCGGGTATATATAGAGAAGTTCATTATAAAGGTATGGTAGGTATAACGAAAGGGGTACCATTTGGTGTTATAAGGAACCTTCACAATGACCATTGTTCACAAATATCTGTCAGATTCACAGTTGCTGAAAGGTTCTAATTTTACACCATGGAAGACAAAGATGGGAGCTATCCTTTAGGTTGAATATTTGTGGGATGAAGTGATTAGCACTACAAAATGACCTAGAACAACAAGGGCAGATCAAAAGGCCTTCTATAAAAAGGATAGAAAATATCTCATGTTTATTCTTTTTGCTACTACAAATGAGGTCCAACCTCATATCTGTGATGCCAAAACTGGTAAGGAAGCTTGGAATGCTTTGATTACCATTTATGAAGGTAAGAATCAGTCCACTATTCTAAACATTCATACTCAACTACATACGCTCAGTATGAAATCTGGTGAGACAGTTGACCTATTCCTATGTAGAGTGGTGGAATTGAAATCCAAATTAAATGTTATGGGACAGACAGTGGACGATGCTCTCTTAACCTCAATCATCTTGAGAGCTTTGAAAGAGTCCTATAAGGTTTTGATAACCTCTCTTAATATATCTGGTAGACAAGTTTCCTTTGTGGAATTGGTGAATTTGCTTCAAACTGAGGAAAATTAGCTTCAAAAATATGAAGTGCCAGATAATGCCCTCTACACCAAATAAGGGGGTAAGAAACAAGGTCATTTTCAAAATGGAGTATCTTCATCAAAAGGAAAATGGAAACAATATCAATAGAAAGACAAACAATATTGCAATATTTATGATATGAATAACCATGACACCATTAGGTGTTGGTTTAAGAACAAACAACAAAATAAATAATATCACAAGAAGGGTAAGGGGAAAAACAAACCACAAAAGAAGAATAAGCAACTCAAAGGAAATGTTGCTTATGTCGAATCAAACTCAAACTCATATTCATATTTTGAGCGAGCACACAAAGTGCTCATAACTCATACTGCATATTAATAGAAAGTTGTAGTGTGGTATATTAATTTAGGTGCCAGTAAACACATGACTGGAGATAGATCATGGTTTGAGACATTTGAGGAAAAGGAAGGTAAACCAGTAATAATTGTAGATAATCAGACCTACCAAGTGCAGGGTGAAGGTGATATTTTTTTCACTCTTCCAGATGGTAAATGTCAGATTGAGAAGGTGCTATATGTTCTTGGATTGGCTAACAATCTATTTTTAGTCCCTCAAATCTTGGATCGAGACATGGATGTTATGTTCAATGTTGAGAAAGGCAAAAATAGGTGTTTTATCACCAGAAAAGGAAAACATGTAGAAACAAAATCATACAAGAATGGCTTGTTCATTTTAGATGTATTTTCAACGTTTCATGTTGCCCTAGAAACAACTACAAAGGATGCTACTTCTCTATGGCACAAGAGATATGGCATCTAAGTCTAGGATATTTTCTCAAGTTGAGAAAATATGAGATGGTGAGAGGTCTTCCCAACCTTTCATACACATTGCCAGTCTACTCAAATTGCTTAGCAGGGAAGCAACATCAGGTACCATTTGAAGTTATCTCTTCTAGGGCTAAGAAACCTTTGGATTTGGTACACACTAATTATTGCGGTCCTATGCCAACCACCTATGGTGGAAATAGGTACTTTCAATTGTTTGTTGATGATTACTCATGGAAGATGTGGGTTTTATTTTTTCAATTGAAGTCAGAGGTATTTATGTACTTTCAACAATTCAAGAAGCTTATTGAGAAGGAGTCAGGATGTTCCATCAAAACCCTCTGCTTAGATCAAGGGGGGGAATATACCTATAAGGAATTTTCATTATTTTTTAATGCACATGGGATTAAGAGAAAACTAACTATAGTCTATACTCCACAAAAAAATGGAGTTGCAGAAAGGAGAAATAATTCCATTGTGGAAATGGTTCGAAGTATGCTAAAGGGAGCACATATTGAGAATGAGTATTGGGCAGAAGCAGTAAACATAGCATCATACCTCCTAAATAGAGCACCCATAAGAGCTCTACAAGGTAAAACTCCACAAGAAGGATAGAGTGGTAAGAAACCCTCCATTTCTCATCTAAGGATTTTTGGATGTAAGGTATTCATGTGCATACCAAAACAAAAAAGGAATAAGTTAGATGAGAAAAACCTGGAATGTATCTTTCTTGGTTATGATGAGCATTCAAAGGGATGTCGATTGATAAATATTATGACCAAGAAGACACACATAAGTCAAGATGTGGTATTTGATGAAGCTTTCACATCAAATAACACTTCTATAGTTGTATACCTTGAGGAAGATGAGCCTAAGAAAGAGGTTCCATCCCCATAGAAAAATATTCCAAAATGGTATACTAGTACATTGAGAGATTCAAATTTGACATCACTTCCAGATCTAACTTTAGATCGACCTTGTACTCACAGTATGACTCAGAAGATGAGAGTAGAGGCATCAACTTTAGAGGTTGATGAGCTTTACGAACAATTTTATGAACTATATGTAGACATAGAGGAAGACGAAGAAATAGATATGGATGATGAGAGGGTTTATATAACATCATTGGATGAAAATTAACCCACAACAGTTCAGGATGCACTTATCGAGCCTCATTGGAAGGTTGTTATGGAAGCAAACTCTTATAAAAAATCATACATGGAAGCTAGTAAATCTGCCTTCAAGAAAGAAGCCCATTGGTTGCAAATGGGTGTTCAAAGTGAAGTATAAGGCATATGGTACTATTGATAAGCATAAAGCCCATATTGTTGCAAAGGGCTATGCTTAGAAATAATTCATAGATTATGAAGATACTTTTGCCCCTACTAAAAAAATAACTACCATTCGAGTACTTTGTGCCATGGCAGCTCAGTTTGGGTGGAAGTTACATTAGATGGATGTAAAAAGTGCTTTCTTGAATGGTGACCTACAGGAAGAAGTGTACATGACCCAACCAGAAGGATTTGTTGTTGAAGGGCAAGAACAAAAAGTTTGCAAGTTGGTTAAATACTTGTATGGGCTAAAACAAGCTCCACGAGCTTGGTACATCAAAATAGACAATCACCTAGTGTAGCATGGATTCAAAATAAGTACTTCAAATGCAAATCTCTATATCGTGATTTTGGTGCTATATGTAGATGATCTGATCAAAATAGGGAGCTCAGAGAGTATGATTTATGTAGTAAAATATTATTTGAAACAATCTTTTCAAATGATATATTTAGGGCTTCTTCACTATTATCTTGGTTTGGAAGTGACTCAAAAAAAAAATCATATCAGAGTAACACAAAAGAAGTATGCCAAGACATTGGTTGATAAATATCGCATGACTGACTATAAGTCTAAGGCAACTCCAATGGAGCCTAGACTTAAGCTATCATGATATGATAAATCACCACAGGTAGATGGTACTCTCTATCACCAACTGATTGGGAGTCTCATATATCTGACAAATACCAGGTTAGATCTTAGTTTTGATGTGGATTATCTTTCAAGGTTCATGCAGGAACCAAAGGTAATTTAATGGAAAGTAGCAAAGAGAGTTCTTCATTATGTCCATGGTACTACAGATTTTATCCTAGAGTACAAAAAGGAAAGCAAGTTCTATCTACAAGGATACACGGACTTAGATTATACTGGATCCATTGATGATCGCAAGTCGACTTTTGGATACATTTTCCATATTGGATCTGGTCCTATCTCCTGGCACAGTAAGAAGCAGTAGGTGGTTGCTTTATCATCTACAGAGGTAGAATATCACATAGCAAGTGGAGCAGTCTGTGATATAATATGGTTAAGTCGCATTCTTACAAACATGGGTCTTCCAAACAATCTTCCACTACATTTTTTTTGTGATAATCAAGGTGTTTTGAATCTTGTCAAGAATCCAATCTTTCATGATCGTACCAAACACATCGACACTCGATGTCTATCATTTGCAACAAAGTTCCAAAGCATCACATACACCTCTAATACATTCCCACTAATGAGCAAGTTGCAAACATTTTCACCAAGGCACTTGCACATGTCAAATTTGAATTGTTTCGCAATGCTCTTTGTATTTGCCAATAATGTAATAAGGGGGGATGTTAGCATATAACATACTTTAATATGCATATTACATTATTCGCTACGATAGCTGGGTGGTTGAGCATATCGTTTGGTTGAACTAACCAAACCGAATTTATTTTGCAAACCTATCAATGAATAGTTAATTCATGTGTTCATTAAAAAAACTATGTTGGATGTTATATTTGGTTGTTAAAGCTCGCACATATTTATTCTTGAAAGGTGGCCCATTATCTAAAATGATTTTGGATGGAATACCAAAATGACAGATGATATTATGTAACATGAACTCCACAATGTGGGGTCCAGTCATAGTGGTAAGGGGAATTGCTTCCACCCATTTTGTGAAATACTCTATGGTCGTAATGATGAACATGTGATGGCCTGAGGAAGGGGGTGAGATCTTCCCAACTAGGTCAAACCCCCATTGCAAAAAAGGCCAAACCGATTGAATCGGTTGTAAGGCCTGAGAAGGTACGTGTGTCAAATTAGCATGGTGTTGACACTTTGTGCACTTCTTAACATAAGCACAACAATCCCACTCTAAAG
This sequence comes from Wollemia nobilis, assembly GCA_028583015.1. Taxonomy (NCBI): domain Eukaryota; kingdom Viridiplantae; phylum Streptophyta; class Pinopsida; order Araucariales; family Araucariaceae; genus Wollemia; species Wollemia nobilis. The sequence goes on from JAQPPZ010003072.1 coordinate 1,705,116, forward strand.
TTGGCCAATAATAGCCCATGCGGAGAATGCGCTTTGTGATGGCCATACCACTGAAATGGCCACCACATGTACCATCGTGTGCTTGGGCGATCACCCAAACTGACTCCTGAGGTTCTAAGAAATGAAGGAGGATACCCTCATAGCCTCGATGATACAAAATATCTCCAAGTAAGACATACTTTACCACTTTTTGCTTGAAAGTCCATTTGGTGGCATGCGATAGTCTAGAAGGGATATTACCAAGCTTTAGGTAATATTTTATCTGAGTGGACCAATATTGATTTGAAGAAGCCTCAATTGCATGAATTGCTTGATCCTTTTGAAGTTCATCCCTAGTGAATGTTGATTGGGAGAGAACTTGTAAATATAGCATTGTGCTGCTATCAAAAGGAGTTTGAGGGAATAAAGTCCCCCAAGTGGTATTATTCAAGTGATTGTGAATTTGTGAGAACCATTCATGAGAAGGTTCAATTTGAATCATGTGGACTTCTAGCGTGGAGTGGATGTTCTCATGCTCAATTATAGATTGTGATAGCATTTTGACTTGAATGGTGGTTATATCATCAATAGGGTTCTATGGGATTAAAGACCCCAAGGAGGCCATTGTATCCATAAAATGGTTAGATGATCGAGGGAGTGCCTCGATGTCATACCATTCAAATTTTATCAGAATTTTATCCATAAGGGCTTTGTAGGCTTGCAATATTGGATATTTGCATTGGTATATTCCCTTGACTTGATTCACTATGAGCAAGGAATCATTAAAAATGTTGAGCTTAGTTATTTTCATGGTGATTGTCATTTGAAGGCCTATGAGAAGAGCTTCATACTCGAAATTATTGTTGGTGCATGGGAAATCAAGTTTGAATGATAGGGGTATTGGAGCCCCTTGAGGTGTGAAAAACACAATTCCCATGCCACCCCCTTGCTCGCACTTAGAGCCATCAAAAAATAGAGTCATGTCAGCCTATGATTCAAGCTCTTCAAGATCAAGTGATTCTGACACTTGAAATACTCCATCATCGGGAAGCTCTATGTTAAGAGGTTGATCATCTTGGAGAGGAGCCTCTACAAGTTGATCGATGATGACCTGACCTTTAATTGATTTTTATCCAATGAATTCGAGGTCAAATTCTATCAACAACATGATCCATTTCATCGTGCGACTATTATGGTAAGTATGACTCATCATATATCACAATGGATTCTCTTTGGATACTACATACATGGTATGATTGAGCATGTAATGGTGTAGCTTTTTAGTGGTGAAAACCACTGCTAAGCATAGCTTCTCAATGTATGCATATTTTATTTCGTAATTGACCAAGGTGTGGCTAATATAGTAAGTAGCCTGTTCTTTGTGCAATTCATTCTTTTGGGCTAACATGATGCCCAATGCAAGCTCAGTAGCTGAGATGTATAAATAGAATGACACTCCTAGTCAAGGAGGAGCCAATACTAGTGGTGAAGCCAGATATTGTTTGATTTCATCAAAGGTGGCTTGACACTCATCATCCCAATTGAATGTGACCCCCTTGTGTAACAATTTGTTCATAGGTCGACACTTATCCGATAACTACGCTATGAAGCACTTGATAGATGTGACCTTACCTTGCAGACTATGTAGTTACTTGATGGTAGTAGGGGGAGGCATCTCAAGGATTGCCTTGAATTTTTTTGGATCGACTTTGATGCCTCATTTAGAGACTATGAATCCCAAGAGTTTTCCAGATGTGATGTCGAAGATGCACTTCTTGGGGTTTAGTCTAACATTGTGTTCGATGAGGTGATCAAGAACTTTATGCAATACATCGATATGCTCATGGCATAGTAAATATTTAGCTAATAAGTCATCCATGTAATCTTCCAAAATTTTATGCATGTAGTCATGGAAGATGTAAGTCATAGCTCATTGGTAAGTAGCACCAGCATTTTTGAGGTTGAAAGGCATGACCTTATAACAAAATGTCCCCCAAGGCATTGTGAATGCCATTTTGAGTTGGTCCTCTAGATTAATATGAATTTGGTTGTATCCAGAGAAACCATCCATTAGGGATAACATCTCATGGCCTATTGTGGCATCTACCAGGGCATCGATGTTTGGCAATGGGAATTCATCCTTAGGACTCACTTTATTTAGATCACGAAAGTTGGTGCAAATATGAATCCTCCCATTAGGTTTCTTGATAGGAACCATATTGGAAAGCCATGGTGGATAATCCACTGATATAATGAACTTGGCATCTAACAACTTTTGTAGCTCATCTTTCACCATTAAGGCTACTATTGGATGCATTTTACGTAGCTTTTGCTTAACTAGTTTTGCATTTGGGTCAATCATAATATTATGCATGACTAAATTTGGATCTAGTCCTAGCATATCTTTATAAGACCATGCAAAAGCTTCCTTCTTCTCTTTGAGAAGAGCTATGAAATTAGCTTGCTCAATGAGGGATAAGCCTTCCCCTAACTTGATGAATTGAGGATTTTTAGGATCTGTGTCGATATCACTATCAATTATTGGCTCAATTGACATATGAGATCCCTCTTCCAACTGGTGTGGAGTAGGGATCAAATGAATGTCATCAACTAGGTTTATGTCATCGATTGGAAATTATGCTCAACCTCAGTATGAAAGACATCTTGAGTAGACCTTGGAGAAAAATGAAATGGTTGTAACATTTCATCACAAGGCCAATACTCGAAAGGAGATGGTGGAGAATCTCCCTGATCAAATTTGATTACCTCCAAGTCGAGGTGCAATGGCTTTGATGGGTTATTCAGATCATGCAAGGGCATAAAAATATCTATGGAAATCATGTTGATGGATGGATGATCTCCTCTAGGTGGTTGATGGGGTCTATTGACAATAGGTTGTCACAAGACTTGTGGAGGTGGTTGTGGTGGAAGTGGAATGATCAGAGGTGGTCGATGTAAAAGTGGGTGAGCTTGCTCTTCTAAGGGTAGAAGTTATCACCAGATGGGATGTGGTAATGGGAACACACACAGATAGAACTCATCTTCATCATCCAAAGGGATGATCCACATGTATTCCCCATATAAACTAGAAGAGTCGATAGGTGCTACTTCATAATATGACTCATCATCAGTTGTCCATTCATAGGGAGGACCTTGATATTCTTCCTCACTATCGTATGGAAGAGTATGTAAACTTTCACCTACTTCATAAGATCGGGTGAAATCATGAGATATCTCTTGATCTATCATAGTTATAGGGAAGTAATCCCCAAAAGAATGGACATGATTAGGATTGGTATAAGTATCACATGCAAGCTCATCCCTATAGTTCAGACTCAGGCACTCTAAACTATCAGTGAGGACATCGAGAGGCACAGGCTTGTTGTGTCCTAAACCAGACTTATCATATGGCATTTGATATTATGATTAGTAAGGAATGTGAGTACCTTGTTCATACAACCCCAAACCATAGCCATGCCAATTGCAGATATGGAGATATCTCATGGAAAATTTAAGATTAGACATGTAATTAATATCCTCAGAAAAGGGCTCTTCATCCTCTTCTTGCTGTTGATATGGTTCTATGCCATAGTCAATACCCCCATAAATGAAGTTCATTTGATTAGGAGGTAAGCCTAGAGGTACGATGGCACCTATGGGAAGATGAGGTCGACCCATATTTTACACTATCTCAATGGTAGGAGTTGTGATATTCCTTACTAGGTATTCTCCTAAGCTAGTGGTAGCTAGATGAACTATGACTTGTGGTGGAAAATATGGATGAGATGGAAGTGAGGCTTGAGTTGACTCAATGTTTACCTCATGAGGTGGTTCCTCATCTGTTAGACTAGGAATATCTTCTATGGAGATGGTAGATATGGTTGGAGGGATCTCATCAATAGGCCTCTTCCCCATGTTCCTCTATGGAGGATTCAATGATGATGAAGGTATATCTGGAGGTGTCGATGATGAGGATGGTATGGAAGAAGATGGTGATGGATTAATGGAAGGTGATGGTGAAGGAGTCAAACCTTGGCTGGATGTATTTGATTGGAAGTCCAGATGGGTTGATGGTAAGGTCGACTCAAGGATTTGCTGCACCAAGTTGTAGTATTTGAAGGGCTCAAGGTCTATAGAGACAACATGTACTTGCCCTTCATAAGTGTACTTCAAACATTGGTGAGCTATGGATGGCACACACTTCATGTCCCTAATCCAAGGTCTACCCAACAAGATATTGTAGGCCATTTCACCCTCCAAGATGTGACACAATATTGGTATGGTCTTTTATCCCACCTAAATAGGTAAGACTATGGTACCAACCATTGAGCATAGAGCATCATTAAATGCTCGAAGGGTATACATGGATGCAACAATATGGGATGCTAGAAGCCCTAGATGTTTGAGAGTAGTCATGGTGATGATATTATTAGAGGAACCAATATCAATCAGAACTCTCTTGTAAGGTGTTCCATTTACACATGCAATGATGTGTAGGGGAGGATCCACCATGTCATTTGGTACTAGCTTGAGTTCATGCTCATGAAAGGTGATTACTAGTTCTATGCATTATCAAACATACCCCACAAAATTGTTAAAGGAGTTAGACTCCTAGGGCTATAGTTCAATCGACTTGAGGATCTCCATGAGAGCTTCTCGATGAGGTGGAGACTATTGGATAAGCTCATAGATAGAGAGTCTAGCTGATGTTGTTTACAAGCTCTGAGTAAGCTTACTCTTTATTGTGACCATCGAATGAGGTGGAAGGTTTTGCACTAGAGGTGGTAGAGGTTATGATGTTGAAGGAATATCATTTGAAGCCATAGGTGGTGTGACTTGACTTGGGTAATGCTTATTCCTTGTCATGATGCTGACCATTCTGATGAACCCTTATTTAGGGGGTGCTAGATGGACCTCATTCACCTATTGTGTTGGCTTTTCTTACTCCTCATGAGTAGGCAATGGGTCTTTAAAAATACCCATTTGTTGATTGTTTGTTGCAATAGGGTTATCGACCTGAAGATCATTCCTATCGATCATGTCCTATACTAGGTGTTTGAACCTGAAGCACATATGCACATCATGCCCATTCTACCTATGGTACTTGTAGTATAGGTCTTCATGATATCTAGGGGCTTTGGTGTATTTAGATCTATAGGTCAACTTTCAGGTAGATTAATTGCCTTGGCTACATAGAGGTGCTCAAATAAAGAATCCATGGACTCAACAATGGGTGTAAATTATCACTTAGGGTGATGTTGCTAGTTTTGCCCTTGATTTTTTGATTTTGTTGTTGTAGTTTCTAGGTGTGGCCTAATAGTTGGGCTTCTAAGGTGGCATTGGTTGCACAAGCCCTAGAATACTGATAGCAACTTGGTTGACTATTATCAATTTGGTTGCACTAGATTGTTCTTGGTGTTCTTAGTCCATTCCTTCTTGTGAGGTTTTACAATTTTCCCTATTGAATTTTAATGTCTTCGATTGTCCTAGCCTATGCTAGAGCATCTTCAAGAGTTGGGTACTATTGGAGTTGTAGCAACAAGGAAATTGGCTTTAGGTAACTCTTAGAAAACATGTGAGTCAACTCAGACATGGGGAGTAGGTATGGTAGCTTAGCAAGAAGTATTCACCACCTATTGCCATAGTCCATGATTGACTCATCATCATATTGCTTCAACCCTATGAGGTCAATTAAAGTCACCTTTCACTTAGTGTTAAAGGTGAAGCATTCCAAGAATGCATCTACAAATTGTTCAAAGTTGTAGATATTATACTTTGGGAGTTGATTGTACCACTCTATGGTAGGGCCAGAGAGGGTAAGAAAAAATGTTCTCAAAAGTAAGGCATCATTATCCTAGATACAGAAGCATTGATTCAAAAATCTAGTGACATGCTCCTACGCATCTTCCTCTCCTTTAAATTTATCTAGCTTGGGCATTTTAAAATGCTCTAGATAGGGAGGGGAAGGTACTAATGGGTGAAGTGATTGACTATGAAGCTAATGCAAAGTGGGCTTCTAAGGCCTAGACCTAGAGGTCTTGTTCTCTATCGATTCCATGCATTCTAGCAATGCTTTGTACGCATCAGAGGATTTGATCTCCTCTTATTTACTTTGACCCTAGGGGGAGGGTGAGGAATATCAAGCCTATTACATGGTGGTTGAATGTCATCCCCTGCCTCCATAAGGTACTTCAGGATATTCTTCCTCTAGTTCAAGCTCAGTGTAGGCCCCGTAAGGTGTCTCTTGAACTAGCCTACAAGGAGGAGTAAGCACCTGTGGATGGTGATCTATGTTTGGCCTAGGAGGCAAGTCTTGATTAGGCCTAGGAGGTCAAGGAGGCAACATTTGGTTAGGCCTAGGAGGCCTATCTTGATTGAAATTAGGTTACCTCTGATGAACCCCTATCTATGAGTACTTGGGGTAGGGACCCTATCATGTAAGGTCTCTTGAAATAACTCATTGGTTTGTTGTTCAATTATTTTCTTTTCTAATTGATGTTGGTGGTCCAAGCATTCTTTATCCTACCAAAGCTGATTGAATTATGCTTGGTACTCAACATATCTCTTGACCACTTGATTTATCTATTCTATCGTATGGGGCCTATGAGCCCTAGAAGTATCACCCTAGGGCCTATCTCATTCAAGATGATCTAAAATATTGACTACGAGCTTCCCTCGATCGAGGGAAGTCATGTTCACTTGAGGTTCAGTCCTAGACAAGTATTCTTTGTACTCAACTAGTGTAGAGGCACATCGTGCTTGCATAGCATAATGGACCTGAGGATAATCAAAATTTTCCTCATGCCTTCCTTCATTGATGAGGAAGGGAAGGGCTGAATTTGCTCACCTTGAGTGATGAGTATCATACTCATATTGGTACTTAGGTTGTTGTAACCTATTAGGGTGGTTTAAGGGTGTAGTTTGATCATTTGGCTCTACCCAGTGTGTGTACTCTTGATCTTGCCCATAGGTGGGTATGGTAGACCTAGAAGGCACATGAATGCATGGTATTGCTCTATCTATTAGTGCCTCAATGTGCAGTTTCTATTCTTGAAAGAAGGCATGTGAAGTGTCTAAATATGGGAAGTATATTCCTTGATTAGGACCAAAACCTGTAGGGGTGTCCCATGTAGGGGTCCCTTGTAGGTGAAGTTCCTGACTAGCTATTCTAGGACTTGGGTGAGTAGGAGGCCACCAAGGAGGTATGAACATGTCCTTAGGGCTAAATCAGAGATGATTTGTGTCTCCTTGTCTACTCTTCATAGCATCAGCCCTTGAATGGGCTTGGCTATGGGTGCACACCATAGCTACTTCCTACCAAACCCTAGGTGATTATCTCCTTTACAAATTTTAATGATGCAACACACAAGAATGGAAACATATAATAAGATAAGTGTTTATCTCTTTTAAATATTTATGTGTGTTCCCTAAAACTATTTTGTGTGTTTTGATTTATTGTTTGCAAGGAGACCTTTTGTCACATGTTTTGCTTTTGTTGGATGATATTCTTATGTTAAAAGGATTTCACCTATATACTCATAACTCAACAACCTATAATGAAATTTTGGTCACGTGTACCAACCAAAGTATGGAGATGAAGCCCATACCCGATCAGGGAGCACAGGTCCTACCAGTCCTCACCCATATTGACCATGGGTAGTGATACACCCTTCGAAGAGGAATGCATGCTATTTTCCATGGCTAAGATGGTTCTTGGAGCTAGCCTTGGCCAATAAAATAGGGTTCGTATCAATCATGTGAGCCAATGGGTGGAGATGAAGCCCACCATCATTGGTCTCGATTAGTGGTTGGGGATGAAGTCCAACTCACTAATGTTCAAAATGGGATGTGGTGTGTGTGGTTCATTTTATACTTAAAGAAAGTAAAACAATAGAGCACTCAATGAGATTTCACTAAATGCAAAAATAATATTTCACTTTCAGAAGTATTAAATAGAAATTGAACCTACAAAATGCATGCCCTAAATGGCAACCTACCCATTAGGTAGGTCACAAGCAATCAAACCACACAGATGCATTCCTACTAGATTATTTTTCTATTTTTCTTCTTTTTTTTTTTTTTGTGATTAAAGAAAAGTGAAATCTACCTTTCAAGCAAACAAAGGGAGGAAGAAAAACTAAATTTGACCTTTTTGAATAGTAAAAATGCAAAGACAAGGTGCAGTTACTTACCTTGAAAGCCTAAGATTCTGCTATTTCTATCAATTTGAGTTGCAGACCCTCTATTTTGTGGTCATCCTAGGGTGGGATGACTGCAAATTTGGGGTCATCCCTAGGTGGGATGGCTGTTGTGGCCATCCCTAGGTGTTCCAATTAGGAAATCAGGGGTCGTTTTAGGCTAGAATGACCAAAACCTACAACATTTCAAAAGAAAAAATAGGGTCAAAACTTAGCTAAATCAAATGGGATAGGGGTCCCACCATGATCACCACTGTAGAGTAGAAAAAATGATGCACCTAGCAAAGGGAAATGAAATGCATCTATTGCTCTATTGATTTAAGCACTACAAAAGTGACATTTTAAGTAAGCATAAAAGACAAATAAGTGAAATAAATGGGTGGTTCTCTTTATATTATTGCATTTTCCAAATATGTAGTTACAAAATATCCCCTTGAGGGCTCTCAATTGATACAAATCATTACAATATCCAAAGGATCAAATCCTTTCAGAAATCTAAGGTGTGCTTGCAGTGTCTTCCTCGCACTCATGATTGAAGAGCGGGATTTTGCTACCATTAATGTTCTATCGATGTTCTAATTTTTCTCCTTCCTCATGCATTGTGATACCTAGATCTACACACAAAGAAATCAGATTTGTTAATAGCATGTGCGGATTGAAATGCAATCAAAGAGATATATGCAATAATTAGCTTGAAAGAGGAAATGTATAATAGATGATTCAAAACTATTCCAAATGCTACCAAAACTTAGGATCATGCATATAATATACTCTAGAAATGATCTAATCAAGAATAGAAAGAAAATTGCACACAGATTTATGGTCATCCCTAGGTGTGCCATTCAGGACTACAAAACAAGAAATGCATAATAACAGATGCAAAACAACTCAAAATTGCACCAAAACTTGATAGAAGGTATAAAATCTACTCTAGAATTGATCTATGTAAAAATAGAAGAGAAATTATGCTCAAATTCATGGCCATCCTTGGGTGAGCCATTTAGGACTATCATAATTTGGGGGCCATCCTAGGGTGGGATGACCACCAAATATGGTGGTTTTTGCCACCAATTCCTCTGGGATTTGGTCTAAACTACTCCTAGGGGTGTTGTCATCAAATTTTGGGATCTGATTCACTCAAATGGGTCAGTTTTGTAAATGGATTGCATGTTTTGGAATCACTTGAAAACCTCCTTCGCTCGATGGAGATCTCAAGGGAAAACATATGGTGAATTGGGGATAAATCTCGGTAGCACTTCATGGTGAAATATTGCAAAGACTCCTCCTTGAAATTGGGTGGAATGACTCCACTTTATAGCTCAAGTGAGCATATGGTCAAATGGGCATGCTTGGCCATGTGAGGTAGGTGCCGCCATTTGTCCAAACCTTGCCATGCATTGGAGGGGGAAGAATCTCCAATTTGGGCCTCCAATTTGCAACTTGGCATGAGAGTTATGCACCCTCAGACTGGCATGCTTCAATGGGTGGGGTAAATGGTAGAATATGGGTGCCATTTGTCTCACCTTTGACTTTTTAAGGGTCCAAGGCCATGGTCATCCCACCCAAGGATGGTTGTTGGTGGTCATCCCTGGGTGGGATGACCATGAACTGTGGTCATCCTAGGGTGGGACGACCATGCCTACATGGCCCAAAACTTCCCAAAAGTGGGGTAGAACCTCCCAAAAGTGGCTAGGACCACTATTTAACCTCTGAGGGTTGCCCAAGGGGGCCATATGGTGTCGATTAGAATGTGTCTTGGTAGTCTAATCGGATTGACGTGATTTTAGTGTCTACACTAACTATATCATCATCATTTGAAATTTTCTTTATGAGATTTTGCTTATTAAGAGATCCTCGTAAGATAGGTTAGATACTGGATGAATATAAAAAATGATATTTATACGACCACTAAATATTTTACACACACCTTTTAGTTTGCAAAGGAGCATAGGGAAAACCCCTACATCCCACACATATCTTATCTCAACACATTCACATCCAAATGTATAAATTTTGTGATAAGGTTAACATTTTAATTCATGATTTTTATACATTTTGTGGTATATAAAATTAGTTTGTTAAACACATTTAGAGTTTATTCATCGTGTTTTAAGCAAGTAAAACATACATTCATAGTTTGCATTAGAACATTTATACAAAAATTAGTGCATCTTATACGCATTAGATTTGTCATATCAATAACATGAATTAAATTCATAATCAAATAAACAAATCTAAATAATACATCTAATGTTAGACACTACATCATCCATATACATACATCTAGGCATACATCTATGCATCTATACTACAATGTCTAGAAATATATCCATAATCCACAACTACATCCATAAAAGTGCATCCATGCATAAAATAAAATTATAACATAAACACATAATAGGCCATCATAAGAGGTATATCGTATATATATGGAAATCCAATACATCATAATACAAAAGTGCCCATAGGCTACAATCGTGTAGGTCCTCGGACCTTAAACCAAAAAAGAAACCAATACATAAGCATAATTCATGCAGGGTCTACACCCCTAGAGTCATCTTCGCCCTCTATCGTGTCTCTATGAGGTTGCCTTGATCCACTGGCTACTAACCTCTCTGGCCTGGCTGATGACCTATGAATCCACCTCACTAACGACTATCCTAACTCACTACACCAGCTCAGATGGGATCCTCCTGATGAAGAGCACACTGGTAGATGATCGCCCATTAGCCCTACCTAACCCTTCAAATCTAGAATTTACATCATGTTAGATTGATTTCGAGTCTTATACTCACCTAGTAGGGTCCACAATTGACTCATATCCACCTATAGCCCTGATACATATCTCGTAGCCTAATAACCTGAACCTACCTATCTCTAAGTTGTAGTCAATGCTACCACTCATGTCTATAGATCATCCCTCTTTATCATCGCCCTATCCACTACCACCTAGGATCTCTCCAATTGAGCTATCAAAATGACCTTATCCTTAGAGAAACCCCTACCTCTCTATTTCTCTTTGGCTAGTACTGTAATGGTGGTATCTCACTCTACTAACTGCCCTTGGAGAGTATGCACTTGTGCCCTAAATTGAGCAATCTCATCTATAAGATCCTCCTCATCACCAACCTCATCAAGTGGACTATCCACGCCCTTTAGTATCTATCCCCATTCACCCTTCGTTCTATGATGCACTCATCGTCCTCCCTCACCTACCTCATCCCCTAGGGTCTCCCTTGTTGCACCCTCCTTTATTGTAGCCTCAATTGGCCTACCCATAGGTGCACCTCCTTGCCACAAATGAGTCACCCATCATGTATCATACTCTGTAGTAGTGCTTGAATTCTCCAAACCTAGCTTGAATCATGGTTGATCCTCCTCATCCTCTAATGGCTCCACCCGAGGCCACTCTAGTTGAGTCTCCACGCTTTATGGTAGTAAATAATAGGCTCCTTGAACACATCCTAATGGATCCCAAACTATCGAGTGATGCAAGAGTACTAGAAGTACTCCTGCTTCGTGCCATGCCACCCAATCAACCATTGACCAGGCCTCACATGTCCCAGTTGTGCCACTGCCTCTATCCATGATGAGCAATCCTGATAAGTTCATCATACAATATGATCTACTCTCAATCCCCTGAGTGACTCTACATAATGAGCCAATCGGCCTTCATGCGGGTGACTATGACCCACCTCATAATCTTACCTCTAACGAGCTGCATATCCTATCTTATGATCCTCCATCTAAGCCCGCTCTACCCAAAGAAGTCCATCAGGTATATCCACTCTAATATGCTTCTAATCCTAGATCTGGAGTAGGAAGCTATAGCCCAATTTGTACCTACCTTGATGTTGAATATCATACAACTCATCATATAGGTGCGTGAGTAGAGTGCTCCCCATGCTATGATATATGGATCTCAAGCATCACACTCCACCAAATATTTTACTATATAAAGGAGGTTCTATGGGAACCTCGTGTATGAAGAGTCTGGAAGCAAGATGTTCAACATGAGTGACATAAGCACTACATGTATGTTGATGAAGACCCATGTGGTGTACCATACCTCCACAAGGATCCTACCGCTATCCATGCACTTCCTTGCAACCTTCCACTCATCATGAAAAACTCTTCGAAGAAATCTCTCTTACTGAATAAGGGGAGTGGAAGTAATAAGACGCCTCTCAATCAGAATCCTCAAAATCTAGTACACATCCTCCAACGTGACCATCATATTTCCAGTTGGGAGGTGAAATATGTTGGTACGACTGTCCCAACTATCAACCAGGGAAGTCATATAGGCTTGGTACACCATCACCACCCTTAGCCTCATCAATTACTTAAGGCTAATCGCCTTAAGCCATTTCCAATCACCCTTAAGAGGCATCCTCATGTCATCTCAAAGACAATTGTAACTCTATGCCGAAACCTCAAAAGCTAAATGCACAAATAAACAATTAGACAATCAATTCTTAAAATTAAAAAAAAAATCAATTAAAATTAAAAAAACCAATTAAAATTTAAAAATTAAATTAAAAATCAAAGCAAATCACGGTCGTCTCGAGGTGATACAGTCTGCAAATGTGGCCATCTCACCCTGAGATGACTGCCCTAATGGTCAAAAATATGATCGTTGAGATTCAAACGCGGTCGTCCCACCCCAGGATGGCCCCCAACCCCCAAAACAGGGATCGTCCCTCTACAAGATGACCTCGAAATTGAAACAAATAAATGCAAAAAAAAAAAAAAAAAGGCACAAAAAACAAACCTAAGTAGCCTACACTACATTTCCTAATCTAAGGTGGTTTCATTACCTTAATTTTTCAAATGAGGTTTATTTTCTTGCATTAATTAATGAGGTTCATTTTAGAAGTGCAAATTAACAAAGAAAGAATCAAGTTTCTACCTTCCTCGCTCTGGCTCCTTTGCTCGTCGAAGCCTCGAGTTAGTCCATGATCAAAATGGGTGGTGAATTTGGTAGTGCTCCATGTCAAAAATTTACTCTCCTCCTCCTCACCTCTCATTTTCTCCAATTGCCAGTTGTGAAAATGATGTCAAAAAAATCCAAAAATTGCTTTTATATTTTTCAAAAAGTTGCAATCATCCCTACCCTAGATAGTCACATTTAATGCAACCGTCCTACCACAGGATGGTCCCAAAAATTACAAATTGCAACCATCTCACCTCGGGATGACCTCAAAAAAAATAGAAAATATAAAACCACAAAAATAATATAAAACTCCACAAAATACCTAAAAATATAGCAAATTAAAAATATTCAGGGAGCCTTGTACCTAGTAATTTACCCTATATACCTGGTAGTTGCAGTGACTAATTATCCATGCAATCTGGTCAGATGGGTGAGTTACCATAAGGCCACTTGAACAAAAATAGTTCCCACACAAATAGAAGTGTTATCATCTCAATTCCCTAAGAAAGCCATGCGGTTGGACTGCTCCAAGGGTTAGAGGTGTGCATTTCTTTTTTCCATTCAATTTCAAAAGATTATCGAATACAGTGATTTATCTTGAACATAATCAAATTGCTATCATCTTAATTCCCTAAGAAATCCATCCAGCTGGACTTCTCTAAGGGATAAAGGTGTACAATTACCAATAATGGTTAAAATCATAGTTGTAATGGGATTTTCCCCTTCTACATTCATTAAAGTCCTACAAAACCCAAACAAGTCATCTTAGTCAAGCGACTCGTCGCTTTCATCACTTTCCATCTTCTCATTAACTCGTCGCTTGAGAGGGTAGTCATACATTACATAATTCACAATCAAATCAATAATCAAACACTTAATTATGCCAATAACATTAATTCAAAAATCATTGTCAACAACTATCTACACTTCCCTGTTTGTTGGGGTAAAAGCAAAAATCTCAACACTTGGTAGATCTAAAGTCTATAAGTCAGATAAGCCTATATCATTAAGATAAAATTTGTAGACTTGACCTTGTCTACCGATGAATGAAAGGTTTATCATAATCAAGCCCACCAATGAGTTGGAAGCAATGATTCAAAGATGCATGCTCTTTCCATGATTGGGACATCTAACATTGATAAGATCAATGAACACCATCAACCCTCAATTTGACTTTAGGTCATTTATTTTTTCTCTGCATTGTGCTTTCACACAATGCATCCCAAAAAGGGGCATCTGTAGACATCTAAAACACATCATATTGAGAAGGCTACCTATTTGGACACCTTTTCAGGCCATATGATCCTCCTTGGATAGCCCTAGGGCTTAACAATGGTTCTCACCACTCAAATAGGGATAAATTTCCCTTTGTAGTAGAGACTGTCTCACCCCAATATGGTCCTGTTGGCATTTTTGCCACATTGATTTGATTATTGATTATTCATGCATTAGCTGTTGAAATTCTAACTCTTCTACAAGTTTTGATGCAAAAAATGACTAAGTCCGAAAGTTGTCGCGAAATCGCGACAAAAGGCAGCATGGAGAGCCAAGTCGAAAAACCGTCGCGATATCGCGACATGTTGCAAAATCATGGGTCAGATGAGGAGAGAGAAAACCAATGCAGAATTGTCGTAATTTCACGACGTGTCGCAAAATCGTGGTCAACGCAGTCAACGGCAGCAGGTGGGCAAAACCGTCGCGATATCGCGACGTGTTAGATTTGCACGGTAAAAATGGTCAATGGAGGGCAGAGCGGCAAAGTGTAGCGAAATCGCGACGAAAGATGACTCAAAGCGCATAAGTCGAAAGACGTCGCGAAATCGTGATGCGTCGCATTTTCGCTGCACGGGTGGTTTAAAAGGCTTAAGTTGCAAAATGGTAGCGATTTCGCTGCAGTTGGAAAGTGAAGCCAAACAAAGCAAAAAGCGTAGCGAAATCACGACAGGGTGAAGTTGAAGACATATTAAGGCAAAAGTGTCACATTTTCGCGGCCTATGAGAAGGACCGTACAGAGTGCAGAAAAGTTGTAGCAAAATCGCGCAACGTCGTGTTTTCATGGTGCAAGGTAGCGAAGGAGAAATGAAAGCCGAATGTGTAGCGATTTCGTGACATGGTTGGTTTTCGCGGCTTAGAAGCGACAGAAGCGTATGGAGCAGAAATACGTCACGATTTCGTGACTTGTCACGTTTTTGCGACCTGTTGCAGTTTCGCGCCAAAAAGCAGTTTAAACGACCCGATGCTATTTTGTGATTTTCGAAGATTCAAAGCGGTCCAGAATTAAATTTTTTGCTGATTTTCGATGTAGTCAAGATAGAAGAACGTGCCCAGGCTACCAGAATTGAAGATCGAAGCTGCTGTTCACAATTTTTCTAACGGTTTCATGCATATTTCCAAGAACATCATTTAATGAAAACGGTCGACTCTTCCATATGGCATTTAATTTTTGCTTTCTCCGAAGTTGTTTAAGGATAACATCTCTTTGTTTTCGTTGCACAAATTGTAGATCTCGAGGAGGTCCGTTGCAAATTTTAAATGCTGCCAAGAGGCCAAACCTCTATAAAAACCAATGTAAATCTCATTTGCAGAGATCGGGAGTTTGAGAGATATTATTGCGTGGAAGCTTTCAAGTTGTTTTACATGAATGAAAGAGACTTGGCCACTGATTTTAAAATGTCTGTCTATGTGATTTCCTTCTATTCCATGTATTTCTAAGTTAGGCTTGTCTTTCTGATCTGCTATTCTATTTAAATTTTTTATTTGAATTTAAATATTGCTTATAAGAAAGTAAGTTCTGAGATACAATTCTGGAGGTGGTTTGCGCAGGGTCGTAGATGAATTATGTTGTTCTCCGTTATTACATGTTGTTCGTATACTTGAAGGTCTATCTTGCTCGAGTTTCTTTTCCCCGATCTCGATAAATTCTCGCCTACGGCCATATTTCCCGTCCCTTTCCATAATTTCTTGTTTCTTTCTGCGTATTTTACATCTCTTTCCTGCAACTTTCATCTAAAATCAAGCTTAGAAGTAGTAAGGGAACCAGCCCACTCTGGAGATTGGCCTGGGAGACATTTCTTTCTCCCAGCATTTCAATGTTGGCCGGGTCTAGGGTGCACTTAATATAAAAATCCTTTCCTGTGGTAGATTCGTGACCAACAGTTTTTGGCACGCCCGGTGGGACAGACTTTTTCTATCTCAAAAGATCCATAATCGATGAAATTGATTGATTGTTTTATTGTTTCACACCCGGAGGTATCAAGATTTGATGAGCTATCTTGACCTCATAGCGGAGATTTGTAAGTTCATCTGGCGACTTTGTTGAGTTGAAGATCCGAATTTCTTGATCGTAGACGCATTTTCAAGCTGAAAGAAGATATCTCGGAGGAATCAAGGTTTGGTGAGCAGCCTTGACCTTACAAGTGGAGAAAAGAATGTTCATTTGGCAACTCTGACTTAATGGCGATAGCCTTGATCCCGCAGACCACTGCTATAATGGTGAGGGTTTGTCCTAGATGGGATGATCCTGGCCCTCTGAATCTCCAAATTCGGCATGAGATTCCCAAAGGTGCCCTGAAAGCTCTAACAAAATATGATGGCACCGAGGGCATGGCTCTAGAGCATGTTGAAGATATTGCTGCTTTGTCAACCATCCATGGCATAAATCACGAGGATGTCATGATCAGACTTCTGGTCTTGTCTTTGGAAGGAAGGGCGTTGCAGTGGTACAGACTGCTCAGGCGTTAAAGCATCAGCTCATGGGATGACTTAGTAGGAGCACTAATCAGAAGATTCGACGAAGATCCCTTCAACGACTCTCACGATCCCTTTCAATTTTTAATGTACATCACAAGAGCACCTCTAGAGAGCATCACGGACTTCAATGTTTGATTCTTGAGAAGCTGGAAGAGAATTCCAGAGAAGATCCGACCGACACCCACCCAAGCCCACCTCTTCTATGTTCGAGCTTTCCATTCTAACATAGGCCTCCTCTTGCTGCAATCAGGTGAACGAAGGTTCCCTCAACTCTTTGAGGAAGCAATGCGAGCGGAACAACTTCTGCTCTTATCAGGAAAACTACCGTGGGGAGAAGTTCCATCACCTTATCCGGTAGTTGTTGTTCCTGTTTATCCAAAACAGTATTCATCACACCAGATCTCTTATACTGTGCAGAAACCTGAGATGCAGCTGTGTGGAATGCAAGAGGCAGATTTCATCCAAGATTCACAATGGGCACATGCAAGTACTTTCCCAGCAATGAACCATATGGTTGCTTATAATTTCTTTCAGAAGATGGATCAGGAGGAGATGAGTGAAGAAGAAGAAGAACAACCTGAGCACCAGGAGGACATAACTGTGCACAACACGCAGGATTTTAGTCGAAACTTGTTGAGTATGCCGGATCAAGAGGAAGAATCTGAAGAGATCCTGGAGAAAGTACTGTTACTGGACAATTTTTGTGATCAGATCCAGGAGTTGGAGGAACCTGTTCTCAGATCACAACCAGAGAACCCTCCAAGATGGTGGTATTGGCTCCAGTCATTACTACAGTGGGTACCTGTAGGAGCTTTCCATGTGGCAAATTTCTTTGCTACATTATTTGTCAACTGTGTGGGTACTGGCATGCAGGATGATTTGCCCAGGCCTGCAACATGGAGAATGTTAGGAAGAGGTCAGCCCAATTTCAAGGACCGACTCAAGTATGATCGGATCTAGTCAGGACATTGTCGATTTATTGGATAACCCTCTGAGACTGGGTTTGTGGTGGCGACATGCCAATCATGTCTTAAACTCTTGTATATAGTATTTAAAAAAAAAAAATAGAAAAGAGAAAAAACCAAAAAAAAGAAGTATTGTTTTTATTTTTCACTTCGGCTCTTTTTGCATGCGAGCCGTAGGTGCCTATTTTTTTCTTTTCTTTTCCCGTCCCAGCAGTTGGTGGCTTTCTAGCACTTTCTTCCTTTCCCTTCCTTTTTCTTCCTTTCCTTTCTTCATTTTCCTTCCTCTACTTCTATTTCTTCTACAGTAAAGAAAAAGCCACTGCTGTTATTTCTTTTCCCCATTCCTATTATTCCCGCTCCTTCTTATCCCTTTCTTCTAAGTTTTCTGTTGTTTTACACATTTATTTACAGTTCAGTTCATTCTCATTCCACTTCCATTACATTAGTTCATTTACTTCCATTCCCATTCTATCGCAGCTGGTAGCACAGAAGCATATTATTACTGTCTATCGCATCCATTTCATCACTTCACTATTCCATTTGCATTTCACCGCCTACGCATCCGTAGGATCTCATTCCATTCATTTCCATTCCATAATCAGTTGAGCCAAATGCAGATTTTCTCAGTTTCAGTCATTCAGCAAAAGTTGTTGCAGTAGTTCCTCGAGATGTATTCCAGCAGCTATCTTTTTGTTCTATGTTTTCATGACTCTGTTGCCCAATGGATTCAGGCCTGGGATTCTTGCATACAACAGAACTGTATACCCCGCAAGCTGCAAAGAATGTTGGCATTTTTGCCACATTGATTTGATTATTGATTATTCATGCATTAGCTGTTGAAATTCTAACTCTTCTACAGGTTTTGATGCAAAAAATGACTAAGTCCGAAAGTTGTCGCAAAATCGCGACAAAAAATAGCATGGAGAGCCAAGTCGGAAAACCGTCGCGATATCGTGACATGTCACAAAATCGCGGGTTGGATGAGGAGAGAGAAAACCAATGCAAAATTGTCGCGATTTCGCGACATGTCGCAAAATTACGGTCAACGCAGTCAACGGCAGTAGGTGGGCAAAACCGTTGCGATATCGCGACGTGTTAGATTTGCACGGTCAAAATGGTCAACGGAGGGCAGAGTGGCAAAGTGTAGCGAAATCACGACGAAAGATGACTCAAAGCGCATAAATCGAAAGACGTCACGAAATCACGACGCGTCGCATTTTCACGGCGCGGGTGGTTTAAAAGGCTTAAGTTGCAAAATGGTAGCGATTTCGCTATAGTTGGAAAGTGAAGCCAAACAAAGCAAAAAGCATAGCGAAATCGCTATGTGTTCCGTTATCGTGGGTCAGTTGATGAAAAAGAGTCTAAGGCACAAAGGCATAGTGATATCGCGCAACTTTTGAGAAAACAGGCAAGCAAGCCAAAGACATCGCGAAATTGCGACAAAAAGTGAGAACCATACCTAAGGCAAAAAATGGTAGCAAAATCGTGACAGGGTGAAGTTGAAGACATATTAAGGCAAAAGTGTCGCATTTTCGTGGCCTATGAGTAGGACCGTACAGAGTGCAGAAAAGTTGTAGCGAAATCGCGCAACGTCGCATTTTTGCGGTGCAAGGTAGCGAAGGAGAAATGAAAGCCGAATGTGTAGCGATTTTGCGACATGGTTGGTTTTTGCGGCTTAGAAGCGACAAAAGCGTACTGAGCAGAAAGACGTCGCGATTTCGCAACTTGTCGCGTTTTCACAACCTATTGCAGTTTCGCGCCAAAAAGCAGTTTAAACGGCCCGATGCTATTTTGTGATTTCCAAAGATTCAAAGCGGTCCAGAATTAAAATTTTTGCTGATTTTCGATGCAGTCAAGATAGAATAACGCGCCCAGGCTACTAGAATTGAAGATCGAAGCTACTGTTCACAATTTTTCTAACGGTTTCATGCATATTTCCAAGAACATCATTTAATGAAAACGGTCGACTCTTCCATATGGCATTTAATTTCTGCTTTCTCCGAAGCTGTTTAAGGATAACATCTCTTTGTTTCTGTTGCACAAATTGTAGATCTCGAGGAGGTCCGTTGCAAATTTTAAATGCTGCCAAGAGGCCAAACCTCTATAAAAACCAATGTAAATCTCATTTGCAGAGATCGGGAGTTTGAGAGATTATTGCGTGGAAGATTTCAAGCTGTTTTACATGAATGAAAGAGACTTGGCCACTGATTTTAAAATGTCTGTCTGTGTGATTTCCTTCTATTCCATGTATTTCTAAGTTATGCTTGTCTTTCTGATCTACTGTTCGATTTAAATTATGTATTTGAATTTAAATATTGCTTATAAGAAAGTAAGTTCTGAGATACAATTCTGGAGGTGGTTTGCGCAGGGTCGTAGATGAATTATGTTGTTCTCCGTTATTACATGTTGTTCGTATACTTGAAGGTCTATCTTGCTGAGTTTCTTTTCCCCGATCTGATAAATTCGGCCTACGGCCATATTTCCCTTCCCTTTCCATAATTTCTTGTTTCTTTTTGCGTATTTTACATCTCTTTCCTGCAACTTTCATCTAAAATCAAGCTTAGAAGTAGTAAGGGAACCAGCCCACTCTGGAGATTGGCCTGGGAGACATTTCTTTCTCCCAGCCTTTCAATTTTGGCCGGGTCTAGGGTGCACTTAATATAAAAATCCTTTCCTGTGGCAGATTCGTGACCAACAGGTCCCCAACTACGATCATCTCACCCCAAGATGACCCACAGTCACGACCGTCTCACCTCGAGATGGCTACGCTAGAAGCAAGTTCCCATGCTATAATTCTAATGGCTACACACCAACCAAGCACGATAGTTTATTGATAACGGTTTCTTGATTTCAATCGTTTCTTGGCTTCTCCAATAAGAATTGGACTCCCATTGGGAAGTCTATGTAAAGGCACCTAGCCTTCATTGAAAATATCCAAGTTTTATGCATTGAATTGAATAACTAGAGATATCTCACTCTCATAAGCAATGAAGTGTTGTCAAAATTCAACCATGGAGCTTCAAAGCGTGTCAATGCACCATTTCAAAGGTTGAAGATTGAATTCATACTTCTTGCACCATCCAATGCTCTTGACTCATGTCAAATCCTACCATCAATTTGTTCTTCATGAGCACACCCTTGAACATCAATCCCATGGCTCAAACTCGACATCGCCTTGCATTGATTACGAGAAATTCGCTCACTATTTAGCGATCGTCTCACCCAAAGATGGCCCATAGGTACGATCGTCTCACCCTGAGACGATTAGCAGACCAAACCGTCTTGCATAGAGACAACCTCAAGACAAATATATATTTTCCCTATTATATTACTTTCATTAGATTTAGCAACATTTGAATTACTTCCTAGCATAGTTAGATTTCAATTTTTATGCATTTATCAGTCGTATTTCAATTTTTTTATCATTTTATTTATCATGAATATGGGCCTTATATTGGAAGGCTCTTAAAATTCTATAAATACCTTTTAAGTTCTCTTGTGTGTAGGTTACAGGTCTTCATATGGAGCAAATGACATAAAGACACATCTTACCATCCTACATTGCAACAATCACCAAAAACCTATCCTAATCAATTTGTGAGGATGCAAGAAAGATCCTTTGAAGTACATCCAAAATGGCTATAATTGTATCTCATTGTATTAAGATTGGTAGCAATCCCTAAGAGGGATTTTCTTGTATTCTTCTTGGAAAGAACACAACATTATTAATAAAAGGGCACCATCAAATCATTTATGTATCTTATCCTTTGTTTGCATGGTTACATTTAGATTTGCTACCTTTCAATCTTGCCTTTTATTTTAAGGGTGTACGATATTTTTAGCATCCCTCAACTTTCTTATTCTATTGGAGGGGGTATCAAGACATGGCAACACCATAAACCATTCATATTTGAAAACTTTTGGTTACAAAAGGAGGAACTTCGAAAGAAAATTCTACAATGGTGGGAAGAGGGATGGTCGATATATGGGACAATAATGTTTAGATTCCACAAGCAACTTCATTATGTTAAGGATCAACTAAAACAATGGAGGTAAGCTAACAAGTCGGACTTCTAGGCCCAAAGAGCTCCATTGGTGGTCAGATGGGATGAGGTGCAAAAACTCTTCAGGGAAGGAACAATTATAGAGCAACTCAAAGAAGAGGATGATGAATTGTGTAAAGTAGTTGAGGACATTGACAACCAAGAGGAGATCTACTAGAAACAAAGAGCAAGAACCACTTGGTTATTGGAAGATGATAGAAACACCAATTTTTTTCCATCAAGTTGCTTGTGCTAGGAGACAGATGAACAAGATGGAAGCTCTTTAGGATGAGAATGGGCTCTCCTTTGATACGATCCCAGGTATGCATTTCCATTCAATGGATTATTTTGCTAAATTGTTTAAGGAAGGTATGTTGCAAGACGAAGAGGCTCAAAAAGAAGTTCTTGTTGTCATACCCTCTATCATCTCTAAAGAACAAAATTAGGCCCTGCTTAAACCCATTGATAGAGAGGAGCTGAAGAAGGTAGTCTTTGGAATGAGTATGAGAAAAATACCAGGTCTAGATGGCTTCCCAATTGAGTTTTTAGACCTTCTGGGACAGCTTGGAGGAGGATGTAATGGTTGTTATAGAGGAGTCCAAAGGTAGTAAAAGAATGCTTAAAGCATTAAATCATACATTCATTGCCTTAATTCCAAAAGGGGAGGAGGGGGTGCATATTTCAGATTATAGACCTATTGCCTTATGCAATGTCATATACAAAATAATCATGAAGGTAATGGTTGAGTGGCTAAAACCTCTCCTAGACAACATTATCTCCTCGGAGCAAGGGGGTTTTGTAGAGGGTAGACAAATCTTGGATGGTGTGGTTCTAGCTCAGGAGGCAATCCACTCAATGCAAAAATTTGGCAATAGAGGAATGTTCATAAAATTGGATATGTCAAAGGCTTATGATAGGGTGGAGTGGAGCTTCTTGTCAAGGATGATGGTAGCCTTTGACTTCTCTCAAGATTGGATAGAATGGGTCATGAGTTGCGTCTCTACTCCAACATACTCAATGTTAATCAAAGGTCTTCCCTCGCAACCGTTTGGAGCCACTCGAGGCCTTCGTCAAGGAGATCCTTGTTCCCCTTATATTTTTCTCATATTGGCTGAAGGCTTGGGTAGACTCATCTTGAGGAGAAGACAACAGGGTTTGCTCATAGGTATCAAGGTGGGTGAGGAGGTTTTGACTCACCTACAATTTGTGGATGACACATAGGATTGGTGGGAGTGGCCAACCTCAAGGAAGCAAGAATGATCAGAGATACTCTTAATGTTTACCTTAGGGCCACAAACCAAGTCATCAATGATAAGAAATCCAAAGTGGTCTTCTTCAATCTTGATCAAAGGCTTCAAGACAAAATTTTAGAGATCTTGGGATTCATGAGGACTTCTCTCCTAGTGGTCTATTTGGGGGTCCCTTTGCATTTTAAAAAACTGAAGATAGCTATCTGGAGGAATATTTTGGATCATATCAAAGAAAGAATTAACCATTGGTCTCACAAATGGTTAACCTTTGGGGGTAGATTAACTTTTTTGTAGTCAGTCATTCAAGCCATGCCAATTTATAAATTTTCTATCCTTGTTGCCCCACATACCATATGGAAAGAGTTGGACAAGATGGCTAGAAAATTTTTATGGGGAGGAGTAAAAGGAGAGAGGAAATGGGTGTTAGTAGGTTGGGAGAAAGTAAGCCAACCCAAGGCAAAGGGAGGTTTGGGACTGAGGAGATCAGAGCTAAATAATAAAGCTTTGGCTGGAAAGCTTTACTAGAGGTGGATCTCCCAACCAACTTCTTTATTCAATAGAGTTTTAACTAGTAAATATTTGGGACAGGTGAACCCAAATGAGGTGAGTCATTTCTCTTTGGATGGTAATGGGTCCCTAGTGTGGTAGGCTCTAAAGTTAGGATCTCAAGTAGTGAAATATGGATTATTTTGGAAAGTGGGGAGAGGGGAGAAGGCATGATTTTGGATAGATTCATGGGATCAATACCCACCTATCATTGTTGAATTCCCAGAACTACAACCAGTAAAAATAACCATGGAAAGCAAGGGTTGGATCAAGATTGAAAGTTATTTCAACACTAGTCAGCTGGGGGATTATAGGTTTAAGCAATTTAAGAAGTTGGATGAGTGGCCAATTCCAATCCCTCCAGAATTGACACCCATCATGACTAAAATATTGGCAGAAATATTTCTCATAGGTAGAGATGAGGAGGATGAATTAGCTTGGGGCTATGGGAGCCTTGGAGTCTACATAATGAAGGATGGATATGAAAAGATCCTTCTAGAACCTCCTCCTCATGCATATCAGGTTGAGGATTGGAGAAATATTTGGCAGTCCAAGGGTTGGCCGAAAGTAAACTTCTTTGCTTGGTAGTTCATGCACAATGGAATTCTTACTTTTGATAATCTGAGATGTAGGGGAATCATTGGTCCATCCCAATGTGTTTTATGCTACAAAAGTGAGGAAACATCTGACCACTTGATGTTTGAGTGCCTATTCACATGCCAAATCTAGGAGCGATGGTTTTTAGCTTATAAAATCTGAGCCAATGGTGATTTGAACCAGATTAATATTTGGAAAATATGGAAGAGGGATAGATTTAAATCTGAAGCTCTTCGTATTGGGTGGAAGCTTGGATTAAACTTTATTTGGTGGCAAGTGTGGTTGGAGAGAAATGATAAATTTTTAGAGAAACCTTTTCATCCTTGGATGGCGTCTAGCAAGTCATTTGGAGCAAAGTCATAGAAATTGTGGTAGTGTATGCTAAAGAGGAAACTCAGGCTGATATAGGGACGATGGAGAAGGAAGCTGAAGTGCAGGAGGGGTAGGACAAAGCTAGTTGGAAAACACCCCTAGAAGGTTGGATTAAAATTAATACTGATGGAGCTACAAAAGGTAATCCAGGTAGAGCTAGAATTGGAGTGGTCTACAGGAATCATGTTGGGATAATGCTCTATTGGGAACTATAGGGCCTGGGTAAGGCCACGAACAATGAAGCAAAAGCCTTAGCTATCAAATCTGCTTCTATCTAGGCAGTAAGACAAGGTTATAGGAGGATAATCATAGAATCAAATTCTCAAATCTTGGTAGGAGCTCTGGATTGCATGAGGAACTTTGCTTTGGAGACATGGAGGTTGAGGATTCTTGTCACCCAAATTAAGGAGTTGTGGAGGGAATTGGATGATGTGATTTCGATTTATGTGGGTAGAGCTCTAAATAAAGTGGCAGACTTCCTGGCTAAGATGGGTACCGAGAAGGAGGTAGGGGTTCAGTGGCATAGTGGCATGGCTATTGAGGATGAGAGGATTAGGCAGGTTGGTGAGCAAATCCAATGTTTGGCTAATTTGGACAACCATTGCAGACATATGGTTTAGGAGATTTGGCTCCAATGCAGATCTCCTTTTAGTGTTGTAACCAAAAGTGGTTAGTTCTTAGGATCTTGGGTTTTAGAGTTATGAAAGTTTGTTGAAAAGTTAAAAGGAGGAAATGAGTGCTCTTGTTGACTAAGACTGGAAGAAGTCTCATCCCAACTTGTAAATAATCTTGTTTTAATATAATTTTTTTAAATTCTTTTTAAAAAATCAATAACATTTTGCTTTTAATTTTTTTTTTGAATTTAACGAAAAACCCTTTACAAAACCGCTTGATCTAAAAAAACCATTTTTTTTTTAAATTTTTAATTGTAATTTATTTAATCTACATTTATTCAATTAAATTTATGATATACCATTCTTTCTTTTATTAAATTTTTACCTTAAACTTTTATTAAAAAAATCCAAAAAAGATTACAATTAACTTCTAAATATTATAGAAGACAATAACACTCCTCCTCCAACGAAAGTTACGATACATTTTGTACAATCCAAAATCCTAATGCTTTCGTTAAAAAAAAAAACTAAAAACCAAAATCCACATACACTACAGGAAGTCACTTAAAAATTTCACTGTCCTGAAAAGAGCTAAACCGTCACTTGCCTGTTATAATCTTAAACCTTGTGAAAGATGTTATTAAAAAACAAAGTATTATAGATTGAAAGTTTTGAAGATTTAGGTTTAAATTTTTGAAGGTAAGTTTTGTTGGGGTAAAGGTAGTCTACCAACTCAACCACGATGGTACCATCCGAAGGTTTCCCTTGCCTACTCTAAGACTCATTTACTAAGGCGACACAGAAGTTATAAAACCAACTCCAAATAATTTATATCTAGTAATTAAAGATAAAAAAAATTGATTATATATTTAAAAAAAAAAAATCTTTGACCTTTTCGTAAACACCCTTACTTATCATTGTCATCCCGCACAAACCTGGTAATCCTTATCTTATCTAGTGTTCCGCGAACTCTTCGAAATCTAACAAAGTCTATGCCATGCTGGTGGAAATAAATAAGCCTTATTTAATAGAACCCGAGCGAATTCGTCGTTATTGAAAAACGCATCAGCTAATAAAACGAAAAAGTCCCATCACCTTGACCAGACCTTGACCAGGTCTGATTTCTAAAACTTAATTTTGATCCTATCAGCCACATATTTATTATAATACGAGATACTACCATAAACAAAAGTCATAAGGGAATCTCAGTTCCAAACTTTGGTCACTGCAACTCATGGTTGGTGCCATTCATCCCCAACTCAAGCAGGCAGACATTCACCAACTTAAATCTTTTGGGTCTGCATTCCTGAGGACCCAAAAAACAATCATATAGTTTGGGTATGCATTCATCCTCTTTTGTTATTGTTATTTTTTCCAAAAACAATCATATAGTTGTTTAATTTCATTGCTTGCACAGTATAGTAGGTTTGGGCAGTAAACTAGATAACAATAGCATAGAAGTAGACAACACTAAACAATTTTTTTTATCAGAACTATAGAATGGAACTCATAGCTATATACTTTTGTGGTGTGGATTCTGATCAAAGTGGGTTTTCAGTTACTTACCCACTTTCCTTGTTATTTATTTTAGAGCCAGTTTAAAATGTCTAAAATGGTGGATCTTTAGGTTCCTGCCTGGCCAGCATACTTGATTGACATATAAGACTTCTTTGTGGTTACAAAGAAAGAAAGAAAAAAAAAAGTCATAAATAGAAAGAAAAAAAAAGCCATAAATATACAGAGAGATTGATTTATTACAGATGTCATAAAGAAAGATAGGTTAGATGGGGCCATTGGTTGGAACCTAAGAAACACCTAATATAAAATCTTCCAAGAAGTTGAGCTTACAATCCATCTAAGCCCAAGGTACCAATTAGTGGAGGACTTATTTGGCTATGGTCACCAATAGAGTAGGGGTGGAAAGAAACTTGGGACATGCAGTTGCTGATTTGGAGAACTTATTTCATGACGTGCATTTGTTCTAACTTATGAGTTATTTCAACCAGAAAATTGTGCTTTTCATTTTTGTAATTTAGTTATATTTTTTTCAAGAGAGCACTGTCGTCAAATATGCATTGCAAACAGAACTTCTTAAAGGATTGCCCTTCTGGACCTTCTCATATGAGACCGTTCTCCTAAGCACATAATTAGACTCTGTATTGGCCCTGCACATAATTGGAATCCATATTGGCCCTTTTGTGGTGGTCAACAAGGATGCTGTTTAGTCTTCTGCTTCTCACTCTGATGCATTCTAAAGTCTTGTTCTCCATGGTCTCTCTTCTTTTGATTGTGCCTCTAGTTCCTTTTTATAAAGGGACTTCTTCTCATAAGATTGCTTTATTAGTAAATAGCTCTTGTATATACTCAATTGTGTGGAGCTCACCCATTTGTCCCCCTGATTAATTGGTTTTGGTGCTTAGATATTTCACTTTTACTTGATGGATTTTCTTTTAGCATTCTCCTTTTGCCTATCATGTCTTGCAGTACTTTTTGAGGACCAGTGCTCTGCAATAGTGGACATTAATATAGTTTTTTTCTTTCTTATCTGTGACAAGGCAACAAGATAGTAGGTTAAAGGATTAAAATTCTATAGCTAAACCACTATGAGTTCATAACAATTGCTTTGAGATCTAACTTCCAAAATTTCTAGCACCTAAAGCATCAACTTGATGACCAGGACAGAAATTGTGTTTCCATGTAACTACTACCATATCTTTTGTCAACTTATCAGCTGCAGTGCTTGGAGTCAAGGTTGTAGCTGGGTTTGAGGAGAAACTGACAACATTTGTATGACCAGCACCTGTGTGGGGCAGGGACAATCATGGCAGTGACCAGTTTTTTGAGTGTTTTGCATTTTCCTTGCAGGTAGCTAACATTCATTTTGCTGCCCTTTTGCCTCGTCGATTGACTCTTACTCTTTTCCCTCCTTGACAGCTATGCTGGTGGGAACAATCATTGTCTGGTTATGATATCTATGGTGATTTTCCTCTAGTATGGTTAATACTTAATAGGTTTTTGGAAGCTTTGATGTCTGTAGAACTTATGGGTGATATCATAACTTCACTCCAAAAGCAGACAAGCATCGTGTAAACAGTGTCTCTTCCGATAGCATCCATTTTCTTTAACTTATGAAATACACTCCCCCATAAAACAGTGCAAACACAGAACTAATAACACTGTTCTTAACTAGAGATTTTCAAAACCTTATGTACTCTCAGCAATGGCAAATGGCTTGTGATTGTACTTCTAATTCGAGTGATGACTGAGATGCACTAACAAAACTAAAATTTCTGTTCCATGTTAAACAACAAAAGATAATCATCAAGACTTTCAGTGTTTGTGAGTGCAGGGACAGACTTGTGTATGTAGTCTCCAAAAGCAGCATTTGTTAAGAGGTTCAGAGGATCAACAAAGGGATATATGTAAAATGTTGTCTCAACTATGTATTTATTTAAGCAAAAAGTTCAAACTAAAACAAATAAAAAATTGGAAAAAGTATCAATTGTCATCAAGATAAGTGAAGATTATGAATTGTGAGAAGGACGAATTCTGGAGAAAAGTTAGTAGTGATACTAAAACTAAAAACCTAGAAATTAGGTGTTAAAATAAGTTACATAAAAAACAAATCCTTAGAATAATTTCTGAACAATGAAACATGATGTATTCTAAAAATTTCTCACCTAGTCTACGTTGCAAATAATGCAAAAATATTAGAAGAAATTATCTTTGTGGCAGCTTGTTTTCCCAGATTGGCTGCAACCAAGATTACTGCCTAAAAGAGATGTTGACCATGAAATAGAATTCAAACCAAGTACAATAACAACTTTAGATTGTCTGAGAGACACAATGATGTTGATGAACAAGAAATTGAAAACAAGCCCTTGAGTTTATCGAAAAAGGATGCAGACAACTCTCAAAATCATCTTTAGTGCATTAATCTTTCTAGTCAAAAAGGATGGAACAATGACTGAAGATGGATTCTAGAGCCTTAAAACAGGTTACAATAATAGATAAGTATTCTTTACTTGGAATAAATGACTTTTTTATACTCCCAACAATTAACTACAACCTTCTCAATAAAAGATATACAAAGTGGATAATAACAAATAAGAATAAAAAAACAATTGTACCAAAGGCAACATTCTCAATAGTTAATGGCCATTACAAATCACTGCTCAAGTCCTTTGGGCTCGTGAATGCCCCTAAAAAATTCATGAGAATGACAAACATATTTTGTGCATTCCTCAGAATCTTCAAAATAGCATTCTTGTATGGTATTCCAATCTTTTTAAAAAATGAAGAAGTTTACAACAGACATCTAGATATAATACCAAACTCCTAAGAGATCATATGATAATATGAAACCATGTAAGGGTATCAACAAAAGCAAAATAATTCAAGATTGGCATACACTTGCTAGCATAAATGAAAAAAGAATCTTAGGAAGATTCTATAGAGGTTTCATTCATGCATTCTTGAAAATAGAATAGCTCTTACAAGAATCCCTCTTAAACGAAGAGACTTGAATCACCTAAAAGATGACATAAAACCTTTGACATGCTAATAGAAGTATATATATTAACATTACCCAGCCCAAGAAAATATTTACAATTCATAATGAAGGCTAGCAATTATGCTATACAGGAGTTTTTTTATCAGAACTTAAAAGATAACATGGTAATGGCTTATGAAAGCAAGCCAATACATGACAAAGAATGAAGGTATCTGACATTTAACCAAGAACTACTAGCAGTTGTGCACAATATCAAAAATTGGAAGGACCGCTTTAAATAAAACTTTAAAGTATGCATGAAGTGCAAACCATTTCTTCTCTTTCCCTGGAAAGGGCAACTTTTTAGGAGATAATGTAGATGATCCCAAATCCTTGAAGAAGATAAAACCTAACTCATACTTGGACCCAGGGGGAGATGTTGGCATCCCTGCCACATTGATTTCCTCTGTGTACATTTTGTTATTCAGTAATTCCTTCTTCCCTGAAACTCTGTTCTTTTTTCAGAATGTATTCTTTGTTTCCTGCGTTTTACTGTCAGAATTTGTTGGCTGCGCCCAAGGGAGTGTGCAGTTTTTCCTGTTCACTCATCATGCAGGGTCTTTGTCTTTTCGTGGGCGAGGGTAGTTTTGCGCCAGGTCTCCAAGCGCAAATTGATTTCGGACAAATAGAGAAGCGTAGGCCCATTTCGGGCCAGAAAATGATGAAACCCAGTTTTGGAGGAAAAAATGTAAGTAAGCCCCAGGCCTTTTCGCCCCTGTGTGAGAGCGCAAGGCAGTTTCGGGCCTTGACTGGGCAAAACTCAGTTTCAAAGGAAAGGATGCCAAGTGGGGCCCAAGTGTTTTCGCCCCAGATAGAGAGCGCAATGCCTTTTCGGGGCTAACTTGGGCGAAAATGCCTTCATTTTGTCCTAAAAATCAGTGCACATCTGCAGCGAAACAATGTGGGGTCCATATCCTTTTCGCCCTTGTGGGAGAGCGCAATGCAAATTCGGGGCTAACTTAAACGAAGAGGCCTTTGAATTTTCCACAAGGCGCAACGCAGTTTAGTTTCGGTTGTAAGTGGGGCCCAATTCCGTTTCGCCCCAAATCAAGAGCGCAAACCAATTTCGGACTTCTTTTGGGCGAAAGCGCCTTTGACCTGCCCATAAAATCAGCGCAACTCCACTCCAAACAGAAAAATGCAAGTAGGGCCCGAAGCGTTTCGCTCCAATTTGCCAACGCAACTTGATTTCGGAGTTTGATAAGGCGAATGTGCCTTTGACTTTTCCACCAAAGCGTGACTCAATTTCAAGGAGAAAGATGCCAGGTGGGGCCCGAAGTGTTTCGCACCAGTTTTCCAGCGCAACTCCATTTCGGGCCTAGTGAGGGAGAAATAGCCTTTGACTTTTCTCACTCCAGCGCCACTCCCAAGGCAGCAAGGTGTTTCGCTCCAGTTTTCCAGCGCAAGGCAGTTTCGGGCCTAGTAAGGCGAAAGCGCCTTTGACTTTTCCACGCCGGCGCTACTCCCAAGATAGCAAAGTGGTTTCGCCTCAGTTTTGGAGCGCAAGCCCGTTTCGGGCCAGAAAGCAGCGAAACTCAGTAGGGCCCATGCCTTTTCGCTCCCACTTGGGGGCGCAAGCTCCTTTCGGGGCTTGTATGGGCGAAACGTAAATGGGGCCCGCATCAAAGAGGCCCCTGTTTCCAGTCTAACTCCCCTACCTCAGCCAGAATTCCTCAGAAACGCCTCTCATCGACGAAACAAGGCGCGCCCTCACCAGTTTAATTGCAGTCGTTCTGAGAAGCTTCCAGATTTGATTTTCCTAGATTTCAGAATCCGATCTTCCATTGAGGCGGTTCCAGCAAGTGAGGAGGTGACGCAATAGGCAAATCATATGGTCGCATTGAAGCCATGCAGCCACTTCTCCATGAGTCATCGGATTCAGGCCATGCCTCATTACTTTTTGATGAGTGCTGAAATCCAATCTTCGTTGCCACCACGATGTTTTGTGGGTGAGCATTTATGTCTCAGAGGCGGAATCCTCTATAAAAACTAGCAATTCTAATGTAAGATGATGGATGTTTTGCTAGAGACTTGTTGTACATGAATTCTGCTATGAATGCAAAGAAACCTTGGCTCTAATTCTAGACTTCTCTTTATGTGTATGTTTTCTATCCTATATTTCTATCAAATTCTCTTCTTTTTCTGTGGGCTATAATTCTATGTCTGGATTTAGCTTCCGATAGAGGGTGAACACTGGAATAAATCTGGAGATTGCACATATAAGATATCTAGTTTTAATTTCTGTTACTTTCTTTGTGTGAAGTGCTATTGGTTTAGAGTGCAATTAAGTTATCGTGCTATTTGTTCATCACCCCTGTTCATCTGGCTTGAGGCCATATTTCCCATTCATTTCAATCATTTCTAATCTCTTTTCTGTTTCCTTAATCTCAAATCCCCAAGTTAGAATAGTAAGGGAATCAGCCCTCTATGGAGATTGGCATGGGAGGCATTTCTTCCTTTCGGCCATTCAATGTTGGCCAGGTCTAGGGCGCATTGATGAAACATTCCATACCTAAGGCGGATTTTTGACCAATAGGAGTGTAGCAGCAAATACATAGTCAGAATCTATTCAGTATCTGTAATAAAAGAAGAAATCGTGAAAGAACAAATAAATGATAAAGAATGTAAGATCACTATCAATATCCTTAAGGAAAACGACTTCATTCTAGGACAAAAATTAGAAATATATACCTTTTATTACAAAAATGCCTTGTAGTCCTTCCATGATAATCTGCTCCATATCATGCACATTGAAAACCTGAAAAGTTGCCGAAGTTTATATAAAATTTGAAAACATAAGCATGTACATGTGCTAATTGAACAAACCTAACACAATACCTGCATCCAGAAATTTAATGCCTCTTCCAGTATCAAACAGTAAGTGGGAGAACATATCTATTATCTATGGACTTTGTCTCCCAGATCCCATGAACCCCTAAGCAAAATTGTCAAATCATTGTAGTAGGGTATAGATTAATCAAAGAGTCTGGATTCACATAAATCTGAAAGAATCCTCACATTTAAGGCCACAAGTGGGAATCTTACTGAAGATAAGGTCCAAATCTGCGACATATTTCAGGAGCACTTAAATGGATCTTCGCTTTAGTGGGTTCTGACACCTTGTGAGCTGCTTCTGTATATCTTGTCAAACAAGTGGTCCCTCAAATAGTTGAGCATTATGATATCCATATATCCATCCATCTATCTATCAATCCATATGTATAATTCAATCTTCTCTTTAGAAAGCTTGAGCTGGAGGAATTGGAAGCAGATCTAGATGGTCTTTTAGTTGAATTTTACAAAAGGATATGGCATATTGTCAGACCAGACAGTGAAAAAATATTAAATATGTCAAGAATCCATTAAAATGGATGTTACACGTGAGCTTGTCAATGCCGACCTCATCAAAGTCATGTGGAAAGGATCTAATGGGAGATTGTAAGAGGATTGTGACCCATTGCTTTCCTGAACATCTCTTACAATAACAAAATCCTAACCACAACCCTTGCACATCAAACCACTAGTGGCCAGAATCATTTAGAGAGAGCAAATTGAATTTATTAAGGGAAGATTCATCATTGATAACTTCGTTATAGCTTGGGAAGGAATTGAATGGGGATGTGACTCTAGACAAAAGGCTCTCCACTTGAGAATTTATTTTGATAATGTTTGTGACAGGATAGGGTGGGATTTCATTCTTAACATGTTGGACTGTTTAGATTTTGCCATTTTCTACCACAAGGAAACAAAGGAACTCTTTTAGCATATCTTTAGGAGGGTTGGTGTGAATGGGAATATCTTAAAACCAATTGACTTACAGAGGCCTATTAGACACAAGGCTTCCATTTAGTCCCTTGCCCATCTGTCATCCCAAAACCTTATCTTCGTGCCATTGCCTACTATCCATCTCATACCTTTTTTTACTATATCTCTGCTTGCCAAGATGGCTTTCCTGGAGGCCAATCCTCTCGTTGGGATGGAGGTATTCAGAAAGTCAATTCCTTGGAGGTATTTCCTTTTCACAATAGTTGTCCATTCATTCTCCACAGGGAGGAGGCTCTTGCTCTGGACCCCATTTTAGTGAGGCTTAAACAATATACTTATGACACCTTTGGGACTCAGGTGGCAGATTTTCTAAGGCAGGATAGAGGTATCCTGAGGTGGAAGCCCATCAAGGCTCAGGGGCTGGAAGTCGAATCCAAGGAGGTGGAACATATTATATCTTAGCAATTCATATCCATAAGAGCAGCAGAGGATCACTTGAGGTGGGCAGTGATTGAAAGTGGGGAATTCACAGTCAAACCCGCCTACCGGCTGTTACTTGATCCCGAGGATCCTCCGATACAGACCAGTTTGGTGTGGATCAACAAGCTAATTCCCAAACTGGCCCACTTTGCATGGGTTGTTATACAAGGAAAAATTCTAACCATAGACAATTTGATAAGAAAAGGAATGATTGTACCTAATCGCTGTTATTTGTGCAGGGCTAGCTGGGAATCAATTCACCACATTTTTCTAGAATGCCCTTGGTCCGTCACCATCCTTAATGGAGTTTTCCAAGCCTTTAATATATCTTGGGCAAATCCAGCCATGGTTTATGAACTCTTCCAGCAATGGCCTAGTCCTTTTGTCAGCCTACAACTTAGGTTTCTTTGGAGGATTTGCCTTCATCACTTCCTCTGGCAAATATGGTTAGAAAGGAACCATAGAGCGTTCAATGAGTCCAAACATGACCCGGTGTCAGTTATTAACAAAATTCTGGCCTTTGCTAAAGAAAACCTTAGTATTTTTCCTTCGAGGCCTCAAACAATCCCATCTAAGAAACACCTTGCCCAATCCCTAAATATTACCTTGGATGAAATCCTGGGCGTTAGCAAACCAAATCCTAGATTGAAGACTAATTGGAACCCCCCAGTAGATTGGGTCAAACTCAACTTTGATGGGGCAGCTAAGGATAATCCTGGCAGAGAAGCGGCTGGAGGAGTGGTCAGAGACAATCAAGGGCAGATAGTCTTGGCCTTCTCAGAATACCTTGGAACCAAGACAAATAATGAAGCCGAAGCCAGGGCACTCTAGAGAGGATTGCAGTTGTTGCAGGAGATCCAAGGTAAATGCATAGTGGAAGGGGATTCATTAAACATCATCAACCTCCTTAACAATGAAAGGAAACCTCCATGGAGGATCGAGGCCCACATCAACAAAGCAAGGATCCTATTTGATACCAAGGAAGAAAGAGTAGCTCAACACGCTTTTCGCGAAGCCAACAAGGTAGCTGTTAGGTTGGCTAACATTGGCGTAGAGGCTGACGGGCTCGTTACGTGGACACAAGGGGTCCCGCTTGACGTGGAGGAAATAATCCAATTTGAAAAACTATGATTGGGTTCACGTGGTTCAAGCGAATTCCGATCATGTGCCCCATTGGGAGTCCCACTAGGTATTGGAAACGGGCCCAAAACAGAAAGACTATTTCATTGGTTGCGCTTCGGTTGGAAAACGCCAAGATCCTGATCAGGGCCAGTTGGTCAATTCGGAAAAATCGGAGTCAGAACTACGATGTAGTGGGCATTTTCTCAAAAAAAGACATTCATGCGAGGAGATGGTCCCGAGGGAGGCGGTGGAAGTTTCCAAATGATGGTTGGAGAATTTATGCTTTTCTTGAGGGGCATTGGTTTTCCGCCAGGCACACTTTGTCAAATTTTCCCATGATTACCAAGATAACAGATCCTACAAGCTGTGATGTGGGATACGGTGGCACAATTTCTTTGCTGAAGTGGCAGGCTATTCAAGGCAAAGGAGGTTGGAGGCACGCTTCCACACTTGGCACCGTCTCCAAGGATGTAATAATGCACTGTAAGGGAAACCAAAGGCGCTACCACCTTCCTATTTATCACAATTGCAGAAGGAAGTGGATAATTATGAGTGTTGAGCATCCAAGAAGCCAAGTGAGGAAATTGACAAAGAGCTACGAAAATATGATTTACATGGAGCCAAGCATATGGTTGTCATGGAGCTGGCATCCCAAGCTATCCTCACTGACAGACGATTCACCTAGTTCTTTGACCTGTTTTTTGGTGTGGAGGAAGACATCACTTTGGCGGTAATGGAGTCGTGGGAGGATGGTAAGGTGGAAATCAGAGGACGTGAAATTCTCATCGACGTCACTCTGCTTGCTGCTATAACTAGGCAGACGGTCAAAGGGAGGTCTATTCACAGGCAGAAGCACCAATGGGAGGTGGAGCTTAAATAATTCAAGGATAACCCAAAGATATTCAAGGAGGCGAAGAACGGGCTGACGAGGATGGACCTCTCGAACCCGTGGAACGCGGTAATGAAGAATGTATTGGAATTTATTACGGCTGAGGACCCTGGTAAGGTCCTACTGAGTTTCCACTATGCCTTCGTTAACTTCTTCCGGGATGTGAACCCTATTAGCATTCCTCAGTTCCTGATGAATTCCCTGAACTACACCATAAATTCGTGCCGCAGTAAGAAAGGCTATGCTATGCCCCTGCACCAAGGGCTTCTCAAGGTTATTATAAATATGTACTTATCACCTCTCCCCAAGCCGAACCCCTTGCCCTATTCCAAGATGATTCCCCTGCTACGCGCGGCGAAAGCTCCAGGGGGAAGGATAGTCCTGGTCTGCCCAAACCCTCCTTGGCCAAGAAGAGAGAGGGTGATACGAGCGTTAAGGGAGGTCCTGCGAGGAAGAAACTGAGGCTTGAGGAGCAGGCCACGCGGTCTTCCCGAAGACTGAATAATAAGCAGGCGCAGGGAAGTGGCAAAACCCTTGAGATCACTTCTGAGGATGAATGTCTCGACCCTTCAATCATGGTGCTTAAGCGGTTCGTCCTGAAGGCGTCGGCCAACATAACTCACCAGATGCAGGAACTTGAGGAAGTGTTAACCAAGGTTTTCTTCAATGAGGGTTACTAGAGCAACAAACCTGTGGAGGTCAATCCGGAGATGGACGATAATGAGGACGACAAAGACGAGGACCAAGAGGAGGATGAAGAAGAGGACTAGGATCTTCCATGTTTCGACTCTGCTCAGAATTTTTGTTTTGTAAAAACTGATTATGTATATCTTAGCTAGTGTTATGTTACATTCTGTGCAAAGCGTTTGTTGTTTTTGTTGGGGGTCTTTGTCTTGACTAACTTTAGGGAGTGCGAAGGGAGTCTCTGGTTTTTGGGGCCCAGTAAGGGCTTTGGTGTGTTTTTGTCGTCTGTGTCTTGTCTAGGTTGGGATGATCAGTGTGGTGGTTCCCAGTTAAGGAAGATTAGTAAGGTTAGAGGATAGAGGATCCTCAGTATGCTTAAGTCTCGGTTCCTCAGCTTAAGGCTGACTTTTGTAAAAAGGTTTTGGGTCAACTTGTAAAACCCGGTATGAATGAAATAATTTAATTACCAAAAAAAAAAAAAACTCTGGTTAAATTATTCATCTTTGTCAATGTTGGCTTTAAGCCATACTGCACACAAGACACACAGAGGACAAAGACTAAAACAAAATATATAACAAAGAATTGCTTACCTTTCATTCATCCAAGCACCTATATTTATAGCACATTCTTGGGGGAGTGGTTGCATTCAATTGTTTGGTCACTGCTCACTGTTACCTGGACACTGCCACAATACACCCCATAATTTGGACACAACCAAAATAGATCTTATTGACTACAAAATGGCACAATACATCCTATTGTCCACTGGCAAAATTAATTTACTCTCTAACACCTCCCCATAAATTAATTTTGTTCAAGACTTGAAGACCTTCCCACAAACACAACAAGGAAATATGGGTCCTGCCTGTCTCTTTGGGTCTTATGGCTGATTAGGTACCCATTTACAATAAAGGTCTTCATCAAGTCTTCCACTCTATCATGGTACCCTCACTAGGAACCTTCTACATCTCTATACAACTGGAATGTTGGATGCCAAATGTTGGCTTTAAGCCATACTACACACAAGACACACAGATGATAGAGAGAAAAAACACAGGATATAACATAGAACTGCTTCCCTTTCATTCATCCAAGCACCAGTTTTTATAGCACATTCTTGGGGGGGCGGGGTGGCTGCATCTAATTGTCTAGACACTACTCACTAATATCTGGACAATGCCACAGTACACCGTAGCTGCATCTAATTGTCTAGTCACTACTCACTAATATCTGGACAATGCCACAATACACCATATTATCTAGACAAAACAAAAATATATCTTCTTGACTAGACAATGGCACAATGCATCCTATTGTCCATTGACAAAATTTACTCTCTAACAGTCAACGACCATTCAACTGGAGTTTCCATTAACGTGGTTTCCTTGTTCTTCCCTCTCCATCGTGTCTTTTTCCTTCAATCCATTTTTTTGTAATCATTGTTGTTCTGCTAATTATGCAGACTCAGGTTGCTCTTCTAAGTCTATAAAGTTATGTGCAAGCAACCTAGGAAGATCAACTTCTTCACTCTATAGCAATAGTACTAATCTTATTTAACAGTTTGGTTACTCTCCTAAGCTTCCTTAGATGGTAGTGGTCTTCCCATAACAAACATGTTTGAGGAGGACCCATCTCTATATGTTGATTGTACATAATGGTTTTTTCGTAGAGTGACTTTGCTTTAGGGATGGCTTCCTCAGAATGCCAAGGGCCTTTCCCTAAGGATGCATCTCCTCTGTGACTTCTCCTTTTACACTTCTGTGCAACAGCCTCTAATGAGGCTTTTGTATGAGACTTTCCTCTCACGTTTAACTCAATTTAACCATGGTCAATTTCACAATGTTAATTACCGGTACACTCATTTTGAACCAGCAATAACATGGTATGGGAATTGTTGCTCACATTCACTAGTTACAGTTTATAACAACATAAAAAATATGGAAGAATGTAAAAAATAATTGTGCTCTCTACTCATATACGTGGCACACAAATATCCAAGCATATGTAGAATAAAAGCGTAGAGGAGTACAAGTTTTGTGTTGGTACATTTAGAATGATAAGTACATGGCGGATAATTCTTTGTTTGAGCAAAGATAATAGTAAGATAAAATAATTTTATTAATGTCCTGTTGCCACATTTTGCAAAGGGGTAAAAATTTTGAAAAATTTGAAAAACTGCTGCATTTTTCGGGACCAAATCCTTCCCTTTTTCCTTCCCTAACAGTTCAATCCAGGCAATCTTCAGATTTATGTTTTACAGGTTCAGTTTCCAGCTTTCAGCAAGTTCTGGCAAAGTTTGGGAAAAAGATTTTTCTAAGGCAGGGGCACTCCCGTGGTCACTCTCTTTTTGAGCGATTTCGGGAGTGGCTCCCTCTTTTCGGCGATTCCTAGCTTTGCCCCTCCCTTCGGCGGACCGACGACGACACCAAGCAACGACGCGTGACGATGAAAGAGGGGTCAAAATTCGTCTAAGTGTGGTCTTCCCGCGAGTCGCTCCATTCTGGAGCGACTCTCGTCCTCACCGACCTCCCCTAGCGACCCTTGGCAGCGTCAGCGACCGACAGCATCAGAAGAAAACATGAAAAATTCTAAGGCGTGGACCGTCGCCGAGGAACCCCGTCGTCGCTCTCTTTTCCCAGCGACTCTTGTCGTCGCTTCTGTTTTCAACGAACCGCGACAGCGAGTAAATTCAAAAAAAGACTAAGTGCGCCCACCGGTCGCTACGTCTGGGAGCAACTCCCGGCGTCGCCACTTAATTCCAGCGACTCCCGTTGTTGCTCGCTTCTCCGGTGATCGCCAGCAGCTGCAGGTTTTTAAAAAGTTGACCATAGTCACTCCATTTTGGAGCGACTCTCGGCATCGCCGCGACAGCCTAGCGACTTCCGTCATCACCGCCCATTTCCAGCGACCGTCGTTAGAGGAGTTCAAGCAAAAAGTTATCTAAGGCATGAAAACTGCCTTTGATCGCTCTGTTTCCGGGCAACTCCCTCATCGCTGCAGAAGCTTGGCGACTCTTGTCATCGCCCCCCCCATCTAGCGAACTCAAGCAGAAAAGGCAGAGAGTTGCAAAATTTCTTAAGGCATACGCGTCCGGGTTCGCTCCATTCCGGAGCGACTCCCGGGGTCGCTCTTGTTTCCGAGTGACTCTTGTCATCTCCCTCCATATCAGCGAACCTGAGACTAAGGTTGAAAGCGTGCAGATTTTGAGATTCGGGCCAATTTTAGCAGAGCTGAAGGTGTATTTCCAGTACAGGGTAGGTGGGCATTGACAGCAGGTATTCAACGACAAACTGTACTGCACCTACCACATTAACAAGACACGCCTTCTCAACCACCATATCTGTCCGGAGCCATACCAAATTGAGGTGAATCTTGCTGCAGGTACGCTCACGGCCAGCAGGGGTCAAATCTCGGCAGCTTTTGCAGTCTTAGGGTTCTGTGCGTCAATGTAATTGGGGGAAATTTCTGCTGTAAATAGCAGTGAGATTTCATTGTAAAAGGGGAGAACATATTGCTAAGAAAGCTGCTGTAATCAAACACTTGCTTCAAATACAAAGCATACTTGGCTCTGACTCTTGTCTCTTTCTTTTATGCTGCCTTCTGCAAGTATTTTTGCTTCATGTTCATTTATTTTTCTGATTGCAGTAATTCTGCACTCTGGATTAGGGCATTGGCAATTAAGTGATTCTGGAATACTAAATGAAGGATACATAGGAAGGAATCACATTGTCAGTTTCTGTTAATGTCTTGTTTTGATTGTTGTTGGTTTGGCTATTAGCCAGTAATCGTGCTGCTTGTTCTATCCCATCATAACCGCATGCTATTTACATTTCTTTCTACATTTTACAATCTCTTTCCAGTTCCCTTATCTCAAATTTCAAGTAGATTAGTATAGGAGCCGACCTTTTCCGGAGATTGGCATGGAAGGCATCCCTTCCTTTCGGCCTTTCAATCTGTTGGGCGGGTCTAGGGCGCAAAAGGCCAAATCCTTTCCTAGTGGCAGATTCGTAATCAACATGTCCATAAATGGCCAAAGTAGGCCAATGGGATTCATTGAAAAGAGCTATTACAACACATTGTAGTAACCATATTTTATTGCGAAAATAGCCTAAACTAGAGTAAATAATCTAGTGTAAACTATACTAAAGTGGAATAGCTATATGGAATACAATTACAACCTCAAGGGTTATCCAAAATGGATAAACCCTAACATGCTAAAAGTAATGATGAAAAAAGTGCTGAAATCCAAGGTGCAACAAATAAAGGAGCTCCAATGTATCCAAGCAACAACATTAATCTATAGTGGGATACAAAGTAGTACGACTGTCATCGTTACCAACTATCACAAAAGGGCCGACAAAGGATCTAATGATGCTTCCAAGAGAAGGCCAGGAGTAAGAGAGCCTAGTTGGATAATCCTGGAGGACATGAGTTTGAGCCCTCAAGACTCTTCTAGCATCCATGGCTATGGAATCAATAGAAGAGGACAAGAAGTTTGTAAGGAACTTGATGCTAGAGAACTACAGTCCTATCCTACGGCAAGCAAGAAGAAAGAACTAAAGCCTCAATAACCACTCTTGTATGCAGAAAAGGGCGCACAAATCTATCATTACCATTTTCGAAAGTTGCAGCATTAAGTGAATGCTTATTATTCTCAATTGTTGAGATAGAGGGAAAGAATGAGGTGATTAGTCTAGTAGT
Source organism: Wollemia nobilis (assembly GCA_028583015.1). Lineage (NCBI taxonomy): Eukaryota > Viridiplantae > Streptophyta > Pinopsida > Araucariales > Araucariaceae > Wollemia > Wollemia nobilis. The sequence goes on from JAQPPZ010003072.1 coordinate 1,746,556, forward strand.
AGTCCGTCTCCCCTGTAATAACCAAGGCTAAAGAGTGATAGCTTCCTTGACGTATAGAGACAAGCATCTTTGGCCAGGATAGCTGAAAAATGTGGCAAGAGAACCACTGGAGTCTCTATATAAGCAATAGTACCTCCCTAAAATCTCATAATAAATAGGACACTTGAAGATGAAATGTTCTTTAGTCTCCACCTCCCGAATAGAGCAAAGACAACATACCCTATCTTCTCGAGGAATATGGTGGTCCGTCTCCACCCACAATTGATGTGAGCATACTTTGAGCTGATGAAGAGGAATCCTAAGGCTATATGTTCAATGTTGTTGGACATAATTAGGACAAGTAATAATACCATTCTCAATCCTCATGAAATGTTTAGCGTGGAAGGCCAACTTAGGACTAAGAGGTTGAGATGGAGTGACCCAAGTGATCTAAATATATTGTCAATAAACATCATCTTTGACTACAAGGAAGTCTTAATGGAAATGATCTCCTTCAATATGGGAAACAATTTATAGAAGCAAGGATAATAAGAAGATGGCCATATTTGACAACAGTTGTCCTACAACTTCCCCATTATTATTTTTTAATTGGTTATATGGGATGGAAACAAGCCCCACCCATATTATATCGTGACCACATAGTGGTATTACAACATCTTGGCTATTATGTGTATATCAATTGGCAAGATTTGAACCTAAGTCTCCTCCTTGAAAGTCGAGGAATTTAACCCGTTGAGCCTAATGCCATTTGATTACAACTTCCCATTATTACTTACCAATGAAAATTTTAATATAAGGCCTTTTATTCCATTTATTACATTCCAAAAAATACAAGATATAAAATATTTAAGACAAATTGGGTTATGTGGGATGGAAACGGTCCCTACCCATATTACATCATGACAATGTTACCATGGTATTCAATGAACCACATAGTGGTATTACAACAAACCGTATTATCATGACACCGCATATCTCTTGGCAAGATTTGGACCTAGGCCTCTGCATTGGCAGCCCACATTGTTAACCACTTGAGCTCATGCCATTTGATAGGAGAGATTAAATAGTATGAACAACACTTGACATGAATAAATATTGTACAAATTTGGATTAAACCTCTGCAAGGTTAGAAGCTAAGTGAATTTTGAATTCCTTCATTAGTTAGAGAATCATATTTATTCATTATATCTAACTGACTGAGATGTTTCATTTGTAAGGACTTGTGGAAGGTTGTATATTGGTATGGCACCTCGTTCTCCACGACTAGTAATACCTGTTGATGTCAAGAGAAAGCCATGGGAGCAAGAAAAGCCTCTGCACAATCGGTGGCATCCTGATATTCCTCCAGTTGCAGAAGTTTCAGAAGGAGAGCTTTTTAGAGTGGAGACAGTAGATTGGACTGGTGGAGCAATTGGGGATAATAGTTCTGCAGAAGATGTCAAGTGCCTTAATCTTTCTACAGTAAAGTCAATTCCTATTATTTCATCAGTCCTTTTTGTTGTCTTTTGACTGAGTCCATACCATCTTTTACCAGGATTTTTGTCATTTATAAATGAGATATTCTCAAAGTAGCTACATTTGCAGGTACACTACCTTAGTGGTCCAATCAAAATTGTCGATGCATGTGGTCTTCCTGCAAAGCCTGGTGATATTCTTACTGTGGAAATATGCAACTTGGGCCCTCTTCCTGGAGATGAATGGGGCTTTACTGGGACATTTGACAGAGAAAATGGTGGTGGTTTTTTGACTGATCACTTTCCATGTGCAGCTAAAGCTATTTGGTATTTTGATGGAATATATGCACACTCTCCACATATTCCAGGTTCATGACATGTAGTTTTCTTCAGTTTCTAATTTTCAATGCAAGCTTCATTGTCGTTCCTTTTCCCACATGATAGGTAGCATTTTTAAGATTATGTCTTCTCCAAGATATCAATACCTTTGACAAAAACAAAGATCTATAATATTTCTTCGAAAGTCCCTTTGTGTATAGTTATTTTGTACTTAAGTGACTTGGTGTTGATTGTTTGTTTTCAAGAAATAAAATAATATTATCATATGTTTTTGTGAAGGTGTTCGGTTCCCAGGTTTGACTCACCCCGGACTAATTGGAACAGCACCATCAAAAGAACTACTTGACATATGGAATGCAAGGGAGGAAGCCCTGGAAAAAACCAACACACAGTCAATTACATTATGTGATGTTCTTCATACACGGCCTCTTGCAAATTTACCTAAGGCAGAAGGAGCTCTACTCGGAATGGTATCGATATATGGACTCTAACTAGTAATTGTTTCATCTTTATTGTTAGAAGTTATCCTCTAGTTTCCATGATTTGCATGCTTCAAATGTTTCTTTGTGATCCCTTTGTTTCCATGATTGTGATTAGTTAAAGATAGTTATAAAGCACTTTATCTGCTATCCAGTATGCTCCATGCCAGAAAAGTCTAAGGCTGTTGAAGCAAATAAAATGATTTTATGATTTTGACTCAAGTTGTAATTTTTCAATTTAAAAATAAAGTGTGCACTAAAAAAAAACCAAATTATCTCTAATGCAAAAGAACACTAGCCAGTCTATCTCTACATATAATGGAACTTATAACGTTGCACTCATGGACATGGGTATTTAAACAAAAGACCAAATAAGAGTTGCAGAAAATGGAGCAAATAGTTTCCATATTCTCAAATACATAGTACCTTAGAAACATTGGCATATACATCTATACGACCAGGGAATATGTTTAAGACAAAATAAAAAATCAAAGGGGGCAGAAGTAATGCAAATTTATGGAATTTCTACTGCTTATCAACCGCTTTTGTCGATTTGTCTCAATCATCTAAGCAATCTTCTAACGTCCAAAACGTTAGTGCCAGCAAACAATTATTTTGTCAAGACAGACAACATTTGCTAGCAGGATGCTAAGGCATCAGAGACAAACATTCCATCATTTATCTAATCCTTTGAACTTTTCCTTCACCAAGGAAGATCCTCGCTGTCCTGAACAACAAGCTCAAATTTCAAGTTGTTGTCAATAATATATTTTAGAGAAAGCAAATTTTTCTTCTCATCCTTGGGACACAAGATATTCTTCATCTGACAATTCATAGTTACCATATTCGGCAATCCTCCTACTCTGATACCTGTATCTGCATATCATATGTGGATATAGATACAATATACTTCTTGGATACTGTACACAAACGTATCCCAATACATGGACATCGTATCCAAACGTGTCCAAAAACATGCCCCTATTTGGTGAATATCTAATACATTTGGATATGGTGCACATCACGAGCTGTATCTATGACATGGGATTAAAAGAAGAATACACAATCTTAAAAAATATATTTAAAAAACAATGATAATTCTTTTTTAATTAATGAGAATATCCTATTTAAATTCTAAGTTGTATTTTAGTTTGTTTTTGTGTTCAACAAAAATAAAATTGAAAAAAATCACAACACAAAAATACGGACAATGAAGCTTGCTATTAAATTTGATAAACAAAAAAAATATATATATATACACACACTACAATATATTCAAATTTTATTATTATGTATGTCTAAACCATGTAACATATAATAAAAGTTAAATATAATAGAATACTTAAGTGATTCAGAAGGGCTTGGCATGGTTTCTTATGACACCCAATTTTTAAAGGACATGTTAAATCAAATTCAGTGAACTTATTCAGTTGCCAAAACAAATTGTTGATATTCAAACAGTTTCTAATTTATTCAGTGAACAACATAGTTTAAAACATATAATTTTTGTATACATTTTTGTGTTGTATATATATATATATTTATTAAACAAATATATATATATATATATATATATATATATATATATATATTAATGTTCTATCTAGCCATATCCATTTTAGGGGGTCTTGAAAATTTGGTGTATCAATATCTGATACTGTATCCATATCTGATACAATATCAGATATTGTCTCCATATCTGATGCATTATCTATTTCCATGCAACATAGCTTGAAATGTCTTGTTGAATTTGAGTAGCGATTCTCTGATACCTCTAATCTTATTGGTTTCGTCTTTGCAAAGATGCATTCATGGATTGAAGTGGGGAATAAGATGCTTATGTATTTACTTTGGAAGTACATTCACAATCATCCAATGTGTTTGGCACATGTTTTGCTCATATTTATGTAAATCCTATAGAAATACCTTGTCTTCATTCCCTAAGAAGCCGCCATGCACATTTTTTTCTCTTAGAAGCTTCCTTATATATGTAGGATGGTGAGTGTACAATAAGTAGAATTCCAGCAATCTGTGTGCTCATATCATTATAGGATTTGCAGATATTATTATGCATCATTTAATGTTCTTTATTTGAAGGCTAAGGTGACCTCTCTCTTTTGCAAAGGAATGCCATGCTAGGGTTTAAGGGTTTGTCAAGTGAGTGAGTTTTTGATATCAGAGCTTTGCCATGTGATCTAGGGTTTGCTTCACCTTTGCCTAGGAAATTATCTCAGTCGTTCTAGCAGAAATTGGAGCTAGGATTTGCTTCGCCTCTGCACAATTCTCCCTATTATTCTAGTGAAAACCAGAGCTAGGGTTTGCTTTGCCTTTGCATAGGAAATTCTTCCTGTTGTCCCAACGAAAACCGGAGCTAGAGTTTGCTTCGTCTCTACATTGGAAATTCTTTGTCATTTCCACAGAAACCAAAGCTAGGGTTATAGCTTAGTCTTTGCATGGGAAACTCTCCCAACTGTTTCCAATGAAAACTGGAGCCAAGGTTTGTTTTGTCTTTGTACAATAAACTCTGTCGACTACAACAGAATTCAAAGCTAGGTTTGCTTTGCCTCTAAACAAGAATCTCTCCCGATTGTTCCAATAGAAATAGGAGCTAGGGTTTGCTTCACCTTTGCATGAGAAACTCTCCTGATAGTTCCAATGAAAACTAGAACTAGGAAAGTCTCTCAACTGTTCTAGCAAAATCTAAGGCCAAGGTTTGCTTTGCCTTTGCATAGGAAACTCTCTTGGCCATCCTAGTTGAAATTAGAGCTAGGGTTTTCTTCGCCTTTGCAAAAGAAAATCTCCAACCATCCAAGAAAAACCAAAGCTAGGGTTTGCTTTGCCACTGCATAAGAAATTCTTGTAGCTATTCCAGTGAAAACTGAAGCTAGGGTTTAATTTGTCTTTGCACAATAAATTCTCTTTGCCATTCCCACAAAAACTGAAGCTAGGGTTTGAGTAGCCTTTGTACAGGAAATTCTTTTGCTTGTTCTAGCATAAACCGAAGCTATGGTATTCCCTGTCTCCACATAGGAAATTCTGCCAATCATTCCATTGGAAATTGGAGCCACAAAAATTCATCCTATTTGTTCCAGGTAAAATCAGAGTTCGGATTTCTGATCTAACATGGAAACTCCACCTTCACATGCTCTTCAAATAATGTTAACTCCCAAGTCAAGTACAATCGCCTCACCAAGTGGATTGTAGAATTCAAGCATTTTGGCATTGAACTTCAATGACAAATATCACAACCCTCAGTTTGAGATTTTCCAAAGCCTATCGGTCCCTTAAAGACAGGGCAAAGTTTTGCACAACATATTGGATATCAAGGAAATTATCCTTAAGGCTAGGGTGGCCCTTGATGGCACTCTTCTCATCCAATTCTGCTCATCTACTGAACATTTGAGGGATTTAAGATCCAAGAAGAAACATTTTGCTATATCCACAAAAGTTTACTTCGACAAGGACCTCACATGTCTTCAGATGGAGGAACTACAAAAAACACGTGTGCAAGTGATAACTACTTGAAATGAGAAGTGGGCAATTATCTGTGATTGGAAAGCTATGATTCACAACTCCCCTTCTCTAGGGTGTTTTAATCCTTGGCATGTAAAATAAAGGTGTTCTCAAGTCACTGTAGGTAACAATAGCCTCTTTGTTGCCTCTTTGTTGCTTCCTGCAACCATAATTGGAAAATATGTTCTTCCTAAAGTATATTCCAAGATGCTTTTCTCTTTGTTGCTTGCTGCAACCATAATTGGAAAATATGTTCTTCCTAAAGTATATTCCAAGATGCTTTTTCTTCATAGGATCTTGTGTTTATCAGAGAGAACCATGAGATCCCTAAATGATGTTTTCCACCAATTAGTGTTTACTTTTAGGTGTTTGCTTTCAGACATGAGACACATTGATTAAGTGGCATTAGTGATTTGGGTGGTGTGGCTTGCCTCATTCAAGACTGCCTTTGTCAACAAGTGTGATTGGTTACGTCAGTTGAGCACTCCAGATATATTTGGTTTTAGATCAAGAGGGTCCACTCGCTTTTAGAGACATCTTCATAGCAATATGCTATTTTCTCCAACATCGCCATCGTTCGTCATCTACTCTAATGGTGACCTGTACTTGGATCTCTACTTGGATATTTCTACATATTCATCATTGAGTAATGTCATTCCTTTAGGTGGCTTCAATGCCTGCATTGGGACACCAGGCACCTTTTCATTATCTCACAGAGGACGAGTTCTATCTCTTTAAACTCAACCCCATGGATCTTGCATTCAACAAGACCTCTACAAATGTGAAGCATCTTGTTACTGCTTATGGAATACACTGGGTTCAGTTGTACAAGTTGCTTAGCATCTTGGTTCTTAATGGGATTCCTCATTTTCCTATTTCCTCCAAGTTCCCTTGTTTTTTGCATGTGGAAGGTGCGAGTGTGGTTGACTATGTCATCACAAACATGACCTTAAATTCTGATATTTACCACTTTCATGTCTCTAGTCAGCTTCCCTTGGCTGATCATGCAACGTTGAATTTCTCCTTGGGTTCCTCCTCTTTTATCTCTTTGTATTTTCCTTCTCTATTGCTCAATTCTATCAACTTTCCCGTGAGACATTTTTATCCTTGTTTTTCCAATGATTACTCTACTCATCTCTTCCAGTTGATGTCCCAATAGTACTCTCTTAATTCCACCACAACGACAACCAAATATGATATTTTGTCTCAGACATTAAGAGATGTAGGCCTTGACTCCTTTTTTCCCACACTTCGTCTCCGCCAAAGCCTATCCCTTGCATTGGTGCTTTTCCCATGAATTGTGGTATGATGAAGAATGTAAATCCATGCATCAAAAGCTCCATTTTGGTCTTATCCCTAAGCCTATAGCTCTATCTTCCACGCATAGGGAATATAAATGCCTCATTCGAGGTAAGAAGCGAGAGTTTCTTGCTGCTATGCATTGTGGGCTTATAGATGCTCTTCATCACCATTCCAAAGCCTTTTGGCGCAATTTTCTTCCTCAGAAACCCTCTCCTATGTTCATTGATAACAAGTCCTAGGTCTTCCATGCTAATTCCTTATATAATATCGTAAAGCAACCTATCATTCATATCCCCCCCTCATCATCTCACCTCTTCTTTTCAAGGAATATCAAAAGATCTATACATAAATTATGCACTAGCAAGGTTGTTGATTTTTAAATTTTTCAAGTTGAGTTCTTGCAATATGGTGTTGAAGCTCTTGTCTATCCCATTGCAGAATTTTTCAATGAGGTTGCTAGTTTTGGCTTCCTTGCCTCCCGGTCAAAACATATTATCCAACCCATCCACAAATCTAGGGACTATTCAGATCTAAAATAACTATAGAACTATTATGATTGGGTACATGTTGCCACATTTTGCAAAGGGGTACAAATTCTGAAAAATTTAAAAAATTGCTGCTACCTCCCTCCCTCCTTCCTTTCTTTCTAGCTTCTCTCATGCAGTTTCCACTTTCCAGTTTTCAGCTTTCTATTTTCAGCTTTGTTTTTCAAGATTTCCAGCAGTTTGGGCAAGTTCGGGAAAAAGCCTAAAAAATTCTAAGTGTGGGGCACTCCCGTGGTCGCTCCCCCTTTCGGGCGATTCTCAGCTTCGCCTCTCCCTATCAGCGATCGACGACTTTTCAAGCAGCAAGGTTAGACCGGGACAAAAAATGCAAAATTCTCTAAGTGTTAGCTTGGGAGCGACTCCCGTCGTTGCTCCATTTTGGAGCGACTCCCGTCGTCGCTCCCTTTTTCGAGCGACCATGGGCAGAGGAAGAAAAGGAGAAAATGAAAAATATTCTAAGTATAACGCCTCCCATCGTCGCTCAAGTTCGCTAACGCCTCCCATTGTCGCTCAAGTTCGCTAACGCCTTCCGTCGTCGCTCAGGTTCACCAACGCCGCTCATCGTCGCCCGTCTTCGCCAAGCATTCTCAGGCCAAGACAACATTCAAAGATAGACGTCGGTCGCTCTGTTTTGGAGCGACGCCGGGTGTCACTCCCCTATTTCAGCGACAACAAGCAAGGAGGCTCAAAATTGACTAAGGCATCAAGGGAGCGACCGACGTCGGTAGCTCATTTTTCGAGCGTCGCTCGTCGTCGCTGCCTTTTTCCAGCAACTGTTGTCGCATCTCCCCCAGTCAGCGAATGCGAGCTAAGAGGACCAAATCACTGAAAATTCTAAGTTAGGGTGTCTCCCGAGTTCGTTCCATCCTATAGCGACTCCCGGGGGCGCTCTCTTCAGCAAGCGACTTTGGTCAGACTCCCCTTTTGTCAGCAAAATTCAGACCTGGGCCAAGCTACACGCAGATTCCGAGATTCACGCCTGTCAGGATGAGACAGAAAGCGTGCTACCAGAGCACAAGGTAGGTGGACATTGAAGGACAAACTGTACCACACCTACTGCATTTATCAGACTTGACATCTCACCCATCGGATCTGCCCAGAGTTGTACCATTTCCAGGTGAATCCAGCTGCAGGTACACTCACGAACAACAAAGGTCTAATCTCAGCACTTTGGGCAACTTTTGTCAGCTTTTGGCAGGTTTTGAGTTCCGTGCATCAATTGTAATTTGGGGGAAATTCCTGCTATAAGTAGCAGATGAACTTCATTGTAAAAGGGGGGAACATATTGCTAGGAAAGCTACTGTAACTGAACATTTGCTTCCGAATCAAAGTATACTTGGCTCCGTTATTTGTCTCTTTCTTTTATGCTGCCTTCTGCAAGTATTTTTGCATCGTGTCATTTATTTTTCTGATTGTTGTCATTCTGAATTCTGGATCTCAGTATTGGTAATTAAGTAGACCTGGAATACCAAATGAAGGATACATAGGACAGAATCACAGTAGCGGTTTCTGTTACATACATTGTTTTGAATGCTGTTGGTTTAGTGATAAGTTAGTGATCGTGCTGCTTGTTCTTCCCCACCTGAAACACATGATATTTATGTTTCTTTCTGCATTTTTAAATCTCTTTCCAGTTCCCTTCTCTAAAAATTAAGTAGATTAGAATAGGAGCCGGCATTCTCCGGAGATTGGCACGGAAGGCATCCCTTCCTTCCGGCCTTTTAATCTGCTGGGCGAATCTAGGGCGCAAAAGACCTAAAATCCTTTCCTAGTGGCAGATTCGTAACCAACAGTACACATTTGCTAAGCTTTATGCAACAATTTTGAATATGAATTCTCATACCTGCTAGATCATGACAAGCTTAGAGCAAGATTATTGATCATGTTTTCACTCTCAAGGCTATTATTGAGGAGGCTTGTCAATGGTCTTTTCAAGTATTTTGTTGTTTTGTGGACTTTTGGAAGGCCTTTGCAACTATTCCTAGGCATCTCTTACTTTAGACACTACATGAGATCGACATCTTATATCTCTTTACCACTGCCATCAAGAGACTATACAAGGTAGTTGGCCATTTTTGGACAACGTTTGGTTTCTTAGAGGATGTGCAGAGCACCATTGATGTCAAACAAGGTTGCCCATTTTCTCCTTCACCCTTTGGGATCTACATTGACGAGCTTGAAGAATTTATCCTTCAAACCAAACATGTTGGTGATGGTTGCCTTTTACATCATGTCTTGACAGCTATACTGCTTTTTGCAGATGATGTAGTTATCATTGCTCATTTGTCGAGGGCCTACAAAGATAGGTGGATGCTCATGCTCATATTTGTGACTTAAAACAATTGATGGTCAGTCTCAACTAGACTAAGGTAAAGATCTTTTTTTTTCGGTAGGTAAAATTGCTTAAGTGCGGGGTTTAAATGGGCCCCAAACCCAAGTACATAAACCGGTAGCTAAAACAATAGCATAAGATGACACAGACCTGCACATTAGCCAACTGCAACCTGAACGAAAAGGACCAAACAACAACAGAGAAGGCTGAGTGGACACCTGACATCATAAACACAAAAATACAGCTCGAGCAATACCCATGCAGGGGTTGCTTAAGAGAAGTAACTACCTGTAAACCTTGTAAAGGAGCTATAACAAAAACCCACGTAGGGGATGCTCGCAAAGATCAGCAAAAACTATAATAGATACTTGAATAGGAAGACACATAGTATTCAAAAAGGCCCACCAATAAAGAACTTAGAAACAGTAATGGGAAGGAGCTCAGGTTCCCAATTATGACGATCTCTTTGCATCTCTTGCCCTTTCACCGGAAGTTTTGTCACCTCGGCCATCAGCTTAACAGTAACTTTGAAACGGAGGTTACGCACAACAACATAACCATCATTCCATGAATTGACAAAGGCTTTAGTGATATCTTGCTTAGTCCCTTTGAACTTGCTGAGGAAAGGAATGAGACCATGAGCTTCCAGAAAGGTCTGAGACAGGGGATCAAGCTGAAGGGTAGATGGCTCAAGCAGGGCCATGTTGGTAAGACTGAGGAAAAATGAAGATCACAGAAACCAGACACTACGCTTCCTACTGCCTAGGACACACAATAGCGGACAAAACCAGACGACAATGGATTGACACAGACCAGAGTTGTAAATATAGAAAATTTTGGCACAATAAACGACCTTTCTGGAAGCTGATTTGGAGTGATTGATGGACCACTTAGTAATTCTCCATAGGGAATAGACAGTGGAAAATACAGACATGGCACAAGACAGACTATGCGAAGGATAGGACTGGGATAAGATTGGGAGTGCCAATTGACTGAAAAAATGATTCTCAAAATTTGTAAGACGCAAAAAAGAGGATCTCGAGACTTGATGCATATTGACCTTGTTTGACAACATACAATTACACTGCCTAGACCTACTAAGGGACTTGACATGCTTGGAGAAGACCACCACAAGGCAAACCCACTGATAGGGCCTACCTTGGGACATAGGATACTTCACGAAAAGAAAACGGGAGAACCAACCACCAGGACTGATAGCAAGACTGAAAGTCATGCTAATCGGAAAACTTCCGCCATAAGAATTGTAACCAAAGAAACAAAGCATGCTGAAAAAGCTAGAGTCATCATTGGAGAAGCTGACCCGCCAAAACCTGTGACCGTATCTTTCAAACCAAATCATTATTAGTAGCATTTAAAACTTCCACACATGATTGATAGAGATATCATTGAAATTTTGTGACAACTTCTTAGCTTCCTGAACAATGGTTCTGACATTCCAAGAGGACACCCTGTTGTTTTTGAGAGCATTTATAATATTCAAAGAATCTCCCTCAATAAAAAGGTTGCCTTTATAATACTTGAGAAGATCTAGCCCTCTCCACAGTGCACGACCTTCAGCAAAATGATTAGTTTGACACCCTAGATACTCAACATAAGCCATAATAACTTGACCACTGTGATCTCTGACAAGACCACCTGCACTTGCATCCCCTGGATTTCCTTTGGAGGCACCATCAAAGTTAAGTTTCAGCCACTCACTTGGGGGAGGAATCCAATGGGGACCCACTCTGGGATGGGGGGCTGGAAAACTAGAATTGGAGTTGTAGGGAATTTTTAAGAGAACAGAATAGACTCCAATCTAGAATCAGGAGATTTGGGACAAGGGAAGAGCTGGGAATTTTCGACAGCAAAGGCAATAGCTTTATTGGCAGCAGAGATGGGATCCTTAGAGGAGGAAGAAAAAACCTTGTTGTTTCTTTCAAGCCACACTTGCCATAAGATATGATGGTCACTTTCCATAAAGAAGATAATCTGAGGTTTTTGAAAGGAGCTGGCCATTGGATGAAAAGGTGACTCAACAAATTAGGAGGAACCCATGAGATATGAAAAGTGGACATAAGGTGATCCAAAGCTGTCTTGGAGAAAGAGCACTCCAGAAAGAGGTGATTGACAAATTCCCAAGCATTCATGCACAAATAGCATTTGTTAGGGACAATCATGCCCCTTTTCATAAGATTATCAATCGTTAGAATCTTATTTTGGATGGCCAACCAGTTGAAATGAGCAACTTTCGGAATGAGATATTTAATCCACACTCGATCATAAGGTATTTGAACCACTTGATAATCAATAGTCAGACCATGAGCAGATTTAACCGTGAACAGCCCATAATCAGTCTCTTTCCAAAAAGGGGAGTCAGGGGAATTACCAGTGGGGATGACTGTTGCATTTAGGATGGTTTTGAGAACAGCTGAAGCATCAGAGATTTGGCCATTAGCATTTGGAATATGAAAAATTTTCCAACGCTTAGAATCAAACAAAACGTCAATGAAATCTTCAACCTTGCTACCAATTAAAGTGTCCAGGAAAGGCTGTAAAACAGCAATTTCATTGTTCTCTAAAAGCGGTTGATTAGAGATCCACCTGTCAGTCCAGAAGTTAATTTTACTCCCTGTGCCTAATTGCCACCTAATCCCCTTCTGAATTAGAGATCTGGTTTGGATAATTGATTTCCAGAAAATGGAGCCCTCTCTAGGTATATCATCATCTATGAAACAACGATTTTGAATATATTTTCTGTTTACAATTGAGACCCATTCAAGGTTGCTGTTGGTGAAAACCTTCCATGCTTGCTTGGCTAACAAGGCTGTGTTCATATTACAAACTCTTCGGAGCCCCAAGCCCCCTTGAATTTTGGGGGAGCACACCTTGTTCCAACTAACCAGATGAAATATTTTCTTGTCCTTGGCACTTGCCCATAGAAATCTTTTCTGAATTTGCTCAATTTTCATGTAGACAGCAACATGAACTTTGAAGATGGACATGAAATAAACAGGAACACTTTGGAGACAAGCCATTGTCAGGGTGGCTTTGGCTGCTTGAGAGAGGAGGGTCCCTTTCCAACCTGCAAGTTTTTTGTTAATCCTCTCAATAACGTTACTCCACATGGATTCCTTCGGAGCATTGGTGAAAAGAGGGAGGCCCAAATATTGGGTAGGCAACTGAGATATAACACATTGAAAGATGCGTGCAATCTTAGCTTGTCTCTCTTGGGGAGTGTTAATGAAGAAGATTTTGCTTTTAATATAATTTATTTTCTGCCCTGCAGCCTCCTCATAGGTATCAAAAATACTCTTAATGGCTTTTGCTTCCCACACAAAAGCATGAGTAGCAATGATGGTATCATCAACGAACTGCTGGTGAGACAAGGCTCTTAAATTAGACGCAGCCTTAATGCCTGAAATTATGTCGTTGGAGCAGGCATTTTTGAGCGCTCTACCCAAGGATTCAGCAAGAATGATAAAAAGGATGGGGGATAGAGGATATCCCTGTCTAAGGCCCTGTTACTAGGGAAAAACCCTGTCGCAGATCCATTGACCAGGAATGAAAACCAAGGATTAGAGATGCAGTTATGAACAAGATCAACCCACTCCCTATGAAACCTAAATTTGAGAAGGCCAGCAATCAGAAAATCTCTGTTAACTCTATCAAAAGCCTTATTCATATCAATTTTGAAAAACATGGCAGATTTTTTGTTACGACTGGCAGAATGAAGGGCTTCATGCAACGTGATAATATTTCTTCCTTTGACAAAGCTACCTTGACAAGGGTCTATGATCTGAGGAAGGATCTCTTTGAGCTTGTAGCCATGGCTTTAGTAAGAGTTTTGTACAAGACATTGCAAAGACTAATGGGTCTGAAATCTGACATAGATTTACACATAGGCCCTTTGGGAACCAAGGCAATGAAGGTGGAGTTGATACTTTTGGGTATGGATTTAGTTTACTAAAGTTCAATGATAGCATTGCAAATGTCAGGCCCAATGATGTCCTAAAAATTTTGATAGAACCGGGGGTTTTATCAGGGTGCATTGAGAAAACAACCTCTTTAATTTCATCAAGGGTGAGGGGTTTGATAAGAGCCAAATTCATATCTGAAGTGACCAGATTGGGTATATGATGGAGCAATTGTCTACCAGCCTGGGCAGAATTTTAGGGGTTGGCTCCCAAAAGGCCTTCAAAGAAAGATGAAGCTTCATTTCGAATCTCAAAAATATCCCTGATGACGGATCCATCACTTCTGGTTAATTCTTTTATTTTATTCGAACTTCGGTGCCTTAGGGTAGTGGCATGAAAGAATTTTGTGTTTGAGTCCCCCTCTTTGAGCTAATGGGCCCTTGATTTTTGCCTCTAGAAAGTATCCTCTTTGGCCAGCACATTGTGATAGTCTGCAATAACCTGTCTCTCCTCATTTCTGAGTTGTTCATTGAGCTGCCCATTCTGAATTTGGAGTTCAATACTTTTTAGTTTTTGCAAAATCTTTTCCTTATCTTTGAAGATCTTACCAAAAACTTCTCTGTTCCAGACTAGGAGATTTTCTTTGACACACTTAAGTTTTTGGGAAACCCTGAAAATAAAGGACCCATGACAGTCAAATTGCCACCAGTCAGCAATTTGCATCTGCAAATCTAGGTGTTGTGTCCACATAGCTTCAAATCTAAATGGGATTTTGAAACAAGGGCCTTTCTCAGCTTCAAACAGTAAAGGGCAATGATCAGATCCAACTCTGGGAAGACAGATAAGAGTGCCATCACCCATCACCGGTATAGCTTCTTGAGACAAGAAAATCCTATCAAGTTTTACTTGAATGTGCTGATCCCCAATTCTCCTGTTGTTCCAGGTGTATTTTGCCCCTTTAGTCTGAACATCCATCATCTCACATTCAGTGAAAAAGTTATGAAAATCCTCAATGCTCTTGGTGGGCATCAGGTTCACTCCTTGCTTATCAAAAGGAAAAAGGGGAGAGTTGAAGTCTCCAACAATAATCCATGGAAGGTTTATGAAAGCACTTCTCATCTGACTCAAAGTATCCCATAGACCCCTATGGCTGAGAGGATCGTTAGGGGCATAGACATTGGTCAGAACCCAAGAGAAATTATTGCTTTTACAGAAAAACATCATATTGAGGACCCTGTTGAAAGAGGAAATGATTTTGCCTTCTAACTTGTTTGAGTCCAAAATACAGAGAAGACCCCTAGATGTACCTTGAGCGGGGCAAAAAGCAAAATCACCATTTTTCCAAATAGAATTTGTGATTTTTTGGATTTTGTTTTGATCAATCTTCGTTTCTTGTAGAACCATGATAGTGGGTCTGTGTTCTTTCCTCAGAGTGCAAACAAGCCTTTGCTTGACAACACTGTTGACACCTCTCACATTGCATGAGAGGATCCTCATGTAGAATTTTTGGAAAGTTTTCGGCCTCTCTTAGTTTGCTGCAAGGGAGGTTTGGGCCTTTTTGATTCATCCTTCTCCTGACCGAGAAGATCTTGGAATAAGATTTTTTGGGTACCATTTACAATATCGTTTTCTGTTTCCTTTTTCTTCTGATCATTGATAGAGGGTCTTCCCTTTTTTTAAAGAGGACCCTATGTTTCAATTCTTCTATAAGGTTGAGTTGACTAAGATCACCATTGCTTATGCCTACTTGGGGGTTTAGTTTATAGGACCTTCCCTTAATCTTCGGCTAGTTTCATAGTCACGACTTTGCAAGGGATATGCATCTCTCTTGGTCTTGGAACGCCAATGTTTCTAGCAACACTTTCAAGACATACCTACAAAGATGCACCTCTTTGATTGCATCATCAAACCCACAATCCTTTATGGATATGAGATTTGGGTTCCAATTCTAGAGTGTGTTGATTGGGCTCACTTTGAGAAGGTCCAAACTATTTCGCTTCATCAATTTATTCAATTTAAAAGAACAATTTCCCAATGTATTGTTCAAACAAAGTTTAGTGGTCATCCTATTTGCCTTGAGAGCATCTTTCGAATTATTTCAGGTTCATTACCTTAGATTCATAAGGTGATACCCATATTTGGCACTAGCTCCTCATAATGGATTACCTCCAAGAGCTCTTTTGGTCTTCATTGTGGATGGTACTAGAAGTTATTTCTCTTCTTCAGTTTGTTGGCATCTGCATAGATCAATTACCTCCATTCAAATACTTTTAATGGTCCTTGCCTTTTTATTGATAAGAGGGTGATTAATCAAGCGGTTAGATATGATGTTTATTGACAATATATTCAGGTCTCTTGGGTAGCTCCATCTCAACCTCTTAATCCTAAGTTGGCCTTCCACATTGAACATTTCATGAGGATTGAGAATGATATTATTACTTGTCTTGATTATGTCCAATGACATTGGACACACAACCTTAGGATTCCTCTTGGTCAGCTTAGAGTGTGCTCACATTAGTTGCAAGTGGAGATAAACCACCATATTCCTCGAGAGGATATGGTATGTAGTATTTTCTCTATTCAAGAGATGGCGACTAAAGAACATTTCATCTTTAGGTGTCCTATTTATTATGAGATTCAATGTACTATTGCTTGTATAGAGACTGTAGCAGGGTGGTGTTATTCAACCCTCGAAGGAACAATTTGGATTGATAGATTAACTGTCTAGTGATGTAGCTATACAACCTACATCATCTCCTTATCTCTGAAGGTCTTGTTCCCTACGCTACACGACCCAGTCTTAGAATCAGACGAGTTGCACAATTCCAGGCAACTGGCATTAGATAGACGACTTGCCTTCAGTCTAGATGGCTTGACAACTGCACTGTACAACTTGGCAACTATACTGGATGGCCTAGTAACTACTAGATGGCCCTGTATGACAAAATTTGGCAAAGAAGACAAATGATAGGATTGAATCTAATCTTCTGTAGTAATCAAGTGGAGCGATTTATCTACTCGATTTCCAATTATTAATTAATCCCAATTACCCGTTCATCAACAAAACACAACTATATGGAATATACTATGTAATGTATAAGCCAAAGGAAATTAATCGAATTAGAATAAATCAAATAAAATGTCTCGCCACTCAGGGTGGGCACGTCCCCGCCTTGAAGGCCTTGCGAATATCGCAAATGAATGGATAAAATAATAGAGATGATAGATGATTTTACAATAATAAAAATCTAACCTATATATATATAAATTAATTTCACTTGGAAAACATAGCCGACATGGCTATGTTTGGTATGTAGCATGACTCCCCTCCTCGGAAAGCTTTGTCCTCAAAGCTGGAAATGTCTGGAAAATACTTTCAGGTTCCCATGTAGCATCTTCTTCAGGTAAGTCCTGCCATTTGATGAGAAATTCTTGGATGTGACGAGATCTTAGTGTGCGTGTTCTGGTTTGTAAGATTGCTTCTGGTTGGAGATGTATACGCCCTTCTTCATCCAATACTGGTAATTCGGTTTGAGAGTGTACTTTCTGACCGATCACCTTCTTGAGACAAGAGACATGAAATACTGGATGTATTCGTGATGAAGGAGGCAACTCTAATTGATATGCCACTTCTCCAATGCGACGTATAATTTTGTAAGGACCGTAAAATCGAGGAGCCAACTTCTGACTAGACTTGATCTTCAATGACAACTGTTTGTAGGGCTGAAGACGCAGGAACACCATATCACCGATATTGAATGTCCTTTCCGAACGATGCATGTCTTGTTGTTGCTTCATGCGATTTTGTGCTTGGACCAAATTATCCTTCAGAATAGTGAGCATTGATTGTCGCTGTTGAAACCAATCATCTACTTGGGCCACTTTGGAGGATCCTGGTACATAATATGCTACTGTTGGTGGCTTAGTTCCATACAATGCTTCAAAAGGAGACATCTTGGTGGAATAATGGTAAGAAGTGTTGTACCACCATTCTGCCAATGATAACCATTGACTCCATTGATATTGTTTATCCTGAACAAAACATCTTAGGTAGGTACCCAAACATTTGTTAACTACCTCCGTTTGACCATCTGTTTGTGGATGGTATGCAGAAGACATATTTAATTTGGTACCACTAAGTCGAAACAATTCTCTCCAAAAATTGCTAGTAAATATGGGATCACGATCACTTACAATATTTTTGGGCATTCCATGTAATTTAAAAATTGAATCCATAAATACCTTGGCCACTTTGCTTGCTGAAAATGGATGTTGTAAAGCCTGAAAGTGAGCATATTTGGAAAGGCGATCAACTACCACGAAAATTACTGTTTTACCTTCCGACTTAGGAAGACCTTCAATAAAATCCATGGAAATATGTTCCCACTGGCGATCCGGAATAGGTAACGGTTGAAGCAACCCTGGTGATTTGACTGTTTCTCCCTTATTGCGTTGGCACACTTCACATTCAGCTACCCATTGCTTAACCTCTGCTTTTAATCCTTTCCAACAAAAGGATTGTTTAACCCGCATGTAGGTTTTCAGAAACCCTGAATGTCCTGCTGATGGAGAAGCATGTGACTCCTCTAGAATCTGTGCTTTGATTGGTGAATTGTGAGGGATGTAAATGCGACTCTTCTTACGTAATATTTGGTCATCATATGTGAAAAGAGGGTATTTAGAGGAACCCATAGATAATTCTTGAATTATTTGAGTTGTTTCACTGTTGGACAACCATTCTTCCTGCAATTGAGACACCCACTGTGAACATGGTCCTGAAATGGCATTAATAACTACTTCATCTTCGTATTTTCTAGATAATGCATCCACTGCCACATTTTCTTTACCTTTCTTATATTCAATCACAAAATCATATCCCAATAATTTAGTCAACCACTTATTTTGTTTGGGATAAGAAAACCTTTGTTCTAGAAAATGCTTGAGACTGTTGTGATCGGTTTTAATAATAAAACGACTATTGATTAAGTAATGCCTCCATTTTTCCACTGCATGTAAAATAGCCAACATTTCTTTTTCATAGGTGGATCTACCCAAATTTTTCCCTGAAAGTTGTTTACTTTCAAATGCCAAGGGATGACCCTCCTGCATTAGTACTGCACCAATACCTGTTCCTGAGGCATCGCATTCAATGACAAATGGTTTTTGAAAGTCTGGAGTGGCCAAAACTGGAGTCGTACACATTGCCTCCTTGAGAGCCTCGAAGGCTTTGGTAGCTACTTCTGACCATTGAAAAGCATCCTTTTTGGTGAGAGCCGTGAGAGGACCCACAATTTTACCATAGTTACGCACAAATTTGCGGTAATAGCCCGTGAGGCCCAAAAAACCATGAAGTTTCTTGATGGTTTTAGGCAAAGGCCAATCTTGTATTGCCTTAATCTTATTGGGATCCACCTTAACACCTTCCTGAGATACTATATGACCGAGGTACTCAACTTCTTGAACACCAAAGGAGCATTTAGATCGTTTGACAAACAACTTTTCCTTGTGTAGGATATGGAGAACTCTGTCCACATGTGCTAAGTGATCTTTCCATGATTTACTATAGATGAGTATGTCATCAAAGAAGACTAGAACAAATTTACGTAAGAATGGACGAAACACCTGGTTCATGAGACTTTGGAATGTAGATGGTGCATTAGTGAGACCAAAGGGCATGACCAAGAATTCATAATGACCTTCATGAGTTCGAAAGGCTGTTTTGGGAATATCCTCGTCCCTAACTCGGATTTGGTGAAACCCTGAGCGTAAGTCCAATTTGGTGAAGAATTTGGCACCATGTAGCTCATCTAGTAAATCATCAATGACAGGAATAGGAAACTTATCTTTGATTGTGATTTTATTGAGAGGACGAAAATCTGGACACATACGCCAAGAATTGTCTTTTCGACGAGCTAAGACGACAGGTGAGGAATAAGGACTAGTACTATGACGGATGACACCATGGTCTAATAGTTCTTGGACAATCTTCTCAATTTCTGTTTTTTGGGGTTGGGGATATCGATAAGGACGACCATTGGGTGGAAGACTTCCTGGCACAAGATGGATAGCATGGTCATGAGATCTTTTGGGGGGTAGGCCTTTGGGTTCTTGAAAAACTTCCTCATAATGAGCCACAATGTGTTGAAGATCTTCCTCTTTGATTTCTGATATATCTAGTTCTAATTTCTCTATGCAATTGATTCGGGCTATGAATCCCCCACCATATTTTCTTAATATCTTTTCCATGCTATGTGAACTTACAACTTTTGATGGAGGTGTGGGTAGTCCTTGAAGACGAATAGTCCTCCCATTGGCTTGCCATTCGACAAAGCGATGTTTGTGGTTAAAACCCACTGTGGTTTCCAATTGTTCCATCCATGCAACGCCTAAAATAACTTCCGAATTTCCTAATTCCATAACAAAAAGAGGACCTTGCCAAGTATACGTACCCATTTGTAATGAAACTGAAGATGTCTTACCTAGACATTGAGAAATTTCCCTGCTTGCAGTTCTGACTTGAAACCGATCTTGATTAGAAGAGAAGACGTGCAACCCCAATGTCCTTGCAAGTTTTGCATCAATGAAGTTGTGAGTACTTCCGGAATCAATTAATATTGTCACCCTCTATTTTCGAATGAAACCTGCCACCTTGATTGTATGGTGAGAGGATAACCCCATGAGAGCATGTACTGAAATAGTCATGGTATCCTCCTCAGCGACAACTTCGTCGTGTTCATTTTGGTCCTCAACTGGGAGATCCTCAGGTGCGTCATACTCCTCTATTTCTTCTTCTTCCTTGTCGGCATATTCAATCTGAAAGTTTTGTCGTGGTGTACATGCTTGGTCTTTTTGATGATGAGTGCGACATTTGTAGCAGAAGTACCATGACGGTTGATCATTTCTGCGGAAAGAGTTGTTGCGGAATGGAGGTCGCCCATATGAATCACGTCGTGTGGATGGGCCTACGTGCGCCTTTGTCTCCGCCAAATCAGCAATCCTTATACACTCATCCAACTTGGATGGATTGTGTAGGTCTACTTCAACTTTAATATGTGCTTTTAATCCATTTCGAAAAGCCGCTACTACCACGTCCTGTTGTAGGTCTTGTGCATAGTGAAGCATACTGGTGAATTCTGAAATATAGTCCCCTACTGATCCTGTTTGCTTAAGTGACAACAATCGTACTGTGTATGAACCTGTGGGACCTTTGTCGAATCTGTGAAGAAAGGCTTTTCTGAAAGTATCCCAATATAATGCATACTGGGGATCCTCACGTTTATACCATGTAAACCACTGATAAGCTTCAGTGCCGAATTTGGTTGCTGCAAAAGGGACTTTGTCCCCTTCCTGGAATTTGTAGAATTCTAAGATGCCTTCCATTTTTGCAATCCACCCGCGTGGATCCTGGCCTTCAAAGGTAGGCATGTCAACGCGTGGATAATTGACTCCAGTTGGACCTCTTGGTTGGGAGTGAACATTGTTTCTATCTTGTTCCTCGTTACTCCTCTGTCTCTGGTTGTTATTTTGATAAGGTCTGTTAAAACCTCTTTGTTGCTCCATATTTTCTTCATTACCCCCATCCTCAATATTTTGGTGACCATTGTGATTCAGGGACTGACTATTTTGACCTCTATGGTGTGTATAGTCATCATAGTAGACGTCCGTACTCCAATGATTGGAACTAGAAGGATTTGGTTGGGGCGGTTTCCTAGATGCGTTGAAGCTTGCAGTCATCATCTGAAGATTTAATATTAAATCTTTTAACACCTCATCATTGATCAATGGACGATTACTTTCTACTTGGGTGACGTTTTCTTGTGCGGAATCTGGAGAGGTATTGGATGCCATTGGGCTGACCACTGGATGACTCGGATTAAAACTACCAATTCCGGAAGGAGAAGGAGAATTTTTTGTACCTTGGCTTCGACGAGCTCTTCTTGTGTTGTTGTTGGGAGTTTTCGAGCTTGATAGTCGACCGTCAGATCCTTTGGTCCAACTTCTTCTCATGCACCTTCCAAAATATTGCTTTTGGAGCAATTTATCTACTCGACTTCCAATTATTAATTAATCCCAATTACCCGATCATCAACAGAACACAACTATATGGAATATACTATATAATGTATAAGCCGAAGGAAGTTAATCGAATTAGAATAAATCAAACAAAATGTCTCGCCACTCAGGGTGGGCACGTCCCCGCCTTGAAGGCCTTGCGAATAGCGCAAAGAAATGGATAAAATAATAGAGATGATAGATGATTCTTACAAGTTAATTCAAACCCAGTTATATAAAAAATAATCTCATTTGTAAAACATAGCCGACGTGGCTATGTTTGGTATGTAGCATCAAGCAATAGCAATTCTTGCAAATCACACACAACAACAATAGCAAATGATGAACACGTATGAATAGATATTGCACTAATGATAGCCTATTACAACATTTTGTTACATACACAATATCTGATCCTATGCAAAATACCTCTAATGCACTCTACACTATCTCTCTTGGCATACACAATGCAACTACAATGGACTCTCTTTGGCATATACAATGTCTCCCATGTGTGTGTGTATCTTCCAAATGAATGAGGAGGGTCTTTTTTAAACTATGGGGATGGTAGTTACAAACAACTACCACCCCCAACACCTCACCTTCTAACTACAAGACAAACTGGGTGTTAACTACCTTTGCATGACTATGTTTGCACATATCTCCAACTTGAGTCATTATTACATGTATTATTACAATGTACATATTTTATTCAAAATTACAAAACTTAACATATGCGTACTTGACATCCACACATATTTTATTTCTAACTTGTTTATTTCCTTTGTTGAGGTGGCACATCAGAACTAGTGCCTATATTTGCCTTCCCCTCTATATAGGTTGACATCCTTGTCGACGATTGTTGCTGTTTTGGGGACTTTTGGGGACTTTTGGCTCTGTTGAGGTTGAGGTGATGGGACATGTACTTCTCCAAGTTCTTGAATCTGCAGATTCAAAGATTTGTTCTTTCCCTTGAACCTCTTAGCATAGGCCTAGTAGCGAGCCCACTAGAAGCCATAGTGGTGCAACTTCTGCTCGATCTCTGCCAGCCTAGCTCTCAACTTAGACTCTTACTTTGTTGCTTTTGCTTTCTTGTAGCTTTTTCCAACAGCTCATCCCGTTCTACGATCAGTTGCTCCTTTCATTTTGGCTTCAAGAGTTTGTTCCCTAAGTGCGCATTCAAACTTCAATTGTTCTATCAAGTGATCTTGTTGCTCATTCGTCTACCTCATATCTTCAATCTCGTTTCTCATCCCAACTAGTTCTGCTTCAACATCCTATTGCACTTGCCGAAGTTGACCTTCCACCATCCGTACTTGGTTAGTCAGCTCCTCTTCCTTCAACTTCAAGCTAGACCCCATCTGTTGAAGCGTCTCCAATCCTGCTGTTAACCATTGAATCAAATATGTCAAAAAGTTCATCTTGGCATATGATTTCACCAGCTTAGGTGCTAGCTTCACATACTTAACACCTAGAATTTCAAGATAAGGTGCCAAATTCCCTTCATCAACATACACTCATGGTGGATATCGATATAATACTTGGGTTTTTCTGGCAAGTTTATGATTTCTAGCATCGGATCGATACTGTTATTGCCAACTCCTAGCTCCCATGGCTGCATTTGGTAAATTTTGGCAATTTTTTTCATATGCTCATCATCACGAGCCCAATGCACCAGTTTGCTCAACTCACATTCCATTCTCAACTGCCATAGTCACTAGTCTCCAACACACCCAACTTTGAACTCACTGTGAACCCTGTCAAACAATCCACTCACTTTTTCAAAAAATGTATCAACCTGCTCATTGATATTTTCTCCCCGAATTGGTGGTTTCCTCAAGTTCAACACTTCTATGATAATATGCGCGCTTGTTCCTTCCTCTGCCAGTTCTATACCTATGTCATCCTTAGTGGTAGTCTCCTCCACATCCTCCCCATTGTGACCTATTAGGTTGATTTTCTAGTTGGGCTGCCTTTCCTTCCTCAATTTCCTGAATATTTTCTCCATTTGCATCAATAGTCTTCTCTGTTGTTTTCATTGTCTCCTCACCTTTCTCAGGTTCTTCCTTCGACGGTTCACTACTTTGGCCATCCTGTCATAGTTTATACTCCCATGCAGGCTGTTTACCATTCTCTCAACTCTCCTTCAGCACTACTAAACTTGGTGTTGTAGTCTGCGTTGTTGTAGATGTAAACTCCATTGGTGGTCCCTGTTGGCAATTTTGCCACATTAAAACTTTTGATAAATTTTGGCCTAAGTATGGAGCTTTCAAGCGGCAAAGAGCATTTTGAGGTGTTCGGGTTTTCGCGGGCCATAAACGGGGGCGATAAAATGGAAAAAATGAGCCCTGGATATTTTATTATTGCAGATCTTCTCGCCAGCTTTCCAACGATATATTATAATAGGCGATCGGGTCAGCGGATCAAAAGTTATGGCCCCGGGAAGCAGAACCAGGAAACCCAATTTTTTTGTGCGAAGTCGGTCCGACTTCGCCCAGTTTTGGTGCGAAGTCCGACTTCGCCCAGTTTTGGTGCGAAGTCCGTACTTCGCCCAGTTTTGGTGCGAAGTCCGACCTCGCCCAGTTTTGGTGCGAAGTCCGACTTCGCCCTTCTTTCTGGGCGCACCTTGTAGCGAGTAGCGGTGGCGAGAAAATTGACTAAGTGTTGGAGCGCAACCCGACTTCGCGGCGAAGTCGGACTGCGCTCCCTTGTCCGTGCGAAGTCCGAACGGCGGTGAGAATCAGCAAGTGCCGGTGCGTAACCCGACTTCGCAGCGAAGTCGGACTGCGCCCTTTGACCGGTGCGCAGTAGGGAAATAGTGCTACCCGACTGCGTTGTTTTTCACCTGTGCTACCCGATTGCGCTCTAATCCCGGGCGAAGTTGGATAGACTGCCTTTCAAGGCAGACACGTGTCAAGCATTATCATCCGACAAGTGTCCAACTTTGGGATCCGAGCCAAGACATGCCGAGCAAAAGGACAAGCATGGGCCGCACTACTTATGCCAGCTGCCTCATTTAATGCTGATGTGAGTTTCCACCTACCTCAGCTACCCGCATTCTGTCAATATAAAGTTCTACCCAACGCGTCGCCACGTGGGCTGTTCAACCTTCGGGGAGACCATGCCGAGAGTACGATCCGGCCCGACGAAGTCGGCATCGGCGGTTCCGCGGCTGCTTTTGTCAGCTAATGTTTGACTGGGACTTTGTGCCCATTAATGTAACGGGAGGGACTCGGGCTATAAATACCCACCACGTTTTCATTGTAAAGTGGTGGAAGGGGAATGTCTGTTAGGGAACCATTGTAACCGTGCTTCCTTATAAATATAAATTGTATGCCTGGTTCTGTTCTATTGCTTTTATTTCTTTATGCTTTATGCCTTACGCTTCCTGTGTCACGGCTCGTTGATTCGTTTCAGCATTTGGTGATCGGGCGCCTAAAGCATTGCTTGTGTCATGGCTTGTTGATTCATTTCGGCATTTGGTGGCCAAGCACTCTTGAACTTCATAGATTAGAGGATACAGATAGATGTGGTAGCGGTTCCATCGGTTGTGTGTTACGTTGTTGTCCGTAGTGGTGATTGATGCGTTGCCGTCTTTGTTAGTTCTCCTTGTAGGGAGAATGTTTGCTAGGGGACCATTGTAGCTGTGCGTATAAATTCTCTGCATAACACATATACATGGCTCTGACATCTCTTGGTTACTTTCTGTTTTGAGTGTTCCGTACGTAGTGGTGATTGATGCATTGCCGTCTTTGTTAATTCTCCTTGTAGGGAGAATGTTTGCTAGGGGGCCATTGTAGCTGTGCGTATATTGCTTAGTACGGAAAGTATACTTAGGTTTTGCAGTTCCTGGTCATGCTTTGTATTTATGATGCAATAAGTAATGGTGATTGATGTGTTGCCGTACTGTTAGTTCCCCCCACCCAACTCCACTCTCATTTGTAAATTCTTTCCGCATTTTTATCTCTTTCCTGCACTCTCATCTTACTAACCCCCGCAAGGAGCCGGCCTTCTCCGGAGATTGGCCCGGAAGGCATTCCTTCCTTCCGGCCTTTCAATGTTGGTTTGCGGGTCCAGGGCGCAATAACGACAAAATCCTTTCCTCATGGCGGATTCGTGACCAACAGTTTTTGGCACGCCCGGTGGGACTCTTTGTCTCGCATTTGGAAGATCTCAAGCTCGTCCTCACTCGGGCTGACAGTTTCTTTCCGAATACTCGGTGGGACAAGGAAGTTTCTCACCCCCAAACAGAATCGAAGCACTGGTGCTCGCTTCATTGCTGTTCAAAATCAGAGCACCTGGCGACTCTGCACGTTCATATTCTCTGAGTCCAAAAGACCGGTCCTAACGCCTTCATTCAAGCAAGAAGGTGGCGAGCGAGGAACCCGGGAAACCAGCCTGACTTTACGAAATTAATACCAACGCTCCAGGCGAGCGCGTCAAGTTGGCTGATTACCAAGCTCGCATAGACGAATCTGTGAGGTGAGACGATCAGTCTCCATATTTTAAGGAAGCCCGAGTTGGTGAATCTTTGGCTTGCCTTCATCCGGCAAAATCACTGGCGACTCGACGCGAGTGAAGATCCAGATTTCTTGATCGCAGGCGCCCTTTTTTTTAAGCTGATAGAAGACACCCCGGAGGAATCAAGGTTTGGTGAGCAGCCTTGACCTCACAAGCGGAGAAATGAATGTTCACCTACAGTCTCCACCGTGGTGGTATTGGCTCCAACCATCACCGCAACCGGTACCCGAAGAGGGCTCCCGTCTGAAAAATCTCCTTGCCACATCGTTCATCAATTGTACGGGTACCG
Organism: Wollemia nobilis; assembly: GCA_028583015.1. Lineage (NCBI taxonomy): Eukaryota > Viridiplantae > Streptophyta > Pinopsida > Araucariales > Araucariaceae > Wollemia > Wollemia nobilis. Next base: position 1,773,299 of record JAQPPZ010003072.1, read on the forward strand.
GCATGAATGACAATCTGCCACGTTGCACCATGTTCGCGACCTGGCAAACTTTGGGAGGCCAGCCGGACTTCAAAGATCATCTGAAGTACAATCAGATCTGGTCCGGACACTGCAGGTTCACCGGATAGGCAACCAAAGCTAGATTTGTGTTGGCGGCATGCCAATAATGCCGCAAAATTTTGTATAAATAATCCGGCTAGTATTCAAAGTTTTAGTTGTTTCCTTAATTCAGTCTGTGCAGTGTTTTCTTTTTAAGTTTTCCGTCAGAAGCAGAGTGCCGTGGGTGCCAAGGGTTTCAGAAGGAGGTTGCTGCTGGCAGTGATTATCAAGAGGACAGCGAGGGTGACTCTGTTGCCCAATGGATAAAGGCCTGGGTCCTCACATCGAGGCGAGCTCAATGCCCCGCAAGCCGCCAAGAATGTTGGCAATTTTGCCACATTAAAACTTTTGATAAATTTTGGCCTAAGTATGGAGCTTTCAAGCGGCAAAGAGCATTTTGAGGTGTTCGGGTTTTCGCGGGCCATAAACGGGGGCGATAAAATGGAAAAAATGAGCCCTGGATATTTTATTATTGCAGATCTTCTCGCTCGACTTTCCAACGATATATTATAATAGGCGATCGGGTCGGCGGATCAAAAGTTATGGCCCGGGAAGGCGAACCGGGAAACCCAGTTTTTGTGCGAAGTCGGTCCGACTTCGCCCGTTTTCCCCTGTGCGAGTCCGACTTCGCCCAGTTTTGGTGCGAAGTTCGTACTTCGCCCAGTTTTGGTGCGAAGTCCGACTTCGCCCTTCTTTCTGGGCGCACCTTGTAGCAGGCTGGCAGGCTGGCAGGAAAATTGACTAAGTGTTGGAGCGCAACCCGACTTCGCCGCGAAGTCGGACTGCTCTCCCTTGTCCGTGCGAAGTCCGAACGGCGGTGAGAATCAGCAAGTGCCGGTGCGTAACCCGACTTCGCAGCGAAGTCGGACTGCGCCCTTTGACCGGTGCGCAATAGGGAAATAGTGCTACCCGAGCTACGTTGTTTTTCACTGTGCTACCCGATTGCGCTCTAATCCCGGGCGAAGTTGGATAGACTGCCTTTCAAGGCAGACACGTGTCAAGCATTATCATCCGACAAGTGTCCAACTTTGGGATCCGAGCCAAGACATGCCGAGCAAAAGGACAAGCATGGGCCGCACTACTTATGCCAGTTGCCTCATTTAATGCTGATGTGAGTTTCCACCTACCTCAGCTACCCGCATTCCTGTCAATATAAAGTTCTACCCAACGCGCTGCCACGTGGGCTGTTCAACCTTCGGGGAGACCATGCCGAGAGTACGATCCGGCCCGACAGAAGTCAGCATCAGCAGTTCCGCGGCTGCTTTTGTCAGCTAATGTTTGACTGGGACTTTGTGCCCATTAATGTAACGGGAGGGACTCTGGGCTATAAATACCCACCACGTTTTCATTGTAAAGTGGTGGAAGGGGAATGTCTGTTAGGGAACCATTGTAACCGTGCTTCTGCTTATAAATATAAATTGTATGCCTGGTTACATTCTGCTGCTTTTATTTCTTTATGCTTATGCTTTACGCTTCCCTGTGTCACGGCTCGTTGATTCGTTTCAGCATTTGGTGATCAGGCGCCTTTAGCATTGCTTGTGTCATGGCTTGTTGATTTATTTCGGCATTTGGTGGCCAAGCACTTTTGAACTTCATAATAGATGTGGTAGCAGTTCCATCAGTTGTGTGTTACGTTGTTGTCCGTAGTGGTGATTGATGCGTTGCCGTGTTGTTAGTTCTCCTTGTAGGGAGAATGTTTGCTAGGGGACCATTGTAGCTGTGCGTATAAATTCTCTGCATAACACATATACCTGGCTCTGACATCTCTTGGTTACTTTCTGTTTTGAGTTTCCGTACGTAGTGGTTCTCCTTGTAGGGAGAATGTTTGCTAGGGGACCATTGTAGTTGTGCGTATACTGCTTAGTACGGAAAGTATACTTAGGTTTTGCGGTTCCTGGTCATGCTTTGTATTTATGATGCGGTAAGTAATGGTGATTGATGTGTTGCCGTCTTTGTTAGTTCCCCCCACCCAACTCCACTCTCATTTGTAAATTCTTTCCGCATTTTTATCTCTTTCCTGCACTCTCATCTTACTAACCCCCGCAAGGAGCCGGCCTTCTCCGGAGATTGGCCCGGAAGGCATTCCTTCCTTCCGGCCTTTCAATGTTGGTTTGCGGGTCCAGGGCGCAATAACGACAAAATCCTTTCCTCATGGCGGATTCGTGACCAACAGTTTTTGGCACGCCCGGTGGGACTCTTTGTCTCGCATTTGGAAGATCTCAAGCTCGTCCTCACTCGGGCTGACAGTTTCTTTCCGAATGCTCGGTGGGACAAGGAAGTTTCTCACCCCCAAACAGAATCGAAGCACTGGTGCTCGCTTCATTGCTGTTCAAAATCAGAGCACCTGGCGACTACTGCACGTTCATATTCTCTGAGTCCAAAAGATCGATCCTAATGCCTTCATTCAAGCAAGAAGGTGGCGAGCGAGGAACCCAGGAAATCGGCTTGACTTTACGAAATTAAAACCAACGCTCCGAGCGAGCGCGTCAGGGTGGCTGATTACCAAGCTCGCATAGACGAATCCGTGAGGTGAGACGATCAGTCTCCATATTTTAAGGAAGCCCGAGTTGGTGAATCTTTGGCTTGCCTTCATCCGGCAAAATCACCTGGCGACTCCGGTTGAGCTGAAGATCCAGATTTCTTGATCGCGAGCGCCCTTTTTTTAAGCTGATAAAAGACACTCTGGAGGAATCAAGGTTTGGTGAGCAGCCTTGACTTCACAAGCGGAGAAATGAATGTTCACCTACAGTCTCCACCGTGGTGGTATTGGCTCCAACCATCACCGCAACCGGTACCCGAAGAGGGCTCCCGTCTGAAAAATCTCCTTGCCACATCGTTCATCAATTGTACGGGTACCGGCATGAATGACAATCTGCCACGTTGCACCATGTTCGCGACCTGGCAAACTTTGGGAGGCCAGCCGGACTTCAAAGATCATCTGAAGTACAATCAGATCTAGTCCGGACACTGCAGGTTCACCGGATAGGCAACCAAAGTTAGATTTGTGTTGGCGGCATGCCAATAATGCCGCAAAATTTTGTATAAATAATCCGGCTAGTATTCAAAGTTTTAGTTGTTTCCTTAATTCGATCACGTGCGGTGTTTTCTTTTTAAGTTTTCCGGCGAGCGAGTGCCGTGGGTGCCAAGGGTTTCGAGAAGGAGGTTGCTTGCGGCGGTGAGTATCAAGAGGACAGCGAGGGTGACTCCGTTGCCCAATGGATAAAGGCACGGGTCCTCACATCGAGGCGAGCTCAATGCCCCGCAAGCCGCCAAGAATGTTGGCAATTTTGCCACATTAAAACTTTTGATAAATTTTGGCCTAAGTATGGAGCTTTCAAGCGGCAAAGAGCATTTTGAGGTGTTCGGGTTTTCGCGGGCCATAAACGGGGGCGATAAAATGGACAAAATGAGCCCTAGATATTTTATTATTGCAGATCTTCTCGCCTGACTTTCCAACGATATATTATAATAGGCGATCGGGTTAACGGATCAAAAGTTATGGCCCCGGGAAGCAGAACCAGGAAACCCAGTTTTGGTGCGAAGTCGGTCCGACTTCGCCCAGTTTTGGTGCGAAGTCCGTACTTCGCCCAGTTTTGGTGCGAAGTCCGACTTCGCCCTTCTTTCTGGGCGCACCTTGTAGCAGGGCGATTGCAGTGTTGGAGCGTCCGCTTGTAGCGCGGCGGAAAATTGACTAAGTGTTGGAGGCGCAGCCCGACTTCGCGCGAGACTGTGGCGAAGTCGGACTGCGCTCCCTCTCCCTGTCGCGAAGTCCGAACGGCGGTGAGAATCAGCAAGTGCCGGTGCGCAACCCGACTTCGCAGCGAAGTCGGACTGCGCCCTTTGACCGGTGCGCTGTAGGGAAATAGTGCTACCCGATTGCGTTGTTTTTCACTGTGCTACCCGATTGCGCTCTAATCCCGGGCGAAGTTGGATAGACTGCCTTTCAAGGCAGACACGTGTCAAGCATTATCATCCGACAAGTGTCCAACTTTGGGATCCGAGCCAAGACATGCCGAGCAAAAGGACAAGCATGGGCCGCACTACTTATGCCAGCTGCCTCATTTAATGCTGATGTGAGTTTCCACCTACCTCAGCTACCCGCATTCCTGTCAATATAAAGTTCTACCCAACGCGCTGCCACGTGGCTGTTCAACCTTCAGGGAGACCATGCCGAGAGTACAGTCCAGCCCGACAGAAGTCAGCATCAGCAGTTCCGCGGCTGCTTTTGTCAGCTAATGTTTGACTGGGACTTTGTGCCCATTAATGTAACGGGAGGGACTTCGGGCTATAAATACCCACCACGTTTTCATTGTAAAGTGGTGGAAGGGGAATGTCTGTTAGGGAACCATTGTAACCGTGCTTACGCTTATAAATATAAATTGTATGCACTGGTTCGTTCTCTTGCTTTTATTTCTTTATGCTTTATGCTTTACGCTTCCCTGTGTCACGGCTCGTTGATTCGTTTCAGCATTTGGTGGTCAGGCGCCTTTAGCATTGCTTGTGCCATGGCTTGTTGATTCATTTCAGCATTTGGTGGCCAAGCACTTTTGAACTTCATAGATTAGAAGATACATAGAATAGATGTGGTAGCAGTTCCATCAGTTGTGTGTTACGTTGTTGTCCGTAGTGGTGATTGATGCGTTGCCGTTCTGTTAGTTCTCCTTGTAGGGAGAATGTTTGCTAGGGGACCATTGTAGCTGTGCGTATAAATTCTCTGCATAACACATATACACGGCTCTGACATCTCTTGGTTACTTTCTGTTTTGAGTTTCCGTACGTAGTGGTGATTGATGCATTGCCGTCTCTGTTAGTTCTCCTTGTAGGGAGAATGTTTGCTAGGGGACCATTGTAGCTGTGCGTATATTGCTTAATACAGAAAGTATACTTAGGTTTTGCAGTTCCTGGTCATGCTTTGTATTTATGATGCAGTAAGTAATGGTGATTGATGTGTTGCCGTACTGTTAGTTCCCCCCACCCAACTCCACTCTCATTTGTAAATTCTTTCCGCATTTTTATCTCTTTCCTGCACTCTCATCTTACTAACCCCCGCAAGGAGCCGGCCTTCTCCGGAGATTGGCCCGGAAGGCATTCCTTCCTTCCGGCCTTTCAATGTTGGTTTGCGGGTCCAGGGCGCAATAACGACAAAATCCTTTCCTCATGGCGGATTCGTGACCAACAGTTTTTGGCACGCTCGGTGGGACTCTTTGTCTCGCATTTGGAAGATCTCAAGCTCGTCCTCGCTCGGGCTGACAGTTTCTTTCCGAATGCTCGGTGGGACAAGGAAGTTTCTCACCCCCAAACAGAATCGAAGCACTGGTGCTCGCTTCATTGCTGTTCAAAATCAGAGCACCTGGCGACTCCGCACGTTCATATTCTCCGAGTCCAAAGACCGGTCCTAACGCCTTCATTCAAGCAAGAAGGTGGCGAGCGAGGAACCCGGGAAACCAGCCGACTTTACGAAATTAATACCAACGCTCCGAGCGAGCGCGTCAGGTCGGCTGATTACCAAGCTCGCATAGACGAATCCGTGAGGTGAGACGATCAGTCTCCATATTTTAAGGAAGCCCGAGTTGGTGAATCTTTGGCTTGCCTTCATCTGGCAAAATCACCTGGCGACTCCGACTGAGCTGAAGATCCAGATTTCTTGATCGCAGGCGCCCTTTTTTTTAAGCTGATAGAAGACACCCCGGAGGAATCAAGGTTTGGTGAGCAGCCTTGACCTCACAAGCGGAGAAATGAATGTTCACCTACAGTCTCCACCGTGGTGGTATTGGCTCCAACCATCACAGCAACCGGTACCCGAAGAGGGCTCCCGTCTGAAAAATCTCCTTGCCACATCGTTCATCAATTGTACGGGTACCGGCATGAATGACAATCTGCCACGTTGCACCATGTTCGCGACCTGGCAAGCTTTGGGAGGCCAGCCGGACTTCAAAGATCATCTGAAGTACAATCAGATCTGGTCCGGACACTGCAGGTTCACCGGATAGGCAACCAAAGCTAGATTTGTGTTGGCGGCATGCCAATAATGCCGCAAAATTTTGTATAAATAATCCGGCTAGTATTCAAAGTTTTAGTTGTTTCTGTGCAGTGTTTTCTTTTTAAGTTTTCCGCAGAAGCAGAGTGCCGTGGGTGCCAAGGGTTTCAGAAAGAGGTTGCTGCTGGCAGTGAGTATCAAGAGGACAGCGAGGGTGACTCCGTTGCCCAATGGATAAAGGCCTGGGTCCTCACATCGAGGCGAGCTCAATGCCCCGCAAGCCGCCAAGAATGTTGGCAATTTTGCCACATTAAAACTTTTGATAAATTTTGGCCTAAGTATGGAGCTTTCAAGCGGCAAAGAGCATTTTGAGGTGTTCGGGTTTTCGCGGGCCATAAACGGGGGCGATAAAATGGAAAAAATGAGCCCTGGATATTTTATTATTGCAGATCTTCTCGCCAGCTTTCCAACGATATATTATAATAGGCGATCGGGTCGGCGGATCAAAAGTTATGGCCCGGGAAGCCGAACCAGGAAACCCGGTTTTTTGTGCGAAGTCGGTCCGACTTCGCCCGATTTTGTGCGAAGTCCCGCCGCGGCGAATCCGACTTCGCCAGTTTTGGTGCGAAGTCGTACTTCGCCCAGTTTTGGTGCGAAGTCCGACTTCGCCCTTCTTTCTGGGCGCACCTTGTAGCGGTGGCAGTCGGCGAGAAAATTGACTAAGTGTTGGAGCGCAACCCGACTTCGCAGCGAAGTCGGACTGCGCTCCCTTGTCTGTGCGAAGTCCGAACGGCGGTGAGAATCAGCAAGTGCCGGTGCGTAACCCGACTTCGCAGCGAAGTCGGACTGCGCCCTTTGACCGGTGCGCAGTAGGGAAATAGTGCTACCCGATTGCGCTGTTTTTCACCTGTGCTACCCGATTGCGCTCTAATCCCGGGCGAAGTTGGATAGACTGCCTTTCAAGGCAGACACGTGTCAAGCATTATCATCCGACAAGTGTCCAACTTTGGGATCCGAGCCAAGACATGCCGAGCAAAAGGACAAGCATGGGCTGCACTACTTATGCCAGTTGCCTCATTTAATGCTGATGTGAGTTTCCACCTACCTCAGCTACCCGCATTCCTGTCAATATAAAGTTCTACCCAACGCGCTGCCACGTGGCTGTTCAACCTTCAGGAGACCATGCCGAGTGTACGATCCAGCCGACGAAGTCAGCATCAGCAGTTCCGCGGCTGCTTTTGTCAGCTAATGTTTGACTGGGACTTTGTGCCCATTAATGTAACGGGAGGGACTTCGGGCTATAAATACCCACCACGTTTTCATTGTAAAGTGGTGGAAGGGGAATGTCTGTTAGGGAACCATTGTAACCGTGCTTCTGCTTATAAATATAAATTGTATGCATGGTTCTGTTCTGCTGCTTTTATTTCTTTATGCTTATGCTTTACGCTTCCCTGTGTCACGGCTCGTTGATTCGTTTCAGCATTTGGTGGTCAGGCGCCTTTAGCATTGTTTGTGCCATGGCTTGTTGATTCATTTCAGCATTTGGTGGTCAAGCACTTTTGAACTTCATAGATTAGAGGATACATAGAATAGATGTGGTAGCAGTTCCATCAGTTGTGTGTTACGTTGCTGTCCGTAGTGGTGATTGATGCGTTGCCGTGCTGTTAGTTCTCCTTGTAGGGAGAATGTTTGCTAGGGGACCATTGTAGCTGTGCGGTTAAATTCTCTGCATAACACATATACCTGGCTCTGACATCTCTTAGTTACTTTCTGTTTTGAGTTTCCGTACGTAGTGGTGATTGATGCATTGCCGTGTTGTTAGTTCTCCTTGTAGGGAGAATGTTTGCTAGGGGACCATTGTAGCTGTGCGTATATTGCTTAGTACAGAAAGTATACTTAGGTTTTGCAGTTCTTGGTCATGCTTTGTATTTATGATGCAGTAAGTAATGGTGATTGATGTGTTGCCGTACTGTTAGTTCCCCCCACCCAACTCCACTCTCATTTGTAAATTCTTTCCGCATTTTTATCTCTTTCCTGCACTCTCATCTTACTAACCCCCGCAAGGAGCCGGCCTTCTCCGGAGATTGGCTCGGAAGGCATTCCTTCCTTCCGGCCTTTCAATGTTGGTTTGCGGGTCCAGGGCGCAATAACGACAAAATCCTTTCCTCATGGCGGATTCGTGACCAACAGTCCCTCATCCAATGGAGGTGATCCACATCTATCCACAACATCTGCATATTGCCTAAATAGTGTAGTGTTGTAACTTTCTAGTGTATCAACATTGTTCACTTGTATCAAAACATCACCAACAAAGTCTCCTCCTGCTAGTGCTCCCTCTAATGGTGGTGATGCTTCCACTGCATTGACCGTAATCTGAGCTTCCACATCTACATCTACAATCACCATTGTTTCCTACGCAGATTGCTGCATAGCTTTCATATCCAACTGCTGCGCTGCTTTCTCCACACACTGCACATTTCGCGCATCAGGTAATTGCAACTTTGGCTGCTGTCTACTTGTGATAGCCTCACTTGAAGTCATCCTGGTACCTGCAATGGCACTTGCAGTGCCTCCTTGCATAGCCTAACTTCTTGGTTATGCTAGAGTTCCCCTCTGTACTGCTTGTTGCAACGTTTCACACTTTTCACTCTGCTGGCCCACCACTATCTTATGTACACTGCGACCTTCTTTCTTCTTTACTGTGGCCTGCTGTGGGGGTTCTTGACTCATTGGTTGTTGCTATTGCTGAGGCTGTTGTTGCAACAATTGTGTTCCCATCTATTGGGACTGCTGCTCCAACTTTATTTGCTTATCCTTTCTACCCAACTTCTCTGAATTTAGTAGCTACTCTTCATCCCCATCAGACTCCTCACTCCCTTTAGCTATAGCATCCATCTTGTCACTTGATGCTTCTTGTGCCTTTCTTTTCTTTGATGCAGTTTTCTTTTTATTCCCTGGATTACTGGCTTTCGTTAGTGGGACAACATGCACCCATCAAAAATAGTATGAGGATTCAGTCCTAGAAACTAAATCTTTTGTTAGGATATTTTATTACATTATTAGATCATGCATTATTAAGCTGAAAAGTTATTATTAGCTGGAAGATTATTTTAATATTTCTTGCATGTAACGATCTCCTAAATCGGGAGTATCAATCTTCTAGTTTGTAACCCTAAAGCATGTATTAAATAGGCTTTTGCCTCAATGAATGAATCAAGGCTTTTGCCGTCATTGGTATTAGAGTAGGGAAATCTGAGTATGATCTAGACCTGCGGCGTTAAGTTGATGTGATTTATCTAAAAGGATTCCTTGATCCAATCACCACTAAGTGTGTGAGATCTAAATTACTGGACAATTGTCGCCATTCGACGACATGTCCTCAATTGGCTGATTTGTCCAGGATTTGACTAGGAAGTAAGTGGTTTGTGACACCCTACGAAAGTCTCGTGACGCCATGTAGACGCCTCGTGATGCCTTATGGAAGCATCATGATGCCCCGTGATGCCTTGTGATGCTCTACAGAAGTGGTGTGACACCCTGTGACATCATGTGACGCCTACAAAAGCGTTTTTATGCCTTGCAACCCTTGCACTTGATGCTGTGTTTCGGACCTGCACATTCTGATCTGAAACCCACAACGACGCAGTGAAAAAAAAGGCCGAGTTAGGGAGAGAGCAACAGACAATGAAGGCAGCCAGGAAGAGCACCCCGACCAAGGGAGGAGTGAAGAAGCCACATTGTTTCAGGCTCAACATCATTGCTCTCCGAGAGATCTGCAAGTACCAGAAGAGTACAGAGTTGCTGATCAGGAAGCTCCCCTTCCAGCGGCTCGTTCACGAGATTGCTTAGGACTTCAAGATGGATCTGCACTTCCAAAGCTCCACTGTGTCGACGCTGCAGGAGGCGGCAAAGGCGTATCTGGTAGGGTTGTTCGAGGACACCAATCTGTGCGCAATCCATGCCAAGAGGGTCACCATTATGCCCAAAGATATCCAGCTTGCCCGCCGCATCCGAGGAGAGAGGGCTTAGGCCTAAAATTTTAGATATTCGAAATTTGAGGCGTGCTCAAGTTATTTGCCGGCGACGACATTGGGTCCAAAATTGATGCCCTTGTAGCCGAGTACCACAAGTGGCGCCGCCACAGTTAACACGGACGAGGAAAACTTATCTTTAAATATTACAACCAACACTTTTATGACCCAAAGAGCAAGTATGGTTAGCCGGCTAAAGAGTGAAAGTTAAGAGCTTTGTTCCTTGCAGAACCCAGGTTCAATTTTCGTCTGCTCCTCATTTTTTCTTTAATCTTTTAAAGCCACATTAGATAAAAATTATTGGGTTCTTTTTCAATATGCGATCGTTTAGTAGGAGAGTTGGTCTGTAGGTGTTAAATTAAAGTTTTAAAAAACAACATGCCTAGTGTTCAAAAAACGGCTAGCATGCCTATTATTTTTAGAAAAGTTGGTGATGTGTGTTAAAAAAAAGAGGCTTTAATTTATTTTTAGGCTCTCATTCTTCTATTTATTTAATAAAAAAAGGGCCTATTATTAAAAAGAAAAAGAGAACATTGAAGCCCCTAATTTAAAAAAAAAAAGAGGGGGTATTTTCAACCAAACAAGAAAATATTTGTTTTATTTAAAAAAAGAAAAAAGAGAAGGGTTTTTTTTATGAGGGTGATTTAATCAATTGTCCCAATTTATTTTGCAAATATTGTCAACAAGGTGCATTTTTGGCAGAGTCCGACACCTTTATTATTCTTCCCTATTTTGCATTTCATCTGTTCTTGCAAGGTTTCATCTTTCAAAGGGGGACCATTATTGGAGAAATAAGGAACCCTCATAATGTCTACTCCCAAAGTGTTTCTCACAGATTCTCAGCTCCTGAAAGGACCTAACTTTAGACCATGGAAGACAAATGCAGACCATCTTGCAAGTCGAGAAGCTATGGGACATTGTGACAGGTACCAAAACGCAACCTCAAGACGTGGATGAAGCCGAGAAGTATGATAAAGCAGATAAACGAGCGTTGATGTTAATCACCCTTGCTATAGCTAATGAGATCCAACCCCACATCTGTGATGCAAAAGTTTCCAGTCAAACATGGGATGCTCTCATGACCATTTATGAAGGCCAAAATCAGTCCACTCTTCACCTTCAATCGCAACTTCACACCTTGCGAATGGAAGATGGAGAGGCTATGGAGACATTTCTTTGTAGAGTGGCAGGCTTGGAGGGAAAACTGAATGCTATTGGTGAAAAGGTGGACAACAAGCTCTTAGATCCCATCATTCTTCAAGCTTTACCTGATTCCTTCTTTGTATTTATAACCTCCTTACAGGTCTCCAACAGGGCAGTTTCCTTTGAGGAGTTGGTCAATATGCTTCAACAGGAAGAAGAAACCAATAAACTAAGGGACCAATTGTTGAATAGTGCACTCATAAGTCAAAAACCTGCAAGTCAAAAATTTGAAAAACAAAGGAGACACAAACATTCTTCAAACAAAGGTCCTTCCTCCTCATCATCACAACAACAACCTCAACACCAAAAGAGGTATTGCCATATCTGTGAATGTGACGACCATGATACTAAATATTGTTGGTACAATGCTGCCACACGAGGAGACCAAGTCTGCATACCTCAACAAAAGCAGCATGAGTATAGGCCACGAACCCAACAGGAGCAGCAGAAAGGGCATGTTGTCATTGAAGTGTTAGATTCAGATTATGAACAGGAACACGAAGAGTCAAATTCAGATTCTGAACAGGCACATAGAGTACTCATGACTAAAGTTGCCACCAAAACCAAGGATGATTCTTGGTATATTGATTTAGGTGCTAGCCAACACATGACAGGGGACAAAGACTAGTTTGATACCTTCAAATCCAAAGAAGGGAAACTAGTGACCATCATCGATGATAAAACCTACGAGGTCAAAGGAGTAGGTGATGTTTTGGTTCAACTTCTAGATGGGAAATGCACCATCAAAGAGGTCCTTTATGTCCTAGGACTAGCCAACAACTTGTTTGTGCCCCAACTACTGAAGAAAAATATGAAGGTTGATTTCAGAGTTGAGAATGGCCATAAGAGGTGTTTTATCACTAAGAATGGTAAGCATATAGCCACCGGTTCCTACAAAAGTGGCTTGTTTGCCCTAGATGTCCAATCTGCTCCTAATGCAACACTATTAGTAGCCAAGATAATTGCAATCTCCTGAAGCAAGCCTAGCGGCAGGCCCAAAGGCAACAAACCTAGAGGCAGGCCAAGAGGCAACAAACCCATAGGCAGGCCCAAAGGCCGACCCAGTCGAATACCCAAAGGCAAACTCAATGGCGAACCCAGTGGCAAACCCAATGGCCAACCCAATGGCAGATCCAGAGGCAGTCACAGTGGCAGACCCAGTGGCCAACCCATTGGCATACCCAAAGGAAAACCCAAAGAAAGAGTCAATGGCCAACCCATTGGCATACCCAAAGGAAGAGTGAAACCCAGAGGGAGAGCCAGTGGAAAACCCAGAGGTGGACCCAGAGGTGGTTACCCAAGAGCCACAACAACCAGAGCCAGAGCAGGTCGAGCCAAGAGCTAGAGTAGCTAGTGCCAAAGCCAGAGCTAGAGCTAGTTCCAAAGCTAGTGCCAAATCTAGTGCTAGATCTAGAAGCCAAAGCCAAAGCCAGAGCCAAAGCCAAGAGCAAGAGACTAGACTCCTCTACATTAAGGGAGGGGTCCTAATATTTCCTAACCCAAATAATGTAATAAGGGGGTATGTTAGGATATTTTATTACATTATTAGATCATACATTATTAAGCTGAAAAGTTATTATTAGCTGGAAGCTAATTTTAATATTTCTTGCATGTAAGGATCTCTTAAATCTGGAGTATCAATCTTCCAGTTTGTAACCCTAAAGCATGTATTAAATAGGCTCTTGTCTCAATGAATGAATTAAGGAATTTTTCCATCATTAATGGGACAACATGTACCCACTAAAATAGTATGAGGATTCAGTCCTGGAAACTAAATCTTCTCCTATGACACTACATCCAAAATCAGAGCAATGGTGTGGAAAGCCATTGAAAAATTCTTGGTATACCACATCAAAAAATTCTGAATGCGGTCTGACAAAAATGTAGCCCAATCATACAATTCTTCAGCCATTATTCCTTCCATATAGGGTATGAGTCAAGTGGGCATCTTTGAGACTCTTTGCTTGTCGGATATTTTGGACATGATCACATTCATTGTACACCATAGTTCATCAGACTTAAGATGTTGCATTTTCAATTCGAGGCTCCCATGCTTTGTCAGCTTAAGCGTCACAATCCAAGCCATGCGAAAGGACTTGGAACACATGATAAATGACATGAAGGCGGAGAAAGACATTTGGTGTTCTGATTTTAGATCGTCTAATTGTAAATCAAAATGGCACAACAATGTCAACTGTCCAAAGAAGGCATTTTGCAATATTTGCAAAGTTGTGGGACATTTCAACAGATGGTTCACAGTTGAAGGAAGAAGAAAAAGCTGACCAACTAAAAATGGTGAAAGGATAACTTTGGCAAGTGCAGTAGGATGCCAAAGCAAAGCTAGCAATGTTGAGAATGGAGATGGAGGACATGGGGCAAGTGCAAGAACAACAGGATTGGTTGATTCATCAATTGAAATCAGAGTGTGCTCTTGAGGTGAAGATGTAGGATATTGCTCACCAGGATCAACTGATTGTTGAGTGTGATGAGCAATTGGTAGTAGCTGCAAGGAAAGAAGCTGAAGTGGCAAGAAGGGAGGCGGAGTTTGTTGGAGCTAGTTTTGATCAGCCTCAAACAAAGTAGTGTAAATAGTAAAATAAGTGCAAATGTGCACAAATGTACATGAAATGTAAATGTAAATGTAAATGAAATGCAATTTTGTAATGTAATGTTGTTTGACATCAAGGGTGATGACGTAAGCATTGATAAATCAAAGTTTGTAATGTACAACATTATGTATGTAATTAGTATGTGCAAATGGAGGGCAGTTAGATGAGGTGTCCTGGGCGGCAGTTGCTATTAACTGCCAACCCTCAAGGATAAATAGGACCCCCCATTCATTTGTGTGGGTATTAGAAGGTGTTAATAAATTTTGAGCCTCCTACCCAAATTTATTAACTATGTGGATAAAAAATGCTTTGGAAAGTTCGGCAATCCGGGGATTTCTGCAAAGGATTTTATTGTAAAATTATTTCAATATGCCCCTTCATTTTGAAATTTTGATATTTAAATATGTGCGAGAATTCAAGTATTTTGTGGATAATTATGATAAATTCGAGCAGTGTGTAAAAGGAGATATGCAGGATGGATTTGAGGCTCCCCCAAGGTCAAGGCTGGTCCATTCTTGCAAAGTAATATTTCAATATTTTCATATTCCATTTGGAGGATTTATCGGGTATGGTTTTATGCTAAAATACTATTTTTTTATCCTAACTACACTTTTAGGGGGATAACTTTGTGCTTAGGACTCTATTTTGATCCATTCAATAAGTCTTTAAATGATTAGAGATAGACTTCCTATTGAGAATAATGCCTCTTCTGCTTCTTGTTCCTTAATTTTTTCATAACTGTGTCGTTTTTTATAAATAATAATAAATAAATAATAATGGGGTATGATTATGAAATCACATATAAAAAGGAAAGGAGAATATCATGGTTGAATAACTATCCCGATAGTTTGAAGATCAGAGTATGTTAAATACTATAATAGTTCATATGATTCCTATGTTCTTGCAATCTAAAAAAACTCTTAACTCTTGATCAACATTTCTCTTTTCTAGTGCACTTTCAGGTTTCAATGCGAAATTGTGGTGTTGGAACTCCTCACAGACGCGTTCATGCAAAGAAAATCCTAAGGAGACTAAGACCCAAGTGCCCACGGGAAAGGCTGTCTTCAAATAAAACGAAGACCACTTGTGGATACTGTAAAAGGGGAAAAGATTTTTACGGATGTCAAAAGGGCAGATATTTTCAGAAATGCAAATATCTGTTAAAGTCAAAGTTGGATATTTTGAGATATTTTCAAAAGGGCAGATATTTTCAGAAATGCAAATATCTGTTAAAGTCAAAGTTGGATATTTTGAGAAAGGATTGAGATATTTTGTAAAATATCTCTCTATATTTTATTCTATCTTAAGAAAAGAAAAAAGGACTCTTGGAATTGCTTGTCTATAAAAGAGAATTCCTAACAAATTGTAAAAGGTTGTTGATATTATCTACCTACTTGCAGACCTCTATAGTAATACAAAATTTGTTGCATCTACACCTGTGTATTCTAACTGGAATTTCATTGCATGTGGCATTGGCCCTTGGTGTGATTTCATCTTACCTCTTGCATTGCTTTAGGATTTGTGTAAGTTTTTGTGTGATTTTCTTTGTGTTGATTAAGTGTGGATTTAATTGGCTACCAGGTTTAATTCGGTTCTTACCTCTATGCTGGTTATTTTGGCATTTGCCAGTGTTCTGTGTATTTCAAGGTTGTATTAACTATTCTTATTTTGGTGTATCACCTCCCTTTCCCTATTTTCAGTTATTTGTTTTTCCTTCTCTCTCTTTTCCTCTGCAATTTTATGAGAACCAACTCACTCTGGAGGTCTTCTCTTAGGCAGTCTCACATAAAAAATAAATCCTATGTTAGTGGATGACAACAGACGCAAATGTTATCATACATTTTCAACCATTCACAAAAGGGATCCATCAAGTATCATCCATGATTGTGTTAGGAGTAAATGCAATATTATTCATCCTTCATCTATGTGTTTGTGTATACATTCTATGTGATGTCATTGTTGTAGCAAGTAGAATTGTAGGTTGTTCTTTCCAAGTTTTGTGTGTTGGATTTGAGTTGTAGTCCAGAAGTGTTGTACAAGGAGTGCCATACGAGGAAGTGTCGTTGAGGAGTGTTGTACGAGAGGAGTTGTCGTACGAGGAGTGCCGATGAAGGTTGCCATACAAGTGACTATAGTACAAGTGGAGTTACTGTTGTTCAAGTGTGTGCCATACAAGTGACTGTCGTACAAGTAAGATTGTCAAGTCATTGTTGTGCACATAATAGATGTTACTGATTGCATTCTTTGTTGATTACTGAATCTGTCATATCAAATTGTTCCTCCAAGTGTTGAAGTACTCACCATCATCCTACATTTGGTGCTGATGCTGTCTGAAGTTCGATCCTGCACTGCATGAGTTTTGGAGAGGTGAATGATAGATAACTTTCCACGAGGATGTGGGAGACATGAACGCGGAAGATTTGATAATCAACTAGTAAGGATTAGGAGAATCACACAAAAATGTCGAAGTGTTGCACAAGATTCAAATGTTGCTGATGCAGCATTGCAGTCAATATTGACAAAACTTGAAGAACCAAAGGTAGAATGCGTGTGGAGTCCTTAGGTGGAGGATAGTTCAAGTGAAGAAAATAGGTGGCAAATGTTGTTTTTAACAACGGAGGAGGAAGCACAAGTGGAGATGCATCAAACAAATGAATGTTGGATCGAGGAGGAGGTTCATGCAAGTGAAGGCGCTAACATGGATTGTGGACGTTTGTGTAAGTGAAGGCACTAATGTGGAGTGTGCACAAGGAGACGAAGCAGAACAGCTGGTAACGCCGACAGAAGTGTGAAGGAGATTGCCTAGACGTGCAGAGGATGGGAGTCAAGCACAAGGGCAACCGTAAGAGAGTGTGTGGGTGCAAAGACCAAAACCGATGTCCATATATTCGCAAAGGAGGTCGTGAAGTCTAGGTGCATAGGGAAGTGGTAGAAGACTATTTCTTAGTGTTGAGTCAAGTGATGAAGATCAGCCACCGATGGTGAACATTGTTACAGTAGCGGCCAAACAAAAATGCAGCATATATCGAAAAATTTCAAAACTAATGCCCGTAACAACTCAAAACTAATGCAGCATATATCGAAAAATTTCAAATTTTTAAAATTAATTTGAACAACTTCAAATTCTAAAAATCAAATCAATTACCTTCATGCCCTCCTTCTATCGCCAATTCTGTTGAGTGATATATTTGTCCAATTACAAACACATACCCATAGTCAAGATTCATTCAGGATATCCTCTCTTGAAAGGAAATACTTGATCTCCCCAAGGTTCGGGTAAGGTTAATTTCACCTGGTTGTATACTTATCAAAATATGCAATGTAAAGTCAAATGAATAACTTAGCAAAATATATAACTGTTCACAAAGGGGCAAATTTATACCAAATTTTTTTATGTTTTTATACCAAAAATTTAATATTTTTGGAATATTTTAAATATTAATATTATTGCTGTTGTCACATTTTGTAAAGGGGTAAAAATTCTGAAAATCTAAAAAATTGCTGCTGTCTCCCTCCTTCCTTTCTTTCCAGTTTTCCTCATGCAGTTTCCATGTTTCAGATCTTCCATTTTCTGTTTTCTTGTTTTGCTTTCAAGAATTCCATCAGTTTGAAAAAAGAGCCAAAAAATGGCTAAGTCTGGGGCCCTCCCTTGGTCACTTCGTTTTGGAGCGATTTCGGGAGTCGCTCCCTTTTTCGGGCGACGCTCGCTGGCGATCGCTTTAGGAGCGAAAATCAGCAGGAGTGCAAAATTGTAAAATTTGGCTTAGTTTTAGATAGGAGTGACTCCCGTCGTCGCTCCCTTTTTCAAGCGAATCTCGGTGGGGAAGCAAAAAGTGAAGAATTTTCTAAGTGTTGGCTTGGGAGCGACTCCCGTCGTCGCTCCATTTTGGAGCGCCGCCCGTCGTCGCTCCCCTTTTCGGGCGACTATGGGCGGAGGAAGAAGAGGAGAGAGATGAAAATATTCTAAGTATGGAGACTCCTGCCGTCGCTCAAGGTCGTCCGTGCCGCCTGTTGTCGCTCAGGTTCGCCAGCGCCGCCCGTTGTCGCTCCGTTTTGGAGCGACGCTGGGTGTCGCTGCTATTTTTCAGCGAAAGCAAGCAAGGAGGCTCAAAATTGACTAAGGCATCAAGGGAGCGACCGACGTCGGTCGGTCATTTTTCGAGTGCTGCCCGTCGTCGCTGCCTTTTCCCAACACCTCCCGCCGTCGCCTCCCCAGTCAGCAAATGCGAGCTAAAGAAGACCAAATCGCTGAAAATTCTAAGTCAGGGTGTCTCCCGAGTTCGCTCCATCCTGGAGCGACTCCCGAGGGCGCTCTCTTCAGCAAGCGACTTTGGTCAGCCCCCTTACATCAGCAAACTTTAGACCTGGGCCAAGCTACACACGGATTCCGAGATTCACGCCTCTCAGGATGAGACGAAGTGTGCTGTCAAAGTACGGGGTAGGTGAACATTGAAGGACAAACTGTCACATCTACTGCATTTAACCAGATCTGACTTCCCGCCCATCATATCTGACCAGACCCATACGGATTTCAGAAGAGCCATATCGTAGGTACACCTACGGTCAGCTGAGGCCTAATCCTGACAGCTTTTAGTAGCTTTTGCAGCTTTTGCCGGACCTCGGGTTCCGTGCTCAATTGTAATTTGGGGGGAAATTCCTGCTATAAATAGCAGATGAACTTCATTGTAAAAGGGGGGGAACATATTGCTAGGAAAGCTGCTGTAACTGAACATTTGCTTCTGAATCAAAGTATACTTGGCTCCATTATTTGTCTCTTTCTTTTATGCTGCCTTCTGCAAGTATTTCTGCATCGTGTCATTTATTTTTCTGATTGCTGTCATTCTGAATTCTGGATCTCAGCATTGGCAATTAAGTAGACCTGGAATACTGAATGAAGGATACATAGGAAAGAATCACAGTAGTGGTTTCTGTTACATACATTGTTTTGATTGTTGTTGGTTTAGTGATAAGTTAGTGACCGTGCTGCTTGTTCTTCCCCACCTGAAACACATGATATTTATGTTTCTTTCTGCATTTTATAATCTCTTTCCAGCACTCTTATCTAAAAAATCAAGTAGATTAGTATAGGAGCCGGCCTTCTCCGGAGATTGGCACGGAAGGCATCCCTTCCTTCCGGCCTTTCAATCTGTTGGGCGAATCTAGGGCGCAAAAGACCTAAAATCCTTTCCTAAGTGGCAGATTCGTAACCAACAGTTTCTCTGGCACGCCCGGTGGGACACGAGTGTCACACCTCATAAGCGGTATTGAAGTATCGGTGTTCGCTTCAGTGCTGTCAAATCTGAACACCTGGCGACTCTGCTGAACCTGAATATTCTCTGAGTCCTGAAGACTGGTCCAATATCAAAAGCTCCTTCATGCATACAAGATGGAGAGCTAGGAACGCGGGACAGGAGGAGCCTAAGTTTTATGAGCTTGACATCAACGCTGTTGGAGAGCACCCGAGGCTGATTGATTATCACGCCTACCAAGACGAAGCATTTGAAACTGAAACTGAGCAAGATACAACTTCAGAGAGCACTGAAGACTACCACGATCCTGATCAGCCCGATCAAAACGCAGACATGGCAAATCCTCAGCCAAATGCTCCTGAGCTATTCCCAGCTGTTGACTCCACTGGACCCCTCAATCTAGCTGGGCAAGATGTTGTTCCACCCGCTGCTTTAAAGGCTATTCCCACGTATGATGGAACTGGGAAGACGGCATATGAACATATTCAAGACATCCTGGCCTTGGCTGCGCTTCATGCCATCACCAATGAAAGTATCAAGACCCGGTTGTTAGCTCTCTCTCTGCGAGGGAAGCTCCTATACTGGTACAGATCCTTGCCGAATGGCTCTATCACGGGATGGGCTCAACTGGCCGGACGGCTAGTTAAAGGGTTCAATGAGTCCGCAGATCCCTCCTCATTGTTGCACCAGTTTCAAACCATTCAACGACATCCGCAAGAGGAGATATCAGACTTCAATGTGAGGTTTGCGCGGTCCTGGAAAAGAGTGCCCATTGAACTACGTCCCTCCGATGGACAAGCTGCCCACTACTACCTCAGAGCGTTTAACTCGGACATCAGTTTGGTCATCAAGTTGGCCCGCGTGAACACTTTCCCCGAGTTGTATGAGGCAGCTCAGAGGGCAGAGCTAGATATGATTGCCATAGGTAGACTTCCGCACAAGATGCAGCCGCCGATCTACCCAGATTTCCCTCAATCACAATATCCACCGGCGTCTGCTCAAACGTCTTCTTCGTCTGGTGCATATCACAATCCACCATGGAATCCCGCACCAGTCGTGTCTCAATTTGGTCCTCCTCAAGTGCATTTTCCCACTCCACCGACACCTCAACTCCCATCTGCCCCTCAATATCCATCACTTCCCGCTCCTCCACAATACCCGGCATTGCCTCCAGCACCGCCGTTGGCACCATTGCCTCCGCCTGCCCAGTCAGCACAACCCGATATTGATGTGCAGTCCAAGATTCTGCAACAAGTAGAGTCGCTTACTTCAGTCTGCCGAACATTGTCCAATGACATGGCCGTGATGAAGAAGAAGCAGGCCCAACAGGAATTTATTCCTAGGAGACCATATCCTCCTCCGACGCTGACAAGAGATCAAGCAGCCCAGGCCCATAGGCCTCCAGCAAGGAATGCTGCTAGCAATGCTGAGCCAAGCACTTCAGATCGCGTGCACTGGTGCTCCACCTGCAATGATCCTCACGGAGAAGACAGTTGCATGCTGCATCAGCATTATGTCCAAACCTTGGCCAGCAGCAACCCGGAAGATCAAGTGAATATGATTCGGGAAGAAGAGCGCAACTTTGCGGTTTCTGAAGAAGACCCTGTTTCAATTCTGACCAGGAGTGGTAAAAAGCCAATGGAGGTCGATGCGACCCAAATGCAGCCTTTGAAGGTTTATACCAAACGAGAAAAGGTGCAGCCTGTCGCTGAAGCTCCTGACAAAGCACCTCCGCCTCCACCGACGAAAGAGAAGCCACCACCCACAAAAGCTCTAGTGACTCCGCCTCCAGTGACTCAGCCTCCAGCTGAAACCAAGGAGCAAGCTCGACAAAAACTTAAATATCCGTCACTGACAAAGCGGCAAAGGGTTGAGGCAACGCAACAGTACCGCACCAGGTATGAGCCAACGAAAGAGGCAGAAGGGCCCAACACTTCGGCCTACAACATTGTAGACGAGCTCAAGAGGACCCCGACGAAGATAAGCATGTATGATGCCCTTCAGCTCCCTAGTCAAGTAGACCTGTTGCAAGAGTCTCTGAAGACTGTGAAAGGAGGAAAGCCGCCGCAGCCCGTGTTAGCTCAGCCCTTAACCACGTCTATCACCGGAAAGAACAGACCGCCGCCTTTCTACTTGTCTCTGCGGATGGAGGGATGCGTGGTTCATAACTGTATGATTGACTCCGGTGCATCAACCACCGTCATGCCGAGGGCTGTCTGTGAAGAAATTGGCATGGAGTACACAAGAAGCAGTCAAGGTGTCTTGCAGCTAGATGGCACTCCTGTGAAAACAGTAGGCGTCATCAAAGACATTCCTATCCAGTTGCACAAAGCGCCTGAGATCGTGGTCATTCAAGAGGTTGTGGTCGTTGACCTGGAGCCCTACTTCGGCATGTGTCTCTCGAGGGAGTTTACCGCCAAGCTGGGTGGATACTTGTCACTTGATTACTCACACATGGAGGTCCCTTTCAAAGGGAGGAAAGTGAAGATATACAATGAAAAACCATCCACTTTCCTAGTTGAGAAGATTCCCGAGGAAGGGCAGCAAAATGAAACGGTCCATCTGATGACCGAAGAGTTGGCAGAAGTGGACCTGGTGGAAGAAGCTATTGAGCAGCTGCAAGCGGAGGATGAGTTCTCCCTGATGGACTTCAACGCCATGATTGAGTCAGACATAGGTTGCTACTCCGTCACCCAGCCCGAGAAGCCAAAGGAGACGACTAAAGAGGAAATAGGCCCTGCCCCCGATGAGCTATGGAAGCTATACTTTGACGGCGCCCGATGCAAGAACGGCGTCGGGGCAGGGGTCCTTCTAGTCTCGCCATCTGGAATACAAAAGGACTATTGTTATAGGTTGGCATGGAGCTGCACTAACAATGCAACCGAGTATGAAGCCTTGTGCTTAGGCTTGAAGAAGGCGGAGAGACTGGGCATCAAACAACTGCAAATCTTTGGAGACTCAGAGCTGGTGTGCAAGCAGATAACAAACAAGTGCTCCTCCAAGAAGCATTACCTCAAGGCATACCGCAACCGTGTCTGGGACCTGATGGAGTCATTTGACTCCTTGAATGTCAAAGCTATCTCCCGTGAGAAGAATAAACATGCTGACATCTTGGCGTCTGTTGGAGCCAGGTACGTTCCGGCTGATGACACTATGCAGAAGCCAAAGCCGGTTCGTACTATTTACAGGCCTTCTGTGCCTGATAAGGACACCCACTGGCAGGTGTTCGATTGTGACGAGGATATCGTCAATTTTTTAATTCATGAAGCAAGTTCAATCGAAGGTAGAGACCCTGATGACGAGCAGTATGAGGGGTTGATACAGTTGAAGAATAACCATGTCCCAAAAGGACTCATCACCCTTGAAAGCCTGTTTGATCAAAATGATAGAGCTATATCCCACAAGATCAAGGTTGACTCCAAGCAATACAGAGATCTGGAACTTGAACCAGGAAAGGTGATCAAAGTTGGAACAGACTGCACCCCAGAGGAACTGGAACAGATTCAGGCCTTGTGCAGAAAGTATCCGAATATTGTAGCTTGGTGTTATCAGGACCTAAAGGGGTATGACAGAGAAATTATACAACACACCATAGAACTAGAAGAAGGGGTTAAGCCCTTTAGACAGAAACAAAGAGCGGTTAACCCAAAGATCGAGGCTATGATGAAGGCAGAGCTTCTGAAGATGCTAGAAGCCAAGATCATATATCCTATCAAGCATTCTTCTTGGGTCGCTAATTTGGTCCCAGTCAGAAAGAAGAACGGGGATATCCGCCTCTGTGTTGACTTCCGCAATTTGAATAAGGCCTCCCTCAAGGATCACTATCCGCTCCCGCAGATCGACCAAATTCTCCATGTTGTCGCAGGAGCTCAGCGATTCTCTCTCCTAGACGGATTTTCTGGCTACAACCAAGTCTGGGTGAAAGACGAGGACCAACACAAGACGGCGTTCACCACCAAATGGGGAACGTTCGCCTATCAGCGCATGCCCTTCGGCTTATCCAACGTTGGGGCCACATTCCAGAGGGCCATGGACCTTGCATTTCGGGAGCTGCTAAATAAAATCATTGTCATTTATTTAGATGACATGACCGTGTTTTCCCACAAGAGGGAAGAACACACCTCACATCTGGAACAAGTGTTTGAAAGGTGTCGGGAGTTCGGCATATCCATCAATCCCAAGAAATCAGTCTTCGCGGTCAAGGAGGGGAAGTTGTTAGGTCATGTCATTTCCGAGAAGGGCCTAGCAGTTGATCCTGACAGAGCAGAAGCTCTCCTGAAACTCCCCATCCCAGTGGACAAGAAAGGGCTCCAGTCCTTCTTCGGCCAAATCAACTTCGTGAGGAAGTTCGTGCCCGATTTCGCTCAAGTCATCAAGCCTATGGCCGAACTATTAAAGAAGGATGCCGATTTTGTCTGGACTGAGGAGAGAAAGAAGGCATTTGAGGAAATCAAATCTAGAATCGCCCAAGCACCTGTGCTGGTAAACCCAGACTACTCTAAAGATTTCATCCTGTATGCAGTTGGGGAACCTGAGAGCTACGCTGCAGTCTTGACCCAGAAGGAGGATGATGGCGAAGAGCGACCAATAGCCTTCTTGAGCCAAGTAATCCAGCCGCACGAAGAAAGATATAATTTTATTGAGCGACAGGTGCATGCAATCATGAGATCCTTGAAGAAGTTTAAGCACTTTGTCTCTCAGAGCCGGATTACAGTTTTTGTGATACACCCCGATGTCAGAAATTTTATCATTCAAGGGGAACCGGGTCACAAGAGGGCAGGATGGATTGCTAAAATCCAAGAATTCGACATAGAGGTGCGACCCACCAAGCTAATCCGAGGTCGGGCTCTATGCCAGGAATTAGCCAGAAGTGCTGCCGCCGAGGTGTCTGCTTGTCATTTGGAAGATCCAGTGATGGAAGGTAACTTTGCCAACTCCTTATCAGAGGAGAGTGAGCTGGACCGATGAGATAGTGCAGTACTTCGACACAGGGAGATGTCCAGATCAGCTCATTGCCTCACAAAGAAGGAGGTTTAGGCTCAATGCTCTGAAGTATGTTTTGCGCCCCGAGGGGCTATTTTACAAAAATATTGATGGTGTTCTCTTACGCTGTGTCAAGGGAACAGAAAAACAAAAGGTCCTCGATGAGTTCCATTTCGGAATGTCGAGAGGACACCTTTCAGGAAGGCCTACGACCTTAAAGATGATCAAGGCGGGCTATTATTGGCCCACCATCTTCGCGGATGCGCAAGAAGTCTGCCGAAAGTGTGAAAAATGCCAGAGGTTCGTTGGTCGGAATAAGAACGCTCCAATGCCTTTATAGCCAATTCAGGTGGAGGTTCCCTTCCAGCAGTGGGGCCTAGACTTTGTTGGAAATATCTCACCAGAATCTTCAGTAGGGCACAAGTTCATCTTGACTGCCACAGATTACTTCACCCGCTGGGCCGAAGCTATACCCACGAAGCACGCCGACCAGGAGACGGTTATCTCCTTCCTGGAAAGCTTGATAACTCGCTTCGGAATCCCAGAGGCAATTGTGACAGACAACGGTCCCGGATTCACGGGAGCCAAGCTGACGGAGTTCACTTGCAAATACGGTATTTACCATAAGGCTTCTTCCAACTACTACCCGCAGGGGAACGGCCTCGCCGAGTCAACAAATAAGAATCTGATGAATATTATAAAGAAGACTCTGGAGAGGAATAAGAGGTCCTGGCACTTGTACCTGGATCAGGCTCTGTGGGCAGACCGCATATCCGTCAAGAAGTCCATCAGGACATCCCCATACGCACTGGTTTACGGGAAAGAGGCTGTTTTGCCTACCCATATTGAGATGCCCGCACTCTGGCTGTTGGATGATGAAAAGGACAACCTGGATCCCCTTGATGCCAGGCTAGCTCAGTTGTTGCAGCTTGAAGAACAAAGAGAAAAAGCTCATGAGGCTTTTATGAAGCACGCTGGCACCACACAAAACTGGTTCGCAAAAGGGACTACTGCCAGGGTCTTCAAGATCGGGGACCTAGTGCTGAAATGGGATTCATGGAAGGAAAAACCAGGTAATCATGACAAATTTGATGCCTTTTGGGAAGGCCCCTTCCAGGTTGCCAGGGTCAATCAATTCAATTCGTTCGTGTTAACGGATTTCATCTGAAAGTCTATCATCATTGAGAAGTTCCAAGAGGTTCCCCTTGTACATATCTCCCTTTTTGCAGTTTAAGTTTGTTTCTTTTCTGAATGTAAATATTGCTTTCAGTAGAAGTAGTTTCCTGATTTAATCCGAGAAAAAGAGCCAAGTGTCCTGTGTAGGAAAGTTCCTGGTAACAGAGGAGAAAGGTGAGGTTGGTTAAGGCTTAAACCAAAGGAAGCCAGAGAGCAGAAAAAAACTAAAAAAATGCACCAAGTGTCCATGGAGATAGAGATGCTGAGGTTCGCCCTGTTCAGCCAGCAACGACTGTCATCGCACAAAAATTCAGCGATATTCAGCGCCAAAAAAAAAAAAAAAGAATTTTTTTGTCTAAGTATGGAGCCCACGCTCGAAGCCGCTCCAAATCCAGGGGACGCCGGTCGTCACTCCCAAAAAGTAGCAACCCAGGGAGGTGCGCATCAAGGAAAAACGCTGAAAATTTCTAAGTGTGAAGGAGCGCTGCCCGTCATTGCTCATATTTTGAGTGACGCCGGGAGTTGCTCACATTTCTGAGCGACAACCGTCAGGGCCCAAGGCGCAAAGAGAAAAAAATGCTAAGTGTTGGCGCTCACCGTCAGTCCATTTCGGAGCGACTCTCGTCGTCGCTTCCCTGTTTGAGCAAACTTCGGCAGGCCCGTTTCAAAGGGGACAGAAAAATGATGAAAAAGGAGCATCAAAAGGCCTTCAAGAAGTTGAAGGTAAAGCTGGTTTGCATGCCCATTTTGGTGTTTCCATATAGGGATAAATAATTTCATGTCCATTTTGGAGCGACTCTCGTCGTCGCTTCCCTGTTTGAGCAAACTTCGGCAGGCCCGTTTCAAAGGGGACAGAAAAATGATGAAAAAGGAGCATCAAAAGGCCTTCAAGAAGTTGAAGGTAAAGCTGGTTTGCATGCCCATTTTGGTGTTTCCATATAGGGATAAATAATTTCATTTCCATGTGGATGCATCTAATTTTACAATTGGATGCAGATTGACCCAAGAGGGTAGTTTGGACTAGATCGACCCATTCAATTTTCTAGTTGGTTGCTATTGAGAGCAGAGAAAAATTACAACACAACGGAGCGAGAGTCTCTAGGGATGGTATATGTAGTCTAGAAATTCAAACATTACCTGCTTGCCAACCTTTTGCCTTCTATGTAGACCACCAAGCATTGCTATGCTTAATAAATAAAACAACTATTCATGGACGAGTTAGTAGGTGGCTCATCACATTGCATGAATTTGTGTTTTGAGTGTTGGTGAGACTAGGTAAGAAACAAATAATAGTGGATCAATTATCAAGGATTCACTCAGGAGAACCTATGGAAGGAGTGTCAGATGAATTTCTAGATGCTCATTTGTTTGTAACCAATGCACTACCGTCATGGTACAAATTAATGGGAGAGTACTTGTCGATGGGAGAGCTTCCAAGGGAGTTGACAACAACAGAGAAGAAGAGAATCATCATCAAATTAACACCATTTAGTTGATACCTGGCTTGCTATACAAGGTCGGACTTATGGAATCTTGTGGAGATGTGTAATGGACGAGGAAGTGAAAACAACATTAAAGGAAGCTCATGGGATGGTAGGAAGGTACATGGGGCCAAATGCGACAATGAGGAAGGTGCTATTGGTAGGGCTATGGTGGCCCACCCATCGCGATGCAAAGGAGTTCGTGAAGGCATGCGATATTTGCCAGAGAGCTGGGAAGTCATTCAAGAGGGACTTCATGCCATTACACCCATCATAGTTGTAGGAGTTTTTCGAACGATGGGGTCTAGGTTTTGTGGGACTATTGAAAACCAAAAAAAGAAGATGTAGATACATTGTGGTGGCAATAGAGTATTTAACGAAGCGGTTTGAGGCAAGTTTATTGCCTGACAATTTTGCAAGGAGCATTGCACGTTTCTTGTATGAGCAAGTGATCACAAGATTCGGCATACCTTTGCAATTGATGAGTGATATGGAGGGAACTTCATCAATTATATAATATAGAAGCTCACCACCGAATTCAAGATCTTGCATTCATTGTCAAGTTCATATTACCCTAGGGTGAATGGGCAAGCAGAGGCCACAAATAAGGTCTTGGTTTCTATAATGTACAAGACATGTGGTATTGAAGGTGCTAACTGGGAGGAGAGATTGCTAGCAGTTCTATGGGCATAAGGAACAACATTCAAGACAACGACAAATCATACACCATTCCAGTTGATGTATGGGTAGGAGGCTATTGTGTCGATGGAGTTGCTGGTAACAAGTCTGAGAGTGGCGATGCAAAACCATATGGGTGACTAGGAGAGATTAGAGGAGAGGCTAGCGACACTGTATGGCATAGTGGGCAATGAAGATTGCCCAACATCAAAGGAAGTTTTGGCATGACAAGCACCTAAGGAAGATGAAGTTGAAGCCAAGTGACTTGGTACTGAAATTCAATGGCAAGCGAGAGATCAAGCTAGGTAAGTTGAAGACCTTATGGCTTCAACAAGTAGTAGAGATAATGGAAATTGGCACAATGAAATTGCAAAATCTGGATAGGACAGTGTGTCCCGAGACAATTCATGGCTCAAGGTTAAAGCCATATAAAGCAAAAGAGCCCAAGTAAATATGGTTAGTCTTGAACCAGTAGCAGAGGAAGAAAGCATAGGAAGGTTGATTGTAGCACCAAATCAGCCTCTAAAACTCTTTTAAGGTGTCTTGGTCCACAAAGAGGGAGAATCAAGTAGGACCAAGGAAAAATATGGTGCAAAGAAGATAGACAATGACTCAGACCTAGTTTGGCTGTTTGGAGAAGCGATGAACCCTTAATTGAACATGAGGAATTGGAAACCCTCCCTACCAAACGAAGAAGACTATGGGTACATGTGATATTTCTGGATATAGAAGAAGCAAATAGGCTGAGACCACTGGAATAAGGTATGTCGAGAATGGTGGTTGTGGATGATAGGCAAGAAGAGCCACCAGACCATGAACCTCGAAGTGATGGAAGTGAGTTTGAAGGAATGAGTTTGCTGGAAAGAATTGGATTTGCACAACATAGAATGCATGGGGAAACACAACAGTTGCAGGAGCAATATGAGCAATTGCAAAGAAGAAACGAAGAGTTAAGGGAACAAGTTGACCAAGAAATCGTAAGGCTACGAGATGATGTTCGAGCGAGACGACTAGCAGCAAATGAAGTGCTATGGAGAGACATTCGAAATACCTTCATTAACAAAAGAAGTTAGGAACTAGAGAACAAACTCCAGTAGTTTGCCCTTAATGAGTTCTGATAACAGTGAAGACTCGAGCAATGATAGCTCAAGTCAAGAACTCAAAAGAAGAGTAAGAAGGGAGACACGAAGAGCATAGCAAGTTTCCCAAGTTGCAGACAGTAGTAATGAAAGACAACAAACTACCTCAGAAGAAGTAAGGCGGACAATAAGAAGGATGGGAGATTTATCATCAAACTTGAATGATTCCTTGGGAAGTTGAAGTGGTTTGCAAGGACTACTAGAGAACCCAAGGCATGGGTACAAAATAGGCAATTTAGGCAGTCTGAGAGTACCGTTAGGTTCCTTGGGCCATCTAAGTTTACCCGGACAAGGGGGGAGGTTGGCTGGCCTCTTTCCCAATAGTTTAAGGGGAAGGTTTTTTCCTCCAAATGCAGCTAGGTCACATAGTCAGTGGGTTGGCCCGTCAAGACCAACCTCTGATCACATAAGAAACAACCAAGTTCCAACGACACTTTTTTTTTGAATTGCCAATGACACACTGCACTACCAGATAGAGAAAGCATGAATAGATCGCTTATCATAGGCAACGGCTTATTCAAATGAAAAAGGGCAAGATGAAGAAGAGAAAGCGAGAGGTGATCAACCTCACAAAAGAGCACTTGTTGCAGGACAAGGACACATCGGCAATAGAGACAGCAATAAATTTGCATGCACCATATGACGAAGACCCTCCCCATGAGGATAATGAGGAGGAATATATTTATTGAATTGATTCAAGATTGATCCTTGTGAATAGTTGTGTCCCTATTCACAAGGGGATGTTTAGTGTGGTCGTAATTCCCATTGAAATTGTGTTTGATGTATTAAGTGGAGGCTCATGCCACACTTATCTATGATTGGTTGTGTGTGTCCCCAATTGTTTGATGTAATAAGTGAAGGCCCAAGCCACACTCAAGATGAATGGTTGAGTTTGTCCCCATTCACAAGATGATGTAAAATCAGTAATTCCCAACCCAGTTGTTTGTTTGTGATTGGTTGTGTGTCCCTAGTCACAATTATTGTGAACAATAGTGTCAAGTGTGTGTCCCTAGTCACAATTATTGTGAACAATAGTGTGTGTCCCTATTTACAACTTTGATGTTGGATAGAGTGTGTGTCCCTATCCAATTGTGTTGTATGACCTTGGATAGCTAAGTTTGTCCCTATCCTTGGTTAAGTGTCTAGTGAGGCCATTCCCACTATTGCTTGTCATGAATAGTTGTGTGTCCCTATTCGTACTCTAAGTGTATTTGATGAACTATTGAGTATGTCCTAGTTCATCATATGGTTATTTGTATTGTTGTGAGTATCCCTACCCATGTTTGGATCATGATGTAATAAGGGGGGAATGTTAGGATTTATTACATCATAGATGTGATAAATCATATTGAAAATATAGTGATTAGAAAGACTCATGTAGGAGTCATGTGAGAGTTGTTAGTTGTTATTTCCACCAATTATGGAATGTTAGGAGGTGAAGTCAATATCCAGATCTCCAATGTTCTTTAGCAAAGGAAACGAACAGTTTTTTGGAGTCTTCCTTTGGGAGAGGAAATGAACAGTTTTTTGGAGTCTTCCTTTGGAAGAAGAAACGAACAATTTTTGGAGTCTCCCTTTGGGAGAGGAAATGAACAGTTTGTTTTTTCTATAAAAGGGGAATGACTCCTTGCATGTAAAAGATTGATTAAATGTAAAAGTTTGCCGAAATCAATAAAAGATCAAGCTGCCATTGCCTCGTGGTTTTTCCTGCACATTGTAGGTTTTCCACGTAAAATCTGTGTTACTATTTTTTCTACGTATTGTGTTTTTGTTTGCTCATAATTTTGATATTTTCTAAAATCTGGTATCAGCGCCTAGGGTTTTGTGCGAGTAGAAGCTGCAACAATGACTGGAAGTGAAACCAAGTTTGAAATTGAAAATTTTGATGGCAAAAACTTTGCCCTATCAAAGATGAAGGTGGAGGATTTGTTGGTTCAAAATGACCAAGCCCTAGCCTTGAAAGGGGTCGCAAGTAAACCAAGCAACAAGAAAGATGAGGAGTGGGCAACGCTGGACAGGAAGGCGGTTTCTACAATCTATCTATGCCTAGCAAACTTCGTCTTGTTCAATGTTGTTGAAGAAAAGACCGCGGAATTTCTTTGGAAGAAGCTTAAAAACTTGTATGAGACGAAATCTGCAACAAATAAGGTTTTTCTGAAAAAACAACTTTATAGCCTAAGGATGAAGGAGGGTTCATTTGTGGCAGATCACTTGAATGAGTTTAATACCCTTATCAGTAAACTGGTTTCAGTTAATGTGAAGATGGAGGATGAGGATAGAGCTATCACCCTACTTTGTTCCCTCTCGAAGACTTGGGATCATTTGGTGATGACCATCAACAATTCATCATCAAGAACTCTAAAATTTGATGATGTGGTAGCCGCTTTGTTGGCAGAAGAGTTAAACGTCTCTAGAACCCTCAACCAATGAATCCCTAGTTGTGAGAGGTTGATCTTTCGAGAGGAGTCAACAAGGTAGACCACAGTCCAGACCTAAGTCTAAAGGATACAAGCTGAAAGGGAAGTGTTGGAATTGTGGGAAGCCAGGGCACTCAAAGGACTGTTGGAAGCTAAAAAAGGAAAGAAATGGTGAAAAACAATTTCAGCCATCAGTTGAGGCCAATACAGTAAGTTCTGGAGAGACGGCAACATGTGAGGCTTTTTTTGTATCAACAACAACAGATTTGTTTTATATACCTGGGTTTTGGACTCGGGTGCATCTTTCCACATGTCTCCTCATAGAGACTGGTTTGACAAATATCAACCATATAGTGGTGGTATGGTCTAATTGGGTGATGATCACCCTTTAGAAATTGTGGGAAGAGGGGACATAAGGATCAGGCTGGACGATGGTAGAGAAACGATGTTATGTGATGTACGACATGTGCCAGATTTGTGGAAGAAGTTGCACTCAATCAAGATGATGGATAAGCTAGGATATTCTATCACTTTCGGTAACAACTATTGCAAAATTACCAGAGGAGCCCTTTTAGTAGCAAAAGGAGAATCTTATGGAACCCTATATTGTTTATGCCATGATACGGTGACAAACCATGCAGCAACAACAACTTCAAGTCAAGATGTAGTAATGTTATGGCATCAACGCCTAGGACATATGAGTGAAAAAGGTCTGAAAATTCTGCATGACTGAGGTATGCTTTCTGGGATTAAGTCTTGTAATTTAGACATGTGTGAGCACTGTATTTTTGGCAAACAAAAGAGGGTTCGGTTTACTGCAAGCCCTGGTAAGAGTTCTGAGTTTTTGCAACTCATACATTCTGATATATTTGGACCAGTCCCCACTCAGTCCTTAAATGGTGCTATCTATTTTCTGACATTTATAGATGATTATTCTAGAAGAGTGTGGGTTTATTTTCTGAAGAAGTCGGAAGCTTTGCAAAAATTTAAAGAGTTCAAAGCTTGAGTAGAGAAAAGTTTGGGCAAGCCTGTTTTATGTCTTAGGTCAGATAATGGGGATGAATATTGCTCCAAGGAATTTGATAAATTTTGTATGCAGGAAGGAATCAAGAACCAGAAGACTGTACCATATACTCCACAACAAAA
The DNA here is from genome assembly GCA_028583015.1 of Wollemia nobilis. Taxonomy (NCBI): domain Eukaryota; kingdom Viridiplantae; phylum Streptophyta; class Pinopsida; order Araucariales; family Araucariaceae; genus Wollemia; species Wollemia nobilis. The sequence goes on from JAQPPZ010003072.1 coordinate 1,805,487, forward strand.
TGGTGTGGCTGAGTGGATGAATTGCACAATCATGGAACGTGCAAGAAGCATGCTCAGTGCATCCATGTTGGATAAAAGGTTTTGGGTAGAGGCTGTTAATACAACTGTTTACCTCATTAACAGGTCACCTACAACTGCGTTGGATGGACAAATTCCAGAGGAGGTTTGGTGTGGTAAGCCATTTGATTGCTCTCATTTGCGTACCTTTGGTTGTGATGCATTTGCCCATGTGCCTAAAGAAAAAAGGTCCAAACTTGACCCAAATTTAAGCAAATGTGTTTTTCTTGGCTTTGGAGATGCAGTAAAGGGGTATAGACTGTGGGATCCTACTGCCCACAAGGTAATTATTAGCCGAGATGTTATTTTTGATGAAAAATCCATGCAAAGGAAGGAGGTACAACAAACAACTAATGTTGTACCAGTTGAAGTAGATATGAACGAAGAGGAAAATGAAAATCTGTTGCGGCTGAAATTTTTGACCAACATGCAGAACAACAAGTAGAACAACAAGTAGAGCAGCCACAACAGTCACAAGACCAAGAGCCACAACCAAAAAATCATTGGGTTAGAAGATCTACATGCCCACAAAAGTGTCCGGAAAGGTATTCTTCTATTTTCAGTCCTCTTTTTCTTTTTTAACTGATGATGGTGAGCCTAGTTCATTTCAGGAAGCTAGAGAATCTGAGAATGCAGAAAAATGGAGGAAAGCCATGGACAAGGAAATGGAAGCACTTTGCAAGAATAAAACATGGGAACTTGTGGATCTCCCACCTGGAAGAAAGGCTATTGGAAACAAGTGGGTGTAAGTAAAGAAGAACAATGATGGGTTGTAGGAACACTATAAAGCTCGCTTGGTGGCAAAAGGTTATGTACAAAAGTCAGGTATAGACTTTAATGAAATTTTCTCTTCAGTTGCGAAGATGACTACTGTTAGAGTTTTACTTGCACTTGTAGCAGCACAAGATTTAGAACTGGAGCAGCTTGATGTGAAAACTGCTTTCTTGCATGGTGATCTCGAGGAGGAGATTTATATGGATCAGCCTGAGGGCTATGAAGAAAGAGGCAAAGAGCATTTGGTTTGCAGACTGAAGAAATATCTGTATGGGTTGAAACAGGCGCCAAGGATGTGGTACAGAAAATTTGACACCTTCATGAAGAGCCAAGGTTTCAGCAGGAGTGAAGCTGACCATTGTGCATACTATAAGAGGTTTGATGATGGCAGTTTTATTATTTTGCTGTTGTATGTTGATGATATGCTAGTTGCAGGCCTTAGCATGAATAAAATCATTGATCTTAAGGCTCAGTTGGCTAGGACATTTGAAATGAAGTATTTAGGAGCAGACCAAATTTTAGGGATGAAGATACACAGGGATAGAACAAGGAGGAAGATCTGGTTACGTCAGAAGTCATATATAGAAAATATTTTGTAGCACTTCAATATGCAAAATGCAAAACTAGTTAGTACCCCACTTCTTTCACACTTAAAATTGTCTTTCGAACAATGTCCTAAAACAGAAGAAAAGAAGACAAGCATGTCTTGTGTATCGTATTCATCAGCAGTAGGAAGCCTCATGTATGCCATGGTAAGCACCAGACCGGATATTGCCCAAACAGTGCGAGTTGTCAGCCGGTACATGGCAAATCCTGGTAAGGAGCATTGAAATGCAGTGAAGTGGATATTTAGATATTTAAGTGCCGCTAGTATTTACTACAAATCGGCAAATTTGCAAGTTAAAGGTTTCGTGGATTCAGATTATGGTGGAGATAGAGATGGGAGAAAGTCCATTATAGGATATACTTTCACTCTTGTTGGTGGAGCTGTGAGTTGGACTTCTAAGTTGCAGTCTGTGGTGGCTTTATCAACCACTGAAGTAGAATACATTGCAGCAACTGAAGCCAACAAAGAGGCAATTTGGCTAGAACGACTATTGGGTGACTTTAATATAATGCAGGAGAAAATCACACTGCATTGTGATATCCAAAGTGCTATTCAGTTAGTGAAGAACCCAACATTTCATGATCGCACAAAACACATTGATGTTAAGTACCATTTTATAAGAAATATGGTGGAAGAAGGTAAAATTTTGTTGCAAAAAATTGGAACTAAAGTGAATCCTGCAGATATGTTTACTAAACCGGTCAAAATAGAGAAGTTTGAGTGGTGCAAAACTTCTTTGGGATTGCTGAAAATGTGATAAGGGCAGCATTGGGCAATTGGCACTTGGATGGAAAACATAGGCACAAATTTCTTGTATATCGACTTAAAGTGGGAGAATGTTAGGAGGTGAAGTCAATATCCAGATCTCCAATGTTCTTCAGCAGAGGAAACGAACAGTTTTTTGGAGTCTTCCTTTGGAAGAGGAAACGAACAGTTTTTTGGAGTCTTCCTTTGGAAGAGGAAACAAACAGTTTTTGGAGTCTTCCTTCGGGAGAGGAAATGAACAGTTTTTATCAATAAAAGATCAAGCTGCTATTGCCTCATGGTTTTTCTTGCACATTGCAGGTTTTCCACGTAAAATCTGTGTTACTGTTTTTTCTGCGTTATTGTGTTTTCTGCTTGCACATAATTTTGATATTTTCTAACATGAAAATCACATTGTTATTGTCAATGTTCTATATTGGGCAACGTAATTTGTATTTAAACAAGCTCTTAATCAATGAATTTTATCCAAGCATTTTTCTATCAAGAAGTACCCTTAAATATTACATACTTATATTTAATCACACAATATATGAAAACATAGCACTCTAGACAACTGTATAGCTACACAATAATAATATGAAACATAATCATGCGACACATAAGACATTGATGTGGCTTAGGACAATGCTGCAGACCAGCGGACCAACTTGTCTAACTACATTCCATGAAGTGAAGGTACAAATTAAACATTTGGCAAGGTGACATGTAGGAACCAAATGGCATCCACATCAGCAAGTGACTTGGCAGTATGGGCTGTATGAGTTTGCTAGTGGGCTGAGGAACTTTCCAGCAATTGTTTCAAGTTCAAGGAGAAATGAGTCTGTCTGTGGTCATCTGGTTGGTTGTCCTAGTGTACCCCAGTTATACCAAATCTCCAAAATTGGGGTGCTGAGTTTATCACGAGTTGCCGATAAATTGGGTTGCTGAGTTTATCACGAGTTGCCAGTTTTCCAACTATGCTACCCATATTACATCATGACTGCATTGCCACGATATTTCAACAAATCATATATTGGTGTTACAACAATATTTTGGCAAGTACACATATATCGCTCAACAAGATTTAGACCTTGGTCTCCGCCTTGAAAGTCATTGGTATTGAACTAGTTGATCTCTTGCCATTTGATAAAATGATAAGGTTAACTCAAGAGACTAGAACCTTGATTGAGGGAGTGAAACTCCTCAATTATCATCACTAGCTCCAAATCTCTTGGGCCAAGTAAACGAAATTAACACAATACTAAAACTTTTTTTTCCCATATAAAACCAATGAGCCCCATTTTTCATGGGTTCTTATAGAAAGTTTAAGCATATTTCTATAGATTTTGGATGTTATGTAAACATTTACAAGGCCCTAGAAAACTCCATGAGCAGAACTATGGTTGTTTGTGCTCTAATTGCCAAGAATTAGCTTCTACGTAATTTTAGACACCACAATTCTAATAGAAAGTATAGCCTTTCCTTGTTTTTATGGAGTTTTAATGCCCCATGAAGTATCTTGTCCCATAAATTCAATGCCTACTATGTTTATATTATTATTATTTTAATTGGTTATATGCGATTGAAACAGGCCCCACTTTATGGGACCATGATATTTTGGCAACTATGCATATATAGTTCAACAAGATTTAAACCAATGTCTATACCATGAAATTCCACGGTGTTAACCACTTGAGATCATGCCATTTGATAAATGTTTAAGGTTCACCCATGGGATTAGAACCTTGGCTTATGGTGTGAAACTCTTCTCTCCCTACCACTTGTCCCAAGTCGATTGGGCAAAAATTAAGGTTCACCCATGGGATTGGAACCTTGGTTTATGGTGTGAAACTCCTTGCTCTCCACAACTTGTCCCCAACCACTTGGCTTAATGTTAAGGTTCAACAATGGGATTGGAACCTTGGCATATGGTGTGAAACTCTTCACTCATCAAATGTCCAAAACCCATTGGACAAATATTAAGGTTCACCCATGGGATTGGAACCTTAGCTTACAATGTGAAACTCCTTGCCCCCTCCGCTTGCCCCAAACCCAATATAAGCATGCTAAGGTTTACCCATGGAATTAGAACCTTGGTCTATAGTGTGAAACATCTCACTCTTCACTGCTTATGTTTGATTTATTATTATCATCATCATTATAAACAGTTTCCGATTCATTGGAAGTATTTACTTGTCATTTGAGCATAGTTCAACGTTCTACGATATAGAGCAAAGTTTTCATAAATTTCAGTCATTGGCACAAAAATCAGATTGCAAAATCACTAAAAGATCTGTGTAATGGATTTATATCCTCCGAAATTTGTGCAATTATAGGTCAACCATCTATATTATCTACTAAATGGCATGCTTTACTCAAGCATTTAGCATAAATGCCATGCGTTTGGGCTAAGGAGTCATTCACCATGTGCTTGTCCGTCTGCATCGGTCTAGGATAGATGCTTTTGAAAATGCCTCAAATTTCATGTGCATTGAGTACCATGATCTTTGTGCAAATGCCTCTTTTTTTCTTATTTATTTAGGAAATCATTATCAATCAAGTCATGATCTAGCGAGATGTTTTCCTCTTTGAATTTTGTCTCACAAGAGAGAATACAGTAACTATTCTGTCACATGGCTTGGCTTCAAAATCTTGAACCACTTGACATCCACAATCTTCATCCAAATGTCTCACATTGCCACATTTGTCATGAATATAGGTTGACAACATGGAATGATCCACTCAAGTGTGAGAACCACATCAAATCTGAACCATCTCCATGATGCAAATATTTTCAATTGTTAATTATGGTCATGGGGTGACCTTCTTATGCTACATATTGGTGATCACATGTGTGAAATGTGCCAAATTAGGGAAAAACCCTAACTATTCAATTTATTTCAAATCATCCCAAAATGAATTTTCAAACCCTTGTTGTAGATATGGTAATATTCCTTACTAAAATTCTGAACCATGCAAATAAAAATCAGATCTGTAAATAACCCAGAAAAATACACCATAAAACCCTAAGATTGTCACAAACACACCACAATATTTTATATTATCTTTTATGGAACCACAATTACATAGATCACACCGAAACATTAATATAAACCCTGGATGCTGAATAAAACAACACAATCACTGCAAAATCATAATCTGAAAATCCCAATCTGAAGAAGCTCCCTTAATTCTTCCAAACAACTCACAAATGCCCTTCTAGGCTGGATAAATCCTGAATGCTCCTTAATATGATCTTTAATGCCCAAATGTAAACCCTAGGTAGGTTTACCCTCACAAAACACAAGGGTTTTCGTCCTTGGCCTTGCAAACCAAGAGGGTTTTCGTCCTCAAGGTTGGCTCTTGCAGGTTTTCGTCCACAAGAGTTGTTCTCTCGTAGGGTTTCGTCCACCAGAGAAAATGGTATCAGCTTTTCAGCCAATTACACAAAGTAGAAGAAATAAAATGACCCAAGATGATGCAAATGAGCCCCCTTGTCCTCTTTATATAGACATGTTATATTTCTTCGTTGGGGTGGCACTTTATTGAATCACTTATAAAATAACCTTATAACTCCTTAAAATAAAATATCATGTCCCTAATACACATTGGCCCCATTTTCTCTTTTTTTATTTATTTAATTACTAAATTCCACTAAAAATACCTTCAAAATAACAAAACACTCCAAAGCTTCACACCACAACTATGTACAATAAGAATATGAACAATGGGGCCATTACAATGTGCCATTCGGTAGGCTCACATCAGAAAGCCCGTAGCTTCTAATTCCATTGAAGACATTACATTCCTCTTGCTTGGGCCACTTCCTTTTGCTTTAGTTTTGAACTTCATTCTTACTCTAAGCATCATCTAAGACATGAAGATGCTGCTTAAACTTGTTTTGATTCCATCTTGCATCACCTTCATGTAGAGTGCTTTGCATCCAGGTCATGCCCATGAATCATGTAGTTCTTGTTGGTTACGGATCTGCCACTAGGAAAGGGTTTGGTCTATCTGTGCGCCCTAGACCCGCCCAACAGATTGAAAGGCCGGAAGGAAGAGATGCCTTCTGTGCCAATCTCCGAAGAAGGCCAGCTTCTATTCTATCCTAACTGGGGTTTTTAGATAAGGGAACTTGAAAGAGATTTGAAAATTGCAGAAAGAGATGTAAATGACATTGCGGTAACAGTGGGGGAAGAACAAGCAACACAATTACTAACTAATATTGAAACCAACAACAATCAAAACAAAGCATGTAACAGAAACTAACACTGTGATTCTTCCCTATGTATCCTTCAGTAAGAATTCCAGATTCACTTAATGTCCAATGCTCTAATCCAGAATGCAGAATTACAACAATCAGAAAAATAAATGAATATTTAGCAGAAATACTTGCAAAAGGCAGCATAAAAGAAAGAGATAAGAGTTAGAGCCAAAGATCCTTTGTATTGATGCAAGTGTCTGATTACAGTAGCTCTCTAGCAATAATTTCCCCCCCCCCATTACATTGAAAATGAACCCCCTTTTAATAGCAGAGTTTTCCCCCCAATTTACATTGATGCTCGGAACCCCAAAATTGCCAAAACAGCTGAGATTTGACCTATGTCGGTCGTCAAACTACCTGAAGTGGGGTTTACCCATGCTTGGGGCAGCTCCGAACTGTTCTGGTAGTTGAGAGGGCATGTCCCATTAATGCAGCAGGTACAACTTACCCCTTGGGATGTCTAGAGGACCTGCCATGGCGTCTTGGGCTGAAACCTGAGTTGACATGCCATCAATGCGCTTCTAAACGCCCACCTACTCTGCCCTCTGAGTTTGCTTTAAACTCTGCGGGGACTCGCTCGATCCTATGCTGAAGCTGAGAATCGCAGTCACCAATGAGTGACGTTGAGGATCGCTCAGCGCGCGAACTTGAGGAAGCTCAATTTGAACGGTCCTGGGGGGCCTTTGTGTTTTGGGAAATCAATAGCCGGGGTAATCCGTATTGGTAGGGCGACTACGGGAATCGCTCCATGGAGGAGCGAACCATAGAGTCGCACCAGGATGGGGCGATCCCGGGAGTCGCTCCTGGGTGGAGCGAACCTGAGAGTCGCACCATGCCTTAGACAAATTTATGTTATGGAACCTGCTACTGATCACTAGGGGGTGAGGCGATGCCGAGAGTCACTAAAATGATGGGGCGACGACGGGTGTCGCCGAGCTGCTGCGGCAAAGTCGGGAGTCGCTCTAAAATGGAGCGATCTCGAGCCTCTCTGCCTTAGAATTTTTTCATTGTCCCTTTGCTGCTGTTCGCCAAAAACGATGCGACGTCGGGGTTCGCCGAGCAGACGGAGCGATTCCGGGGTTTGCTTGCTGGGGGAGCGATCTTTGGGAGTGCAATGCCTTAGCCATTTTTTGAAGTTCCCGAGTTTGCTGGCTTTCGCTAAGAACCGGGGCAAGTTTGGAAGTCGCAGGAAGGCTGTTGCGATGTCGGGAATCGCTCCGAAATGGAGTGATCCTAGGCTTCCTTGCCTTAGAAAGTTTTAGCGCCTCACGCTGCTGCTAGTGATCGTTGGAGGGACAGGGCGAGGATGAGAATCGCCAGAAAAGAAGAGCGATTCCGGGAATCACTCGAAAGGGGAGCGACCCGGAAGTGCTCTTGTCTTAGACAAATTTTACAAGCTTTTCCCTGAAATTCGCCGGAGTTCGCCGTGCTTTTCTTGAAGTTGAGCTTCTAAGTGCGACCCTGAGGACTGCTTGGGTTGGTTGCTCGGAAAGGAGGAGAGGATTTGGACATAAAAAATGTAGCAATTCTTCGATTTTTCAAAATTTTACACCTTAGTAGAAATGTGGCAACATTCCGGGCGGCTCGCGGGGTATCGAGCTCGCCTCGATGCAAGGACCCATGCCTTCATCCTTTGGGCTCGGAGTTACCCCCGACCTCTTCTTCTTCTTGCTGCTCTGCTTCTCGTTCTACTTCACTGCTGCCATCAGCGGATTCCTCCTTTGTTTCCTCTCCTTCCTCCATCTCCCCTTCAGACTGCTCCTGGCCTTCTCCAGCTTCTTCTTGTTCTGGGTTGGTATCTGTGGAAGCAAGGCGGTCGCGAATACGTTCATAAGTGGCCTGAACCTGAGTCCAGGCTTCCTCCTAGAAGGGTTCGAGATTGCGGAGATCTTTATCAGGGGCCTTAAGGTCTCTATTTGGAGCATATCAGTTTGGTCAACCCTCTGGCTCTAATCCGCCAGGCAGGCGCTAATCTGGCAGAACCTGGATATCAGCTGTGTCACCTGCGCCTCCAGAATAGGGTCTGCCCAATCATCAATCTCTGAGGTATCCTCCTTGAAGGAGTCCCATGTCAGCTTCAATTCTTCTCTGGGCAAGCAATTTCCATTATCGTCCGTGAAAATGGGGAATCCAAGCAGTGTGAGGGTCTGAAAATGTGCCAGGCAGATGCTCCTCTCCTTTTCAAGTGTATCCAACAATCTCCTATCACTTTTGACTTTTTCCAACTTCTCAAAGAAAATATGTAGGGTTGTTCTTGCTATGGCCCAGTCACGGGCAATTTGAGTCATTGGTGGGACCTCGAGGTCTTTGCGCTCGCAGGCCTCAACTTCAATGGCTAGGCTGAGCCAACGCCCTGCTTGGCGTTCGGCTTCCTCTACCACAGGCCTACCCTGGGCAGACACCTCCTTGGCCTCACAAACAAACATAAGGACAGACAGGGACCTCGATGTTCTGGTTCGAAAATTCTTCAGTAAACCTGCTTGAACCTCCTTGACTCGGTCCTTGGAGAAAACTTCAACCTATGCTGCCCTCTCTTCTAGCTGCGGCTGTGCTTCTTGGACCTGGGCCTCTAGCTGGCTTAGCTTGGCTTCCACCTCTTCGTTCTCCTTGCGATGACGCTCTGCAGCTTCCTTATGCTCAATTATTTCTTTTTCCAGAGCTACCACTCGCTCTTTCAGATGATCAAATTCACTCTTGGAGTTGTCCAGCTAGGCCCGCATCTTTGCTACGGTTTATTGCAGCTTCAAATTCTCATTCTCTACTGCATAGTAGCGTTCCTTCAGTTGCTCATGATGCACATAAACTGTGCTTGCCTTGAGCTAGATGTCCCCCACCTGATCCTCTACATCGACGGTTCTTAGATCCTTGGCCACCCGACGGTAGGTGTAGTCTTCAGGCGTCATATCTTTTAGAGGCTTCTAAACCTTAGGAATTCTTTTCTCCTTGTGTAGCACCATTTTCTCCAGGTCGAACCTGGCGCGTTTCTCTACTCTGGCAGATTCCTCGGCCTTTCTTTTCTCGAGGTTCGGGATCCACCTGAAGGATCTCTGCTCAGCCTGAGCCAGGTTGTCTGCGGCAGGGTGACCTTCCACCATCTCCAGTTCTTGCTCAATGAGTTCCATTCCTCCGAACATTGGTGTGATCAAAGGCAGATCCTGCTGAGGCATAGATTCTTCTGCGAATAGGTGAGGGGAAGTGGATTCTAAGAACTTAGTTACTTTTGGGGATGTCACGGTTTGGGCAGAGGCGAAAGGGTTATCAGGACTCAAGGATGGATTTTCAACTAAAGCGCCAACTGAAGATGAGGAATGGGGTGAACGTGATGGATCTGTGATAGTGGCTCCTGGCTGGGTGGGAGCAAGGGTTTCAAATGTATTGGGGTTGGATGCAAATAGGCCAAATGCCTGCTTGTCGGGACGGGTAGCGGTAGAAGGTTGGGCTTCTTCAGATTCAGGGTGAGACACTGCAAGGGGAATGGCGGATGCTGGTTTGTTGCCTAAAGGAACGACAGTGAGTGAGGGTTCGACAGTGGCAGTGGACGGTGTCGCGGACAAGGGTTCAGAAGATTGAAGCGGGAAGAGAGAGCATGTACCTGCGTGCTCAGTTTGAGCTGGCGTGTTGAATATCTGGGTCACCCACTCATCCTCCTCTGGTGGGGTATCTTCTTCTACATTAATAACTTCTTTGAGAGGGATCGTGGGAACAACCTTCTTCTGGGGTGCGACCTTATTTTGCTGTACGACCTCTCTCTTCTTTTGCTGTACAACCTCCTTTTCCTTCTTTGGTGCGACCTCCTTTTTCGGGACAGCGGCCAGAATAGATGCACTTGGGGTCGAGCTGACAGCCTTTTCTGGGGGAGCCTTGGGCGACTTTATCGTGACCTTTATTTTCTTCTTTGGAGGCGTCGAAGTCACTTGCGTTGCCTCAGTCGGCCGTTTTGATGATCTTTATTGCTTTTCAGAGGCTTGCTGTGCTTTAGGCTCGACTGCCTGACTCTTTTTCGCTCCACTGCTGGACCCCCCACTCTGCACAAGTGACTGCTTGGGTTGCTTAGGTGGGTCCTGTGCCTTTTCTAGGCCCTACGCGCCTTGAGGCACGAGGTCTCCAAACATGATAGGCCGCCACGTGGCATGGTGCTTATCGTAAAGCACGAAGACTTGATTATCGCCAGCAAGGACCTTTTCTGATGTCTCTTTCGTATGGGCCCTCATGACCCACATTTCTGCAATCTTTTCTGGCTTCCAACCCATCTTTTGCAATTTGGGCTCCATCTTTCTGTAGACCTTGGATTCAAGGCTATGGGTTGCGTTATTAGTCGGGTCGTATTCTGCTTCCACGTAATAGAAGTCATGCCATGGCGGGAAGGACTACATCTTCTCTATGTGCCATTCAAGGTCTTCTCCCGATGGATTATTGCGCTCTTCCATGATCTCCAGGAGGGGACAGGTGTGGAAGTTCTTCATCTCCGTGAACTTATTCAATATGTCCAGGGGATTGTATCTGCACCACTGGGGAAGCTCAATTAAGCCGAATCTCAAGAGCGTAGCCGCCAGATACTCATTTTGTCCGGTGAAGTAGACCTCAATCTCTCCCCATTTGAACGGGAACTCAAAAAAATGTCCCTACTTCCTGCCCTGGCCATAATTCTGATCAGTGTAATCAGTCTGCCGTGCTACCTCCAGGGCGAACAGGTACTCTGTGGTATAATATTGCAGGAGGAAGGGTTTACCAGTAAACCCAAAGATTCTGATTATGAAGCCCTGCATTAATTGGAAGGTGTCACCCATATTTCGCCGCACTACATCATCTCTCATTCGACGGGGAACGCGCGGGCAAGAGCCATGAATGAGCTCTAGGGCTGGGCCCAGGAACGCCTGATTAAATCTATAGTAGGACTCCCTCTTCAACAACGCCTGAGTCCATTGGTATACTGGCAGCCGCGTGCCCTTTTCATCGGTGCGCTGGACGGGGATTGACTTCAATTTGCTATGCATATGGAAGAGGAAAAGCCAGGCCAGGAATGAACACTGCCTAAAGGACTGGGACTTTCCCTCTATTAGGTCCTGCAGTCGCGAATGTATACTGCGCGCTATCCAGTCCGCCCAGTTAAAGAACACCGGCTTTGTGTTTGGCCCCATGGCACTGGGGGCGTAGAATTCCCCGTGTAAAATACACTTTGCAAGGGCGACCTGGTAGGGGAAAACTACAGCATCTGTGGCAATGCCCAACACCCATGCTAGCATCATGTACATGCTTGTGCTCCTGAAATGCCTTAGGGACATAGGCAGTTTCGACCACTGGTTGGGCGGTCTCGGATCCTGCATTTGGGATTCCATAAAGCGCCGCATCTTTGGGTTGTCTAGATACCTGTCGGCCTGTTCATCGAGATTGATGTACCTGATGGTGTAATCTTTGTCCGACAGCTGATTAGGAGCGAAGGCCATCTGGACAGTGTTAGAAAAAAATGAGAACAAGATGCCTCCCCCTTTGTCCCGGACTTGCCTGGTTTTCTGGTTGTAGTACTGCGCAATTGCTGCCACCAGCTCCGGACAATTGTGCATGGGCGGGCATAGGAACAAGTATAGGTGAGAGTAATAGGCTGCAACACTGGGACTTTCGGAGGAAACTTTCTCTCGCTGGTCGTTGATAGTGTGTTGCAGCTGTTGTATGTCTTGAGAGAAGGTGCCATCTCTGTACTTAGCCCAATCGTCTACCGGCGGGGAAATGACTATTTTTGCTGGCGCTGTCTTTGGTTTTGGCGTCTGTTCTTTTGACTTTCCTTTCTTTGCCTTCTTCTTTCCGCTTTCTAGGGTGCCCGAAGCTCCTTCCTTGGGTGCCTTACCCTTCTCCTCGGCGCTCTTCTTGCCCATGGCGAATTGCGATGGAATTCAGGTGAGCTACTGTTTGCAGATGAATTTCTTTGTATTTGGCTTCTAGTGCAGCTCAGAGTGAGTTCTTATTCGATTGACAGAGCGAACTGGGCGGTTGCGGTTTTTATGGGAGCGGGTATAAATTTTGCCATTAATATTGGGTACTTGGGGTTAATGCCAGGAGCAAGGAGTTGGTGGGCGTAGCCGTTGTCCCTTGGTGGCCGTGCGCAGGATCTTCTTTGGAGGCGCAATATTTCTCGATTCCCGATCCCAAGGCTTCGTTATTTTTCCTTAATGATCTGTTTAGAAATGCGTGTCGGATGTGATCATTTATAATGTGCGCTTTGGAATTATACCCTACCGCTGTCCTTTTTTCCACGCATTTCGAGGTTCATTACGGTTGGCTATTGCGTGGGCCCGAAGTTCGCTCGAAACCTTGAACGAACCTCGGATTCTCTCGAAAAATGAGCAAACCTCGGTGCCTGCTTCATGGGAAGACTTAGAAAAATTTTAACATTTTTGCTCTGAAGTTGCCCAACTTCCCAAGCGACGACGGTCCTCGCTGCAAATCGTGAGCGATCCATGTCCTCGAACGAGATTCGAGCGAACCTCGGCAGTTGGCCCGGACTTAGAAATTTTTTAAATACTTTCTCTTATCCCTGGTGCTGGGAATCGCCCAAAACCCACGGCGATTAAGGTCCTCGCTTGAGATCTGAGCGATCTTTGGTCTGCTCCAAACTCGGCCCGATTTTAATATTACTTGGAGTTCGCTCGAAATTTGTGCGATCCCCGTCTTCGCCGGAAATTACAGGCGATTCCTGGAATCGCTCGTAGGTGGAGCGACCCTTGGCGCTATTTTTAGACTTAGCGAATTTTGGGTTCTTTTGGGCCTGGCTGTGGTTCGCTCGCCAGTTGGATGACTCCGGGTTTCGCTCAATACTTTGGGCGATTCCCGGAGTCGCTTGAAATTTGAGTGAACCTCGGAAGGAGGGGGAGTTAGAAAACTTTTCGCCATTCTTCAACCCTGACCGCCCTGCTTCGCCTTGATCCTTGCTCGCCTTGAAACCTGCGCGACCCCTGGACTCGCTCAAAATTCAAGCGATCCTTGTTCTGTTTTTTAACTCGTGCTTGGACCCTTAGGTGCCTGAAACCTCCAGCCATGCGATCTTTAGTGAGGTGGGGACTTTGCATTTCGGGGCCCACTCGCAACTCCCTCAAAATTTAGGCAAAGCCCATTCTCGCTGCCCTGTTTGGGCGAACCCTGGAAAATTCTACCCCTTTTCTTCGCCAAGGGTTGAACGACCTGTAGCTCCTCTGTGTGCCTTAGCAGGATTTTGGTTCTTCTACTGTCCCTGGGGGTTTTGTGCTCGCTTCGAGCTAGGCCAGTGTCCCAGTGTCGCCCTAGATTATGAGCGACGCTCGTTCCCGCTGGAAGTTGGAGCGAATCTCAACATTTTCTTAATATTTCGTGCGAACATCATCCAGGGCTGCATTCTCGCCCTTTCCATGAGCAAACCTCACCTTTGGGAAGGAACTTCTGCAAATTTTGTTCTTCAATCGCCGATCAAGGTTTGCTTTTTGTTGGGAACCTTGGATTTGCACTTCTTGGGACCAAAATGCTCAATTTAAAGGGCCTAACACTTGCTCTTAAAGCATGAAAACATATTTACATTCAGAAAAGATAAAATAAAACTGCAGAAATAAAACTATGTACATAGGGAAATTTCCTGATGCTTTTCAATGGTGATAGGCCTTCAGGTGAAGGTCGTTGACTGGTATGGGGAGAGTATGGCCCTCCATGTCCCGCAACATAAATGAATTGAACTGATTAACCCGGGTAATCTGAAAGGGGCCTTCCCAGAAGGTGTCAAATTTGTCGTGATTCCCTGGTTTGGCCTTCCATGAATCCCATTTCAGCATTAGATCTTCGACCTGGAAGACTCAGACAGTGGTCCCTTTTCCAAACCAATTTCGGGTAGTCTCCATGTGCTTCATGAAAGCTTCATAAGCTTTCTTCCTTTCCTCTTCAAGCTGCAACAGCTGAGCTAGTCTGGCGTCGATGGGGTCCAGGTTACCTTTTTCATCATATAGCAACCACAGTGCGGGCATTTCGACATGCGTGGGCAAAACAACCTGCTTCCCGTAGACCAGCGCATATGGCGACATTTTGATAGACTTATTTACAGAGATGCGATCTGCCCACAGTGCTTGATCAAGGGACATGTGCCAGGTTCTTTTGTTCCTCGCCAGGGTTTTCTTTATGATCTTCATCAAATTTTTATTCGTTGATTCTACCAAGCCGTTTCCCTGTGGGTAATAATTAGAGGAGGCCTTGAGGTAGATTCCATATTTGCAAGTGAACTCGTTGATTTTGGCACCTATAAACCTCGGACCATTGTTTGTCACAATCGCCTCTGGGATTTCGAAGCGGGTTATTAAGCCCTCCAAGAAGGTGATGACCGTCTCCTGGTCAGCATGCTTTGTAGGCACCGCTTCGGCCCACCAGGTGAAGTAATCCGTCGCTGTCAAAATGTATTTATGCCCCGTCGAAGAATTTGGCGATATCACCCCAATAAAGTCCAAACCCCATTGCTGGAAGGGAGCTTCAAGTTGGATCGATCGGAGGGGCATTGGAGCGTTTTTATTCCGGCCGGCAAATCTCTGACATTTCTCGCATTTTCAGCAGATTGCAAAAGCATCAGCAAAAATAGTGGGCCAATAGTAGCCTGCTCTAATCATTTTTAAGGCCGTAGGCCTTCCTGAAAGGTGCCCCCCCGACATTCCGGAATGGAATTCGTTGAGGATTTTCTTCTTCTTTGTTCCCATAACACATCGCAAGAGAACATTGTCAACATTCTTGAAAAATAGCCCCTCAGGGCGCAGCACAAACTTTTGGGATTGAAGCCCGAATCTCCTCCTCTGTGAGGCATTAAGACGGTCTGGACATATCCCAATGGTAAAATACCGAATTATCTCATCAATCCAGTCGCCGTCCTCCACCGATTGATTGGCGAAGTTGCCTTCTAGTACTGGGTACTCCCATTGATGGGCAGCTACTTCCGCGGCAACACTCCTTGCTAACTCTTGACACAGTGCTCGACCTCGAATTAATTTTGTGGCTCGAATCTCGATGTCAAACTCCTGTATCTTGGCGATCCAGCCAGCTCTCTTGTTGCCAAGTTCTCCCTAGATAATGAAACTCCTGACATCTAGGTGGACAACAAATACTATCGTCCTGTTCTGGGAGACAGTGCCTAAACTTCTTTAAGGACCTCATGACTGCGTGCACCTGGTGCTCGATGAAGTTGTATCTTTCCTTGTGCGGCTGGATCACCTGGCTCAAGAAGGCTATTGGCCGCTCTTTGCCGTCATCTCCCTTCCGTGTTAGGACTGCTGCATAGCTTTCAGGTTCCCCGACTGCGTAAAGTATGAAGTCTTTAGAGTAGTCTGGGTTAACCAGCACAGGCGCTTGGGCGATCCTAGCGTTGATCTCTTCGAATGCCTTCTTCCTCTCTTCAGTCCAGACAAACTCGGCGTTCTTTTTCAGAAGTTCGGCCATTGGCTTGATGACTTGGGCGAAGTCAGGGACAAACTTCCTTACGAAGTTGATCTGATCGAAGAAGGGCTGCAACCCCTTCTTGTTTACTGGGAGTGGAAGTTTAAGGAGAGCCTCTGCTCTGTCAGGATCAACGACGAGCCCTTTTTCTGAGATAACATGGTCTAGCAGCTTCCCTTCTTTCACCGCGAAGACAAATTTCTTCGGGTTAATGGATATGCCGAACTCCCGACATCTTTCAAACACTTGCTGCAGGTGCGAGGCATGTTCTTCTCTCCTATGTGAAAACACAGTCATGTCATCCAAACAGATGATGATGATTTTGTTCAACAACTCGCCGAATGCTAGATCCATGGCTCTTTGAAAGGTGGCCCCCGTATTGGATAGGCCGAAGGGCATGCACTGATAGGCAAACGTCCCCCATTTGGTGGTGAACGTTGTTTTATGCTGATCTTCGTCCCTCACCCAAATCTGATTGTATCCAGAGAAGCCGTTTAGGAGAGAGAATCCTTGTGCCCCTACCACCACATGGAGGATCTGATCAATTTGCGGGAGCGGATAATGGTCCTTCAGCGAGGCCTGATTCAGATTACGGAAATCGACGCAAAAATGAATATCTCCGTTCTTTTTGACAGGGACCAGATTTGCAACCCAAGAAGAATGCTTAATGGGGTAAATGATTTTTGCCTCTAGCATCTTCAAGAGTTCGGTTCTCATCAAAACCTCTATCTTTGGGTTGACTGGCCTCTGTTTCTGTCTGCAAGGTCTGAGCCCTTATTCCAGCTCTATGGTATGTTGTATGATTTCTTTGTTGTACCCCTTTAGGTATTTATAACACCAGGCCTCATATTTTGCCGCGTTGTTGGTGCAAATCCAGGCCAGCCTGTAGCAATAATCCTTCTATTCTCTAGAAGGCGAAACCAAAAGAACCCTTGCCCCAACGCCATTCTTGCATTGGGCGCCGTCAAAGTACAGTTTCCGTAGCTCGTTTGGGGCAGGGTCTTTGTTTTCTTTCACTGTCTCCTTTGGCTTTTCGGGCTGGGTGATGGAATAGCAACCTATTTCTGATTCAATCATGGCGTTGAAATCAGTCAAGGAGAACTCATCCTCCCCTCGCAGCTCCTCTATGGCTTCCTCCGCTAGGTCCACCTCTTCCAATTCTTTTGTCATCAAGTGAACTGATTCATCCTGCTGCCTTTCTTTGGGCACTTTTTCAACGAGGAAGGTGGAGGGTTTTTCATTATAGGTCTTCACTTTCCTTCCCTTGAAGGGGAGCTCCATATGTGAATAGTCAAGAGAAAGGTAACCGCCCAGCTTAGCAATAAACTCCCTTGAGAGGCACATGCCAAAGTACGATTCTAGGTCAACGACCACAACTTCCTGTATTACAACAATCTGAGGCGCCTTGTGCAGCTGGATAGGAATATCTTTAATGATGCCCACTGTTTTCACAGGAGTGCCATCCAATTGAAGAACACCTTGGCTGCTTCGCGTGTATACCATGCCTATCTCCTCACAAACTGCCCTTGGCATGATGAAGGTCGATGCACCGAAATCAATCATGCAATTGTGCACCACACACCCTTCCATCCGAAGAGACAAGTAAAATGGTGGTGGCATTTTTTTCCCCGTGATTGAAGTGGTTAGAGTCTGAACCAGCACGGGCTGTGTCAGATTTCCTTCTTTGACAGATTTCAGTGACTCCTGCAACAGGTCCACTTGCCCGGGGAGTTGCAGAGCATCGTGTAGGCTTATTTTGGCCAGAGTCTTCCTCAGTTCGTCGACAATGTTGTAAACCGAAGTAGTAGATACCTCTGGCTCTTTCGTAGCCTCGTATTTGGTGCGGTAATGTTGCGTGGCTTCAACTCTTTGCCACTTCGTCAATGAAGGGTACTTGAGTTTCTCTCTGGCCTGCTCCCTGGTTTCAACTTGTGGTTGGGCTGCTGGAGCTTTTGCAAGCGAGGGTTTCTCCTTTGCTGGTGAGGGCACGGGGCCTTATCAGGAGCTTTCGCCAACGGCTGCTCCTTTTCCCGTCGGGTGTACATCTTCAAAGGCTCCATCTGAGTTGCTTCTACCTTAATCGGCTTCTTCCCATTTCTAGTGAGAATCAAAATCTGCTTGTCCTCGGGGATTATGAAGTTACGGTCCGTTTCTCTAATCATGTTCACTCGATCCCCTGGGGCGCTGTCCGCAAATGTTTGAGCATAGTGTTGATGTACCATGCAAGTATCCTCCCCATGTGGGTCGTTGCACGTGGAGCACCAGTGCACGTAGTCTGAAGTACTTGGTTCTTCACTAATGATGGCATTCCTCGCAGGAGGCCTACTAGCCTGAGCATCTTGTTCCCTGGTGAGCGCCGGAGGAGGATATGGTCTTCTTGGCAGGAATTCCTGCTGAGCCTGTTTCTTCTTCATCACTGCCATATCATTGGACAACGTTCTCACAGTGGAGTTAATTGATTCCAGCTCCCTTAGAAGCTTTTCTTGTGGGTCAACTGTCGGAGGGGCAGGTAACGGCAATGGCGCCATGGGCGGAGGCAAAGCTGGGTACCGTGGAGGTGTTGGAAGTTGCGGTATTTGAGGAGCAGGAAACGAAACTTGCTGAGCAGTAAACTGAGGGGCTACTGGCGCGGGACTTGGATTCCAGGGGGGAATTGAGTAAGCAGAAGATGCAGCGGGCAGTGGCGCTAGGATACTGTGGCTGAGGGAAATCAGGAAAGATCGACATTGACGCTTTTGGTGGGAGCTTGCCGATGGCAATCAAATCGAGCTCCGCCTTTTGAGCTAGCTCGTACAGCTCAGGGAAAGTGTTGACGTTGGAGAACCTGATAATCATACTGATGTCTGAATTGAAGGCCCTGAGATAATAATAAGTCGCTTGTTCAGAAGTTGGCCGCAGGCCAGCAGATACCCTTTGCCAGGTCTGGGCGAACCTGACGTTAGAATTAGCTATCTCCTCCTGCGGGTGTCTCTGGATGGTCGTGAATTGATGAAGCAAGGAGGACGGGTCCGCCGATTCATTGAATCCCCTCATTAGCTGTCCCGCCAACTGATCCCATCCCGTGATGGTGCCAGGCGGCAAGGACCTATACCAGTAGAGCAATTTTCCCCGAAGGGACAGGACCAATAATCGGACCATGACATTTTCTTCTGTGATACTGTGGAGTGCGGCCAAAGAAGCGATGTCTTGAATATGTTCATAGGCCGTTTTCCCAATACCGTCGTACGTGGGTATAGATTTCAGCGTAGCAGGCGGAATCTGGGCTTGCCCTGCCAAATTCAGAGGTCCTGCAGAATTCCAGGTTGGGAACAACCTGGGCGGGTTCTGTTGTTGATTTTGCTTGTTCTGCTACTGATTCTGATTTGGTGGTGGGTTCACCATATTCGCGCTCGGGTTTGATTGATTAGGAGGCGACAATGGCAGCAACAATAGTTGGTTCGGCTGGACAAGAGCTCCTTGATGATCTGGAGAGTTCGGCGGATTTGGAGGATAGCTGGTCGCTGTGCTATCAGATGTTGGATCTTGTTCAGCAACTACAGCCTCCTGCGATGGTGCTTCGTTTAGAGGGGTATCCGGCTTGACCAGCCTAGGACGCTCTCCGAAGCCGCTGATGTCAAGCTCGTAGTATTCAGGTTCTTCTTCCGCGTTTCTAACTCTCCATCTCGTACGCATGAAGACAGGATTTTCTTGGACTGGTCTTCGAGACTTGGAGGTACCCGAGTTTCAGCAGAGTCGCCAGATGTTCAGGTTCGACAACACTGAAGCGAACATCATTTCTTCAATACCGCTTATGAGGTGGAACGTCTTGGTCCCACCAAGCGTGCCAAAAAAAATGTTGGTTACGGATCTGCCACTAGGAAAGGGTTTGGTCTATTTGTGCGCCTTAGACCCGCTCAACAGATTGAAAATCCGGAAGGAAGAGATGCCTTACGTACCAATCCCCGGAGAAGGCCGGATCCTATTCTATCCTAACCGGGGTTTTTAGATAAGGGAACTTGAAAGAGATTTGAAAATTGCAGAAAGAGATGTAAATGACATTGCGGTAACAGTGGGGGAAGAACAATCAACACAATTACTAACTAATATTCAAACCAACATCAATCAAAACAAAGCATGTAACAGAAACTAACACTGTGATTATTCCCTATGTATCCTTAAATAAAAATTCCAGATTCACTTAATGCCCAATGCTCTAATCCAAAATGCAGAATTACAGCAATCAGAAAAATAAATGAATATTTATCAGAAATACTTGCAGAAGGCAGCATACAAGAAAGAGACAAGAGTTAGAGCCAAAGATACTTTGTATTGATGCAAGTGTCTAATTACAGTAGCTCTCTAGCAATATGTTTCCCCCCCTTTACATTGAAAATGAACCCCCTTTTTATAGCAGAGTTTTCCCCCCAATTTACATTGATGCTCGGAACCCCACAACGACCAAAACAGCTGAGATTTGACCTTTGTCGGCCGTCAGCGTACCTAAAGTGGGGTTTACCCATGCTTGGGGCAGCTCCAGACTGTTCTGGTAGTTGAGAGGGCATGTCCCATTAATGCAGCAGGTACAACTTACCTCTTGGGATGTCTAGAGGACCTGCCATGGCGTCCTGGGCTGAAACCTGAGTTGACGTGCCATTAATGCGCTTCTAAACGCCCACCTACTCTGCCCTCTGAGTCTGCTTGAAAATCTGCTGGGAGTCGCCCGATCCTATGCTGAAGCTAAGAATCGCAGTCACCAATGAGCGACGTTGAGGATCGCTCAGCGCTTGAGCGAACTTGAGGAAGCTCAGTTTGAACGGTCCTGGGGGCCTTTGTGTTTTGGAAAATCAATAGCCGGGGTTCGCCGTATTGGTAGGGGGACGACGGGAATTGCTCCATGGAGTAGCGAACCTGAGAGTTGCACCAGGATGGGAGCGATCCCGGGAGTCGCTCTTGAGTGGAGCGAACCTGAGAGTCGCACCGAGATGGGAGCGATTCCGAGAGTCGCTCCTGGGTGGAGCAAACCTGAGAGTCGCACCGTGCCTTAGACAAATTTATGTTCTGGAACCTTCTACTGATTGTTGGGGGGTGAGGCGGCACCGAGAGTCGCTGAAATGATGGGGTGACGACAAGAGTCGTCGAGCTGCTATGGCGAAGCCAGGAGTCGCTCCGAAATGGAGTGATACCGGGCCTCTCTGCCTTAGAATTTTTTCATTATCCCTCTGCTGCTGTTCGCCAAAAACGATGTGACGCCGGGGTTTGCTAGGCAGACGGAGCGATTCCGGGGTTTGCTTGCTCGGGGAGCGATCTTTGGGAGTGCAATGCCTTAGCCATTTTTTGAATTTCCCGGGTTGGCTAGCGATCGCTGAGAACCAGGGCGAGTTTGGAAGTCGCAGGAAGGCTGTTGCGATGTCGGGAATCGCTACGAAATGGAGCGATCCTGGGATTCCTTGCCTTCGAAAGTTTTAGCGCTTCACGCTGCTGCTAGTGATCGCTGGAGGGACAGGGCGAGGATGAGAATCGCGAGAAAAGAATCGCGATTCCGGGAATCGCGAGAAAAGAAGAGAGATTCTGGGAATCGCTCTAAAGGGGAGCGACCCAGAAGTGCTCGTCTTAGACAAATTTTACAAGTTTTTCCCCGAAATTCACCGGAGTTCGCCGTGCTTTTCCTGAAGTTGAGCTTCTGAGTGCGACCCTGAGGACTGCTTGGGTTGGTTGCTTGGAAAGGAGAGGAGAGGATTTGGACATAAAAAATGCAGCAATTCTTCGATTTTTCAAAACTTTACCCCTTAGCAAAAATGTGGTAACAGTTCTTATACCATATACTTGAAACAGGATACAGGAGATGAGATATATGAAGTTCTAGACTGGTGTACATGTGCATTGATATGAAATTTCTATGTACAATGTGCAAAAATGTTGGTAGGTCCAATAAATTAGTTGGGGCCCCTGTCAAAACTAACAACTATAATACCAAAATTTCCTATGGCTAACAAATATAGATGTATACTTGATTCGATCTTAACTATCCTAACAAGGCCATATGCTTTATTTGTAATGACTAATGCCATGCTAACAAAATGTAACATGTCTTATTTCTCTGCCTACAATAACAAAAATAAAATAAAACCCAATTCCTAATGACATGGTAAAACCACTTAAATTGTGATCCTATTGCAAAATATAGCTTATTTATATATTATTTCATGCATCACAAAAGATGCTGCATGTAGATACACAGAATATTCACTAAAATGATTGAAGTTTTAGAAGTAATAGGTTAGAAGATTTTCGTTGAACATGTATAGCATAAGGCTTGTGAATAGATACCCTTGGCTACATTTTAAATCTTGGTAGAGTTTTTTGGTACATGCAACAGAGTTGGCTTTTATTTCAATTACAGGGGAAAAAGATATTCTTTTCATTTTGAGTAAGTCAAAAAGGAAAAGAATAATATTCCTATTCAATTTTTTATAGTATGAATATTCTCATGTTTCCGTCATTTAACTCTGAGGGTGTTCTGTTTATATCATTTCCTGATGTTCTTTTAGATTTCAGAATTCATACAATTTTCCACAGATACAGGAGAGTGTTTTATTGCATTGAATAGAAATATTTCTTTGGTTTCTGATTTTTAAAATGGCCTAGTAAGTAGGAAATGAATGCCTAAATTTTTATGACCTTTTTTTTTCTGGCTACATTTATTAACATTAATATATTTCAGTTAATATCTTAATTAGTTTAAGTTTCCTTTTTCATGTAACTGTGGTTCTGAATATAATAAATAATTAGGCAAGAAGACAACTTGTGCAGGTAAAAACAGGCACATCAGAATGGGAAAGAATTGCAGATGAGGCTGCAAGGACTATTCCAGGGAGAGAAAATGGTGGAAATTGTGACATTAAAAATCTAGGCAGGGGATCAAAAGTATATTTCCCTGTATTTGTTGAGGGTGCCAATCTCAGTATGGGAGACATGCACTTCTCTCAGGGTGATGGTGAAGTTTCATTTTGTGGGGCCATTGAGATGAGTGGATTTCTTGAGCTAAAGTATTTTTTCTTCTCTCTCCTTTTAAAATTGACATTTATAATGTAAAAAGCACTTCGTAAACCATTTTTGACAGTTTTCACATAAAAAAAGGGTAAAAAATTAACCATGTTATGACAAACTACTTATCAAGCTTTGATATCTTGTTATCAATTTGTAGGTATTATCTGTCCATGCACCCTCAAAAACATAGTTAAGCCTATAATATGTGTTTTATTTTATATTTTTCAAATTGGTTATATGGGATTGAAACAGGCCCCACCCATATTCCACCATGACCACATAGTGGTTTTACAACAACATTTTCGCAGTTATGCACATATCGCTTGGCAACATTTGAACCCTGGTCTCTGCCTTGAAAGTCGATGTGCATAACCAATTGCAATCATGCCATTTGATGATGTATGCTTATATTATATAAAAATAGCAAACATGCACAACATAGGAGGTAGCTTATAAGAGGAATACTTACAATCAAAAAACTTGATTATGATTTGCTATGGACTCTTATCTCTATGTCATAAATTTGGGCCCTTGCTTATCACATAAGAGGGCTGATCTGAGGAGTAATTACTCTAGACAATTAGTGGCCATCATGAATGCAGAGAATAAAATCATCCTATTAAACACATAAATCGTGAAGTGTGATTTGTGCCCATGACTGCAGATCAACAAATAGATGGGGAGGGTTTTACTTTCCCTAGTCTCCATATTTTAGGTAGTTCCCTTAACTTTGTTGTAAAACATGAAAGAAAAACTAATCTAAGTGTGCATAAATTGAAATCTAAGCTAAGTGCATGAAACATAAATCCAATCTAATTTGTTGGAGATAAGAGTGCAAGAAAGAAAATAAGAAATATGGCCAAAGTTGTAGCAAGTTTCGAGGTTGGTGCAATCAACTTTCAGCAAGTACTGAATAACTTCACTATGATTGAATCTTCAAAGTACTCAGCAATATTATGAAGAAGATGACTAACAAAGGGAAAAAGAACAGAGCTACTAGTTTTATGCATCCATGAATAAAAAGTCATAGACACAATTATTCAAGAATGTCATCCACAATTCTTCGTTTTATGTTGGGTAGCCAAAAGACCATTACAATGAGAATCATTCTCTTATATATACTTGAAAAGTAACACCCTAATCTATTTTTAGACTATCAGTTCAAAGTTTCATGTAGTCTCATGATCCTTATCCACAATGCCAAAAATAGACACACAAAATGGAGCATGGTGCATAGTGTTGAAGCAGGGCACTCTAGGAAATGGGGAGCATTGATTGCTTTGAGTAGGGTGCTCCGAGAAGTGTGGTGCACTGGTCTCTCCAAGTAGGACGTTCTTGTTGCCCTAAGTGGGGCACACAAGGAAGCAAGGCATATTGCTCAGAGCAAGGCACACTTAGAGCGAGTTGCATTGTTTGGAGCGAGGCACTTTTGAAGCTTTGACTTTGTCTCTTTCACATTCGCCTTGTTTTGTGTAGTGAGTGTTTGTCTGGAGGCAATGGTAGTAGTTTACTATTACAATTTTGGCGACTTGCAGGGGCATCAATCCTGATTGATGAGAGATCCTAGAAGATGCTTTATCCATTGGGCGATAAGCCTTCTACTGAATTTCTTGCATTATGATTACTTTGGTGGGATCAACATTCGTAGAATTTTCTAATCCATGTCGGCGGCAATCGAGAAGTCATTCAATGCATCAATGTCTTCCATTAGTTCCCAAGAAAAGTAGTAGATCCCTTACATTTCCCAAGTACATAATAATTTATGATCCATCTATTTGTTTGTATCTAGAGATGTGTGTGCATGTTGTTGTCCACGTGTTGCTAATAGTTTGTCAAAGGATGATGTATTGTAAATAGTTGTTGTGTAGGATACATGTTGTGTGCATAGTGTATCCATTTGTAATTGTATTTTATTCCCATTGCATATTTTGTCTATTTAAGTGGTAAAGGAATTGTGTTGTATTCCATTTCTACATTTTGGTGTCGTTGCCTGTTCAAAGTTGGGTCAAGCTTGGTGACATGGAGTTGTGACAAGCAAATCACTTGGGAAGATGCATAAAGACAAAAATGGAATAATTACAATGCATCCGACAAACAATGTAGTTTCCCTTGGGAGGAGGGTAGATTGGAGGTCGTAATAGATGAAGACACATACTTGTTTGTTGATGTTGATGGAGGACCGATGCACAAAGTAAACATGCAAGAAAATGTGCAACTAGATGCACAAGCGGACACGCACAGAGGAGACGAGAAAGGTTTGTGCGAAGAGAGTTATGTGATAGCGGTGGTGAGTTGTGTAATTGTGACGGAGAGTTGCATGTTGACGGTGTTGAGTTGCATGACAACAATAGAGAGCTGCACGATGGTGACAAAGAGTTGCAATGAGTTGCCTGAAGGTGATGGTGAATTATGTGATGGCGATGGAGAATTGCTTGATGGTGGTAGAGAATTAAGTGATGCTGAATTATGCGGTGGCAAGTAATTGCATGACGACGAAGTTGGGAACATACAAAATGTTGACGTATTGAGTAAAATTTCCAGCAAAGAAATACATGACGATGGAGAAATTTGTGACAATGACCATGATGGTGAAGTTGGCTATGTACAAGTGCTCGCGCACGAGGAAGAAGCACAAGTGTTTGCGTAAGATGGTGATGTGCAAGTGTTTGAGCATGAAGCAGAGGTGTAGACAAAAGTGTGCGTTGATGAAGACAACCAAGTGTGCAGTAACACATGCAGAGGTGACAAAGATGCATGCATAGAAAAACGAGATCTCACAAGCAGAGACGTACATGTAGACAAACGAGATCACACAGACAAAGACATACATGCAAATATAGCAGTTTATGTTCATGTCGATGAAGTTGGAGTGACAAAGCTAACAACAAGTTTGATGGAGGAGAAAAACTGGTTTGGCAGGAAAGGCTACAAGTGGTTGGAGCAAGTTGTGTGGTAGAAAGAAGGCATGACAAATGTATGGCCTTGGAGCAATTGCAAGTTGGTGTATTTGATGGCGAGTGGGACGGGAGTCAGACATTGGTTCAAATGCAAGAGAGCGTGTATGATAGTGCGTAAGGCAAGAGTCTGGTACTAGAGCAATTGCAGGTTGATGTGCTTGACGTTGAGCGGGATGGGAGTTCGACATCAGAGCAACTATAGGTTGGCATGTATGATGGTGCACAAGATGGGAGTCTGTCACGAGAGCAATTGTGGTGGGGTGTATGTGATGATGTGCATGAAGAGGCTGGGACACGCAAACAACCATTGCCAATGTCAAATCAACCTATCATAAAAAAGACCAATTTTGGCATATCATGTAAGTGTCCAATGTTACATGGTAAGGAAACATAGGACCCAATCAGGCATTGGAAAATCTGCATCATGATGTGGAAAGCGAATGGGAAGAATAATGACAGATTGAAGGATATTATTCCCTGCAACATTTTGTGGAATTGCAATTTATTGGTACATGGGATTTCTAGAGGACGGGTACTAGACTTGGAATGAGTTGCACAAAGCATTCATGAAGGAATTTTGGTTGAACAGGGTGAGAAAAAGTTTTTTCGGTCATACAACTAGAGGTTGAATGAGTTTACCCACCTAGAGGAAGATCCATTAGATGCATTAAAGAAGAGATGGTTTGGTTTGTAGAGGGACTTCTTCCTACATACCGAAAGAAGATCAAGGTGGTCCCTTTGACATCATATCAAGAGGCCTTGGAGCGGGCCTTGAACTTGGAAAGTGATGCAAAGACATCATTAAAATGTTGGGGTCATGTTAATGCAGATGAGAGTGACCCTGAAGATGAAAGTGACTCTAATGTTGAGAGTGACTCTAATAGTGAGAGTGATGATTTTGAGAATGAGAGTAGTTCATCGTCCAAGTGTTGGGGTCAAGAAGTCAATGAAGGAAGTGACTCTAAAGAGAAGAACAATGACTCTAAGGATGAGTGTGACTTGGAGAGCACAAGATCATTGCTACAGGTATATGCAGCACAAAGGGAGATTGTTCCAAAGAAGAATGTCATTGGTGATGCGATTTATGACAAATGCCAGAGAACTAAAAGATGGTGAATTGAGTATGATACTAAGGGCAGACCCATTGTGCAATGTTAGTGATGCCATGTAGGTGGGCACTTTGCATATGAATGTTAAGTGTTGCTAATTGAGATCAACAAGAGATGTGTAAAGGGTTTGAAGAGCCATTGAAGAGTCACAACCCTTATTGAGAAGCAGAGGAGGTGAACTTGATGAACTTGATTTCAATTGAGGAGGTGAACTTAATTACAATCAAGTAGGAAGATATTGAGCAGATAGTTGAAACTATGTAGGAAGAGGAGGTTGCACAAGTGGTTGATGCAAACGACGGAGTGAGTGATGCAAACGGCGAAGAGAGCGGTTGTTCAACATTTGATCTTTTGGTAGGACTCTCTAGCCATCTGACTTGGGTCATCTGGACCTAAGCTTCGATTGTTAGGACGTAGGTCGTTTGAGCCTAGATCATTTGAGTTGGGATCCTAGCCATCTAGCAAGAACAACGGGTCCTTGGACAACCCTTGGATTGTTTGTCCCAAGGTGAGGGTCGTTTGGACCCTCCCTAGGCTGTCAAAAGTCGTTTGAGCCTCAGATTTCCCTCGGGTCATCCGAAGATAGATCACTACCGTTCGATTGTCATGCAGGGCCTTCTGTAGCCCTAGTTTGGGGGGAAGATAATGCTAGGTTGTCTAGAAAACATGTAGAGACGTTCAAGAAAAAGGATGAGCTATCCATAGTTTGGGATGAAGACGGGCCATCAGAAGAACAAGTGAGGTTGTCTAAAGAAAGAAATGAGCAAGGTGGAATTCATGACAACATAAGAGGACAAGGGACTGTTGGTTACGAATCTGCCATTTAGGAAAGGATTTTGGTCTTTTGCGCCCTAGACCCGCCCAACAGATTGAAAGGCCGGAAGGAAGGGATGCCTTCCGTGCCAATCTCCGGAGAAGGCCGGCTCCTATACTAATCTACTTGGGGGTTTTTAGATGAGAGAACAAGAAAGAGATTGTAAAATGCAGAAAGAAATGTAAATAGCATGCGGTTATGGTGGGAAAGAACAAGCAACACGATTACTAGCTAATACCCAAACCAACAACAATCAAAACAAAGCATGTAACAGAAACTGTCACTGCGATTCCTTCCTATGTATCCTTCATTCAGTATTCCAGATTCAATTAATTGCCAATGCTCTAATCCAGAGTTCAGAATTACAGCAATCAGAAAAATAAATGAACACGATGCAGAAATACTTGCAGAAGGCAGCATAAAAGAAAGAGACAAATGTCAGAGCCAAGGATGCTTTGTATTGGAAGCAAGTGTTTGATTACAGCAGAGCTTTCTAGCAATATGTTCCCCCCTTTTACAATGAAAGTCCACTGCTATTTATAGCAGAAATTTCCCCCCATTACAATGATGCACAGAACCCAAAGACTGCAAAAGCTGTCGAGATTTGACCCTTGCTGGCCGTGAGCGTACCTGCAACAAGATTCACCTGAATTTGGTACGGCTCCGGACAGATCTGGTGGTTGAGAAGGCGCGTTTGATTAATGCGGTAGGTGCAGTACAATTTGTTGTTGAATAACTGCTCTTAATGCTCACCTACCCTGTACTTTGAAGTGCGCCTTCGGTTTTACTCAGACTGGCTCAAATCCCGAAATTTGCATGTTTTTGGCCTAAGTCCGAGGTTCGCTGAAATGGAGGGGGTTGACAGAAGTCGCTGAATAAAAACAGCGACCCCGGGAGTCGCTCCAGAATGGAGCGAACCCGGGACGCACTTTGCCTTAGAAAAATCTGCAACTTCTTGCCTTTCTGCTTGCGGTCGCTGAATGGGGGGCGACGACGGGAGTCGCCAGGAAACGACAGCGACGACGGGAGTCGCTCAACAACCGAGCGACCGACGTCAACATTCACCCTTATGCCTTAGAATATTTTTGAGACTCCTCGCCCGCGGTCGCTAGAAGGAGCAGCGACGACGGGAGTCGCTGCCAAAGTCGGGCGATGACGAGAGTCGCTCCAAAATGGAGCGACCGACGTCAACCTTCAAAGTGCGATTCGTCGGAGATCGCTGGAAATCTGGGCGACGACGGGAGTCGCTGCCAAACGGAGCGACCGACGTCGACCAACACTTAGACAATTTTTTGATTTGCTCTCCCTTGTCGACCACGGTCGCTGAAAACTGGAGCGACGACGGGCGTCGCTGGGAAAGTAGAGCGACCACGGGAGTCGCTTGAAAAGGGAGCGACCAACGTCAACTTTTCACACTTAGAAATTTTTCATTTTTCTCCCTGTCGCGGTTCGCTGGAAAACAACGACGGCATCGCCGGAAAGGAGGGGCGACCACGGGGTTCGCTCCAAATGAGCAACCGACGTCAACATTTCATGCCTTAGGATTTTTTGTGACTTTGCTCGTTGCCGACGGTCGTTGACGTCGAGGATCGCTGGAGGAGGCGGCGACGACGGGAGTCGCTCCAAAATGGAGCGACTCGCGGGAAGTCTATACTTAGACAAATTTTGACAATTTTTCCCGCTCGCTCTGCTGTTTGGTGTTGCCGTCGGTCGCCGGAGAGAAGAGAAATGCTGGGAATCGCTGAAAAAAGGGAGCGACTCCCGGAATCGCTCAAAAAGAGAGCGACCACGGGAGTGCCCCTGCCTTAGAAAAATTCTAGGCTTTTCCCAAACTTGCAGAATCTGCTGAACACTTGGAAGATGAAACTGAAAACCGAAAACCTGAAGACTGCTTGGACAAAGCTGGAAAGGAAGGAGGAAGGGAAGAATCTGGTCCGAAAGTTGCAGCAGTATTTTTTCAAAATTTTCAAAATTTTTACCCCTTAGCAAAATGTGGCAACATTCCTGGCGGCTCGCGGGGTATCGAGCTCGCCTCGATGCAAGGACCCATGCCTTCATCCTTTGGGCCCGGAGTCACCCCCGGTCCCTGCTTCTTCCTGTTGTTGCCCTTCTTTCTGCTGCTCTATTTCCTGCTGCTCTTCTTCTTCAACACTGTCATCTTCGGACTCTTCCTCTGAATCTTCTTCTTCCGTTTCTCCTTCCGACTGCTCCTCGCCTTCTTCTTCTTCTTCCTGATCTTGGGGGGCAAGGCGGTCATGGATGCGTTCATAAGTAGCCTGAACCTGAGTCCAAGCTGCTTCCTGGAAGGGCTCGAGGTCGCTGATATCTTTCAACATGCATCTGAAGGCTTCGACTTGGAGCATATCGACCGCGCTGACCCTCTCACTCAACTCGGTGAGGCAGGCGCTAATCTGGCAGAATCGAGACACCAACTGTGTAACCTGCGCCTCAAGAATTGGGTCCGCCCAGTTATCTATCTCCGTTGTATCTGTCTTGAAGGCTTCCCATATTGGCTTCAACTCCTCTCTGGGCCGGCAGTTTCCATCTTCGTTCATGAAATTCGGGAACCCAAGCGATGCAAGGGTTTGGAAAGGGATCAGGCAGATGCTTTTCTCTTTCTCCAATGCGTCCAACATTCTCCTGGCTTTCCGGATCTTTTCTGATTTTTCAAAATATAAATGCAAGGTTGCCCTTGCAGCGGCCCAATCAAGGGCAATCTGAGACATGGGGACAAATCGGAGGCCCTGGCGCTCATATCCTTCAATTTTAACAGCCAAGTCGAGCCATCGCTGAGCTTGGCGTTCGACCTCCTCTACCACAGGCTTGCCCTGGGCAGATACTTCTTTCACTTTGGAGATGAACGTGAGAACCGAGAGAGATCTGGCGACTCGGGTTCTGAAACCCTTCAGCAGGCCAGCGCGGATTTCCTTGACTCGATCTTTTGAAAAGACCGCAACCTGTGTAGCCTTTTCCTCTAGCTGTTGCTGAACTCCCTGAAGCTGGCTCCGTAGTTCAACTATTTGGGCCTGCGCTTCTTCTTTCTCTCTGGCCTGCTGTTCTGCAGCCTCCTTTTGATCGGTTACTTCCTTTTCCAAGGCTGCTAGTCGCTCCTTCAGCTTTTGGGACTCATCCTGGGCATCTTCCAACTGTGCTTGCATTTTCGCCATATCTTCCTCCAGCTTGATTTTTTCGTTCTCCACCTCGTAGAAGCGCTTCTTCATCTGGTGATAGTTTACATACAATGTATCAGCCCTCAGATGGATGCCCCCTATTTCATTCTCCACGCTGATATTGTTCAGGTCCTTGGCCTTACGGTGGTACTCGTAGTCATCTGGAGTCATGTTTTTCAGGGGCTTCTTCACCTTGGGAACCCTCTTTTCTTTGTGGAGCAGCATGTTCTCCAGGTCAAACCTGGCGCGCTTCTCTACTCCGGCAAGCTCCTCGCCTTTTCTCTTCTTCATGTCCTGGAGCCATCTGAAGGAGCTCTGCTCTGCTTGGGCCGCCATGGGTTGATGCTCCATCATTTCCAACTGTGGTTCGCCGAGCTCCATTTCCCCGAACATAGGATAGGCCAAAGGTAAATCTTGTTGGGGCATCTGTTCGTCTGCGAACAGATGAGGGGAAACGGCGCTTGAGGGTTCAGTCGCCTTTGGGGACGACTCGGCTTGGGTAGAGGCAGGAGGTTCTTCAAGATGCAAAGATGGGTTCTCAATAAATATGCCTGCTAAAGATGAAGGATGGGGAGAATGCGGGGGTTCTTCAGCGGCGGCACCTGGCTGGGTATGGCCTAGGGTTTCAAAGGCGTTAGGGTCTGAGGAAAATACGTCAAATGCCTGCTGGTCGGACTGGGTGGAGGCAGAAGGCTGGGGTTTTTCAGAAATGGGATGAGATACGACAACGAGGACGGGTTCGGCGGAGGTGGAAGAGGGTGCCGCAGGCAATGGATCAGAAGATTGTTGAGAGAAGAGGGAATACGTACCTGCGAGCTCTGCTCGAGCTGGCGTGTTGAAGACTTGCGTTATCCACGGGTCTACTTCCTCTTCTGGCGGAGGGGTGTCCTCTTTGACAGTTATAACTTCCTTGGCGGCAACCTTCTTCTGCGGCGTCACCACGGTCTGCTGCACAACCTCTTTTTTGGGCGTGGCCTTTTTCTCCTTTGACTTCTCAGACCTTTTCTTTTCTTTTTTAGGCGTGGCCGCCTTTTCTTTGGCAGCGGCTGAGGCTGGTGCAATGGGTGTTACATTGGTGACTGCTCCCGGAAGAGCCCTAGACGTCTTAAACTTCAACTTCACCTTTTTCCTCAGAGGCTCCAGAGTTTCCTCGGCCAACTGCTTTGACACTTGTGGCTTTTCAGGGGCCGGCTGCACCATGGGCCCTGTTGTCTGACTCGTCCTCACTTCACTGCTGGATCCTCCTTCTAGCACGAGTGGTTGCTTGGGTGGGGCCTGTCCCTTTTGTAGGCGATGGATGCCTCGGGGCACGATATCACGGAACACGATGGGCGTGGTGACGTGATCATCATAGATCTTGGAAAACTGATGGTCATTGGCCAGCAATTTTTCAGACCTTTCTTTCTTGGTGTGGGCCCTCGTGACCCACCATTGCGCTATCTTTTCGTCCTTCCAACCCAAACCTTTCACTTTCGGCAGCATTCGCTTGTAAGCCTGGGTGTCTGTTTTGTGAGCATCGTTATTGACAGGGTCATACTCCGCCTCAACAAAATAGAAATCATGCCAAGGCGGGAACGACTGCATCTCTTCTATATTCCACTCCAGGTCACCTCCTGACGGATTATTTCGCTCTCCCATGATCTCCTCGCGCGAGCAGGCATGAAAATTTTTCATCTCCGTGAATTCTTTTACTATGTCGAGGGGGTCATACCTCCACCGCTGGGGAAGCTCAACCAGGCCGAAACTTAGGAGTGTAGCTGCTAGGTATTCCTTCTGCCCATTTGTGTTGACTTCAATATCGCCCCATGTGATTGGGAACTTGAAAATATGGCCCCATCTTCTCCCTTGACCATAATTCTGGTCAGTAAAATCCATCTGTCGCGCTGCCTCCAAGGCGAATGTATATTCTGTGCAGAAATACGGCAGGAGGAAGGGTTTGCCTGTGAACCCGAAAATTCTGATAACAAACCCTTGTGTCAATCTGAAAGTGTCGCCTATATTTCCCCGCACAATTTTGTCTCTCATCTCACGGGGGACACGCGGGCAGGTGCCGTTGAGGATGGCTAGGGCAGGGCCCAAGAATGCCAAATTAAATTTATAGTATGATCCTCTCCTCAACAAGACCTGAGTCCATTCATACACTGGGAGCTGCGTGCCATTCTTGTCTTTGCACTGCACAGGAGTTGTCTTCATCTTGCTGTGCATATGGAACAGAAAATTACCAGGCCAGGAACGAACACTGCCTGAAGGACTGGGTCCTTCCCTCTTTCAGGTCTTGAAGGCGCAAATGCAAACCGCGCGCTACGCAATCTGCCCAGTCGAAGAAGACTGGCTTGGTTTCTGGCTTCATGGCGCTGGGGTCATAGAATTCCCCATGTAAGATGCACTCTGCGATAGCAACCTGGTAGGGATGAACTACCGCGTCTGTACCACAGCCCAAGACCCAGGCCAACATAGAATAGAGGGCCTTGCTTTTAAAATTTTCCAAGGGCATTGGCAATTCTGGCCATCGTTTGGGCAAGCGCAGCTGGGACTCCATGAAGGACCGCATTTTTGGGTTGTCCGAATACCTCTCAGTCTGCTCGTCGAGATTGACGTTCCTGACTGTATAATTCCTATCCGGCGAATGACGAGGCGCGAAGGCCATTTGGACAGTTTCCTTATAGAGCGAGAACAGAACAGTTCCCTCATGGTCCCGGACTTGTCTGGTGCTTGGTTTGTAATTTTTGGCAATGGCCGCAACCAACTCTGGACAATGGTGCACCGGTGGGCATAAAAACCAATACAGGCGCGAATAGTAAGCTGCGGCGAAAGGATGCGAAGCAGGAACTTTTTTCCGCCAATATTCTATGGTGCGCCGGAGTTGTTCGATGTTGTGAGAGTAGTGGCCGTCCCTGTATTTTATCAAATTGTCTACAGGCGGCGGAGGAGGAACTTGTCTTGCTGGCCCTGATTGGCCTTTTTTCCCAGACGCTGTCCCTGATGCCTTCGCCTTCCCTTTGTCCTTCCTTTCCTTTTTCTTTCCGCTCTCTGGTGTGCCCGAAGCTGCCTGCTCAGATGCTTTACCCTTCTCCTCAGTCTCCCTTTTACCCATGGCGATGGAACAATTCAAATTCACTGTTGCTTGCTGGTAAATGCTCTGAATTTATCCTCTGGTGCAGCTTGGAGTTCGCCTGGGTGAAACTGGCAGAGTGAAATGAGCGACTGAGCTTTTATGGAGATGGGTAAAAAGTTGTCATTAATGGCGAGCGCTCGAGTTAAAGGCAGGGTGCACGAAGTGGGTGGGCGCGCCGTTATTCTTTGGTGGCCGTGCACAAAATCTCCCTTGGTAGCGCAACCTCTCGATTATTGGCCCAGGGCTTGTCCTTTGCTTTTAATGAAATCTGCTTTGAAAATTGTGCAAGCACCCTTCTTTATAACGTGCGCCTTGAAGACGTCACCCACCGCCACTTTGGCACGCATCCCAAGGTTCGTTGGGAATGGAAATTGCACTAGAGACGAGGGTCGCTCAAAACTTGGAGCGATTCCTGGAATCGCTGAAAAAATGAGCGATTTGGAGCATTTGGTGTCTTGGCGAGCGACCGGCGTCATCTAGGACTTAGAAAAAATTTCAAACTTTGTTTTCTCCCTTCAATTTTTTATTCCGCCAGGGTTCGCTCAAAAAGTGAGCGACGACGGTCGTCGCTAGGAAAATCGGGCGACCGCGGGAGTCGCTCCAAAATGGAGCGACTTCGAGCGCCATCCGGACTTAGCAATTTTTCTTGCGTTTCTTGGACCTGGGCGGCTAGTCGCTTTGAGGTGGAGCGACTCCCGGAATCGCTGAATAGAATGAATGACTTCCGGGGTCGCTAGAGAGATGAGCGACTCGAACACTTAGAAAATTTTCAACTTTTTTCTCTCGCCCTCCTTGGCTCTTTGGTTTGCCAGTGCACCTGCGCGATTCCCAGAATCGCTTAAAAGTGTGAGCGACCATCAGCTTTGTGAGGATTTTCAGCGACTCGCAGCTTATATCACCTTTTGGCCCAATCTTGTCGCCTCCCGGGGTCGCTAACTTTTGGGAGCGATTTCGGTCGTCGCTTTGATTTGGAGCGACCTTGAGCACGGACTCCTTGCCTTAGCAATTTTTTCCTTTTTCTGAAGCTCCAGAGTCGCTGCCCTTGGTCTCGGTGATCCCATTGGATCACTTGAAATTGCGGGCGACTCCCGGAGTCGCTGAAAAATTGAGCGACCATGGGCGCTTAGGCAGTTAAACATTTTTTTGTGCCTTCTTTCCGATTGGTTGAGCCGCTTCGAACATGGCCGGAGTTCGCTGAAAATTTGCGCGATGACGGTAGTCGCCGGCTCATTTGGGCGAACCTCAGCAACTTTACTTGCATGGGCACTTAGTGAATTTTTTCAATTTTTTCGACCCTCCTGATCTCTTCCGCCCAAGGAATCAAACGAACCTTGCATTACTGCTCTGCTAACAGGGAACATCTTCTACACAAGAAACTTGGCTCTGCATTTTTCTTGGAACAAAATTTCCGACCCGAGGGCTGGACGCCTGGGCTAAAAGCAGGAAAATTACAACTACTGAAAAGCATATTTACATTCAGAAAAACAAATTCAAACTGCAGAAATGAAAATATGTACAAGGGAGAACTTTCTGAGATTTTCTTAATGATGATAGGCTTTCAGATGAAAGCCATTGACCGGTATAGGAAGGATCTGGCCCTCCATGTCTCGCAGCACAAAGGAGTTGAACTGGTTCACCCGGGCAACCTGAAAGGGGCCTTCCTAGAAGGCGTCGAATTTGTCATGGTTCCCTGGTTTTGCCTTCCATACATCCCATTTCAGCACTAGATCCCCGATCTTGAAGACCCTGGCTGTAGTCCCTTTCGCAAACCAGTTTCGGGTGGTATCTGTGTGCTTCATAAAAGCTTCATAAGCTTTTTCCCTCTCTTCCTCAAGCTGCAACAACTGTGCTAACCTGGCATCGAGAGGATCCAGGTTACCCTTTTCATCATCTAGCAGCCAAAGTGCGGGCATCTCGACATGGGTGGGCAAAACAGCCTCCTTCCCGTAGACAAGCGCGTATGGCGATGTTTTGATAGATTTTTTGAAAGATATGCGGTCTGCCCATAGCGCTCGGTCCAGGTGCAAGTGCCAGGATCTCTTGTTCCTTTCTAGAGTCTTCTTTATGATCTTCATCAGATTCTTGTTTGTAGACTCGGCTAGGCCATTTCCCTGCGGGTAGTAATTGGAGGAAGCCTTATGGTAAATCCCATACTTGCAAGTAAACTCCGTGAGTTTAGCCCCTGCGAACCCTGGACCGTTGTCTGTCACAATAGCCTCTGGGATCCCGAAGCGGGTGATCAAGCTCTCCAAAAAGGCGATGACCGTCTCTTGGTCGGCATGCTTGGTAGGTATCGCTTCGGCCCATCGGGTGAAGTAATCCGTGGCGGTCAAAATGAACTTATGCCCTGTCGAGGAATTTGGCGATATTGTCCCGATGAAATCTAGGCCCCATTGCTGGAAGGGAGCCTCAACCTGGATCGGCTGGAGGGGCATTGGTGCATTCTTGTTTCGGCCGACGAACCTTTGACACTTCTCGCACTTTTGACAGACTGCATATGCATCGGCAAAGATGGTGGGCCAATAGTAGCCCGCTTTGATAATTTTCAAGGCCGTAGGCCTTCCTGAAAGATGTCCTCCCGACATTCCAGAATGGAATTCGTCGAGGACCTTTTGTTTCTCTGTCCCCTTGACGCATCGCAAGAGAACACCATCAACATTTTTGAAAAACAGCCCCTCGGGGCGCAGTACATACTTCTGAGACTGGAGCCTAAATCTCCTCCTCTGAGAGGCATTGAGGTGGTCTGGACACCTCCCGGTACTGAAGTACCAAATTATTTCATCGGTCCAGTCACTGTCCTCTGTTGAAGAATTGGCAAAGTTTCCCTCTAGGACTGGGTCATCCCATTGACAGGCGGCTACTTCTGCAGCAACACTCCTTGCTAGCTCTTGGCACAGTGCCCGACCTCTGATTAGCTTGGTGGGTCGAACCTCTATGTCAAACTCCTGAATCTTGGCGATCCAACCGGCCCTTTTGTTGCCCAGTTCTCCTTGGATGATAAAACTTCTGACATCTGGATGGACAACAAATACCGTGGTCCTGCTCTGGGAGACGAAGTGCTTGAACTTCTTTAAGGACCTCATGACTGCATGCACTTGTCGTTCAATGAAGTTGTACCTCTCTTCATGCGGCTGGATCACCTGGCTCAAGAAGGCAATCGGCCGCTCTTCGCCGTCATCTCCTTTCTGTGTCAGGACTGCTGCATAGCTTTCAGGCTCTCCCACTGCATATAGGATGAAATCCTTGGAATAATCCGGGTTTATCAGCACAGGTGCCTGAGCAATCCTAGCCTTGATCTCTTCAAAGGCCTTCTTTCTCTCCTCAGTCCAGACAAACTCGACATCTTTCTTCAGGAGTTCGGCCATTGGCTTAATGACTTGAGCAAAATCGGGCACGAACTTCCTTACAAAGTTAATCTGGCCAAAGAAGGACTGCAACCCTTTCTTGTTTATTGGGATTGGCAATCGGAGAAGAGCCTCTGCTCTGTTGGGGTCAACTGCAAGGCCTTTTTCAGAAATGACATGGCCTAGAAGTTTCCCTTCCTTCACAGCAAAGACCGACTTCTTGGGATTGATAGATATGCCGAATTCACGGCACCTTTCAAACACTTGCCGCAGATGGGAGGCATGTTCTTCTCTTTTGTGTGAAAACACAGTCATGTCATCCAAATAGATGACAATAATTTTGTTTAACAGCTCACGGAATGCCAGGTCCATGGCTCTCTGGAATGTAGCCCCTGCATTGGATAGGCCGAAGGGCATGCGCTGATAGGCAAACGTCCCCCATTTGGTGGTGAATGCCGTCTTGTGCTGATCCTCGTCCTTCACCCAGATCTGATTATAACCAGAGAAGCCATCCAGGAGAGAGAATCTCTGAGCTCCTGCGACCACATGGAGAATTTGATCAATCTGTGGGAGCGGATAGTGGTCCTTCAGCGAGGCCTGGTTTAGATTGCGGAAATCAACGCAGAGGCGAATGTCCCCATTCTTCTTCCTAACCGGGACCAGATTTGCAACCCAAGAAGAATGCTTGATGGGATAGATGATTTTTGCTTCCAGCATCTTCAAGAGTTCGGCTCTCATCAGTGCCTCGATCTTCGGGTTGACCGGCCTCTGTTTTTGTCTGCAGGGTTTAACCCCTTCTTCCAGCTCTATGGTGTGTTGGATGATCTCTCTATCATACCCTTTCAAGTCCTGGTAACACCAAGCGACAATGTTTGGGTACTCTTTGCACAAGGCCCGAATCTGCTCCAATTCCTCTGGGGTGCAGTCCGTTCCGACTTTGATCACCTTTTCGGGCTCTAGTTCCAGATCCTTGTACTGCTTGGAGTCCACTTTGATCCGATGAGATATTGCTCTATCATTCTGATCAAACAGACTTTCCAGGGTAATGAGCCCCTTTGGGACATGGTTATTTTTCAACTGTATCAACCCCTCATACTGCTCGTCATCAGGGTCTCTACCTTCAATAGTACTAGCTTCATGAATCAAAAAATTGACGATTTGCTCGTCACAGTCGAACACCTGCCAGTGGGTGTCCCTATCAGGCACAGAAGGCCTGTAAATAGTACGTATCGGCTTCGGCTTCTGCATAGTGTCATCAGCCGGGACGTACCTGGCTCCAACAGACGCCAAGATATCAGCATGTTTATTTTTCTCACGGGAGATGGCTTTAACATTCAGGGACTCAAATGATTCCATTAGGTCCCAGACCCGATTGCGGTACGCCTTGAGATAATGCTTCTTTGAGAGGCACTTATTGGTGATCTGCTTGCATACCAGCTCTGAATCTCCAAAGATCTGCAATTGCTTGATCCCCAACCTCTCTGCTTTTCTCAAACCCAGACACAGGGCTTCATACTCGGCCGCATTGTTAGTGCAACTCCAGGCCAGCCTGTAGCAATAATCTTTCTGCTCTCCCGAGGGTGAGACTAGAAGAACCCCTGCTCCAGCGCCGTTCTTGCATCGGGCGCCGTCAAAGTATAGCTTCCACAGCTCATTCGGGGCAGGGCCTATGTCTTCTTTTGCTGTCTCCTTCGGCTTCTCGGGCTGGGTGATAGAGTAGCAGCCTATATCTGATTCAATCATGGCATTAAAATCAAGCAGGGAGAATTCATCCTCCGCTTGTAGCTGCTCTATGGCCTCTTCCACCAGGTCCACTTCTTCTAACTCTTCAGTCATCAGATGGACCGATTCATTTTGCTGCTCCTCCTCGGGCATTTTTTCAACCAGGAAAGTGGAAGGTTTTTCATTGTAGATCTTCACTTTCCTCCCTTTGAAGGGGACCTCCATATGAGAGTAGTCCAGAGACAGGTATCCACCCAGCTTGGCGGTGAATTCCCTCGAGAGGCACATGCCGAAGTAGGGTTCCAGGTCAACGACCACAACTTCTTGAATCACCACGATCTCGGGCGCCTTGTGCAGCTGGATAGGAATATCTTTGATGACGCCCACTGTTTTCACAGGAGTGCCATCTAGTTGCAAGACACCTTGGCTGCTCCGCGTGTATTCCATGCCGATCTCTTCGCAGACTGCCCTTGGCATGACGGTGGTTGATGCGCCGGAATCAATCATGCAGTTGTGCACCACGCATCCTTCCATCCGCAGAGACAAGTAAAACGGCGGTGGTCTGTTCTTTCCCGTGATTGAAGTGGTCAGGGGCTGAGCTAACACGGGTTGTGGTGGCTTTCCTCCTTTGACAGATTTCAGAGACTCTTGCAACAGATCCACCTGCCCAGGGAGCTGGAGGGCATCATACATGCTTATCTTTGTCGGGGTCCTCTTGAGCTCATCAACAATGTTGTAGGCCGAAGTAGTGGGCCCCTCAGTTTCTTTCGCCGGCTCATACTTGGTGCGGTACTGTTGCGTTGCCTCAACCCTTTGCCGCTTTGTCAACGACGGGTACTTGAGCTTTTCTCGCGCCTGCTCCTTGGTTTCAGCCGGAGGTTGAGTCGTTGGAGCCTTTGCCGGTGGTGGGTTCTCTTTCGCCGGTGGAGGCAAAGGAACCTTGTCAGGAGCTTTCGCGGCAGGCTGCTCCTTTTCTCGTCTGGTATACACCTTCAAAGGCTGCATCTGGGCCGCGTCCACCTCGATCGGCTTCTTACCACCCTTGGTCAGAATTGACACCGGGTCCTCCTCTGAGACCGCAAAATTGCGCTCTTCTTCCCGAATCATGTTGACTTGATCACCCGGGGCACTGTTTGCTAGAGTTTGGACATAATGCTGGTGAAGCATGCAACTATCTTCTCCGTGAGGATCATTGCAAGTGGAGCACCAGTGCAAGTAGTCTGAAGTGCTCGGTTCTTCATTGATAGCAACATTCCTCGCGGGAGGCCTGTTGGCTTGAGCCGCTTGGTCTCTTGTCAGCGCCGGAGGAGGATAGGGTCTCCTAGGGATGAATTCTTGCTGAGCCTGCTTCTTCTTCATGATAGCCATGTCATTGGACAGCGTTCGGCAGACAGAAGCAAGAGACTCTACTTGTTGCAGAATCTTAGTCTCGTACATCAATATCGGCTTGTGGTGCTGATTGAGCTGGTGGAGGCAGTGTCGCGAGTGGTGGGGCCGGAGGCAATGCCGGGTATTGTGGAGGAGATGGAAGCTGTGGAGCCTGCGGAGTGGGAAAATGCACTTGGGGAGCAGAGAATTGGGTGACCATTGGCGCGGGATTCCATGATGGATTCTGCTGTGTCATAGACGTAGAAGGCGGTTGGGCAGATGCACTAGGATACTGTGATTGAGGGAAATCAGGGTAAATTGGCATCGACATCCTAGGTGGGAGTCTACCAATGGCAATCAAATCCAGCTCCGCCTTTTGAGCTAACTCGTACAACTCGGGGAAAGTGTTGATATGGGAAAACTTGATGATCATACGAATATCCGAGTTGAATGCTCTGAGGTAGTAGTAGGCAAGCTGCCGGGGCAAGGACCCCGACCCACCCACCCCAAAAAAAACCCCCCGGGGAGAGAAAAAAAAAAAATGGATCCGCGGACTCATTGAATCCCTTCACTAGTTGCCCCGCCAGCTGACCCCATCCAGTGATAGTGCCGGTTGGCAAGGATCTATACCAATACAGGAGCTTTCCGCGCAAAGACAGAGCCAACAATCGGACCATAACACTCTCATCGGTAATGGCGTGGAGCGCGGCCAGGGCAACAATGTCTTGGATGTGCTCGTAGGCCGTCTTCCCGATGCCATCGTACGTGGGTATAGCCTTCAAGGCGGCAGCTGGAACGACAGCTTGGCCAGCTAGATTGAGAGGTCCGATAGAATTCCAGGCTGGAAATAGCTCAGGAGCAACCGGCGGATTTTGTTGATTCTGATTTGGTGGTGGATTCGGTGGTACATTCTGATTTGGTGGCGGGTTCGCCATATTTGCACTTGGATTGGGCTGAACAGGTGCACTAGAAACAGCTAACTGCAAGTCAGGTTGCACCGGAATGGCCTGATGGTCCGGAGAGTTCGGAGGATTCGGAGGGTAGTTGGTTGCAGTGCTATCCGAAGTTGGATCTTGCTCGTCAACTACGACTTCTTGTGAAAATGCTTCGTCTTGGAAGAAGCTGGGCCCAACTAGCCTGGGGCGTTCTCCGAAAGCAGTGATATCAAGCTCGTAAAACTCGGGCTCTTCCTCCGTGTTTCTAACTCTCCATCTTGTATGCATGAAGGACTTATAATCTTGGACCAGTCTTCGAGACTCGGAAGGTATTCAAGTTCAACAGAGTCGCCAGGTGTTCGGATTTGACAGCACTGAAGCGAACACCGATACTTCAATACCGCTTATGAGGTGGAACACTCTGGGTCCCACCGGGCGTGCTAGAGAAACTGTTGGTTACGAATCTGCCATTTAGGAAAGGATTTTGGTCTTTTGTGCCCTAGATTCGCCCAATAGATTGAAAGGCCGGAAGGAAGGGATGCCTTCCGTGCCAATCTCCGGAGAAGGTCGGCTCCTATACTAATCTACTTGGGGTTTTTAGATAAGAGAACAGGAAAGAGATTTGTAAAATGCAGAAAGAAATGTAAATATCATGCGGTTATGGTGGGAAAGAACAAGCAACACGATTACTAGCTAATACCCAAACCAACAACAATCAAAACAAAGCATGTAACAGAAACTGTCACTGCGATTCCTTCCTATGTATCCTTCATTCAGTATTCCAGATTCAATTAATTGCCAATGCTCTAATCCAGAGTTCAGAATTACAGCAATCAGAAAAATAAATGAACACGGAGCAGAAATACTTGCAGAAGGCAGCATAAAAGAAAGAGACAAATGTCAGAGCCAAGGATGCTTTGTATTGGAAGCAAGTGTTTGTTACAACAGAGCTTTCTAGCAATATGTTCCCCCCTTTTACAATGAAAGTCCACTGCTATTTATAGCAGAAATTTCCCCCTTTACAATGATGCACAAAACCCAAAGACTGCAAAAGCTGCCGAGATTAGACCCTTGCTGGCCGTGAGCGTACCTGCAACAAGATTCACCTGAATTTGGTACGGCTCCGGACAGATCTGGTGGTTGAGAAGGCACGTCTGATTAATGCGGTAGGTGCAGTACAATTTGCTGTTGAATAACTGCTCTTAATGCCCACCTACCCTGTACTTTGAAGTACACCTTCTGTTTTACTCTGACCGGCTCGAATCCCGAAATTTGCATATTTTCGGCCTAAGTCTGAGGTTCGCTGGAATAGAGGGTGTTGACAGAAATCGTTGAATAAAAACAGCAACCCCGGGAGTCACTCCAGAATGGAGCGAACCCGGGACGCACTTTGCCTTAGAAAAATCTGAAACTTGCCTTTCTGTTTGCGATCACTGAATTGGGGGGCGACAATGGGAGTTGCTCAACAAACGAGCGACCGACGTCAACATTCTCCCTTATGCCTTAGAATATTTTGAGACTCCTTGCTCGCGGTCGCTAGGAGCAGCGATGACGGGAGTCGCTCCAAAATGGAGTGACCGACGTCAACTTTTCATAAGTGCAGTTGCTGGAGATCGCTGGAAATCTGGGCGACGACGGGAGTCGCTGGCAAAGTTGGGTGACGACGGGAGTTGCTGCAAAATGGATCGACCGGCGTCGACCAACTCTTAGATAATATTTTGATTTGCTCTCCCCTGTCGACCACGGTCGCTGAAAGCTGGAGCGACGACGGGCGTCGTTGGGAAAGCAGAGCGACCACGGGAGTCACTTGGAAAGGGAGCGACCAACGTCAACTTTTCACACTTAGAAATTATTTCGATTTTTCTCCCCTGCCGCGGTTTGTTGGAAACTGTAGTGACGACGGGCGTCGCTGGAAAGGAAGGGCGACCACAGGGTTCGCTCCAAAGTTGAGCGACCGACATCCACAATTCGTGCCTTAGAATTTTTTCATGCTTCGCTCGTTGCCGACGGTCGCTGACGCCGAGGATCGCTGGAGGAGGTTGGCGACGACGGGAGTCGCTCCAGAATGGAGCGACTCGCGGGAAGTCTATACTTAGACAAATTTTGACAATTTTTCCCGCTTGCTTCTGTTGTTTGGTGTTGCCGTCGGTCGTCGGAGAGAAGAGAAATGTTGGGAATCGCTGAAAAAAGGGAGCGACTCCCGGAATCGCTCCAAAGGTGAGCGACCAAGGGAGTGCACCTGCCTTAGAAAAATTCTAGGCTTTTCCTAAACTTGCAGAATCTTCTTAACACCTGGAAACTGAAACTGAAAACTGGAAACTTGAAGACTGCCTAGACAAAGCTGGAAAGGAAGGAGGAAGGGAAGAATCTGGTCCGAAAGTTGTAGTATTTTTTTCAAAATTTTCAAAATTTTGACCCCTTAGCAAAATGTGGCAACAGGGACAAAGCTGTTTGGATGACCAGACAGGTCGTCTGGCCCCCTAGGCCATTTAGACATCTAGGCAGGCCATCAAGGCCAAAGTGCCAGCGTAGTCTGGGATGAGGCGCACATGCTTTCCTAGTAGGCCCTCCATGCGCAAGGAGGAACAAGGAGTTGAAAAACACATAAGATGAAAATAGTATGTGGAATGAGCAATTGCATGCAAAATAGTTATTGGTGTTGAAGTGGCAATTAAAGGAGTAAAGGGGCACTTGTCGCATGCAAGCCAAGTGTCACCCTATCTCCCTTAACTTATAAAAAAAGGTAAAATGCTCTCACTTGCTAATTCTCATGCACAAAGCCAAGGAGCAGGATCCAAAGGAGAGCACACTAGTTAGCTAAACTTGAACCTATTAGGGTATGAACTAGGGCATGAATTAGGACATCCAGTAGGTGAGGAAATCACATTTCATTGTGTAGAATTCAAAGGCGACAGAGGAGAAGAGCGAAGCATCTACAAAGGA
The DNA here is from genome assembly GCA_028583015.1 of Wollemia nobilis. Classification (NCBI taxonomy): domain Eukaryota; kingdom Viridiplantae; phylum Streptophyta; class Pinopsida; order Araucariales; family Araucariaceae; genus Wollemia; species Wollemia nobilis. Next base: position 1,849,862 of record JAQPPZ010003072.1, read on the forward strand.
GAGGGTTACCCCAAAGTTTTGGAGCTAGGGCATGCCGAGACAGCAGTAGAAACAAGGGTTTTGCTGAAAACCTTTGTCCGAAAACCCAAAATTTCATTTTTTTGTGTAGGTGAGAGGTTTGTAGTAGAGGAACATAGTTGCCAAGGAGAGAGCTACAACTCCAAACCCTTGCCAACAAAACCATCCAGGGTTTCGGAGGAATTTGCGTGTTAGAAGTGCGAAGATACGAAGGGACGCATGACAAGGAGGATGTGTTTCATGAAGAAAAAACTTGTGCAAGAGGAGCTAGACCATCCAAGCATTGGAGAGGGTTGTTTGAAGCTTGAGCAATGTCGTACAGAATATAAGGAGCATTGTCTAGAGCGAGGAGATCGTTAGGATGAGGCATCACAAAATTCAAGCCAAGGAGGTCGTCTGATTAGAAGAGAGCATGGTAGAGACCGTCTAGAGGGCTGTCTCACTGCAAAGGAGCCAAGCCTTCTAGAGCATAGCTATTAGGAGCTAGGTTGTCTAAGGCAAGGTTGTTCAAAGCTAGGTTGTTTAGAGTTGGTTTGTTAAACACAAGAAGTGTTTTGTCTAGCATAGGGTCATCTAATCTAATAGGTGGGTCATCTGGTCTAGGAGGTTGGTTGTCTAACCTAGGAGGAGGGTTGTCTAAGGCCAAGGGATGTCCATTAGAAACCAATACATGGTTGCCTCTCCTCTTGAAGCTTGAGGATTGCACAACAAGTATGGGGAGAGTCTGGAAGTGTGATGCACATAGGAGAGTCGCAAATTGGTGTCGAGGAGTTGTGTGCTGACGAAGAAGACTTGCATGATGACGACAGAGTTGGTGACATGCTGACGGAGTTTGTTGTCGAGGAGATATGCACGCCAAAAGTGGAACGAGTGTGTAACCCTCAAGAGGAGGGAAGTTTAGAAGAAGGATGTGAAGAAAGACAAAAAACATTGTTTTTGACAATGGAGGACAACGCACAAGTAGAGGCGCAACGTGCAAATGAAGATCGGGTTGAGGACATTCACACAAATGGTGAAGGAAATGCCAACGTGGATTGGTGCAGGACGAGGCGAAATAATTGGTGACTCCAACACAAGTGTGGGGGAGAGTGCCTAGAGGTGCAGAGGATGGGAGTCAAGCACAAGGGCAATCGTAGGAGAGGTGCTCGAAGGACTAGAGTCGATGCTTGTATATTCATGAAGGAGATCACGGAGAGTAAGTGCATGAGGAAGCGGTCGAAGATTTTTTGCAAATGATTGGTCGTCAATGGAAGGTTAGTTGAGTGGAGACGAGATAAACGAACAACCACCACAAATGGCGAACATTGCTGCAACTGCAAGCAAGCAAAAGTGCCCAAAATTCATAGGAGATGAGAGGGAGGATCTTGAATGCCATATCAGAACATGCAAAATGATATGGTAGGCAAATGGAGTAATCTATCAAGATGCATGGATGAGACTGTTCCCAACAATGTTACAAGGATTAGCAATTGATTGACATTTAAAGCAAGAATAACCCTTCACAGACTGGGTTGAGTTAAAGACTAAATTCAATAAAGAGTTTTGACTACTTCGTGATGACACAAAGATCATATAGCACGGTGGTGGTATTCCGCTCTTGGAGGAACAATTTGGATTGACAGATTAACTCTTCACAACTTGGAATGACGCAGCTATATGGCCTGCATCATCTTGTCTTTGATGGCCTTGTTCACTACTCCAAACAGCCTAGTCTAAGAATCAGACAGCGTTCACTCTTCCTAGATGGTTGACACTAGCCAGACAGCTTGCCTTCAGTCTTGACGGTTTCGCAATTGCACTATATAGCTTAGTAACTTCACTGTACGGCTTGGCAACTTCATGGTGGACGGCCTGGTAACTTTCCAGACGGCCCTGTACGGCAGAACTTGGAAAAGAATACAAATGACAGGATTGAATCTAATCTACTGCAGCAATCAATCAATAGCAATACATGCAGATCTACACAATAGCAAATAGCAAATGATGAACAAGTATGAACAGATATTGCATTAATGATTAGTCTATACGATGAAATACATAGGACATTCTCTTACATACACAATATCTAATCCTGTGCAGAATACCTGCAATGCACTCTGCACTCTCCTAGCATACACAATGCAGCTACAATGTACTCTCTCCGGCATATACAATGTCTCTCGTGTGTGTGTGTGTACCCTCTCAAATGAATGAGGGGGGTCTTATTTAAACTATGGGGACGGTAGTTACGAACAACTACCACCCTTGACACCTCATCTCCTACTTACAAGACAAACTAGGTGAAAACTACCTTTGCATGACTATGTTCCCACATAACTCCAACTTGAGTCATTATTACATGCATTATTACAACGTACATCTTTTATTCAAAATTACAAACTTAACATATGTGTACGTGACATCCACACATATTTTATTTGTAACTTGTCTAATACTTTTGTTGAGGTGGCACGTCAAAACTAGCACTTACATCTACCCTCCTCTCTAGATTGGTCGACTTCCTCGTCGATGACTGTTGTTCCTCTTGGGGACTTTGGCTCTACTGAGGTTGAGGCGACAACATAGGTAATTCTTCAAGTTCTTGAATCTATAGCTTCAAAGCTTCGTTCTCTCCCTTGAGCCTCTTAGCATAGGCCTGGTAGCGAGCCCACTGGAAGCCATAGTGATGCGACTTCTGCTCGATCTTTGCCAGCCTAGCTCTCAACTCAGACTCCTGCTTTGCTGCCTTTGCTTCCTTCCTTGTAGCTTCTACCAACTGCTCATCTTGTTTTACGATCAGTTGATCTTTGTGGGCAAGCTCCTTCATCTTGCCTTCAAGAGTTTGTTCCCTAACTATGCATTTAGACTTCAACTGTCCTATCAACTGATCCTGCTGCTCATTCGTTTGCCTCATATCCTCAATCTCGTTTCTCATCCCAACTAGTTCTACTTCAGCATCCTTCTTCACTTGCCGAAGTTGACCTTCCACCATCTGTACTTGGTTAGTCAGCTCCTCCTCCTTCAACTTCAAGCTACAAGCCATCTGCTGAAACGTCTCCAATCCTATTGCTAACCACTAAATCAAATATGCCAAAAAGTTCATCCTGGCATATGATTTCACTAGCTCAGGTGCTAGCTTCACATACTTAACACTTGGAATTTCAGGATAAGGTGCCAGATTCCCTTCATCAACATACACTCGTGGTGGATATTGATATAATACTTGGGTTTTTTCTCGTAAGTTTTTGATTTCCAGCATCGAATCGACACTGTTACTACCAACTCCTAGCTCCCATGGCTACATCTAGTAAATTTTGGCAAACTTCTTCATATGCTCCTCATCACAAGCCCAATGCACTAGTTTGCTCAACTCACATTCCATTCGCAACTACCATAGTCGCCAGTCTCCAACACACCCAACTCTGAACTCACTGCAAACCTTGTCAAACAATCCACTCACTTTTTCAAAAAATGTATCAACCTGCTCATTGATATTTGCTCCCAAAACTGGTGGTTTCCTCAAGTTTGGCACTTCTATAATGAAATGCTTGCTTGTTTCCTCTTCTTCCAGTTCCATATCTATATCATCCTCGATGGTAGTCTTCTCCACACCCCCCCCATCACGATCTGTCAGGTTGATTTTCTATTTGGCTGCCTTTCCCTCTTGATTCTTCTCTCCATCTATATCAATAGTCTTCTCCGATTCTTCTGGCGGTTCACTTGTTTGGCCTTCTTGCCATATTTTGCACTCTAATATAGGTTGTTTCCCTTTTTTTGGAGCCTCTTTTGGCACTGCTGAACTTGGTGTCGTAGTCTGCGTTGTAGATGTAAACTCCATTGGTGGTCCCTCATCCAACGGAGGCAATCCACATCTATCCACAACATCTGCATATTGTCTCAATGGTGTGGTGTTACAACTCTTAGGTGTATCAACATTGTCCACCTGTATCGAAACATCACTAGCAAAGTCTCCTCCTCCTGGTGCTCCATCCAATGGTGGTGATGCTTCCACCACATCAACTGCAATCTGAACTTCCGCATCTACATCTACAATCACCATTGTTTCCTGCACAGACAATTGCGTCGCTATCTTATCCAACTATTGTGCTATTTTCTCCACACTGCACATTTTGCACAAGTTCTTGGAACTCTGGTACCTGTCCACTCGTGGCAGCCTCACTCAAAGTGACCTCGGTAACTACAATGGCACCTGTAGTGCCTCCTTGCATCGCCTAACTTCCTAGTTGTGTTGGAGTTCCCCTTTGCAGTGCTTGTTGCAACGTTCCACGCTTTTCACTTTGCTGGCCCACCACTACCTTCTGTACATTGCTACCTTTCTTCTTTCCTGTGGCCTGTTGTGGGGGTTCTTGACTCATTGGCTGTTGTTGTTGCTGCTGAGGTTGCTGCAGTTGCTCCCATCTGTTGCCACTGCTGCTCCAACTTTCTTCGCTTCTTATCCTTTCTACCCAACTCCTTTGAATTTGGTAGCTGCTCTTCAGCCCCATCAGACTCCTCACTTCCTTCAGCTACAACATCCATCTCGTCACTTGATGCTTCCTGTGCCTTTCTCTTCTTCGATGCACTTTTCTTTTTCTTTCCTAGAGTACTGGCTTTCATCAATGGGACATGTACCCATCTGAAAATCGTTGGTGCGTGCTCTAAAATAGTATGAGGATTCAGCCTTGTCTTGTGAAACTGCATCCAAAATCAGAGCAATGGCATGGAAAGCCATTGAAAAATTCTTGGTATATTGCATTAGAAAATTTTGAATGCAGTCTGACAAAAATGTAGCCCAATCATACAATTCTTCGGCCATTATTCCTTCCATATAGGGTATGAGCCAAGTGGGCATCTCCAAGGCTCTCTACTTGCCGGACAGTCTGGACATGATCACATTCATTGTACATCGTAGTTCATCAGACTTCAGATGTTGCATCTTTAATCCACAGCTCCCATGCTTTGTCAACTTAGCCACTTCCTGCAGACTGAGATTGGCAACCTTATCAACAAAATTCCTTAACCGGTAAGGCTCCACTCCCTTCTTCACTGGTCTTGTGGAATTTAGCAATCCGAAAATTCTTCAAAAATTGCTTGGAGAAAATGACACTCGAATCTCTTTGTTACCAATCATTATTCTACTTTGATTTTGCTCAACATTATAGGTCTGCAGTAATTCTAACAGGTATGGCTTAAAGAAATCTTTGTCAAAGCCTAGCACCTGCAGAATAAACTGCACTCTTGCACTCTAAAATATGGTCTTCAGCCAATGATCTATTGGATGCTTCAACCACCATGTTCTGCAAAAGTCTCCCATTGGTGTTGTCTAGGTTCTTTCTTCCATTCTGCATCCTCTCCTTATTCTCCACCTTCGGTGAAGCTACTTGCTACTTGCCATGATGTTCATCAAGAGTGCCAGTTTGTGACCTTGATCATGACTCCATTCTGTGTTGCTTTACTCTCCCTTGCTCTACTTCCTTACCACGTCTCTCTCTTCCATGTATGCGGTCTACTAGGATTCTCCCAAAGCCAAATCCAATCCCTCTCCTAGGAGTGCGAGAACGTACCTGTAACATAGTTGTAATTGGAAACTTACTTTGCAATTTGACCCATTCAATCTGCTTTGAAATTCGTGGCCTCTGCATTACTTCTATAGTTGATCTTTTTAGCTCTAAATTTTTCCGACTTTCGGTAACAACAATCTGCAATTGTCTTCCTAGTGACTGTTGGTTACGAATCTGCCACTAGGAAAGGGTTTGGTCTATCTGTGCGCCCTAGACCCGCTCAACAGATTGAAAGGCTGGAAGGAAGAGATGCCTTCCATGCCAATCTCCGGAGAAGGCCAGTTCCTATCGTATTCTAACAGGGGTTTTTAGATAAGGGAACTGGAAAAAGATTTGAAAGTTGCAGAAAGAAATGTAAATAGCATTGCAGTGATGGTGGGGAAGAACAAGCAGCACAATTACTAACTAATATCCAAACCAACAACAATCAAAACAAAGCATGTAACAAAAACTAACACTGCAACTCCTCCCTATGTATCCTTTAGTAAGAATTCCAGATTCACTCAATGTCCAATGCTCTAATCTAGAATGCAGAATTAATGCAATCAGAAAAATAAATGAATATATAGCAGAAATACTTGCAGAAGGCAGCATACAAGAAGGAGACAAGAGTCGGAGCCAAAGATCCTTTGTATTGATGCAAATGTTTGTTTACAACAGCTCTCTTAGCAATATGTTCCCCCCTTTTACAATGAAAGTTCACTGCTATTTATAGCAGAATTTCCCCCCAAAATACATTGAAGCACAGAACCCCAAAACTGCGACAGCGGCTGAGATTTGACCCTTATTGGCTGTGAGCGTACCTGCAACACGATTCTCCTGGGTCTGTTACGGTTCCGGACAGATTTGGTTGTTGAGAAGGCACGTCTCTTCAATGTCGCAGGTACGATCTGCCCCTTGGGATGTTTAAGGGCTCTGACAAGATGTCTTGGGGGTGAAAAATGAGTTGGTAATCCATTAATGCAGTCTAACAGACCACCTACCTCTGCCTCCTTGCCTTCTCGAAAAGCTGCTGAGAGTTGCACGACCCTATGCTAGAGCTGAAAATCGTAGATAGGAAGGAGAGATGCTGAAAATTGCTTAGGGTTTGAGCGAATTTGGGGAAGCCAAGATGGGGGGGACGCTTTGGAAAAACGTGCTGAGGCTCGCTAGGCTGCCTAAGCGACGACGAGAGTTGCTCCTAAATGGAGCGAACCCGGGAGTCGCACCAAAAAATGAGCGATCTCCGGAATCATTGTTGGGTGGAGCGATCTTGAGCGGGCTTCCTGCCTTAGACAAACTTCATCTTTTAACCACCTGGCGATCGCAGGAAGGGGAGGCGAACCTGGGAATCGCCGAGCTGCCGTGGCGATGACGAGAGTCGCTCCAGGGTGGAGCGAACTCGAGCTTTTCAACTTAGAAAATCTTCCCACCCCTCTTTTGCCGTTCACCAGAAAATGATGCGACGCCGGGAGTCGCTGGGCAGAAGGGGCGAACCCTGGGAAGCTGGAGATCGCCGAGACTTGAGGCGAAGCTGAGGTTCGCACGGAGAATGAAGCGATGCCGGGAATCGCTCGTCAGCAGAGCGAGGATGAGGATCGCTGAAGAGCAGGGGCGAACTTGAGCGGGGTCCGTGCCTTAGCCGTTTTTTCGTTTTTTAAACTCGCCGGCAGTCACTAGAGGGATGTGATGACGACGGTCGCTGGAGGGGTGCAGCGAGAATGGGAATCGCTCTAGAATGGAGTGACTCGCGGGAGAGCCCTACCTTAAGTTTTTTTTCCTTCTTTTGTGCTGCCACTCGCTGTCGCCAAGCGATGACGAGAATCTCTTGGGAACAGGGCTAAGCTGGGAATCGCCGCAAAAGTGGAGCGACTTTCGAAATCGCTCAAAAGGGTGCGACCCGGGAGTGTCCATGCCTTAGAATTTTTTGGCCTTTTCCCAGACTCTGCCGAAGCTCGTTGAAACCTGAAACTTGAATCTGAAGACACCTGCAAATGCAATCCCGAGGATCGCCTGGACTAATAGATTGGAAAGGAGGAAAGGAGAAGATTTGGTCCTAAAAATGCAGCAGTTTTTTCAAATTTTCAAAATTTTACCCCTTAGCAAAATGTGGTAACATTCCTGGCGGCTCGCGGGGTATCGAGCTCGCCTCGATGCAAGGACCCATGCTTTTATCCTTTGGGCCCGAAGCCACCCTCAGTCTCTACTTCGCCCTACTGCTCTTCTTTGTGCTACTCTTCTTCACCGTTGTCGTCAGCAAATTCCTCCTCTATTTCTTCTCCTTCCTTCGTTTCCTCTTTAGACTGCTTCTCGCCCTCTTCCTCTCCTTCTTGGTCTGGGTTAGTATCCGGGGAAGCAAGGCGATCGCGAATGCCCTCATATGTAGCTTGAACCTGAGTCCAAGCTTCCTCTTGGAAGGGCTCGAGATCGCAAATATCCTTTACCAGGCGCCTGAAGGTCTCTATTTGGAGCATATCTGTCTGGTTGACCCTTTCACTTAGATCGGCGAGGCAGGCGCTAATATGACAGAATCTGGATATGAGCTGCGTCACCTGTACTTCCAGAATTCGGTCCGCCCAATTATCAATCTCTGATGTATCCTCCTTGAAGGCGTCCCAGACCAGCTTCAATTCTTCCCTAGGGAGGCAGTTTCCATTATCGTTCGTGAAGCTAGGGAATCCAAGCAATGTAATGGTTTGGAAAGGCGCCAGGCAGATGGTTCTTTCTTGTTCAAGTGCATCCAACAATCTCCTGGCTCTCCGAATTTTTTCGGATTTTTAAAGAAAGAATGCAAGGTTGCCCTTGCAGTGGCCCAATCACGGGCAATCCGAGTCATGGGGGGTACTTCGAGGTCTTTGCGCTCATATGCCTCGACCTGAATGGCCAAGGTGAGCCAACGCCCTGCTTGGCGTTCTGCCTCTTCCACCACAGGCTTACCCTGGGCAGACACTTCTTTAACTTCGCATACAAACATAAGAACTGAAAGGGACTTGGAGGTTCGGGTTCGGAAATTTTTCAGCAGGCCGGCGCGGATCTCTTTGACTCGGTCTCTGGAAAAGACCTCAACCTGTGCTGCCCTTTCCTCCAATTGCTGCTGGGCTCCCTGAAGCTGGCCCTCTAATTCGACTATCCTGGCCTGTGCCTCCTCACCTTCCCTGGTTCGGCGTTTTGTAGCCTCTTTCTGATCAGCCACTTCCTTCTCCAGAGCTGCCACTTGCTGCCTCAGCTGCTCAGATTCGTTCCTGGAGTCGTCCAGTTGGGCCTGCATTTTCTCCATGTCCTCTTGCAGCTTCAACTTTTCATTTTACACAACATAGTAGCACTCCTTCAGTTGGTGATGATGCACACAGAGTGTGTCTGCTCTCAGATGAATGGCCCCCACCTCATTTTCCACGTTGATTGTGTTCAAGTCTTTGGCTACACAGTAGTAGGTGTAGTCTTCGGGGGTCATATCCTTCAGGGGTTTCTTGACCTTAGGAACTCTCTTCTCTTTGTGCAACACCATGTTTTCCAGGTCAAACCTGGCGCGCTTCTCCACTCCGGTAGGCTCCTCAAATTTTCTCTTCTTGAGGCTCTGGATCCATCTGTAGGAGCTCTGCTCGGCCTGAGCCAAGCTGTCTGCTACGGAGTGGCCCTCCACCATTTCCAGTTCTTGCTGAATGAGCTCGATACCCCCAAACATGGGCTTGATCAAGGACAGATCCTGCTGGGGCATATGTTCTTCTGCAAACAGATGAGGGGAAGCGGAGCTTGGAAACTCAGTTGCCTTTGGGGATGTCTCGGTTTGGACAGAGGCGGGAGGGTTATCGAGATTTAAGGACGGGTTTTCAATTAATGTACCAGCTGAAGATGGAGGATGAGGTGAATGTGGTGGATCTGCGACAGCGGCACCTGGCTGGGTAGGTGCAAGGGCTTCAAATGCGTTGGGCTCGGAGGCAAATAGGCTAAAAGCCTGCTGGTTGTGCTGGGTGGCGATGGAAGGCTGGGCTTCTTCAAGAACAGGGTGAGATAATGCAAGGGGAATGGCGGATGCTAATTTGCTGCCTAAAGGGATGACAGTGAGGATGGGTTCAACAGGGGCGGAAGATGGTGCCGCGGCCCATGGTTCAGAAGATTGAGAGAGGAAAAGGGAGTGCGTACCTGCGTGCTCGGCTCGAGCTGGCATATTGAATATCTGGGTTACCCACGCATCCTCCTTTGGTGGGGTGTCTTCTTCTACAGTGATAACTTCCTTGAGGGGGATCGTGGGAACGACCTTCTTCTGTGGTGCAACCTCTACCTGTCGCACAACTTCTTTCTTAGGCACGGCCTTTTTCTCCTTTGGCTTTTCAACCTCCTTTTTCTTCTGAGGTGTGGTCTCTTTTTTCTGGATAGTGGTCGGGGTGGATGCACTAGGGGTTGGGCCAGAAGTCTTCTCTGAAGGAGCCTTGGGCGATTTTATCGTGACCTCCACCTTTTTCTTCGGAGGCGTTGGAGTTGCCTGCACCGCTTTAGCCAACCGTTTCAATGATCCTTGCTGCATTTCGGAGGGCTGTTGTGCCTTGGGCTCGGCCGTCTGACTCTTCTTTGCCCCTCTGCTAGATCCTCCGCCCAGTGTGAGTGGCTGTTTGGGTGGGGCCTGTGCCTTTTGTAGGTCTTGGGTGCCTCGAGGCACGAGGTCTCGAAAAACGATAGGTCGCCACGTGGCATGATGCTTATCGTAAAGCGCGGAGAACTGATGGTCGCCAACTAGGACTTTCTCTGACGTCTCCTTTGTATGGGCTTGCATGACCCACCATTCGGCAATATTTTCTAGCTTCCAACCGATCTGCAATTTAGGCAGCATCCTTTTGAAGGATTTGGATTCACGGCTGTGGGCCTCGTTATTAACCGGGTCGTATTCCGCCTCTACATGATAGAAGTCGTGCCATGGCGGAAAAGACCGCATCTCCTCTATATTCCATTCAAGATCTCCTCCCGATGGATTATTGCGTTCTCCCATGATCTCCAGGCAGGGACAGGCGTGGCAATTCTTCGTCTCTGTGAAATCCTTTACTATGCCGAGGGGATCATATCTTCATTGCTAGGGAAGCTCACCCAAGCCGAAGCTTATTAGCGTGGCCGCTAGGAATTCATTCTGCCCAGTCATGTTGACCTCAATCTCTCCCCATGTGATCGGGAACTCGAAAATATGTCCCCATTTTCTCCCCTGGCCGTAATTTTGGTCAGTGTAATCCATCTTCCGAGCCACTTCCAGGGCGAACAAGTACTCCGTGGTATAATACGGCAGGAGGAAGAGTTTATCGATGAACCCAAAAATTCTGATAACGAACCCCTGCGTCAACTGGAAAGTGTTGCCCATATTACACCGTATCACCTTGTCTCTCATCTGGCAGGGGACACGCATGCAAGAGCCATGGAGTGCTAGGGCAGGGCCTAGGAATGCCTGATTAAACTTGTACTAGGACTTCCTTTTCAACAGTATCTGGGTCCACTGGTATACTGGGAGTCGTGTGCCCTTCTCATCAGTGTGCTGAACAGGAACTGCCTTCAACTTGCTATGCATGTGGAACTAGAAAATCCAAGTTAGGAAAGAGCACTGCCTGAAAGATTGGCACTTTCCTTCTATCAGGTCCTGCAGGCACGAATGTAGACTGCACGCTATCCAATTCACCCAATTAAAGAACACTGACTTAGTTCTCGGCCCCATGGAACTAGGGTCGTAGAATTCCCCGTGCAAAATACATTCTGCAAGGGCAGCCTAGTAGGGGAAGACCATAGCATCTGTGTCAATGCCTAAGACCTAGGCCAACATAGTATATATGCCCGTGCTCTTGAAGTGCCTCAGGGACATAGGCAGTGTTGGCGAATTTTTGGGCGGTAGCGGGTTGTGCAGCTGGGACTCCATAAAGAGTCGCATCTTCGGGTTGTCCACGTATCTGTTGGCCTGCTCTTCGAGGTTAATATGTCTGATGGTGTAATATTTTTCGGGCAGCTAATTAGGCGCGAAGGCCATTTGGACAGTGTCGGGGAAGAGTGAGAACAGGACGTTTCCTCCTACATCCCGGACTTGCCTGGTGCTTGGCTTGTAGTATTGGGCAGTTGTGCACCGGTGGGCATAAGAACCAATACAGGTGAGAGTGGTAAGCTGCAGCGTAGGGATTTGAGGCGGAAACCTTTGCTCGCCTGTCATCAATAGTGTGTCGCAGATGCTCGATGCTTTGGGAGTAGGTGTCGTCTCTGTATTTTACCCAATTGTCTGTAGGCGGATGGACGACCACCTTCGCTGGCCCTGATTCGGCTTTCTACCCTGTCATTGCTTCTGGCGCCTTCTCTCTTCCTTTATCTTTCCTTTCCATCCCGGCTTCGGCCCTCTTTTTTCCACTTTCTGGCGTGCTCGAAGCTACCTCTCTGGATGCTTTACCCTTCTCCTCTGTGATTTTCTTGCCCATGGCGATGAAAGAATTCGGGTATGCTGCAGTTGGCTAATGAGTCTCTCTGTGTTTGGCTTCCGGTGCAGCTTAAAATGAGCTCAGATTCAATTGATAGAGCGAACTGAGCGACTGCGCTTTTTATGAGTGCGCCTGAGGTTAGCCATTAATGGCGAGTACCTGAATTTAATGTCGGGAGCACGAAGTTGGTGGGCGCAACTGTTATCCCTTGGTGGTCGTTCATAGGATCTTCTTTGGAGGCGCAACTTCTCGATTGTCGATCCCAATGTTCGCCCTTTTCTTTTAAATTTTGCTTAGAAATGCATGCCCATTGCTCATTTATAATGTGCGTCTCAAAATTTTAACTTGCCGCCCTTTTGCACGCTTCTCGAGGTTCGTTGCGGCTAGTTGACGCATTGGACGAGGTTCGCTTTGCAACTGGGGCGTTTCCTGACTTTGCTCGGAAACTGAGCGATCCTTAGCGCATGTTCCCTGGGCGAGCGACCAACGTCTGGGAGACTTGAAAAATTTTGAACATTTTGTTCTAAAGTCGCATGACTTCCCAAGCGACGACGGTCCTCGCTTGGAAGAAGTGCGAATCTCGGCGGACCACCTGGGACTTAGAGATATTTCAAGCTAGCCTTCCATGCCCTTGGCCTCATAATCGCTCGAAACCCCAGCGACTCCCGTCTTCACTACGTATTGTGAGCGATCTTTGGCGGGTATTTCGGGGACTTAGGAAACTTTTTGGGTGCCCTTCCCCATTCTTGAATTTTGGCGATTTCTGCAGTTCACGCTGGACCTACGCGATTCTCGTCATCACTGAAAGCTGAGAGCGATTCTTGTCCTCGCGTGACGTTCGAGCGAACCTTTGACTTCTTCGAACTCAGCCCAAACATGGCATCTCCCTAAGGTTCGCTTGGAATTCAAGCGAGTCCCATGTTAGCTGAAAATTACGAGTGATTCCCAGAATCGCTTTGGTGTGGAGCGACTCTTGGCGCGCTCCTTGACTTAGTAAATTTTTCGCACCTGAAGTTTTACCGTCTTGTGCTCGCGGGCTGGGCGATTCCGGGTCTCGCTCAAGAGTTTGGGCGATTCTCGGGGTCGCTTAAAATCTGAGCGACCTTTGGCACTGTGGGAGTTAGACAAATTTTCACCTTTTCGCCTCCCTCTCGCCATCGCGCCCTGCAAGGCCCTTCTTCGCTCTAAAACTCGTGCGATTCCTGGAGTCACTCAAAAGTTGAGCGACCCTTATCCTGATTTTTTAACTTACGCTCGAGCCCTTAGTACTTTGATTGTTGCTTTTCTTCGGTCGTGCGAACCCTAGCAGATTGGAGACCCTGGCTTCTAAACACATTCGGAGTTCGCCTAAACTTGCTGCGAACACTGTTATCGCTGCCATACTTGGGCGAACCTCAACCGATTTCACCGTAAAGGGACTTAGTGAAATTTTCGATTTCCTTTAACCTTTCGTCCCTTGCATCACGCGCAGCCCTCCTCATTGCCCTTTTTCATGAGCGACGCTCGCCTTTGCCTTAGGATCCTGCAAACTTTGTTCTGCTCTTAAAACTGCCAACTGATGGTTGCCTTCTGCATGAGAAACCTGGCTCTGCAAAACTGCTCGACTTAAGAGCCGAATGCCTGAGCTTAAAGCAGGAAAAAGTATTTACAGGAAAGCATATTTACATTCAGAAAGACGAAATAAAAACTGCAGAAATAAAACTTTGTACACAGGGAAACTTCTTGATGCTTCTTAGTGGTGATAGGCCTTCAAATGAAGGTCGTTAACTGGTATGGGGAGAAGATGGCCCTCCATGTCCCACAACACAAATGAGTTGAATTGATTAACCCGGGAAACCTAAAAGGGGCCTTCCCAGAAGGCATCAAATTTGTCGTGGTTCCCTGGTTTTGCCTTCCATGAATCCCACTTTAGCACTAGATCCCCGACCTTGAAGACCCTGGCTGTAGTCCCTTTTGCAAACCAATTTCGAGTAGTCTATTTATGCTTCATGAAAGCTTCATAAGCTTTCTCTCGTTCTTCTTCAAGCTGCAACAGCTGAGCTAACCTAGCATCAATGGGATCCAGGTTACCTTTTTCGTCGTCTACCAGCCACAATGCAGGCATTTCGACATGCATGGGCAAAACAGCCTCATTTCCGTAGACCAGTGCGTACGGCGATGTTTTGATGGACTTCTTCACAGAGATACGGTCTGCCCATAGCACTTGGTCCAAGTACAAGTGCCAGGACCTTTTATTCCTCTCCAAGGTCCTCTTTATGATTTTCATCAAATTTTTGTTTGTGGATTCGGCCAGGCCGTTTCCCTGCGGTAGTAATTGGAGGACACCTTGAGGTAGATTCCATACTTGTAAGCAAACTCGGTGAGCTTGGCACCCACGAACCTCGGACCATTGTCTGTCACAATTGCTTTTGGGATCCCGAAGCGGGTTATCAGGCTCTCCAAGAAGGCGATGACCGTCTCCTGGTCAACATGCTTTGTAGGCACCGCTTCGGCCCACCGGGTGAAATCATCGTGCGTAAACAAGAGCACCCCGGTCAACATGCTTTGTAGGCACCGCTTCGGCCCACCGGGTGAAATAATCGGTGGTAGTTAGGATATACTTATGCCCCGCCGAGGAATTTGGCGATATTACCCCGATAAAATCTAAGCCCCATTGTTGGAAGGGATCTTCAACTTGGATTGGTTGGAGGGGCATTGGTGCATTTTTATTTTTACCGACGAACCTCTGACACCTCTCGCACTTTCGGCAGACTGCAAAAGCATCAGCAAAAATAGTGGGCCAATAGTAGCCTGCTCTAATCATTTTTAAGGCCGTAGGCCTTCCTGAAAGGTGTCCTCCCGACATCTCGGAATTGAATTCGTCGAGGGCTTTCTCTTTTTCTGTTCCCTTGACGCATCGCAAGAGAACACCGTCAACATTCTTGAAAAATAGCCCCTCGGGGCGCAACACATACTTTTGGGATTGAAGCCTGAATCTTCTCCTTTGTGAGGCATTAAGACGATCTGGACATCTCCTAGTGTTGAAATACCAAATTATTTCATCGGTCCAGTCGCTGTCCTCCGCCGAAGAATTGGCAAAGTTGCCTTCTAGTATTGGGTCCTCCCACTGACATGCAACCACTTCTGCGGAAACACTTCTTGCTAGCTCCTGGCACAGTGCCCGACCTCGGATTAGCTTGGTAGGTCGAACTTCTATGTCAAACTCTTGCATTTTAGCGATCCAACCAGCCCCCTTGTTACCCAGTTCTCCCTGGATGATAAAACTCTAACATCTGGGTGAACAACAAACACCGTTGTCCTGCTTTGAGAGACAAAGTGCCAAAACTTCTTCAAGGACCTCATGACTGCATGTACCTGTCTTTCGATGAAATTATATCTTTCCTCGTGCGGCTGGATTACCTAGCTCAAGAAGGCGGCTGGATTACCTAGCTCAAGAAGGCTATTGGCCGCTCTTCGCCATCATCCCCTTTCTATGTTAGGACTGCTGCATAGCTTTCGGGTTCCTCGACTGCATATAGGATGAAATCCTTGGAATAGTCGGGGTTAACTAGCATGGGGGCTTGGGCGATTCTAGTGTTGATCTCTTCGAACGCCTTCTTTCTTTCCTCAGTCCAGACGAACTCGACATTCTTTTTCAGAAGTTCAGCCATTGGCTTGATAACTTGGGCAAAATCAGGCACGAACTTTCTTACGAAGTTGATCTGGCCGAAGAAGGATTCCAGCCCCTTCTTGTTTACTGGGAGTGGAAGCTTGAGGAGAGCCTCTGCTCTATCGGGGTCAACTGCGAGCCCCTTTCCAGAAATGACATGGCCTAGCAGCTTCCCTTCCTTCACCGCGAAGACAGATTTCTTCGGGTTGATGGATATGCCGAACTCCCGGCATCTCTCAAACACTTGTTGCAAGTGAGAGGCATGTTCTTCTCTTTTGTGCGAAAACACAGTCATGTCATCCAAGTAAATGACAATGATTTTATTCAGCAGCTTGCGAAATGCCAGATCCATGGCCCTCTGGAAGGTGGCTCCCGCATTAGATAGGCCTAAAGGCATGTGCTGATAGGCGAACGTTCCCCATTTGGTGGTGAACGCTGTCTTGTATTGATCTTCATCCCTTACTCAGATCTGATTGTATCCGGAGAAGCCATCTAGGAGGGAGAAACGTTGTGCCCCTGCCACGACATGGAGGATATGATCAATCTGTGGGAGCGGGTAATGGTCCTTCAGCGAGGCCTGATTCAGATTATGGAAATCAACGCAGAGGCGGATATCCCCGTTCTTCTTCCTGACAAGAACCAAATTTGCGACCCAAGAAGAATGCTTAATAGGGTAGATGATATTCGCTTCTAGTAATCTTCAAGAGTTCGGCTCTCATCAGAACCTCTATCTTCGGGTTAATTGGTCTCTATTTCTGTCTACAGGGTTTGACCCCTTCTTCCAGTTCTATAGTGTGTTGTATGATCTCTTTGTTGTACCCCTTCAGGTCTTGATAACACCAAGCAACAATATCAGGGTACCTTTTGCACAAAGCCCGAATCTGCTCTAACTCCTCTGGAGTGCAGTCGATTCCAACTTTGATCACCTTTCCGGGCTCAAGCTCTAAGTCCTTGTATTGCTTGGCGTCCACTTTGATCCGATGAGATATGGCCCTGTCATTCTGATCAAACAGACTCTCCAGAGTGATGAGCCCCTTTGGGACATGGTTATTCTTTAACTGTATCAACCCCTCGTAATCCTCGTCATCAGGGTCTCTACCTTCTATAGTACTTGCTTCATGGACTAAGAAATTGACGATTTACTTGTCACAATCGAACACCTGCTAGTGGGTGTCCCTATCAGGCACAAAAGGCCTGTAAATAGTTCTTACCGACTTAGGCTTTTGCATCAAGTCATTAGTCGGGGAGTATCTGGCTCCGATAGACGCTAAGACATCCGCGTGCTTATTTTTTTCTCTGGATATGGCTTGCACATTAAGGGCCTCGAATGGTTCCAGCAAGTCCCATACCCTATTGCGATACACCTTGAGATAGTGCTTCTTTGAGGTGTACTTATTAGTGATCTGTTTACAGACCAGCTTAGAATCACCAAAGATCTGCAGCTGCTTGATTCAAAACTTTTCTGCCTTCTTCAACCCTAGACACAGGGCCTCATATTCCGCCGCGTTGTTGGTGAAACTCCAGGCCAGCCTGTAGCAATAATCCTTCTGCTCTCCGGAGGGTGAAACTAGAAGAACCCCTGCCCCGACGCCGTTTTTGCATCGGGCACCATCAAAGTACAGCTTCCAAAGCTCGTTCGGGGTAGGGTCTTTGTTTTCTTCTACTGGCTCCTTTAGCTTCTCGGGCTGGGTAATGGAATAGCAGCCTATCTCTGATTCGATCATGGCATTAAAATCAAGCAGGGAGAACTCATCCTCCGCCCGCAGCTCTTCTATGGTTTCCTCTACTAGGTCCACCCCTTCTAACTCTTCTGTCATTAGGTGAACCGATTCATCTTGCTGCCCCTCTTCAGGTATCTTCTCAACAAGGAAGGTGGAGGGTTTTTCATTGTAGATCTTCACTTTCCTCCCCTTGAAGGGGACCTCCATATGTGAGTAGTCAAGAGAAAGATAACCGCCCAACTTGGCGGTGAACTCCCTTGAGAGGCACATGCCAAAGTAGGCTCCAGGTCCACGACCACAACCTCATGTATCACAACAATCTCAGGTGCCTTGTGCAGCTAAATGGGAATATCTTTAATGACGCCCACTGTTTTCACAGGAGTGCCATCCAATTGGAGGACACCTTGTCTGCTCCGCGTGTATTCCATGCCTATCTCTTCGCAAACTGGCCTAGGCATGACAGTGGTGGATGCACCCGAATCGATCATGCAATTGTGCACCACACACCCCTCCATCTGCAGGGACAAGTAAAACGAAGGCGGTCTGTTTTTTCCGGTGATGGAAGTAGTCAGAGGCTGAGCTACAGGCTGGGTCAGCTTTCCTCCTTTAACAGATTTTAGTGACTCCTGCAGCAGATCCACCTGGCCGGGGAGTTGTAGGGCGTCGTACATGCTTATCTTGGCCGGGGTCTTCTTGAGTTCATCAACAATGTTGTAGGCCGAAGAAGTGGATCCCTCTGGCTCTTTCGCAGCCTCGTACTTGGTGCGGTATTGCTGCGTGGCTCTGCTTCGTCAGGGATGGGTATTTGAGCTTCTCCCTAGCCTGCTCTCTAGTCTCACCCTGGGGTTGCGCCGCTGGAGCTTTTTCCGACGATGGTTTCTCTTTCGCTGGCAGGGGCAAGGGAACCTTGTCAGGAGCTTTCACCAGAGGTTGCTCCTTTTTGCGTCTGGTGTATACTTTCAAAGGTTCCATCTGGGCCGCATCCACCTCGATCGACTTCTTGCCATTCTTGGTAAGAATCGAAACTTGCTCGTCCTCGGAAATCGCGAGGTTGCGGTCTACCTCCCTAATCATGTTGACTTGCCCACCAGGAGCGCTGCCTGTCAATGTTTGAACATAGTGCTGGTGTACCATACAAGTATCCTCCCCATGCGGGTCATTGCAGGTGGAACACCAATGCACATAGTCCGAGGTGCTTGGCTCTTCAATGATGGCGGCATTCCTCACAGGAGGTCTACCGGCTTGGGCAGCTTGGTCTCTTACGGCTTGGTCCCTCGTAAGCGCCGGAGGATAGGGCCTCCTTGGCTGGAATTCCGGCTGAGCCTGCTTCTTTTTCATCACTGCCATATCGCTGGACAGTGTCCTCATAGTAGAGTGAAGCGACTCTAGTTCCTTTAGAACCCTCATCTGAGGGTCAACCGCTGGAGGGGCAGGTAATGGCAAGGGCGCCATTGGCGGAGGCAAAGCCGGATACTGAGGGGGTGGAGGAAGCTGTGGAGCTGGGGGAGCTGGGACCTGCGGATAACTGGGCGGTTGGCTCGGATTCCATGAGGGAACCGGATACATGGAAGGCACAGGAGGGAATTGAGTGGATGTGTTGGGGTATTGGTATTGCGGCAAGTCAGGGTAGATCAACATTGTTGGTTTCGGCGGGAGTTTGCCAATGGCAATCAAGTCTGCCTCGGCTTTCTATGCTTGCGTGTACAAGTCCGGGAAAGTGTTGACGCCAGAGAACCGGATACTCATGCTTAGGTCGGAATTGAATGCTCTAAGGTAATAAAATGTCGCTTGATCCGGAGTCGGCCGCAAGCCATCAGGGACCCTCTGCCAAGTCCGAGAAAATCTGACATTGAAATCAGGGACCTCCTACGGATGTCTTTGGATGGTCGTGAACTGATGGAGCAAGGAATAAGGGTCTGCAGATTCATTAAAACCCTGGATCAATCTTCCCACTAACTCGTCCCATGTAGCAATAGTGTCGGGCGGTAAGGTTCTGTACCAATACAGGAGCTTCCCTCTGAGGGACAAGACTAGCAACCTCACCATGATGTTTTCTTCGATGATGCCGTGAATGGTAGCTAGGGCGGCAATGTCCTCGACATGTTCCCGCGCTGTCTTTCCCGTGCTGTCATAGGTAGGGATGGCCTTGAGTGCGATAGTCGGGATGGCTGTTGGTGCAGCCAGGTTCAATGGCCCTGCATGATTCCAGGCCGGAAATAGCCTAGGCGGCGGATTTGGTGGTCGATTTTGTTGTTGATTCTGCTGGTTCTGATGCTGATTCAGGTTTGGTGGTGGGTTCGCCATGTTCGCACTCGGATTTGATTGATTGGGAGGCGGTAATGGCGGCAGCAGCAGTTGGTTCGGCTGGACAGGAGCTCCTTGATGGTCTGGAGAGTTTGGAGGATTTGGAGGATAGCTGGCGGTGCTATTAGACGTTGGGTCTTGTTCAACAACTACAGCCTCCTGTGATGGTGCTCCGTCTAGAAGGATGTCCGGCCTCACTAGCCTAGGACGCTCTCCAAAGGCATTGATGTCCAGCTCATAGTACTCGGGTTCTTCTTCCGCGTTTCTAACTCTCCATCTCGTACGCATGAAGACAGGATTTTCTTGGACTGGTCTTCGAGACTTGGAGGTACCCGGGTTTCAGCTAAGTCGCCAAATGTTCAGATTCATCAGCACTGAAGCGAACATCACCTCTTCAATACTGCTTATGAGGTGGAACGTCTTTGTCCCACCGGGCGTGCCAAAGAAACTGTTGGTTACGAATCTGCCACTAGGAAAGGGTTTGGTCTATCTGTGCGCCCTAGACCCGCCCAACAAATTGAAAGGCCGGAAGGAAGAGATGCCTTCCGTGCCAATCTCCGGAGAAGGCCGGTTCCTATCCTATTCTAACTGGGGTTTTTAGATAAGGGAACTGGAAAGAGATTTGAAAGTTGCAGAAAGAAATGTAAATGGCATTGCAGTAATGGTGGGGAAGAACAAGCAGCACAATTACTAACTAATATCCAAACCAACAACAATCAAAACAAAGAATGTAACAAAAACTAACATTGCTACTCCTCCCTATGTATCCTTCAGTAAGAATTCCAGATTCACTCAATGTCCAATGCTCTAATCCAAAATGCAAAATTACAGCAATCAGAAAAATAAATGAATATATAGCAGAAATACTTGTAGAAGGCAGCATATAAGAAAGAGACAAGGGTTAGAGCCAAGGATCCTTTGTATTGATGCAAATGTTTGTTTACAACAGCTCTCTTAGCAATATGTTCCCCCCCTTTTACAATGAAAGTTCACTGCTATTTATAGCAGAATTTTCCCCCCAAAATACGTTGATGCTACGGATCCCAAAACTGCGACAGCGGTTGAGATTTGACCCTTGCTGGTTGTGAGCGTACCTGCAACATGATTCTCCTGGGTCTGGTATGGTTTCGGACGGATTTGGTTGTTGAGAAGGCATGTCTCTTTAATGTCGTAGGTACGATCTGCCTCTTGGGATGTTTAAGGGCTCTGACAGTTTTCTAACTGCGCTCAGAAAACTGGAGCGACAGCCAACTGTACAAACTTTGAAAGAGATTATATACACGAGAAATACCTAGTGGATCAACGATCTTCCTCGGAGCTCGGCGGGTGATAAACTTTCAGAAGAAAGTCGTTCACTGAAATCAGGAGAGTGAAATGGGCCTTCCCAGAATGAATGAGTTGAGCGGGTGATCAACGATCTTCCATATCTTGCAGAAGGAATGAGTTGAGCTGATTAACGCCAGAGACTCGAAATGGGCCTTCCCAGAAGGCGTCGAACTTCTTGTGGTTCCCCGGCTTGGACTTGTTTTCATTCCACTTTAAGACCAAATCTCCGACACTGAAGGTTCGGTCGAAAGTCTTTTTTCCAAACCAGCCCTTGGTGGATTCGGCATGCTTGGCGAAGGCTTCGTAAGCTTTCTCTCTTTCTTCCTCCAATTGCAGCAACTGATCTAACCTAGCATCCATCGGGTTGAATTGGCCCTCTTCGATGTCGAGCCACTTAAGCAACTGCAACGCGGGCAGCTTGATGTGCGTGGGTAAGACTGCTTCTTTCCTGTACACCAGTGAGTAGGGCGAAGTTTTGATTGATCACTTGATAGAAATGCGGTCGGCCCAAAGCGACTGGTCCAAGAGTAGGTGCCATCTCCACTTATTTTTCTGCAGCGTCCTCTTCAATATTCGCAGCAGGTTCTTGTTTGTAGATTCCGCTAGTCCATTGCCCTGCGGGTAATAGTTAGACGAGGTTTTCAAATAGATTCCATACCTGACCGCGAAATCGCAGATTTTTGCGCCGGTGAAAGAATGGACCTTTATTGGGATTGATGATCCCAATAAAGTCCAAACCCACTGTTGGAACGGGGATTCCACTTGGATGGGGTGGAGAGGAAGCGATGCATTCCTAGTCCTGCCCGAGTAGCGCTGGCAACTGTCACAGCGTTGGCTGACTTTGAAAGCGTTAGAGAAAAGGGTGGGCCAATAATAGCCCGCTTTGATGATCTTCAGCGCCATCGGTCTGCCTGCAAAATGTCCTCCCGAAATCCCGGAGTGAAACTCCTCCAAGATTTTTGCCTTCTTTGACTCCTTGATACATCTCAGGAGAACTCCGTCGATGTTCTGATAAAACAGTCCGTTAGGCGTCGGGACATACTTGCCAGCTTGTAGGCGAAATCTCCTTTGCGAAGCGTTGAAGTGAGGAGGGCATCTACCCGTGTCACAGTATTTAACCAGGTCGTCTATCCAATATGAACCGTCGACCAATAAATTGGAAAGATTTCTATCGGGTTCAGGGCTGTTCGAGTCGGGGTTCGCGGCTCCAACTGCGGCATTTTTAGCCAACTCTTGGCAGAGCGCTCTACCTCGGACTAACTTGGTGGGGCGCACCTCGATGTCGAACTCTTGGATCTTAGTAACCCATCCAACTCTCCTATTGCCCAACTCGCCTTGGATGATGAAATTCCGAACATCTGGGTGTATCACGTACACTATCGTTTTGCTCTGAGAGACGAAATGTCGGAACTTCTGGAGCGACCTCATCATCGCATGCACTTGTCGTTCAATGAAATTGAACTTTTCTTCGTGTGGTTGGATGATTTGGCTGAGGAACGCTATCGGGCGCTCATCTCCGTCTTCGCCCTTTTGTGTCAGAACAACTGCATAGCTTTCTGGCTCCCCGACTGCGTATAAGATAAAATCTCGTGAATAGTCGGGGTTGATGAGGACGGGAGCTTGGGCGATCCGCTCCTTAATTTCTTGAAAAGCCTGCCTCCTTTCATCGGTCCACTTGAATTCGGCGTCCTTCTTCAGGAGCTCGACCATCGACTTTATTACTTGGGCAAAGTCGGCGATGAACTTCCTGACGAAGTTTATCTGTCCAAAAAAGGACTGCAGGGCTTTTTTATTTGCTGGCAGTGGAAGGCGGAGAAGCGCCTCAGCTCGAGCGGGATCAACAGTTAACCCTTTTTCAGAGATTAAATGCCCGAGTAGCTTTCCTTCTTTCACTACGAAGATTGATTTCTTGGGGTTGATGGAGACCCCGAACTCCTAGCATTTTTCAAAAACTTGTCGCAAATGTAGGTCGTGTTCCTCCCTCTTATGGGAGTAAATCACGATGACATGATTCAACAGTTCACCAAAGGCGAGGTCCATCGCTCTCTGGAAAGTCGCTCCGGCATTTGAAAGGCCGAAGGGCATGCGTTGGTAGGCGAAGGTCCCCCACTTGGTGGTGAACGCAGTCTTGTGTTGGTCTTCATCCTTGACCCAAATCTGGTTGTAGCCGGAGAAGCCATCCAGCAAGGAAAACCTCTGTGCTCCCGCCACCACGTGAAGGATTTGATCGATCTGAGGTAGCGGGTAGTGATCCTTGAGCGATGCTTGGTTGAGATTTCGGAAATCAATGCACAAGCGGATGTTGCCATTCTTCTTTTGTACTGGAACAAGGTTGGCCACCCAGGAGGAATGCTTGATCGGGTATATGATCTTTGCTTCAAGCATTTTCAGAAGCTCGACCCTCATCAGCATCTCGATCTTTGGGTTGACGGGTCGCTGCTTCTGTTTGAATGGTCTGACTCCTTCCTCCAACTCGATGGTGTGTTGGATGATATTCTTATCGTACCCCCTTAGATCTTGGTAGCACCAAGCGATGATGTCGGGGTACTCCTTGCACAGGGCGCGAATCTATTGAAGCTCTTCAGTTGTGCAGTCGGCCCCTACCTTGATAACCTTTCCCGACTCTAACTCCAGGTCCACGAACTCTTTCTGGTCCACTTTGATCTTGTGGCCGATAGACCTGTCATTCCGGTCGAAGAGACTCTCCAACGTGATCAGACCCTTCGGGATGTGGTTATTTTTCAACTAAATCAATCCCTCGTGGTCTTCTTCATTCAGAGTCCGCTCTTCGATGGAGGATGCTTCATTTACCAGGAAATTGACAAGTTGCTCGTCATTGTCGAACACCTGCCAATGGAGTTTTTTATCAGGCACGGAAGGCCTGTAGATCAGCCTCACCGTCTTCGGCTTATGCATCATATCATCCGCTGGTGAAAAACGGGCGTCGATGGAGGCTAAGATGTCCGCAAGCTTGTTTCGCTCTCGCGAAATTGACTTGATGTTCAGCGCGGTGAAGGATTCAAGCAAATCCCACACCTTGTTGCGGTACGCCTTCAAATAGTGTTGCTTGGAGACGCACTTACTGGTAACCTGGTTGCAGATTAATTCGGAATCTCCGAATATCTGCAACTGCTTAATGCCGAGCTTTTCGGCTTTCTTGAGTCCGAGGCACAAAGCCTCATACTCTGCTGCGTTATTCGTACAGCTCCATGCGAGCCTGTACGAATAAGTTTTCTGTTCGCCTGATGGGGAAATGAGAGCGATTCCAGCTCCTGCGCCGTTCTTACATCGGGCGCCGTCAAAGTACAACTTCCATAGCTGGTCGGGTATCGGAGGCTCTTCTACGGGTGCTTTTGTTTCAGCCTTTTCAGGCTTTGTCAGTGAATAGCAACCCAAATCGGTCCCGATGACAGCATTGAAATCAGTCATAGAGAACTCGTCTTCGACTTGGAGCTCGCCAAGAGATTCTTCCATCAGGTCCACCGTTTGCATTTCTTCTGTCATCAGGTTGACAGAGACCGAGCTCTTCTCCTCATCTTCAAGTTTTTCAACATGAAAAGTGGTAGGCTTCTCATTGAAGAGCTTAAATTTGTTCCCCTTGAATGGGATCTCCAAGTGCGAATAGTCGAGGGAGAGATAGCCTCCCAACTTAGTGGTGAATTCTCATGAGAGGCACATACTAAAGTATGGCTCTAAGTCGACCACCACGATCTCTTGGATGATCGTGACCTGCGGCATCTTGTGGAGTTGGATGGGAACATCTTTGATAACTCCTACCGTCTTCACGGGAGTTCCGTCTAGCTGCAGCACTCCAGGGCTGCTCCGGGTATACTCCATGCCCATGATTTCACACACTGCTTTGGGCATGACGGTTGTCGTGGCACCAGAGTCGATCATGCAGTTATGCACGATCCATCCTTCCATCCGAAGGGAAAGGTAGAATGGCGGGGGCCGATTCTTACCTGTGGCCGAAGTCGTCAGCGGTGATGCAAACACCGTCTGTGTCGGCTTACTCTCCTTATCTTTAGCGGACTTGAGAGATTCCTGCAAAAGGTCAACTTGACCCGGGAGTTGGAGAGCGTCATAAAGGCTTACCTTGGCCGGGGCCTTCTTCATTTCTTCGACTATGTTGTACGTCGAAGTGCTTGGTTCTCCTGCTCCCTTTGCAGATTCATACGTTTTTCGGTACTGTTGTGTGGCATCAACCCGCTGGCGCTTGGTCAACGAGGGATATTTGAGTTTCTCCCTAGCCTGGTCTTGTGTCTCGGCCTGCGGTTGAGAAGTCGGAGTTCTAGGCTGGAGCACCTTTTCTCTAGCGCGAGGCGACAGGTAGTCCTTCAGCAAGTCGGGTGGCTCTGAGGTCGTCGTTGGATTGGAAGATTTTGCCGGAGGCTGGGTCTTTTGGCTCCATGGCTTGGGTGGCGCTGGTACCTTCAGCGGCTCCATCTGAGCCGGATCTGCCTCAATAGGCTTCTTCCCAGCTCTGGTGAGGACTGAGACTTGCTCGGCAGAAGACATCATAAAATTATGACCAGCTTCCTTGATCATGTTGACTTGCTCGTAAGCGCCGCCGGACAGTGTCTGAACATAGTTGAGGTGCACCATGCAGGTTTCTTCGTTGTGCGGATCATTGCACGTGGTACACCAATATGCTGGATCCGAAACGCTGGCCTCTCCGCTGCTCATCACAGCTGAATTTCTTTCGGGCTGCCGGTGAGCGGATGATGCTTGCTCTTTCGTGATCGGGGGAGGAGGGAATCTTCTCTGCTGGAAGCCCTGGTCATCCTGCCTCCTCATGACGGTCATCTGATTTGCCATCGTCTTCATGTATGCCTTCACCTCTTGCAACTCTTTGGCCTGGGCCTCATTTACAGCTGCCTGATTAGCGGTTGCCTGACTTGCGGATAATGGCAATGGAGCCAACGATGCAGGTAATGCCAGATATTGGATAGGAGCTGGAAGCTGAGGGATGGCAGGCGCTTGATATGGCGGCGTGGGTGCTTGGAATTGCGGAGTGGGTACCGCTTGATACTGAGGGGTTGGATTCCATGGTTGGCTAGGATACATTTGGGATGTAGGCAGAGCGGATGCGCTCGGGTACATATTTTGCGGGAAGTCTGGGTAAATCGGAGTCGTCACCTTGGGAGGTAACTTCCCAATAGCTATTAGGTCGGCTTCCGCCTTCTGTGCCTGCTCATATAGAGCAGGGAATGTACTGATATTAGCATGTCGGATGCTCATGCTAATATCCGAGTGAAAAGCTCTCAAGTAATAGAACGCGGCCTGCTCAGGTGTGGGCCGAAGGCCGTCGGTGACTCTCTGCCAGGTTCGGGCGAACCTGACATTGAAGTCAGCTATCTCTTCCTGAGGATGCCTTTGAATAGTGGTGAACTGGTGCAACAGAGAGAAGGGGTCTGCTTGTTCATTGAAGCCCCTTATAAGTTGGCCCGCCAGTTGGTCCCATGAAGTGATGGTGCCGGGCGGAAGCGACCGGTACCAGTAGAGGAGCTTACCTCTCAGTGAAAGAACCAACAACTTCACCATGACATCTTCTTCGGTGATTTGGTGAATAGTTGCCAGTCCCGCGATGTCTTGGATATGCTCGTGCGTCGTCTTTCCCGTGTCGTCATAAGTAGGTAGAGCTTTCAAAGCTGCGGGCGGCACCGTGTGTTGAGCCTATAGGGCAAGCGGTCCCGTATGATTCTAGGTTGGGAACAGCCTGGGCGGAGTCGGTTGCGCCATATGGGGAGGCGGATTGGTATGGAGCGGCGGAGTTGGTAGAACTTGCTGAGCCGGAACGGTCGGAACACTCGGAGCACTTGGTTGAACGTTTGGGGGCAAGCTAGTCTTTGTGCTATCGGGAGTTGGAGTTCGTGTAGCAACGACAGCTTCCTGTGAAGATGTCCCGTCTAGCGGGATATTCGGCTTGACCACCCTAGGATGTTCTCCCAAAGCGTCAATGTCAAGCTCGTAGAACTCGGTTTCTTCTTCTGTGTTTCTAGCTCTCCA
Source organism: Wollemia nobilis (assembly GCA_028583015.1). Lineage (NCBI taxonomy): Eukaryota > Viridiplantae > Streptophyta > Pinopsida > Araucariales > Araucariaceae > Wollemia > Wollemia nobilis. The sequence continues at coordinate 1,876,839 of JAQPPZ010003072.1, forward strand.
TCTCGTACGCATGAAGGCGTGAGTTTTTAGACTGGTCTACGAGACTTGGAGGTATCTGAGTTCAGCAGAGTCGCCAGATGTTCAGATTTGACAGCAATAAGATGAACATCACTTCTTAATACTGTTTAAACGTGGAACGTTTGCGTCCCACCGGGCGTGCCAAAACTGTTGGCAATCGAACCGGCCTAGATACAGATTTTCTAAGTCTGCAGTGCCCTAGGCCCGCTGCCAAGCATTGAATGCCCGAAGGAAAGGAATGTCCTCCGTGGCAATCTCTAGTAGGGCTGGTTCCGAAAATAAAAATGGGGTTTTGAGATAAGGGTTAGGAAGATACTGAAAGGAATGAAATAACTGAAAGGAATGGGAAATGGCTAAAAGCCAGAAATGCGGGGTGATGGACCGGAAGCACGATAGACAGCCTAACTACTTGAACCAACAACAATCAAAACAATAGACTTTTAACAGAAACCAGTATTAAATTCTTTGAACTATGTAAACTCCAACAAGTATTCCAGGGACTAGTCCTCTATTGACAGTGAAATCCAGAAAACAGAATTAAACTGTGTAATAAAGGGACTAATTTAATAGAAATTACAGAATAGAAGTCATACACAGAGATAGAGAACTCAAAACCGGAGCCAGAAGCCTTTATTTCGGAAGCAGATTTCAAAGTACAGAGCTGCTTCTCTAGCAGAAGTTATCCATCCTTAGTTACAGAGAAGAAGCCGGCTTTTATAGAAGAATTCTGCCGCTTAAAACATTAATGCCCAACCACTCCCGTGATAGGCAGATTCGATCCCGATGATGACTTGAAACAGTCAATTTGGGTTTTTCAGATAACTGAGCATTGAAGACAAGTGGTTTCGGCAATGACTTGAAACAATCAATTCGGATTTACAGAATGCAACTTGGAGTTGGTTCGAACGGTCAATGGTAGATTTACAACATTCTTAGTCACTATTTGAGGAGTTCGCTCCACTAGTGGAGCGCTTGGGAGAGGCGCTCCAGTAGTGGAGCGCTTTGGAGAGGCGCTCCAGTAGTGGAGCGCTTTGCACTTTGACCGAATTGACCCCCTTTTCCTTGTTCATCTCTTACTCCCTTTGCTTTGAAGAAGCGCTCCACTCGTGGAGCGCTTTTGGAGGAGCGCTCCCTGGGTGGAGCGCTTTTAGTTTTGACCATTTGACTTTTTAATGCACCCTTAGTCCTCTTTTTCATTAATTTTATGGTTTGCGCTCCTCCCTTCAAAGTGCTCCAGGTGGAGCGCTTTGGAGAAGCGCTCCCTAGGTGGAGCACTTTCCAGGTAGAGTGTCTTGGAGAAGTGCTCCCTGGGTGGAGCGCTTTGCCTTTTTACTGCATAGACTTTCCATACTCAGCCATTTTAATCCCTTTGCTTTGGAGAGGCGCTCCACTAGTGGAGCGCTTCATACTTTGACCATATTGACTTTTACACTTGGCCTCTTTTACACTTGTTTCTGCTGTTTAGAGTGTCGCTCCATGGGTGGAGCGCTTTGAGAAGGCGCCCCAGGAGTGGAGCGTTGCTGTTCTGACTATGTTCAAGCTTCCTTTTCCATACTTAGCCATTTTTGCCTATCTTTACTCATTGCCAGAGTGATTTTATAACTCAACAGAAAAATGCACCCAAGCGCCTAAGTGCTGGAAATTACAGCCATATGTGCAAATATGAAAAGAGAGGATTTAAAGACAAAAGTAAGGAAGAGAAATTATCAGAAAAATGCCCATGCTAAAACATTCACAATTTTGCATGCAACATAACAGGGAAAAGTACAGAAAACGTAGAGAAAAGTACAGAAAAGAAGAGGAACCACATAATGCAACAGAATACAGTTTTAAACCAGAAGAGACAGCCGGTGAAAGCACAGCAACATAACAACATCTTAACCATTTTTTTATGGAAAAAGAGAAGTTTTTACAATGAATGGTCTCAAAACTGTATACAATACGAATTTTAACAAGGTGTGGCAAAATTGGCAACAGTACCTGAGTCCAAAATGAAGGAGAATATTATGAGGGCTTTGCATGATGCACCCATAGCTAGCCACTCAGGGTTCTACAAAACTTATAGCCAATTGAGAGAGAGGTTCTCTTGGAAGGGCCTATGTTCTTAGGCATGTTAGAGAGTGCAATACTTGCCAACAGAATAAAACAGAATACAGTTCCTCAGCAGGTTTGCTACAGCCTTTGCCTATTCCCAGCCAAAAATGGGAAAGTATATTCATGGAATTTATCACAGGTCTTCCTAAAGTGAATGGAAGAACTGTATTTTTGTGGTAGTGAATCTGTTTACTAAATATAACCAATTCTTTGCAATCCCTACAAAGTTCAGAGCACCACAAGTGGCTGACCTGTTTTTCAGAGAGATATTTCAGCTACATGGCTTGCCCAAGACCATTGTTAGTGACAAGGACAATAGATTCCTTAGTTCCTTTTAGCAGGAGTTATTTCGTTTGACTAGCACTGAGCTCACTTCTAGTTCTAGCTATCATTCTCAGACTAATGGACAGATGGAAATAGTTCATAAATGGGCCAAAAGGTACTTGTTGCCACATTTTGCACGGGGTGCTAAGTTTTGAAAAAACTGTAAGGTTGCTGCTTTGCCTCCCTCCTTTCTTCTTTCCCTTTCTTCTTCTTTCCATTTCTGCTCCCTATTCTTCCATTCCATCTCTTTCATCTCTTAAATTCATGTTTGAAAGTGTCTCTGTCAAGTGGGCAAAATTGGCCCAAAAAAGTTCTAAGTGTTGGTTCCCGCCCGCACTGCGCTGCGCAGTCGGGCTGCGCACGCTTCAACTTGCGCACCTGGGCAGAAGAGCGAGAGAGCCATCCGAAAAAATTCTAAGTGTGAGCCGCCCGACTTCGCGCGAAGTCGGACGGCGCGCATATTCTAGCGCACACTCGGGCATTGAGAGTGAACAAAGCCCAAAAAAGATTGTAAGTACCGGGCCGCCCGAATTCGCGCGAACTCGGGCGGCCAGGTACTTACAATATTTTTTGGGCTTTGTTCACTCTCAATGCCGCCCGAGTGCGCGCTACGCTGACCCATAAGTGTGCAATCGGAAGGCCATTGCGAAGTCGGGCGGCGTCAACACTTGATGGATTTTAGGCGCCCTTTTCACAATCGACGCCCGAGTGCGCACTTCTCCCTTGGGCACCGTCCGACTTCGCGCGAACTCGGGCAGCCCGGTACTTACAATCTTTTTTGGGCTTTGTTCACTCTCAATGCCGCCCGAGTGCGCGCTACGCTGACCCATAAGTGCGCAATCGGAAGGCCAGAAGACAGCTACGAATTCGGGCGGCGCTGACCCATAAGTGCGCAATCGGAAGGCCAGAAGAGAGTGATGTTGAAGAACGTCTAAGGCATGGACCCGCCCAAGTGCGCTGCGCCGTCCGACTGCGCGCTCGTCTTCATGCGCCCTCGGACGGAAGAAACAAAGAAAGCCAAGAAGTGGCTAAGGCAGGGACCGCCCGACTGCGCCATTTCCAAGCTGCGCCGTCTGACTGCGCTTCATTTTTGCGCGCTGCCGGGCGGAATCAGAATCCAAAGAAAAAGACTAAGTGTCTTCCCACCCCCATCATTCACCAGCGGGCTTCAGATGCTGACAGGTGCCCTACCTCGGGATTCGGATCAGGGTGTGACAGAAGTTGTGCTGCTCAAGTACTATTTGGATGGGTATGAACTGACAAGTTCTATTACATCTACTCCCATTCAAGCCAGATTTGGCTTCCCACCCACCGTATCATCGCAGAGCTGACACGTTTCCAAGTGCACCTTACTGCCATTACTTTCTTACCTGCAGGGGTCAAGCATCAGCCGCTTCTTGCCGCTTTTGTCAGCTTCTGTATGCTTTGTCAGGCCTGGGACACTGGGACAATAGTTGAGAAATCGGTATCGGGAGTCAATCGGCTGGGCAATAAGACGGGAGTTTTTCAAAAATCGGCAAAAAAAAACCGAAGAAAACAAATTTTCTTTTTGATTTTTTTTTTCATGCATATTACAATGAATTAACATTATGCAAATCAGATATTGCAATAAAAACAACAATTCAAGTCAAGACATCATACAAGGCTCAAGCTTTAAGTACACATTTTCATTGAAAAAAAGCTTTTTTCATGCATATCAGAATTTTAAGGAAAAAATCGGCAAGATTAGGAGAAAATCGGCTAGCCTGTGAATCGGGAAAAAATCGGCAAAATCGGGATTTTTTGCAGACTTTCTCAACTATGACTGGGACCATAATGTAATCAAGGGGGGATTTTACACTATATATAGCAGTTTCTTTTCATTGTATAAGGGTGGAAGGAAGGTATACTGCTAAGAAACTTCTGTAGCTATGCATTTGCTTCCAAAATATAAAGTATACTTGGCTCTATTGGTTGTCTTTATCTTGTATGCTGCCTTTGCTAAGTGTTTCTGCTTTATGTCGCTTATATTTCTGATTATTGTTATTCTGCATCTGGATATCAATATTGGCAATTAAGTAACTCTGCTGGGGACTAAAGTAAAGGATACATAAGATAGAATAGCACCATTAGTTTCTGCTTTACGTATTGTTTTGGATTGCTGCTAGTAGTAGTGATTGGTTTGTTACTGTGCTGCTTATCTTCCCCACCCGAAACAAGCATATTTATGTCTCTTTTCGTATTTGCTAAATCCCTTTCCTGCACTCTAAGCTAAACCACCCAAGTTGAGAAACCAAAGGTGCCGGCCTCCTCCGGAGATTGGCTCGGAAGGCATTCCTTCCTCCCGGCCTTTCAATCTGCTGGGCGAATCTAGGGCGCAATTAGATTAAAATCCTATCCTAGTGGCAGATTCGTAACCAACAAGTACTTAACGAACTATGTCACAAATCAGCAAACAACCTAGGTTAAGTGGTTGCACCTTGGAGAGCATTGTTATAATACCACTTACCACATGTCCATTGGCATGACACCATTTATGGCACTATGTAGATATGATGCACCTACCTTCATTGATTTAGTGTTTACTGACATTTGTGTACCAATAGCTGGTGACTTTGTGGAGAATAGCAAAGACATTTTGAGGTCACTTAGAGACCATTTGCAGCAGGCACAAAATCAGCAGAAATTTTATGCAGACCAACATTGCACTGAGAGATCATTTGAGGTGGGAGATATGGTCTTTTTATGCCTGCAACCTTATAGGCAGACTTCCATGAAACAAAAGGGGGTTGAAAATCTCAAACCTCGCTTCTATGGACCTTACAAAGTATTGAGAAGAGTTGGTGAGGTTGCCTATGAGTTGGAATTATCAATAGGGAGTTGGATTCACAATGTTTTCTATGTGTCTTGCCTTCACATGGACGGTAGGTTGTGCCATCAGTTGATTTGCCACCCCTTGATGATGAAGGGGAACTTGTATTGGACCTAGATGTCATTATTGACACACGGATTGAGGAAAAAAACCATCACGGAGTACTTGGTCTATTGGAGGGGCCTACCTACAAAGAATGTTACTTAGGAGGGGCCAAAGATACTTGAACATCTTGCATTACATTGCTTGTGGGCAAGCAATTTTGGGAAGGGCGGACTTGTAATGTCCCCTTTTCACTGAGCCAGCACATGTGGAGGGACCCACGAGCCCATTTCTATACTTCTCAGAGGGTGAGGGGTGATTGCTAAAGAAGTAGATGTTGGTGAGGATAAGTTTCATTTATTTGTCCTTGGTATTTTTGAGTTTTGGACAATTTCCTATATTTTGGGAGCATTTCCTAAATTTCAGGTCGGTTGGAGGAGGGACACTCACCTTTAGTTTCCTTAAGGGGAATTTACCCTAAGGAGACCTTTTTACTATTGACATTGTTCATGCCCTTGGAGATTTTTAAGTGTACATGTTCATTATAAGTGCCCTAGGGAAAACTTGTTCCTATTTCTTAGGGGCTTTTGGAGGGCTTCCGGGGACAAGACCATGTCACGCAGCCTGTCGTGGGATTCAAGTGTGAATCAGCTTCATAATTCTTTTTTTAAGGTCTTTCAAGCGAGTAGTTCTCTAGCTACGACTAATTTACTAATGTGAGGTAAGGGTTTATTGGCTACTTAGGTAATTTAATGCTATTATACTAGTGCCATGTTATGTTGTACTTGATTATTAACATTAAATTTGACATAACCTAAATGATATTAGTGCCATTTGAAGTAAAAATAATCTCTATTCATTTCTATTGACACTTGAGCTAGGCACCTAGGGTTTGGGGCATGCCAATGAATAAATAGAGCTGCCCAACCTTTGAGAGATTCATTCTATGCTTATATCATATTTTTCAGACCTAGAGAGGGTAGCTACTCTAGGCAGCACTCATCTACTAATTCAGGGACAAAACCCTTGGATACAAAGATCAGAGGATGGAACCCTTTTGGTTTCTTGTGGGCAATCTCATCTAGGGATTGCATTGAGCTGAAAACATTCTCTTTTCTATGGGTAGACTGATTTGAGGGGCCGTTGGAGAAGCATTGTACAGCAGCATCAGTTTTGATTTTGGGAAAGATCTTCTATCAGGTGCTTTACTTCTAGTTAGTTCCATATAGTACAGCAGCATCAGTTTTGATTTTGGGAAAGATCTTCTATCAGGTGCTTTACTTCTAGTTAGTTCCATATTATTATTACTCTATTGATGTATTCCAGCAGATTTTATCAATAAAATACAATGTGTGGTACATTGGTCTTTTCTTTCTAGCATCATTCTGGTAAAAAACAAAAATATTAGATAAAGGGCATCACAAAAAAAAAATTTAGAGCACACATTGTGTTCAAATTCAAAAGATACACAAGCACAAAGATAAAGAATAAGTATGGTTATAAACCACATTTTGTTCTTACCTGAAGAAGTTCATTACATGCAATTGTGTTCCAAACGTGCTCTAGTACCCTGTTGATTATAGTGTTTATATTGAACAAAGAAAATAGAAAATACATATAAAATATAACATGTGGAAAAAAAAGGAGGAAAATCAGTTATCACACGATATGATTGTAATTCACAATGGTACAAAATTACAAATCATTTATACATCCTTAATAAAACCCTTATTTATGATTCATAAGGATTGATGTCAAGAGTAATTCCTTTTTTTTGCATGTCAGTTTCTTGCCTCCAAGTCAAAATGGCATGAATATCTATGTTAGCTCATTGAAAGCTTTAATGCATCACTTATTGTAACATTATTTGCTGTTTCCGAGCTGCAATGGTGGGAGAATAATTACCTTCAATAATAGTTTCCTTTCCACATTTTATTGAAGATCTCTAAGACTATCATCACCAATGAGGTTGGGGATTGCTTGTGATTACAGGTTGTGAGATAGTCCAACAAGATATTCTTGTCTATTGGAATCCTTTCCTTCAATTTTTGTACAAAAAGAAGTGAGAAGACTTCATAGTCCTCAAGTTGCCAATGTCTGATCCTTTATTCAATCTTGCTTCATCCTTCAAATATCCCACTTGTGTATAATCCCTTCTGTTAAATTTATGATGTAGCGTTTGTCTATTTCATTGATGTTTGATCTGACTCATTCCCAACAATCAGGTGAGTTTTCAGATCTACATTTATACATTTTCCTTGTTTAACAATAAAATAGTTACATCCCTAATTAGGAGTGACTCCTCTGGCTAAAGTCATTAATGGTCAAATATGGAGTTTGAAGTTGGTTGAAGCAAGGAAATGACCTCAAAGTCAATTATAATTCAATATCTAATTTCTACTGTATGCATCATTAGGATCTCCAAAGACTCAAACTACAAAATAGCCTGCCATCTATAACTTGAATCATGGCATCCAAAATGTGGGCTTGTTTAGTTTCCACCATTGATCCCAAACCCTTCGTCCAAAATCACATTAGTTACAATCATGTCAAGGATGCCCATGCATACAATGGCAGATTTGCAACCTTTCACCATAAAACATCAAGAGTTAACAACCTTGCCTTATCTTCAGTGTCCTACTTTGCATGAAGTGGTATTGGCCAAGCGCTGTATCCAGATTCATATTAAATTCCTGACTTGAAATTTAGTGATGATTTTGAAATTTTCCATGAAAGGTTACAAATAAGAAACCTTTTATGGAACCTTTGAATTGTAAATATGGGCTCATATTTCATTTTGAATTATGATCACCTTTCTTGCTTCCATATGTATGTTGTTTGTCGTCTTCTCTTTTCAATGGCATTTGTGGATTCTCTTTATTTTTATATATTTGTCCTTAAATTTTAAAACAGATATCCTGAAATATGTTTACAATCACAAAGATGTTTTGCGTTTGTAATAGTGCAACCATGGAGTTACCACCATAGCTAGACCTAAAATTAGTCATTTTTATTTTGCTTCTCTTAAACTTACTTCATAGGTATAGGCATTTATATCATTTTTTGGGGCTTCTATTTGCCTTCAAGGTATCTTCAGAATTATTTCCATGGGTGATTGCACATCAGTCCATAATAAGGTTTCAAAACGGAACTGGTTAATTTTTCAATTTACAAAACATATATAGGCACTAACATGCCCAAAATACAGATTTCCAATCTGCAGGATAGGTGCAAATAACAAATTACCCCTAACTATAGCTAACTAAAGCTAAATTGAGCCTAGCAGCTAAACATAAGTTGTCTAGAAGCTCATGTGAGATAAAGCTCACGAATTATTATTAGCAAAAGCTAATCAAATAAGAACATAGGAATAATAAAACAACTAATTAATGTCCTATGATATCCTTATCAATCCAAGAGATATACCCATAAGTGGCGCTTTGTTTCTCAGAATATATTACCTCTAGGAACATTGTTGGTCGTCATTATGGATGGTGCGTAGAAGTTATTTCTCTTCTTTAGTCAGGTGGCATCTCCATAGATCAATTACCTCCTTTCAAATACTTTTTAAATGCTCCTCCCCTCGTTCCTAATAAGAGGGTAATTAATCAAGTAGTCAGAGATGATGTATATTGATATATTTAGATCACTTGTGTCGCTCCATCTCAACCCCTTAGTCCTAAGTTGGCCTTCTACACTAAGCATTTCATGATGATTGAGAATTGCATTATTACTCATCCTAATTATGTCAAGAGACAATGGACACATAGCCTTAGGATTCCTCTTGGTCAACTTGGAGTATGCTCACAGATGGACCACCATAGAGGATAGGGTATGTTGTCTTTGCTCTATTCGAGAGGTGGAGACTGAAGAGTATTTCATCTTTAGTGTCTTGTCTATTATGAGATTCAAAGGAGGTACTATTGCTTGTATAGAGACTCAGGTGGATTGCTTACCACTTTTTTCAGCTATCCTGACCAAAGATGCTTGGCTCTTTACCTCAGGGAAGCTATCACTCTTTGTTGTCAATTATTACAAGGGAGATAGACTACTACTTGACTAATCACCTCATTCTTTCACTCTATCTCTACAGTCAAGAGTAATAAGAGCTCATTTGAAGTTAAAACTATCCAAAATATTAATGACAAATATATGCGCCCTTGTCTACATACAAGGGTGGCTACTGTTGGTTACGAATCTGCCACTTAGGAAAGGATTTTAATCTTTTGCGCCCTAGATTCGCCCAACAGATTGAAAGGCCGGAAGGAAGGAATGCCTTCCGTGCCAATCTCCGGAGAAGGCCGGCTCCTATGCTAGTCTACTTGATTTTTAGATAAGGGAACAGGAAAGAGATTATAAAATGCAGAAAGAAATGTAAATATCATGCATTTCGGGTGGGAAAGAACAAGCAACACGATCACTAGCTAGTACACAAACCAACAACAATCAAAACAAGGCATGTAACAAAAATATTACTGCAATTATTTCCTATGTATCCTTTAGTTTCGTATTCCAGATTCAATTAAATGCCAATGCTGTGATCCAGGATTCAGAATGACAACAATCAGAAAAATAAATGAACATGAAGCAGAAATACTAGCAAAAGGCAGCATAAAAGAAAGAGACAAGCAACAGAGCCAAGGATGCTTTTGTATTGATGCAAATGTCTGATACAGCAGAGCTTTCTTAGCAATATGTCCCCCCTTTTACAATGAAAGCACACTGCTATTTATAGCAGGAATTTCCCCCCAAATTACAATTGTGCACAAAACCCGAGGTCCGACAAAAGCTGCCAAAAGTTGCCAGGATTAGACCTCTGCTGGCCGTGAGTGTACCTGTAGCAAGATTCACTTAGAATTGGTACATCTCCGGACAGATTTGGTAGATGGGATGTCAGGTTTGATAAATGGGGTAGATCTGGTACAGTTTGTCATTCAATATTCATCTACCCCGTACTTTGGCAGCACACTTTCTGTCTCATCCTGACAGGTGCAAATCCCAAAATCCGTGCGGTGTTGAAAACTGGGGTTTTGACCAAAGTCACTTATGAAAATGGTGACCCTGGGAGTCGCTCCAGAATGGGGCGAACCTGGGATGCACTTATCCTTGAAAAACTCGGCAACTAGGTCCTTTTTCTTATATTTGTTGATGTGGGGGGAGAGACGACAGCGGTCGCTGAAAAAAGGCAGCAACAACGGGAGACGCTCGAAAAATGAGCGACCAACGTCAGTCGCTATCTTGGTGCCTTAGCCAAATTTGCATCTTCTCTCCCGTTGTCGCTGAAAAAAGGCAGCGACGCCCAGAATCGCTCCGAAACGGAGTGACCAACGTCATCCTGAGTGTTGCCTTTACTTAAATTTTGCTTGGGCGACGACGAGCGACAGTGGGAGGCGACGGCGATCGCTGGCAAAGCTGAGCAACGACGGGAGTCGCTCCAAAATGGAGCGATCGGCGTCAGCTGAGCACTTAGTCAATTTTCTTCATTTTTTCACTTTTACTGCTCACGGTCGCCACAAAAGGGGGCGACAACGGGCGTCGCTCGGAAAGGGAGTGACCAACGTCGATCGCTCCAAAATGGAGCGACCGGCGTCGCCACCCAACAGTTAGAGATTTTTTTTCCATTTTTCCTTAGTCGCCCGCTGTCGCTCAAAAAGGGGAGCGACGATGGGAGTCGCTCGAAAAATGAGCGATTGACATCGATCTCTCCCAAGCCAACCCTTAGTCAAATTTTGCAATTTTGCTCTCCTGCTGAGGTTCGCTCCAAAAGTGAGCGACGACGAGCGTCGCCCGAAAGAGGGAGCGACTCCCGGAATCGCTCCAAAACGGAGCGACCAAGGGAATGCCCCAGACTTAGTCATTTTTTGGCCCTTTTTTCAAACTTGCCAGAACTGATGGAATACTTGATGGAATACTTGGAAAACAAAGCATGAAAACAAAAAATGGAAGACGTGAAACATGGAAACTGCATGAGCAAAACTGGAAAGAAAGGAGGGAGGGAGGCAGTAGCAATTTTACAAATTTTCAGAATCTTTACCCCTTAGCAAAATGTGACAACTTTACCCCTTAGCAAAATGTGACAACGGCTACTAGGGCTTCAGTTATTTCTTCTTGCATGTGACGAGACAACACTGCAATTCTTTGGTGTTGGGTTTCAACCACCCCTCACATAATAAGAGGTTATAGACAGGCACAACTTACTAGTTTCTTGTCCTCTTCTATTGGTTCCACAACCATGGATGCTATAAGAGTCTTGAGGGGGTAAAACTACATGTCCTTCCAGGATTATCCAACAAATCCCTCTCAGTCCTGGCTATTCTCTTGGGAGAATCATAAATCCTATGTTGGCCCTTTTGGGATAGTTGGTGACAATGAAGACAATGCTTCTACTTTACATTTCACTATAGATTAATGTTGGCACGTGGATCCATTGGAGCTCCTATCTCTATTGTACTTCAACTTCTAGCTTTCCCTTCATCATTACTTTTAGCATGTTAGGATTTATCCATTTTGGGTAACCCTCAATGCTGTAATTTTATGCGATATAGTTGTTCCGCTTCAATGTTGTTTACACTAGATTCATTACTTTGGTTTAGTTTTTTTTTTTTAGTACTTTTTGGTTGCAACAATGCATTGTAATAGCTCTTTTTAATGAGTATCATTGGCCTTCTTTGGCCATCTTTGGACATTAATAAAATAATCTTATATCTTATAGAAATTTGATGTTCAAGCTTTTGGCACTGGTATGGCCTTTTGTGCAGCCGTTGGTAAGTGAGACCTTTTCTTTCTTAGTGTAATCCTTCCATTCCTTGCATTGACTTCTGATGATGAGTAGTTATAGTAATGCGTATTGATAATTTTGTGCCTGTGAGTATGCATTTACTTATGATGATAAATGGTAATGTCTATTGATAAAGGAAGTTGCCTGTCCATGCTGAAAAAGATATTGGAATTTACATGCTACAATATAAAGAAAATTAATGCAGGACCAAAGGACCCAATCTTTTGTTAGCTCTAACATGTTAGGTAAATTGGCCTTGGTTGATGTATGTCATGGATTATTAGATTACACTATAAAAAAATAGAGTTCCAGCTATCATATTGAGTAACAAATTTCAATTTTCTGTTCTTGACTGTGTTATACAGAGCAACCTGCTCTTTAGCAAGTGAACATTTATTATAATATACCTGAATACATAATTGATTGCTCTATTGGATATCTGGTCAGAAATAATTTTTTGTTACATCTTAAATTTAAAGGTTCATATTTTCTTCTGCTATAGGAGAACTTGCAATGTCACCAATACAACATATGATCTTCTCTGCATACATTTGGAAGTCCAACCATTTTAAACCACAAATGTACTTGACTATCCTTACCAGATATACAGACTTAAGAATCTGCTATTTCCATGACCATCCTAGTCTGTAAATAACTGTTTAAACTGTAATTTTGTTTCTTCTATAAATATATAGTAGTGTTTCTTGAAGACTTATATGGAGTTGGAAGTAGGCTGGATTTCTTGATGAGACATTTCAGCATTAAACTTGAAGAGAAACATTTCTCTCTCATTTACATTTTCTCTTTTATGATTTGTTTGTTGATGCCAATTTTCAATCGGACTTCTTTTTTTTTTGTATCTCTTATCATTGCATATGATATTTTACTCACTGATAACAATCATCACTGAAAATTATATTTTCTATTTCTGATGAGATTCATTTCACAAATCATGAATACATTTTGTTAAGATTTATTGTGTGAAGTAATATTTTTCCTTTTTAGATGCGAGATTATTCGAGGAGGAATGGATAAATATCTTACTCCAATGGGACCAACAAAATTGCACGTGAATCCTATTTTTGAAATCGGTCCCTTAGAACCTCGATTCTCTGAGTGGTTGGTATTTGAAGGTATTAGTGTGGATGAAAAAGGCAGCCAACATTTCCTTGATGCAAGCATAGCTTATAAACGGGCTGTTCTCAATGCCATCGATTATCTCTCCAAATTTGGGTATTCAAGAGAACAGGTAACACATCAGTCTCGATTTTTTTAATTTTTTTTCTGCCCCACAAAGATGCATATTGAATATATTTTTGCTAAAACTAATCTCAGGTTCATAATACTATTCACCAAACAATGGATATTTGGTCTAGTATATGTCCTTGATAAGTATCAGAGTTATAACACACAATACATTGACAGGTATACTTGCTTCTATCTTGTTGTCCATGTGAGGGGAGATTGGCAAGCATCGTGGATACCCCAAATGCTGTTGCAACAATTGCTATCCCAATAGCAATTTTTGATCAGGTTGGTTGGATATCTTCATAACTAGATTAGGCATATAGGGAAAACAGAGATTAGAGATGGATCAGAAAAATTTCAGGAGGAATGACAAAAAAAACAAATCTGGATAGCTTTTGTAACACATGCATGCTTGCAAAGTTACGGTTTTTAGATTCTTTTGGAGAAAATCCGGTTGAAAGTGAAACCACCTCAATATTTACAGTCACCACTTTTACTAGATTTTTGCAGGCTTGTTTTTCCATAATAATTTTTGTACATGTACTTAATGACAACCCACTATTGTTTTCGACATAGGATATTCGGCCACAAAAACAAGGTGTACCAATTGGCCCACGGCTAATCAAGAAACCAGATGTCCTGAAATGTACCTATGATGGCTCTCTCCCTGTCACAAGATCTCAGCATTCTGTTTGAGCACTGACATATATGTATAGGAAATTAAGAAAAGCAAACATACTTTAATTAGAACAGTTAGCTTGACATATGAACTAATTTATCCTTTAGTAATTGACTTTTCTAAAATGCTACAGCTATTCTTGAATTATACCATATTATGGGGATCACGTGTGTAACATGTGATATTATGATGGCTATTCTCTAGAAATGATTTTAGTTCTATAACTGCACCCTTTTTAGTTCTTTTACAAAATATGTTTCATGTTTTTCTAGTAATACTCTTCTCTGGATTATTATAGCATTTCCAACAACATTAAAGAATAAACCATCACATGATTTCATATTAATGGTATAAAAAAAGAAAGAAACAAATCCATGCTGAAAAAATCCACAAACCAAAGATGAGGAAAGAACATTTTATATAAAAATTATGAAAGGAAAATATTAAGTGGAAGTAGTTGAGGATTCTCATGGTCTAAAATGCACAAAAATATTGGATCTTCTATTTTATTCTTTGTTGAAAAACCTTCTCAGCAGTAGTGTACACTTATTCTACTTTATACAACTAGTTGGCTTGGGATGTTTCTAAAAACTTAGTCTGAGAATGAATAATTTTCCCATGTGGGACACCTGCATAAGCAGTATGATTTCTTGTAACATTGTTGTGGACATAAGCTATCATATGATACCACCCCTTGAAAGTGGGAGTGCTGTGAATTAGCAGATTATCCAATGTGATTTGAGTTTCTAGAATAAGACTACCATTACATGTATCATCCAAAGGAATAGTATATGATGAGAACTAGAAAAACAAGAGATTTTGATCTGCTATAACATGAAGAGCCACAATATTTAGAGCACCAACCAAAGTTTGGAAAAGCAAACATGGTTATATATGCCTAATTGAAAGCCAAACGGAAAAGGAAAAAGAAAGAAACACTTTTGAGTAAACAAAGTAGGTCAATGGGAAAAGAAAATATCTTAGTTGTTCAAAGCTCATTAGGAAATCAGAAATATCCAAAATGTGATTAGCATATGCAAGCCAATTTAGGACGAAAATATGTACATCAAAGGTGCTTATTGGTCTTTTTGCATAATTGGATTTTTTATTTTCAAATAATAAATTGGTTGTATGGGATTGAAGCAAGCCCCACCCTTATTACATTATGACTGCATTACCACGGTATTTCAACAAGCCACATAGTGGTATTACAACAACAATTTGGAAATTACATATATATTTCCTAGCAAGATTTGAACCACGGTCTCTGCCTTGAAAGTCAAGATATTTAATCAGTTGAGCTTCTTCCATTTGATTGTAGAATTGTAATTTTAGCTATGCAAGTTTGCAACATAAAATCTCCCTAAACTTTATCAAACCCTAGTTATCAAATCCATTATAATCAACAAAAACCTATGAATGAGGTAAAAATATATATGCATGTAACAAACTTGAATAGGGAAAAAACCATGGGAACATATTGAATTGTGTATGTTAATGAAGTGTAAAACACCTTGTGTCCAAGATTTTCACCCTTTTAATCCTACCAAGTGAATATGATACCTCTTGGTTAAGGACCAATGTCTATGTGCACAAGGTCATGTGTTCGATTTGATTCTCATTTATAAATGGTGCATAAGTGCATGATCAATCATAGTAGTCATGGTTGACAAAGAGGACCATTCATTCTATATCATTTCTAATAGAGGAGGAGATACATATATTTTGAAAAATGAAAAAAAAAACAGAAAAACAAAGTAGTAATAATTTTACATGTAGTGAAGATCATCCGTGGTTAAATGGACAATCAACAATGTTAATTAAAATACAGTTTTTTTATGACATACAAGGAACTAAGATGAGAAGAGAAACTTTATTATATGGAATCTTCCTACAAAGATAGTAAATATTTAGCATTTGATATGTTTTTAGTTTTGAACTTGTATAATTTTGATTGATATTTTTGCTTTTATATATTTATTTAAAAAACACAAATTTATGTTTACTTCATTCATATTTAAGTAGAAAAATAAAGATTTAACACATCTTATGATCTTCTCTAAGTTACAAATGTTAGCAAAACAATTGAAAAGCATCTACAATCTATTGTCTTTATGTCAAGGTTTAAGGATTGAGATTAAAGACATTTATTTTCTACTCAGAGTCTGCAAATGATGTTGTTCTTCTTGTGCATACTCCCAAGGGCCTACAAAGACAATTGGATACTCTTGCTTGCTTTTGTGACATAAAACAACTAGCAATCAATCTTAGCAAGATAAGGTGTTGAGCACATCAAAGAGTACCTTGTCTAAGTTTCAATTCTTCTATAAGGGTGAGTCCATTGAGATCACCATTGCTAACACCTACTTGGGGGTTCAATTTACAAGTCCTTCCCTTAAACGTTGGCCAACTTCACAATCACATCTTTGCAAGGGATACATATCTCTCTCAGTATTGGAACGTTAATGCTTCTAGTAGCACTTCCAAGACATACTACAAAGATGCATCTATTTGATTGTATCATCAAACCCATAGTCCTTTATGGCTCTAAGATTTGGGGTTCAAGTCTAGGGGGTGTTGATTGGGCTCGCATTGAGAGGGTCCAGACTATTTTGCTTTGGCTATTTATCTAATGTAAAAGAACAATTCTCCAATGTATTGTTCAAGTTGAGTTTGGCACTCATCCTCTTTCTCTTGAAAGCATATTTAGAATTATTTTTTTGCTTCATCGTCTTAGATCCAAGGGTGACTACACCTCAAGATGAGAGAGATTTCCATGTGGTACTTTGCTCCTCAGAATGGATTGCCTCTAGGGGCTCTTTTGGTCATCATCATAGATGGTACTTAAAATTCATTTCTCTTCTTCAATCAGTTGCTATCTCCATAGATCAATTTCCTCCACTCAAATACTCGTTAAATTCCCCTTCCCACCTTCTTCCTAATAAGAAGGTTATTAATCAAGCACTTAAAGATGATGTTTATCAACAATATATTCAAATCACTTGGGTCGCTCCATATCAACCTCCTTGTCCTAAGTTGACCTTCTACACTAAACCTTTTGTGAGGATTGAGAATGATATTATTACTTGTCCCAAGTATGTCGAGCAAAATTGGACACATAACCTTAGGTTTCCTCTTCGTCAACTCAGAGTATGATCACATTAATTGTAGGTGGATACGGGCCACCATATTCCTCAATATGATTGGGTATGTCATCTTTGCTCTATTTGGAAGGTGGAGACTTAAGAACATTTAATATTTGGGTGTCATGTTTATTATGAGATTTGAAGGAGGTATGGTTGCTTGTAGAGAGACTCAAGTGGATCGCTTGCCATTTTTTCAACTATCTTGACCAAAGATGATTGGCTCTTTACCTCAAGCTATCACTCTTTAGAATTAGTTATTACAAGGATGACAAACTACTACTAGACTAATCACCTCATTTTTTCACTCTATCTCTATAGGCAAGAGTAATAAGTGCTCATTTGAAGCTACAACTATCCAAAATGTTAATGAAAATTTTGCACACCCATGTTTGCATACAAGAGAGGATACTAGGGCTTCAATTTTTCTTGTTTGTGATAGGACATGACTGTAGTTCTTTGTCATTGGATTTTGGCCACCTGTCACATACTAAGGAGAGGTAGACAGACATAAGTTACCAATTTCATGTCCTCTTCTATTTGTTTCACAACCATGGATGCTAGAAAAGTCATGAGAGATCAAAGGATTATCCAACCAAGCCTTCTTAGTCTTGGCCATTCTCCTAGAACATCGTTAGAACCTATGTTGGCCCTTTTGGGATAGTTGCTAACGATGACTATGCTTCTACTTTACATCCCACTATAGATTAATGTTGGCGCTTGGCTCTACTGAAGCTCCTTTCTATCTCTATTGGACCTCGACTTCTAGCTCTCTTAATCAGTACTTTTAGCATGTTAGGATTTATCAATTTTGGGTAACCTCAAAGCTATAATTTTATGTCATATACTTGTTCCACTTTGGAGTAGTTTACATTAGATTCTTTACTCTAGTTTAGATTATTTTCATAGTACTTTTTGGTTACGACAACCTCTTTTCAATGAGTCCCATTGGCCTACTTTGGCAATGTGTGGACATTAATAGAATTATCTTATCTAGCACTTTTGGCTAAGGAAGTGCAACTATTGATTTTGCAACTTATCCTTATTGGTCACATGCATAAAAATCTAAAAACGATGCAACACAAATCACATTTTCTTTAGGGAAATGGTTGATTACAATAAAACTTCACCAATAACTAATGCTCTTGTAGATGATTGCATAGTTAGATGTAAATCAATAACTCCTTGCATGGTGGCCTATTTAAATGCAGTTCAATAGTCACATAGATGGTGATATTTAATTATGAGCCAACAATCCTATAGAAATACATGATCCAATAGTCACATATAGGATGGCATGATGGTATAAGGAGCCAACAGTTTTGTTGGATTGTGGCATTGATTGGAGCCAACAATTTTGAGAAGTATGGTGGCAAGAAGTGACAAGTTTGCGATTAACAATGGTAAGAAATGAGTGCAAATATATTGAAAATGAAATAAATGAAATGCCAATATCTACATTAAGTAGTTACTTGAGTTTTGCTTATTTCTCTCTTTTTTATGATAAGATGAGATGGATGGAGTTGGTTGAAGTTGCACATTGATGATGCTTTATGGCAATGGATTTTAAGGGATGCATGTTTACAACAAGAATGAAGTCCTAATGAAAAACAATGTTTTGGTTCCTAACTTGAATGGAATACATGTGTAGGGACTTAGATTGTGGCTTATATTTTATCTTTGCATGAAGATGGTGGTACCATCCACACAAAAGTACTTACCAATAATCAACATCATAGCCATTGAAAGTATATGTCTTTAGAGAAAAGATTGATGTTTTCAAAGAAACCCAAAAGAAATAGAAGAAAAGGAACTATACTAACATAGCTCATTTCTTCCTTTACTAAAATCCTCAATGTGGAAAACTAATATTACTAAAATTGGAATTTATAACCTCCTTTGTAGTTAATATCGATATAATTGTGGTGTCATCATGTTGCCTTTATAATTGTATATGAAGTATCAGAACCTTCATTATTAACCCCACAAGTTTTTTCGAGACTTGTTGTCTATAATCAATCATTTAATATGGTCTCTTTATCTTTCCTATGGATTCTTTTTTGACAAACTAGTCCTTTAAATGTCTTTCCTATGTTTTTTTTTTACTAATTAATGCTCTAAAACTATGTTATCTTAATGTATTTTAGCATTAAAAACATCTTAAAGGAACTTTCCACTCATTGTTTGTTTAAAATTTTAATTTTTGTGAGGAAAAAATCTAGTCCGAAAAATAAATTCCTGAACAAAGTGAAAAATAACAACTCATACTTCAACGAAAATGAATATATGTGGCTTCATGACAACTAACTTCATTGCATGCGACCTTTGCAACTTTTTTGCATGGCTTACAACTATTATTTCAATAATAATGTTTGACATGTGGTACATATAACCAAATCTGAAAAGTCCTTTAATTGTTTGTTTAGATATTTGTCATCTAGAAGAATCCAAAAAAGGTCAACTAGTCCATGTCAAAGATCAACTACCAAGTGCAATGTGGATCAACTAATTAGGCTTTAGTTATGTTGAACTAAAATCAATTTATTTCTGATTAACTGAATGTGAGAAATATCAAAAAAATCTAGAAGCATATGCTGCCAAGTATGCTACTTATGGAAAATATATATTGAATACTAACGAGCCATGAGCAAATGCAAGCTTAGAGCAAGCTTCACTAGGTAGCATGGAAGGGGAGCCATATTTAAAATCCTTTATTGGAAGTCAAGATGCCTCGTCTGGAAATATGGATGCCTAAGTTGGAGATAAGAGGAAGAGAGAATATGTGGCAAGTTCAATCCAGGGAGCAAATATTACACAAGAAGTAATTATCAATGATGAGATGATTGAGCATGATATAATGGTTCTTAAAAGCAAAGTGTTAATATGTAGATTCCATGGATACTATCTAGGGTTTTCAAAGATTCAAAATTGGATCATGGAATTGAGGATCGAATTCAAATTACTCCATGGCTTTTTTTTCTAAAAGTTTTTTTTTAACCAATACTTCTTATACACATCCACCGTGGGTGTTGAACGCGGGTCTCATTACCGATAATGCAAGCGGGTAAATCCCCCACACGTGGATTTCCTAAAAAAAATTCTACATCATCTTTTTCAATTTAGAAATCAAGGATAAAATAATGATCCAAAGGAAGATGTGGGGGAAAATTTTAAAACAAAGGAGGCATAAGAGGTCAAATTTATTCCAAGTACATCATCTTCGTTTTCCTCAAGAAGTATAAAATCCTCTCCAGGCAATAGAATGAAAGTAGTGTAAAAGTTATCCCTTACTCTTTAAGTTTTCAAGAGAAGCATAATAAAGAAATGAGGATAGAATAAAACCATAACAATTTAGGGTTTTTAATACAACATAAGAAGGTAATTTCTATGGAGGAGCATTCTTGCACATTAGGGTTTCTAGGGCAACATAAATAAAAAATTGTTTTTGAGGTTATTCCTTGCACTTCAGATTCTTCACAACAAGACAAACATATAGACAATAAGTCTCACAATGAACAGTGTAAAAAAATCGAAGAGATTGATGAAGATGAAAGTATTGGTGGAAATGAAAAATAAAAGGTAGTATAAAAAAATCGAAGAGATTGATGAAGATGAAAGTATTGGTGGAAATAAAAAAATAAAAGGAAGATCCAAAAAACAACAAAAATCAAAGGAAACTTAGAGGGACATTGATATGGAAAACCAAAAGCAAGTATTGCAAGTGTTAACAAGAAGTGGACTTGATAATGAAAATGATATTTTGGAATATTAGGGATATGAATAAGACCCCTAAATAAAAAGGTATTAGGGAATTGAAAAGTTGATATAGGCATCATATTTATAGATATGGGAATAGGGTGGCGATTGTTTAGCCATTTTTGGTGTTGATTTTCATATTAGAAATTGGGTAGCAAATTTTTTAGTAGTTCGTGGTGTTGATTTTCATCTTAGCAAAATACAAATTTCATAACACAACTAGATGGTGAGATTTTATCTTTTAATAAAAACGATATCAAGGAGTTGATTGCAGAAACATAGTAGTTTGAGGAAGATGACATGGATTCTATTGGGGCCATTTCCATTCAAATAAAAAGAATTACATTGCTATCAGGTTAACTAAATTATATCCAACTTGCCTTCTTATCAAAGATATTAACTGTCTAGTTGCCTTCTAAAATTTGTATTTTACCAAGATGAAAATCAACACATGAATGGATAAACAAATTTGTATTTTACCAAGATGAAAATCAACACCATAAATGGATAAACAACTCCTCAAATCATTTCCTCAAACTTTAATGTTTTTGCAATCAACTCCTTGATACCATTTTTATTAAGAGATAAAATTTCAATGTCTAGTTGCCTTCTAAAATTTGGATTTTATCAAGATGAAAATCAACACCATGAATGGATAAACAATACCCTGTTTCCATTTCTATAAATATTTCGCCTATAACAACTTGTCAATTCCCTAATACCTCTTTATTTAAGAGTCTTATTTATAACCCTAATATTCCAAAATATCATTTACAACTCTATTTCTTTGTTTTTGGTTTTCTAAATCAATATCCCTCTAAGTTTCAATTTCCAAGTTATATATATATATATATATATATATATATATATATATATATATATATATATATATATATACACACACACTTATGGTAATGTCTTCATAGAAATTAAGTTTGTCTTTGGTTTTTTTTTTAAATTTACATGGTGGAATCGGTAGCCGCCATGAATCCGAGCAGGTTGTCCGACTTTTTATGGCCGCCACAATATTTTGCGTTGTCTGTCCCGGAAGTCGCCACGTAGATCTTCACGCAGTCCACCCCTATAACCACCATGCCACAATCATTTTAAACCTTTTACGTCATTGAAAGTACCAGGAAAGGGACAAGTGTTCAGTCCGATGATGCCCAAGATTTGAACCTTGGACCTCCGCCCCCCTTACGGGGTTTGGTTGAACCAATTGGTCTACACCTCGGACCTAAGTTTGTCTTTTGTTGCCAATGAATATAAAATAATTATTATGCTAAAATCCAACCCACAAAAAGAACATTAAATTATGTGTTGTCTCTTAGCTCCTATATTTTATGGGCATTGGCCTTGTCAAATGCAAGTGGTAGAAATATAGATGTCACTAACATTTAAAAACAAATTTGATCTTATGTACATAGACCATCTATAATCCAAAATAACACACCCTTTAGTAAGAACATGAACATTCATTCCATTTTTCATCAAATATGTAATTGATAACTTTATTATTGTTTTATAAGTACCTAATCTTCTTTCTAGTCAACCTAATAACAAGAATTTATGAATTTGTTTCATTATTGTATCCATCCTAGTATGATGATAATTATTAAAATAATATATTTTAGGTTGTAATTGTGTTTCTCGAAGGCTCTTAGGGAGTTGGATAAGGTTGGATTTCTTGATAAGACATGCCATAAGTAAAATTAAAGGGAAACACTTCTTCCCATCCTCAAATATATTGTTCATTTTCAATATGCTTATTGTTTTCATTTTCGATTGATGTCTTACATTTTGTATCTCTTATAATTGTACAATATTTTTCTCATTGATAACAATCTATTGAATCGAGGAATGATATTGACTTCTAATTTAATTATTGATGCACCCCAATTCTAGCCTTTCAAGAGTTCATTGGATGTAAGGGCTTGTGGGTCTCTCCAATCTTTGGATTTAGGTTGGCTCCCCACTATCCTTGATAATTTCTACTCTAACCTACTCTAATTGCATGAATTAAAGTGTGGAAATTAAAAATGCATGAAAAGTAAATTTTGAAGTTTTAAGGATGTGAGGGAGAAATAAAAATATGACCATGAGTGTAGCGTGTGTGAGATCAATCGATAAATGAGGAATATGAATAACAACAATGTTCCCATTTAATTGAGATGAAATTGTGAGAGGAATGACAAGATAAGAACAAAGAATATGCCTTGATCACTGTGCATTCTGCAATCTAGGAGGGCAGTGCCACTAATGGAGAGCAAAAGACTTTCCAAATTCTTATCAATTTCATGAGTGTTAGCTTTTGAGGCTTTAAACTTGAAGGAAATGAACCCACAAGTATTGAAATAAGCAAGCAATGTTATATCTATGATAATGGCTAACTAATAAGCATGTAAATAGCATGAGAAACTTGAAAAACAACTCATGTAATATCCATTAATGGAGGCTCACAAAAATTTGAAGAACTTGATACAATATGAATAACATTCTACTAGTACATGCTCTAAAGCATACTTGCATGTTATTACAATGCTTGGTCACATATATATACTAGTATGTGACTCTTCAATATCCTACTCTAAAGACACATACACATTGCATGATAGACACTTGTAACTTCTATTTTAAAGACTCGTGTACATGTGGACTACATGCACATTTACATTAGTACAAATTCTAACCCTTGTGCATTTATTGCTTCTTCCCCAAGTAACTACTTAACCTAAGATAAACTCCTATTCTAATAATGTAACTAAGGTGAACCAAGTAATGTAATATATATTTTCTAACACCCCCATGTATTACATTATTTGGTTTACCTTTCTCTTGATCTGCATAGATGCTCTCTAAAGACCTGAAATTTATTTGTGCCCAATGCCTTTGTAAATATATCTGCCAGTTGTTCCTTTGTAGGTACATATTTTAATTTGATATGATGATTCTGAAAATGATCTCGAATAAAATGACATTGTGCTTCAATATGCTTGGTCCGTTCGTGTACAATAGGATTATTGATTAAGTTTAATAGCTCCTAGATTGTCACAATGTATCAGATTTGACTCCCATGTTAAATAGTATGTATTGTAGCCATATTGCTTCACATGTTGTGTCTTTAGCTACACAATATTCTGCTTCAGTGGATGATTGAACAACTGCATGTTGTTTCTTACTGTGCCATGATATTGAACTTGATCCAAGATAGAAGATATATTCTAAAGTAGATTTCCTATCATCAATAGAACCTGCATAATCATAATCATAATAACCCTGTAAGAAAAAATCCTTAACATCCTTCATATAGGTTAGTCCATAATATGTAGTCTTCTTAACATATTGTAATATTCTTTTTGCAGCTTTCGAATGACTCTCTCTTGGCTCTTTGCATAAATCTTGAAAGATAATTTACAGCAAAGACTAGATTTGATCGAGTATTTGTTAAATATAGAAGACTTTCAATCAATTGTCGATACCTAGTTGCTAAAACTAAAGGTAATACATCATTTTGAATTCCTTGCTCTATGGGTGTGTCCTTGGGTTTTCACTCATTCATTTTATATTTCTCAAGTAGAGCATTTGCATATTTTGATTGTGTAATAGTAATCTTGTCTTCACCTTGTTGAATCTCTAGACCAAGAAATAATTCATTAAATGTAGATCTATCATCTCAAATGCCTTCTCTAGATCTCTTTTTATCTCATCTATTAGTTTTTTGAGCTTCCAGTGATCACTATATCATCAACATATACTATAAGGATAAGTATGTTACTTCCAATTTTCTTTGTATATAGGCTTGGATCTGTTACACTTCTTTTGAAATTGAGCTGTAACAAATGATTATTGATTTTTATGTTCCATGCCCTAGGAGCTTGTTTTAGACCATATAGGGATTTGTTTAATTTGAAGACTTTATATTCTTGACCTTAAACCACAAATCCTTCTGGTTGTGACATGTAGACTACCTCTTCTAAATCACCATTAAGAAAGACACTTTTTACATCCATTTGATGTAGTTTCCATCCCTGATGAGCTACTAATGCACATATTGTTCTGATAGTAATCATTTTGGTTGTTGGTGCAAATATCTCTTCGTAGTCAATTCCCTCTGTCTGAGTATACCCTTTTGCTACTAATCTGGATTTGTACTTATCAAGTGTCCCATATGCTTTGTATTTGGTTTTGTATATCCATTTGCAACCTACAACTTTCTTACCTGGTGGTAATTCTACTAACTTCCATGTGTTGTTCTTTTGTAGAGCTGAGTATTTTTATTAATGGTTGCCTTCCAGTGAGATTGACTTAGGGCTTGAGTTGTTGTTGTTGGCTCTTATGATGTACTTAGCAAGCCTCTATTCATTCTAGTTTGACTTCGAGTTTGAGGTCTTATGGTAGTGAGATCTGGCATTTGTTCTAAGTTAGTTGCTCTTATTGTATCTCTATACCATATGGGATCTTTCTTTTGAGCAATGGTGGTTGGTTCTATCTGTTCACTTTCTTCATTATTGTATTTATATTATGTATCTCTATTTTATGATTCTTCTTCTTGAAAGGGTAGTATGATTTCTATGTTTTTTTTGTTCTTCATCATTGACCTTGATATTTTCATCAAAGATCACATCTCTGCTAATGTATACCTTCTTTGTGTTTGGATCCATTATTTTGTATCCTGTGGATTCATCATCATACCCAACAAATGTTCCAACCATAGTTTTGTCATCTAATTTTGTCCTTTTTTGTTTTGGGATATGCATATAAGCTTTACATCCAAAAATATTTAAATTTCCAATGTTTGGTTTTCATCCTGACCATGCTTCTTCTGGTGTAATATGTTTGAGTATTCTAGTAGGTAGTCTATTTTGTATATATACTACTATTTTGACTGCTTCTTCCCAATATTGGCGTTCAAGATTTGCTTCTTTTAACATTCATCTTACCTTTTTCATTATGGATCTATTTCTTCTTTCTGCAATTCCATTTTGTTGAGGTGAGTATGTTGTAGTGAGTTGTCTTTTGATTCCATTTTCTTCTAGAAATAGATTGAATTCTTTTGATACAAATTCTCCTCCTCTATCTAAACGAAGGTTTTTGATAGTCCTTCTTGATTCTTTTTCTACTTGGAGTTTAAACTGTTTAAAGTGACTAAATGCCTCTGATTTGTATTTCATGAAGTATACCCACATTTTCCTGGTGTGATCATCAACAAATAATTGAAAATACTTGTGGCCTCTAATACTATCAACATTCATTGGGCCACATAGATCTGTATAAATTAATTCTAGTGGTTGCTAAGTTCTTTGTTGACGAAGTTCAAAGGGTTTTCTATGTTGTTTTCCTGTTATGCATTCTGGACAAATAGTAGACTCCAAGGATAGGTTTGGCATTCCATATACCATTTTATATTTGCACATTTCATTTATGGATGATATACCAGTATGAACCAATCGTTTATGCCATATATCTAAAATTTGTACTGAGAGTGTTGAATGAGTTGTAGCATCCAAGACAAATAGACCAGTTTTATAAGACCTTGTGGCAACCTTTTTTCCTTCTCTGATAATATGAGACTATTTTCTACCATTAACCACTTCGAATTCTACTATTAAGTTTTGATCCAAAGTTGTGAAATTGAAAGGAGATTGGTGGTAATACTAGGGACATACAAAATGTCTTTAATTATCCTTTTTCCATCCTTTAAATTGATCAAAATATTTCCAATTCCTTTTACTTCATATGTTTTGCTATCTGCTATAGTAATTGGTTTCTCATCTATCTTTTATAGAGAATTAAACCAATGTATGTTTCCAGTCATATGTTTACTTGCTCCTGAATCTATATACCAATGATCCATGGCTATGAAGTTTTCAATTTTCTAATATGAAGATATCTACCTTATGACTCTCTAGTTTTGAGTATATGATCAACCTTGACAAAACCTTTTTAAAAACTTAAGTTTTGTAGAACCCCTTATATCTCCCAAGTGATTTGATGATAAATGTTCAACTTCTAATTTCCTTATTTCTCCCTACTAAAATATGCACTTTTCAATTTGATAAAGTTCTATATAGTTGAATTCCTTTGTTCCTTTAGAATGAGTATGAGATAAATACAAACAATTAGTGATTTGTTTCCTTTATCCTTCAATTTTCCATGATTTAGTTTTTTAAATTTCAATAATATAAAATTTGGTGTAGTACTTCTTATATCTCCCTAATTTAGAAATTTAGAAAAATATAATATTTACGAAAACAATAATAACACTTCAATTTCGTAGAAAAAACTTATATCTCCAATGTAACAAATAATCTTCAGGTCTAAACTTGGGCAAAATATCAACAATACCTCCAAGATAGCGCCCGATATCCCTAGTAAATGGCGTTTGACTCATGCTATAATCTTTGTAACGTTTTGAATGACAGGTTCGTGCTCCTTACTCCATGTGGTGCAGGTTTTCTTCTGTGCAAACCAAACCGAGAAGCACCACTGATCCACTGTCTTCCACACACTGTAACGATTTTGATCTCTGGCAACTGCAATACTCTATGTGCAACTTCACTCTCTCCAACGGTCACTTGTTTCAAAATTGACAGGTCAGGTGCCGCGTAACCGTTGAATAACTTGAATTCGTTATCTTCCCTGCTCAGTTGTAACGGCTATCGGTTCCCGAACACCGCAATCATCACACCATGAACGTTACAGCGGCGTAAAACGTTACAGCAGGGATAGCTTATTATATTTACTATTATTATTTTTTCTGAATTCTGTCACCCACGATCAATCGTCCGAAGGGATATGGACACTGCTTCTTCACTCCCACCGAGTGAAAACTCACCGCCTCAAATTTTATGCACTGTAACGGTTAGTGCTCAACTGCAACACCACTTGTTGTACAACGTTCTAGCTCATCCGCAGACAAACGTTCGGTCGTGCCAGCTTATCCATAGAAAGCCCATATGCAGATTCGTTTGAAATGCATAGTTTACTAAAATGTCTTTCATTGTATCTCACCAACGTCTTTGAACAGCTTTAGCACGGATAACTTGAACAAGGGCACACTGATGTATTCTTTCAACAACTTTTGCTGCGGATAACTTTTGGCCCTTGCTGTTTACGAATCTTCTTTCTAAACTAATAACAAGAATTTATGAATTTGTTTCGTTATTGTATCCATCCTAGTGTGGTGATAATTATTAAAATAATTTATTTTAGGTTGTAATTGTGTTTCTCGGAGGCTCTTAGGGAGTTAGATGAGGTTGTACTTCTTGATAAGACATGCCATAAGTAAACTTAAAGGGAAACACTTCTTTCCATTATTTGTTCATTAATGTCTTACATTTTATATCTCTTATTATTGTACAAAATAACAATCTATTGAATCGAGGAATGATCTTGATTTCTAATTTAATTATTGATACAGCCCAATTCTAACCTTTCAACAGTTCATTTGGATGTAAGGGCTTGTGGGTCTCTCCAATCTCTGGATTTAGGTTGGCTTCCCACTATCCTTGATAATTCCTACTCTAACCTACTCTAATTGCATGAATTAAAATATAGAAATTAAAAATGCATGAAAAGTAAATTTTGAAGTTTCAGGATGTGAGGGATTGAAATAAAAATATGACCATGAGTGTAGCATGTGTGAGATCAATTGATACATGAGGAATATGAATAACAACAATGTTCCCATTTAATTGAGATGAAATTGTGAGAGGAATGACAAGATGAGAACAAAGAATATGCCTTAATCATTGTGCATTCTACAATCTAGGAGGGCAGTGTTGCAAAGCAAAAAACTTTTCAAATTCTTATCAATTTCATGTGTTAGCTTTTGAGGCTTTAAACTTGAAGGAAATGAATCCACAAGTATTAAAATAAGCAAGCAATGTTATATCAATGATAATGGCTAACTAGTAAGCATGTAAATAACATGAGAAACTTCAAAAACAACTCATGTAATATCCATTAATGGAGGCTCACAAAAATTTGAAGAACTTGATACAATATGAATAGCATTCTACTAGTACATGCTCTAAAGCATGCTTGCACATTATTACAATTCTTGGTCACATATATATACTAGTATGTGACTCTTCAATATCCTACTCTAAAGACACATATACATACTGCATGATAGAAACTTGTAACTTCTATTCTAAAGACTCATGTACATGTGGACTACATGCACATTTACATTATTGCATATTATAACACTTGTGCATTTATTGCTTCTTCCCCAAGTAACTACTTAACCTAAGATAAACTCCTATTCTAATAATGTAACTAAGGTGAACCAAGGAATGCAATATATATTTTCTAACAATAAGATATAAAGCACAATGTAGGTTTTCAAGAGTGTACCTCTCAATTCTCATGGTCAAAATATGTTTACAATTGAGCCCATGAATCCTATCTATAGTAATTATTTACCCTTGAGTTACCTAGGGTGAAAAATCTATTACTTCTAGTAAAAGTAAAAATTTAGGGGCATCTCTAACAAAATGATGCACCTCCAAATGTTGCATGCCTCTAATATACCTCCAATGAGCTTCTCAAATGAGTTATGGCACCACTACATATCAAAATGTCACTTTCCAAATATTTTCCTTGGGATCGTGCCTTTATTTTTATCCCTACGTAGGTTGGTGAGTGATTCATTGAGCAAATCACTTGATTTTGCAAGTGAATTGCTAGTTGACCCTAAGTGCTTCACTCTTGTGATCAAATTGGTCCATTTTGTAAGTGGATCGCTTCTAAGCCAATCAATACCTATTGAGAAAATTGACACTTGTGTTACACTTTGTAAAAAATTTGAAGGGTTTGGAAAACATCGACAAGCTAATTGCATTGTTTTACACCTTTTCAAAATGAAAAATTCCAAGATCATGACTAGTCACTACATTTCTATCGACTTCATTGGATGCTAAGCTTGATTGGAGAGATCCCAAATATTGTCTTTATCCATTGGGAATGGAACCTTCAAAGTTGGGATCCCTATTGCAAAATTTATTAAAACTGTGACTCTTCTTATTTAATCTCTTATGGTAGTAGCCCCAATAACTTTTGTTATTCTTCATCACCTGGTAGTTGGATGAAGACTAGGCCTTCAACTTCTACAAAATATTTGTATAGGTTCTTAGATAACCTTTCTTGCTTCCCCTTGAGCTCTTGTAGATTGGCATAGATGGGCTCTAACTTATAAATTTCAACTATATCCCCTATACTGGCTTGATATTTCCCCTCTACAAACATCGTGTGAACAATATCATCATCAAGGAGCTTTATCTTTGGGTAAAAAATATCTTATAGTCCAACAATAACTAGCCCTTGAATTTCCTTAATCATTTCTTACACTAAGGTTTTTTTAGAGGTCGAAGTATCTTTATAGGCTTATAGGTATCTTTGTGTATTCAAGAACTTCTTGAATCTTTTAACCATGTCTTTTCTATCAATTCCTAGTTGTTCTTGTGATGCCAACATTGTAGATAGGATATTGAGTACCTCCTAGAATATTTTCCTTGTGGGCAATTGTTCCTCAACCTGTTTTATGGTTTTGGTGACTTGATTTAGGTTGTGTTCCACATATGCCACAAAGTGGAAGTATCCCTAGGTGTTCATGATATCTACCTTGATTTTATCCCAAAGGGACTTGATCTATTGGATATTGAAGGCTCGCTTTGGTTTTGTATTTATCTCTGTTTATTTCAAATTCATTAGTTTACCATGGAGCTACTCAAATTTTTAACCTCACTTGTAGGGCTTCTTAAATTTGTTTTACTTGATATTTTAGTTGAGTGTTTTCCTGATCATTTTGTTTTTTCAATTGGCTTTGTCCTTGTCCAGTTTATTGTGAGATATCCTCCAACTATTTTTTGTTCTTCTTAGCCTCATCAAATTGGGATTTAAGGTCCTCAAGTTTTTTCTTCCCTTTTTTAGGCATATTTTTTAGGGACTCATACTCATTCTAGAGCTGCTCCTTTTGGGATTTAGCCACCTCTTCTTCAAGCTCTTCATTCTTCTTTTCAAGTGCTTCATCCCTTACTTCTAGTCGGCTAAACTTCATGGTCACACCAATTGAGAGTTCATTTGGGAGCTCAATCATTTGGTAGGGATCCATTGGGTTTAGATCTAGTTCATATACTTCGATAGTAAATTTAGCAACTGAAGTCCTAGTTTTAGATGGACCACTTTTTGTTGTCTCTATGATGATGATCTTGTTCCCTTATATGCTAGTTATGACTGCATTGATACTAGAGCCTTGGAGGTTTTATCTCTCAACCACTTGTATTATTTCTTCAATTTATTTTCCTCCATGGTGAGGACATCAAAAACCTTTTAAAAATCTATTTTCTTGGGCTCATAGATCACATTTTACACAAAGACCTAGCTTGGTCCTATGATCAAACTAGTTTTAAGGGGAGATTTTGTAGACTCAATTATCATAAATGAAGCAAGTGGTATCATCACCTATAGGAGGACTAGCCTAGCTTGGGATGGTGGGTACTGTGATCAAGATGAGATGGTTAGTGAAGCAAACTAAGTGGAAATAGTCATAAATACAATGAGCATGGAAGGGTTTGGTCTTGAAGCTAGCTATACTAACATTTCTTCTAGTAGAGAGACCATTACTGAAGAGGTGAATTATGGTGAAGGGGTTGGTGCAATTGCTACTAACAATTGTGATTTGGATACTTGTATAGATTGAGATGGAAATTATGTGATTGACATGGTACCAGGAGGGGTAGTGATAATTAGAGAGAGAGTGTATCCAATAGAATGATGAGATGCATTAGTGGAGAGTGAGAGAAGGATAGTAGCAGAAGGGATGGGATAAAATTAAGAAGTAGGAATAGAAGCAAAAGTTGAGAAAGAAGCAGAAGTTGTGTAGGTTGGAATGGAAATGGAAGTGGTTGTAGTTGCAGTCATGACTTTGATCATCACCAACTCGATATGGGTTTTGCCTTGAGGGAATTTTCCCTTCTTAAGATGAGGTAATTGTTGTTGTTTCTCTTGGGCGGTCGCTACCTTTTTTAAGCATTGACTCATATCTTTTGACTATCTATTGTTTGTCTATTTTCATCTATCGTATTGTTGATCTAACAATTACCAATATAGTTGGTGTAGTGGATATCACAATTTTTATTGTAGGGCTTGTTGTGGTCTTTATGGACTTTATGACCCTTTTGAAGCTTTACCCATTGTCTTTTTCCTTTTGGAACTTCTTGGGTGTTTGCGATATCGTATGGCAAAGAATTATTTATTGAATGGGTCATCTTTTGTTGGCCTTGTTGAAGTGCATGTTTTATAGTGCATCTTCTACCAAACTAGGATCTTTATGAATATCCCAATTTTCTCAAGGCCCCAGCTTTTGATGGTTCATTTTTATGTTTGGTTAAAAATTTATTTTTGGCTTTGGCATAAAATGAGTGTCATTTTAGAGGATTTTTGTACCATCCCTAGATTTCAATCTCTTAACTATGTGCACTTCCTACATGGCAAGGGCTAGCTCTTCACTCGATTTGGCTTCCTTATGAATTTGGTGCATCTTTGACCTTAAGCTTTTCTCTATAATATCCTATTGGATCATAAGAGAAATTATCCCTGAGTTGCTCAAACTCCATGTCCCTTAGTTTTCCTTTTATTTCTTGGTGGAATCCTCACAATATAGTGATCTTAATGATATATTGCTTGAGTGGGTAGAAGGTATTTTTCTTTTGTCCCATGAAATTCTTTAGTTCCACATAGTCAATTTGCCTCATATATTTGAGATTAAACATGTAATTAGGTACAAATACTGGCAACTCGACATACATGGATGAATGAGTGAGTCCTCCCCACATAGAAATCTCCATTGGGTCATTCTTAAGATTTTATGACTAGTTGGTCTTCATCTAATAGTCTTGGTACCTTACCTCTAAACTTCTCCATGATGACCTTATACACCTCATCATAGAATTAGTAAGAGGTTTTATCTTCTTATTGGAAAGGTATGTCGGTGCACTTCACTACAAAGAGGGGTTCTTCATCTACCCTCGCCTAGTCTAGCTATAGATTTGGGAACCAATGTTTTTTGGTACATGATTAGCCAAACTAGGTAGGAAATGTAGGTGCACTTCCTCTCTTTCCTTGAATGCATTTAACTTACTATCCGTTTGTTTTTTAAATTCCCTTGATAGGTACGCACTACATGCAAGAGGGGAATGTGCTTTTCGTAGATTTTAAAACTTGACTTTTATTCGAGCATGACAACTATTCTAGACAACACCATTTTCATATCATATTTGAAGAGTTCCAGTTCTAACATAATGTTGAAGTTTACTTCTGTTAGGATATGAATTCAATATCCAGATCTTCAATGTTCTTCAGCAGAGAGGTGCATGGTGGTGCAGCTTATAAAGCGAAAACAAACAGTATTCTGTAGTCTTCCTTTGGGAGAGGAAACAAACAATTTTTTGGACTCTTCCTTTGGAAGAGGAAACGAATAGTTTTTTGGACTCTTCCTTCAGAAGAGGAAACAAATAGTTTTTGGAATCTTCCTTCAGAAGAGGAAACGAACAATTTTTGTTTTTTCTATAAAAGGGGAATGACCCCTTGTATGTAAACGATGATTGTATGTAATTCTTCCAAAATCAATAAAAGATCAAGATGCCATTACCCCGTGGTTTTTCTTGCACATTGTAGGTTTTCCACGTAAAATTTGTGTTACTTTTTTTTCCTATGTTATTGTGTTTTTCTGCTTGCACATAATTTTGCTATATTTTCTAACATCTAGTATCAGAGCCTAGGGTTTTGTGCGAGTGGGAGTTGCAACAATGATTGGAAGTGTAACCAAGTTTGAGATTGAAAAGTTTGGTGGCAGGAACTTCGCCCTATGGAAGATGAAGGTGGAGGATTTGTTGGTTCAAAATGACCAAGCCCTAGCCTTGAAAGGGGTCGCGAGTAAACCAAGCAGCATGAAAGATGAGGAGTGGGCAACGCTGGATAGGAAGGCGGTTTCTACAATCTGTCTATGCCTAGCGGACTCCGTCTTTCTCAATTTTGTTGAATAAAAGACCACAGAAACCCTTTGGAAGAAGCTTGAAAAGTTGTATGAGACGAAATCTGCAACAAATAAGGTTTTTTTGAAAAAATAGCTTTACAGCCTAAGGATGAAGGAGGGTTCATCTATGGCAGATCACTTGAATGAGTTTAATACCCTTATCAGTAAACTGGTTTTAGTTCATGTGAATATGGAGGATGAGGACATAACTATACCCTACTTTTTTCCCTCTCGGAGACTTGGGATCATTTGGTGATGACCATCAACAATTCATCATTAGGAGCTCTAACTTTTGATGATGTGGTAGCCGCTTTGTTGGTAGAAGAGTTGAGGCAAAAAACATCTTTGGAACCCTCAACCAATGAAGCCCTAGCTGTGAGAGGTCGATATTTCAAGAAGAGTCAGCAAAGTAGATCACAGTTCAGATCTAAGTCTAAAGGACGCAAGCTGAAAGGGAAGTGCTGGCATTGCAGGAAGCCAGGGCACTCAAAGGATTGTTGGCAGTTAAAAAAGGAAAAAATGGTGAAAAGAAATTTCAACCTTTAGCAGAGGCCAGTACAATAAATTTTGGAGAGACGACAACATGTGAGGCTTTCTGTATCAACAACAGCAGATATGTTTTATATACCTGGGTTTTGGACTCGGGTGCATCTTTCCACATGTCTCCTCACAGAGACTGGTTCGACAAATATCAACCATATAGTGGTGGGAAGGTCTACTTGGGTGATGATCATCCTTTAGAAATTATGGTAAGAGGGGGCATAAGGATCAGACTGGACGATGGTAGAGAAAGGATGTTATGTGATGTGCGACATGTTCCAGATTTGCGAAAGAATTTGCTCTCAATCAAGATGATGGATAAGCTAGGGTATTTTGTCACTTTTGGTAACAACTATTGCAAAATTACCAAAGGTGCTATTGTAGTAGCAAAGGGAGAATCTTATGGGACCCTATATCGTTTATGTGGTGATACGGTGACAAACCATGTAGCAGCAGCAACTTCAGTTCAGGATGCAGTAATGCTATGGTATCAACGCCTAGGCCATATGAGTGAAAAAGGTCTAAAAATTTTGCATGACAGAGGTATGCTTTCTGGGATTAAGTCTTGCAATTTAGACTTGTGTGAGCACTGTATTTTTGGTAAACAAAAGAGGGTTTGTTTTATTGCAAGCCCTAGTAAGAGTTATGATTTTCTGCAACTTATACATTCGGATATATTTGGACCAGTCCCCACTCAATCCTTAAATGGTGCCATCTATTTTCTGACATTTATAGATGATTATTCTAGGAGAGTGTGGGTTTATTTTCTGAAGAAGAAGTCGAAAGCTTTGCAAAAATTTAAAGAGTTCAAAACTCGAGTAGAGAAAAGTTTGGACAAGCCTGTTTTATGTCTTAGGTAATATTGCTCCAAGGAATTTGATAAATTTTGTATGCAGGAAGGAATTAAGCACCAGAAGACTATACCATATACTCCACAACAAAATGGTGTGGTTGAGCGGATGAATCGCACAATCATGGAATGTGTAAGAAGCATGCTCAACGCATCCATGTTGGATAAAAGGTTCTGGGCAGAGGTTGTTAATATAGTTGTTTACCTCATTAACAGGTCACCTACAACTGTGTTGGATGGACAGATTCCGGAGGAGGTTTGGTGTGGTAATCCATTTGATTACTCTCATTTGTGTACCTTTGGTTGTGATGCATTTTCCCATATGCCTAAAGAAAAAGGGTCCAAACTTGACCCGAAGTCAAGAAAATGTGTTTTTCTCAGCTATGGAGATGCAGTAAAAGGGTATAGACTATGGGATCCTACTGCCCACAAGGTAATTATTAGCCGAGATGTTATTTTTGATGAAAAATCCATGCAAAGGAAGGAGGTACAACAAAAACCTAATGTTTTACCGGTTGAAGTAGATATGAACGAAGATGAAAATGAAAATCAACATGTTGAAATTTTTGACCAGCATGCAGAACATCAAGTAGAACAGCAAGTAGAGCAGCAACAACAGTCACAACACCAAGAGCCACAATCAACTGTTAGAAGATTTACACGTCCACAAAAGTGTCCGAAAAGGTACTCCCATGTTTATCAGCCCTCTTTTGCTTTGTTAACTTATGATGGTGATCCTAGTTCATTTAAGGAAGCTAGAGAGTCTGAGAATGCAGAAAAGTGGAGGAAATCCATGGAGGAGGAAATCGAGGCACTTCGCAAGAATAAAACGTGGGAACTTGTGGATCTCCCACCTGGAAGAAAGACTGTTGGAAACAAGTGGGTGTACAAAGTGAAGAAGAACAGCGATGTGTTGTTGGAACATTATAAAGCTCGCTTGGTGGCAAAAGGCTATGTGCAGAAGTCAAGTATTGACTTTAATGAAATTTTTTCTCCAATTGTGAAGATGACAACTATTAGAGTTCTACTTGCACTTGTAGCTGCACAAGATTTAGAAATGAAGCAGCTTGATGTAGAGACTGCTTTCTTGCATGGTGATCTTGAGGAGGAGATTTATATAGATCAGCCTGAGGGCTATGAGGAAAGAGGCAAAGAGCATTTGGTTTGCAGACTGAAGAAATCTCTGTACGGGTTGAAACAAGCGCCAAGGATGTGGTACATGAATTTTGACACCTTCATGAAGAGCCAAGGTTTTAGCAGGAGTGAATCTGACCATTGTGGATACTATAAGAGGTTTGATGATGGCAGCTTTATTATTTTTCTATTGTATGTTGATGATATGTTGGTTGCAGGTCCCAGCATGAAGAAAATCATTGATCTTAAGGCTCAGTTGGCTAGGATATTTTAAATTAAGGATTTAGGAGCAGCAAACCAAATTTTAGGAATGAAGATACACAAGGACATAAAAGGAAGAAAGATTTGGTTAAGTCAAAAGTCATATAGAAAATATTATGCAGCGCTTCAATATGCAGAATGAAAAACCAGTTAGTACCCCACTTCTTTCACACTTAAAATTGTCTTCCAACTAGTATTCTAGAACAGAAGCAGAGAAGACAAGCATGTCTCGTGTACCATATTCATCAACAGTAGGAAGTCTCATGTATGCCATGGTGAGCACCAGACCGGATATTGCCCAAGCAGTGGGAGTAGTTAGCCGGTACATGGCAAATCCTGGTAAGGAGCATTGGAATGTGGTGAAATGGATATTTAGATATTTAAGAGGCACTTCAAATGCTGCTATTTACCACGGATCGAATAGTTTGCAAGTTAAAGGTTTTGTGGATTCTAATTATGGTGGAGATAGATATGGGAGAAAGTCCACTATAGGATATACTTTCACTCTTGTTGGTGGAGCTGTGAGTTGGGGTTCTAAGTTGCAGTCTGTGGTAGCTTTACCAACCACTAAAGCAAAATATATTGCAGCGACTCATGCCAGCAAAGAGGCAATTTGGCTAGAGCGACTGTTGGGTGACTTCAAGGTAATGCACGGGAAAATTATGTTGCATTGTGATAGCCAAAGTGCTATTCAACTAGTGAAGAACCCAACATTCCATGATCGCACAAAACACATTGATGTCAAGTACCACTTTATAAGAAATGTGGTGGAAGAAGGTAGGATCTTGTTGTAGAAAATCGACACTGAAGTGAATCCTGTAGATATGCTTACTAAGTCGGTCAAGATAGAGAAGTTTGAGTGGTGTAGAACTTCTCTGGGCTTGCTAAAAATGT
This sequence comes from Wollemia nobilis, assembly GCA_028583015.1. NCBI lineage: Eukaryota > Viridiplantae > Streptophyta > Pinopsida > Araucariales > Araucariaceae > Wollemia > Wollemia nobilis. The sequence continues at coordinate 1,914,490 of JAQPPZ010003072.1, forward strand.
GATAAGGGCAGCATTGGACAATTGGCACTTGGATGGAAAAACATAGGCAAATAATTCCTGTATATCGACTTCAAGTGGGAGAATGTTAGGAGGTGAAGTCAATATCCAAATCTCCAATGTTCTTCAACAGAGAGGTGCATGGTGGTGCAGCTTATAAAGAGGAAACAAACAATATTTTGTAGTCTTCCTTTGGGAGAGGAAACAAATAGTTTTTTGGACTCTTCCTTTGGAAGAGGAAACAAACAATTTTTTGGACTCTTCCTTCATAAGAGGAAATGAACAGTTTTTGGACTCTTCCTTTGGAAGAGGAAACAAACAGTTTTTGTTTTTTCTATAAAATGGGAATGACCCCTTGTATGTAAACGGTGATTCTATATAATTATGCCAAAATCAATAAAAGATCAAGCTACCATTGCCTCATGGTTTTTTCTGCACATTGCAGGTTTTCCACGTAAAATATGTGTTACTTGTTTTTCCTGTGTTATTGTGTTTTTCTGCTTGCACAGAATTTTGCTATTTTTCTAACAACTTCCAAGTTGGGTTTTTTTATATAGGGAATCAAAAAACCCTCCCAATAGTTTGTGTAGCATCTATAGTAGAAATGCTTCTAATTCTTTAGGTTACAAGAGACCCACATGATCAGATTGTCAAAAGCCTTTATCATTTTTATCATGCCTCCTTCCCTTGTGTAAAATAATTCTTTGCTTCATTTTGAGGTTCTAATGGTCCTTCATGAGGAATCATATCTTTCTATGCAAACTTGCACTAGTTTTGAGTAGGTCCATACTTGAGGGACCAAGTTCATAGGCAGGCCTAAGGTCCATATTATACTAATGAATCTATTTGTGGACCTAGGTTAAATCTTTTCAATGCATCCTTCCTAACTAGTCCAATGGAGTGCTCATACTTGCCTTCTTCCACCCTTCTATAGATGTCATAAAAAACTTCCTTAGGCCAATGAGGAGGGAAAGGTTGTATATTTCTCTTTCCTCTCTTCATCTTGCCTTTCCTCTTTGAATATTTTGATTCTTGTGGAAATTTTGGTATAGGTGAAGGTTAAGTAGATGTGGGTGGGGTGACGATAGTGGAAGGTGATGATGTTGGGTTAGCTTCTAGCAGTGATGGATTTCTAGAGGTTTAAAAGGTATCCATGGTGATTAGGATGGAAAAATGATAAAATTTTGGATAAAGGAAATTTTTTGTAAAATTTAAGCTAGGGATTGTTTTGCTAGACTTGGTGAATGATTCATTCATAAAATGGAGTTACTTGTTCCTTCTCAAAAGCTTAGAAAATTTCTCAACCTCCAAGTAATTCACTCAAAAAATTGAGCGATTTACTTGTAATGTGGAATGATTCGCTCACTCAAAAAGCATTTAAAATCTTTCTTTTCTTGGGGTAAACAACTAGGCATAATGAGTGATTCCCTCATTAAATCAAGCAATTTTCTTGCTAAGCTAGACTTAGCAAGATTTGAGGTGTTTGACTGAATTGAGGATTGATGAGTGATTTGCCTATGTTAGCTAGCAAATTGCTAATTAGTCCAAACTTTTCAATAATTGTGATGTTGAGTGAATCAAACGATCTTCCCTCATGGTAAATTTTATAGAGGTGAGGCCAACTTTGGAAAGGAAGCCCTGGTGGGTTTCAACCCTAGCTGACTTGAAATACATAGGGGCTCCAAAGTGTGGAATAGGCTATTGTAGTGATTCATTTGGGATGTGTGACACAACCAACACAATTAGCAAGCGAAGTATAGGGGTTGTAGCATGTGTTTTGTGGTATTCAATTTTGGTAAGGATTATGTAGAGTAGTAGATAGGAGGAGTTCACATCTATTGCAAGAGTTAAAGTGAGTGGATTTTGTGGGATCCCAAGGGTTATAAACTCCCTATCAGGTTGTTTATGTCTTTTCATGCTTGGGTTGGTTGATCAGTCCACTTGGGGCCAATTCATCTACCTAGCCAGTTGGCATGGGGTAGGCTATGGGGCAAGCAATTTACTGTCTTCAGTGATCAATTTTCTCACCTCAAGCCTTTGATTTTTTTAATACAACACATCAAGAAAACAAAGATAAAATTTGTCATCCCATTATGGAGGATGAATTTCATTGAAGAAAAATGTGAGGAAAGCAAGAGAATAGAGAGGTTTAAAGAAGAAAATGAATGATAAACTTAATTTTTATTTAAATAAAACTATTAGCCAAACTTAGTGTATCTACATACGTTAACAAGCAGACTTTAATTACCTCGAGCATTGCTATGAAACGAATCCAAAGGGGTGTAATATTAATGCTTTTACTACTAAAGTTAAAATTCCATCTTCAATGTAGAGTGGGGTACGGTTTTCAGTATTTAACACATTTCTCCTAACTATGAATATAATTTATAAAATGGTTTTAAAAAAAAACTCAAGGGAAGATTCAAACTGTAATGTCGCCCAAGTGGAGGAAATGAAAGATACTTCGAAAACCAAATTCCATCGATATCATCCTACATTAATTAACTATTAATATTATTATGATTGCCAATGAGTTTCAACGAAATGAAAACCATAATTCAATCTACTAACTTAAATATATTAAACCATAGGTTTATACAAATTGACACTATAGAAGAAAACTCAAGCTTAAAAATTCAAATGGAAATATGAAGCTTTCGTGAATCACATATTCAATGAAGAATTTTATTGTGCACTATCTTGTGTTTATAAAGGCTCAATCTCTTAAATGTAAAAACATATATTAAATCTTATGCGGCCAATAACACTAAACTGAGCTTGATTTTTGCAAAGAGTGGTCGCTGAATACCCACCTTCATGTTAAATCCAGGGATTATGAAACATAATTGGACAAATTGCTTTTTATTTTATCAGAGACATTTGATAGAAAGTCAATAGTTCCATGATATTGCTAGGAACAACGACAAGTTCAGAAGCTTGCACCCATTAATCTGGGTAGATTTAAGGTTGAGTTTGAAATTATATTTATATATTCATATATTTTGCTTTCAATAGAAGTTAACTAATTAATTTGTGTTTAATTCAAAAGAGCAACAACCCTTTGTACATAACTTAATTAAAGTCCTTGGTTGAGTGACGTAGTTACAATATGCCATACCTTAAGTCTAATTCCATGTAACCAAGTGTTAGGGTTGACCATATAATTTAACTTAATAAATGTCTATTTTTGCTAGGTAAGAGTCAATCACTCACTCAAAACTTTAGGCATCTACTATTTTTAAATTTGGGAATGATTAATTTTCACATTTGAGGCACATGGGTTAAATGAACATCATTTAAAACCAAGTTTATCACCTACAATTTTTCTCTCACTGCTATGCAAAGAAAGTTTAACCTTACTACATATATAAAGTTGGTCATAGTTTCACTGGTTATCACATAATATATAGCATTTGCTTACTTTGATAGCAATATGTTATAAAGTTACAAGAGCATATGCAAACTTTCATTGTTATGGAAAAAATAATTGAAGACAGTCAAAATTTATATGGAGGTAATTATATTTACATCTCTTCATATATTTGCATAAGCCTGATATGGACAATTATTCCAGCATGGTCATTAAATCAATTTTCGAGGCCCTACATGCCCTCAAGACAACACAAACTTCAATTTTAAGAATAAAATGGAGTGCATAGATGGCTTGGCCCCATCTAGAACTGGGAATCCAGCTCCACTTAGTATTTGAGTACACCCGGTCTGTTCACTTCGTCTCAAACGACCGATGGGTATCGTGAAAGCTCGAGTAGAGGGATCAGAATGGCCCACCTAAAATGAATGCATGCTAACTCTAGAGATACAGACATTGAAATGCAATTTAATAGCTAGAGATACACAAAACACAGAATTTCAAATCAAAAATCAACCAGCCATGTTATCATTGGCTATTATTTGACATCAAAGGTATTAAATCCTCTACTACAGAAAGGCACAAAAGTCCAACTGTCCTAGACCTAGCAATTGTCTACAATTCATCTGCAACGGTTCACCATTATGACATATTTAGTCATTCGACATCAATAAAATATCCTCACTAAAAAGAGGGAAGTGCAACAAATAATGTTTGAAACATTCTTTCTTCATACAACAAGAAAGAAGAATAACTCAATTTGATATAACCCAAGCATATTGCACATAGTCAACCAAATTCAAAGATCCAACCTGGTAAGGTGTGTTGAATTGCTCTCCCACACTCTACTTGCAGACCGTGTTTCCGGTACAACCCCAAATAGAAAAACCTGATAAGGTGACGTTGATTGCCTTCCAATATTCTATTTACAGGCTTTTTTCAAAAGCATGCATACATTGTTTTCACCCTCCGTTAATAGAATCTCACATGCAAACACCCTTCTCCAATATCCACCAGGTGGAATTCAATTTTAAGGACGAATATTCATATCATTGGAGGATACATTACTTTGAATTTATTATTTTTACTTATTATTCGTTAAATGATAATAATGATTGTATTCTTTTCGTGGTACTTTCAGCGGTATAAAAGGTTTAAAATTATTGTGGTATAGTGGTTATAGGAGACACCGCAAAGATCTAGCTTTCGGACAAAAATCGAAAATAAAAAAAATAATAATAATAATAAAATGGAGAAACCAGTTTAATACTAAATTTCATATTTTATTTTATTATTTATTAATTAATTAATTGAATTATATATATATATATATATATATATATATATATATATATATATATATATAAAATGAGAAGATAAAGTATCTAGTTATTCACAACATACAACATGTAACACTTAATCAACAGTCAAAGCACGCAAAAGAAATTATTTTTCTAAATGCAGCTATATGGATGGAACTACATGACGGCCATTAACGAGCGTATTACTAGTAGGGCCTTTCATTCCTACAACTACGAATACCCTGTTGCAATGATATTTCACACTGCCATTATATCGTCATCTTACCTTTTATCGTCGTTTTTCCCTTGTAGGAGGTGCTAGGTTCTCTTACTTTCCCTACCGAATGATGGTTATTTGTCCTTGTTGTTGGACATTGATTCTGTTTTTCCTACATAGCTATGTTTTAGGGCTATGTTAGAATTGTTAGAGAGATATTAGGATGAAGTTAGCATCTTCTAAGTTAGGATTTGGTTACGTAAATTATGTATTTTGCCTATGTTGAGCTATGTTCTATTGTGATCTACCTCTATAAATTGTAAATATTTAGCAAGCAATATAATTTGATGAGCATCGTTTCTAATTCTGGTATCAGAGCGAGAGGGAAATAATCTATTTTTTTTTAATTGTCCATCACTTGTGAGTTCAGTCTAGGGAGAAAGGAGCTACGTTGAAGGCAATGTCGGTTTGATATGCGACTGTTGTTCACGTGAGTCTGACGAGGGATGTCAAGTTGCGCAGAAGGGATAAAACTTGGAGATTATTGTGACGTGATTTGCAGTAGTCGAGCGCTGGAGAGTTCACCGTTAAAATATACTGGACCACGTAAGAATATTGATCACATCAATGTGCATTTCAAACACGTGAGACAAATTGTGAGAAGAGAGATCGCCCTAGAAAAGCGTGAAGTTTTTTTTAATGGTCAGAAAGGTTGGTGGACCTGCGTTGGGATTGATCCACTAGAGGGATCCACGTAAAGGTTAACCATCAAATGTTTGTTTGTGATTGAAAAATCTATGTTTGTTATTGGATGTTAATCGCATTCTGTAGTTTAAAAAAAAACACATGAGAAGAGATTCGTGTAACCGGCGTGAGAGGAATCAATCATTGTTTGAATCGAGCTTTGAAGGACGTCACACTACAAGATGACATCGTTGTATTTTGTTTTTGAAGTTCATTTGAATTGGAAGAGGAAGTTATCCACAGAGGAAGCTATCCGCTTGAAGAGAGGCAAATCATCCATGATTTGTGGTTAAAGCCTTCAAATAAGGCTAAATCGTCACCACTCAAAATGAAATTTGTTTGTTTCATTCTCTATGAGTATTTGAATAAGGGAGATTGTGCTGCATGTTACGTAGTTTCTTTCAGATCTAAGGTGAGGAAGGTCCTACATGCAATTCACTGAGGAAGGAAAGTTGTTAACATCGTGGCTCGAAGGAAGAGGACGTTGCAAATCCACCTTCACTACGAGTCGAAGATCTACATGACATTTGGAAACAACGGTCGTTGGATTTCATAACTTCAAACTGCGGAGTGTTGTGGATTTCATAACATGCAAACTGCAAAAAATGTTAATCCATCACATTGTGAGGAAAGAGTCAGCTCTGTGTGTTAAGTGCTACTACTGCCAACTATGAGTTGTTGGATTGTTGTTGTTCTTGCTGTAAGATTGTTGTAAGACTGCTATTTGGTGGGTCACACTACTTTTTGGAGGAGAAGACGCTGCTTAGTGAGTTGCAGGTCTATTGAAGAATAGTAGGCAGAGAGGTAATTTTAATCTATTTTCCAAGTTTTTTTTGCTCATAAGCATTAATGGTTGTCAATAATAATCTACCCATTCCTGAATTTAATGGGTTAGATTATGAGTATTGGTCTATCAAGATGAAGACCTTACTCATAGGCAAAGGTTTATGGGATATAGTAGAGGAAGGCTATACAGAACCAGATTGGACCACCTTGAGTGCAGCTGATAGGACTACTAAGAAGGATCCCCAAAAGAAGAACTCTTTTGCCCTCTACCATCTCTAAGCAGCTTTGGAGAAAAACATCTTTCCTAGGATTTCTTGTTGTTCAACAACACTAGAAGCATGGAATGCCTTGAAATATGGCTATCAAGGGAGCAATCAAGTGAAGCAAGTGAGGCTTCAAACCTTGAAGAGAGATTTTGAGAATCTCAAAATGCAAGATGATGAAAAAGTAGGTGATTATTGTGTGAGAGTGAAAGCAATTGTACATAAAATTCAGACCCTTGGAGAAGACATAAAAACTAAAGTGGTTGTGAAGAAAATGTTGAGAGCACTTCTTCATAAATGGAATAATATTGCTATTATTATTTAAGAATCTAAATATTTTTCTACTCTAACATTTGATGCACTAATTGGTTCTTTGATGTCTCATGAAGAGAGACTCCAAGGTTCTACATCATCAAGCTTTGGAAGTGATGAAAAAGCATTTTCATCTAATGAAGGTGAGACTCATGGCAATACACAAGGAATAGGACAAAGGAGAGGCAAAGTAAGAGGAAGAGGTAGATCAAGATGTGGCAACCAAGGAAGAGGAAGAGGTAGATCAAGATGTGGCAACGAAGGAAGAGGAAGAGGAGGTGACAAATCAAAGAAAACTTGTTACAATTGTGGTAAGCTTGGTCACTTTGCTAAATATTGTTGGTCCAAGACTTCTCAAGAAGGGAGAGGTCAATATGGAAACTATGGAGAAGAGGAAGGAACTTCAAATTTGTTCCTCACCTATGGAAAATCAGATCAAAATCTCAATGAAACTTGGATTTTGGATACTGGTTGCTCAAATCATATGAGTGGTAAAGAAGATCTATTTGCTACAATGGATTCCACCTACAAGTCAAAGATTAAATTGGGAGATGACAAGGCACTACAAGTTGAAGGTATGGAAGCCATGGAGGTTCCAACAAAAGAAGACACAAATAAGGTAAAAAACATCTATTACAGCCCCAAACTCCAACATAATTTTCTTAGTTTTGGACAAATCATGGAAAAGAACTATAAGCTTGTTTTTGAACATGGAAAATGTGTAAATTTTGACAAAAAAAATTGTAATAGAGTTGTTACACAAGTACCTATGATAATTAATAGGTTGTTTCCTCTTAAGTTTTGCGAACAAGGAGGTGCTCAACTTGCTAGTGTAGCCATAGAAAATCCAAGTGTGCTTTGGCACTTACGATATGGTCATCTTAATTTTGTAAGCTTGAAGTTGTTGATTTCTCAAGCTATGGTGAGTGGACTACCAAGAGTTGAAGAGCACAAGGAGGTGTGTGAAGGATGTGCTTTGGGAAAGCACTCAAGATTAGAGTTTCCAAGAGATCAGGCATGGAGAGCAAACCATCCACTACAATTGGTACATTCGAACATTTGTGGTCCAATGCATACCAAAATGTTGGGTAACAATTCTTACTTTCTCACTTTCATTGATGATTTCTCTAGAATGTGTTGGATTTATTTTTTGAAAACTAAGGATGAAGCTTTTGAATGTTTCAAGGATTAAAAAAATATATAGTGAATCAAAGTGAGTATGTTGTAAAGAGATTAAGGACTAATAGTGGAGGGGAGTTCTGTTCAAATGTATTTCTCAAATATTGTAAATATTATGGGATCAAAAGGCAATTAACTACTGCCTACACCCCCAAAAAAAAATGGTGTGGCTGAAAGGAAGAACCGCACTATTGTAGAAATGGCTAGATCAATGCTTCAAACAAAGAAACTCATTAACATGTTTTGGGTTGATGTTGTTAGGACAAGTGTTTACATTTTGAATAGGAGTCCCACTTCTAGTTTAGAAGGGATAACTCCATATAAGGGATGGCATGGCAAAAAGCCAAATGTAAAGCACTTCAAAGTTTTTGGTTGTCTTGCATATGCACACATTCCTGATGAGATAAGAAAGAAACTTGATCCCAAAATTCAAGCATGTATTTTCATTGGGTATTGTGAGTCTTCAAAGGCATATAGACTCTACAATCCAAAAACACACAAAGTTGTAATTTCTAGAGATGTGATTTTTGATGAAGGGGGAGTATGGGGTCATCAAAAACTTTTTGTTGATGATGGATCTCAAGATGCAAGCTCCTCTCAAGTGCATCCCATTAATAAAATCAGCACTGGAAATCCTCCTCCAATTCCAAAGAAGAGTTCTACTCCAAGTACAACAAGTGCTACTCCAAGTTTTTCTCCACAAAGATTAGTAAGTTCTTCTCCAATGCCAATGGAAGTAGATTCACCATAAAGAGGTAAGATAACACTTCAGTACCATCCCTCCTACCAAATGATGGGCAAGAATTTTCAAAGAAGATACACTAGAAGCCAAGCTAGTGAAATGAATGAAGTCTTGAAAAGACTTGAAAATTTGCACATATATGGTGATGAAGACTCTCAAGAGCCTAAGGGGTATGTTGTAAACTATGCTTTAATGAGTAGTTTAGAGCTATAGTCATCTAGTTATGAAAATGTATGTACTCATGATGTATGGCAATAGGCCATGGAAGAGGAAATGACCTTTATAAAAAAGAATGACACTTGGGAGCTAGTGAAGCTTCCTAAGGGCAAGAAATGTGTTGGATGTAAATGGGTCTATAATACCAAGTTCAATGCTTATGGGAGAATTAAAAGACATAAGGCAATGCTAGTAGCAAAAGGATTTACTTAAAAGTATGGATTTGACTATGATGAAACCTTTGCTCCTGTTGTTAGACAAGAGACCATTAGACTAGTGCTTTCTTTAGCTACCCACAAAGGGTGGAAAATTCAACACATGGATGTTAATAGTGGTTTTCTCAATGGGTACTTGAATGAAAATTTTTTTGTGTAACAACCTCAAGGATTTGAAGAACAAGGTAAGGAGAACCTTGTATACAAATTGAAGAAAGCATTGTATGTCCTAAATCAAGCACCAAGAGCATGGTAATCATGCATTGATGGCTACTTTCAAAGCTATGGATTCACTAGGAGCAAAAGTGAACCTACTCTCTACTACATGAAACAAGGTAAAGACATCCTTATTGTGTGCTTATATGTGGATGATCTAATATTCATGGGTAGTAGTGATAAAATAAATGAGGAGTTCATAAACTCCATGATACAAGAGTTTGAAATGAAGGATCTAGGTTTGATGCATTATTTCCTAGGAATGGAGGTACATAAAACAGGAAATAGGATCTTCATATGTCAACATAAATATGCTCATAACATGATAAAGAAATTTGCTATGGAGCAATGCAAGTCTGTTGCAACTCCAACAGGTCATGGGATACAATTAAGCAAAGAATATGGAGCACCAAAAGTTGACAATACCACTTACAGGAGCATGGTTGGGAGTCTAATGTTCCTCACCAACACACGATTGGATATTCAATATGTTTTTTCTCTAGTTTCAAGGTATATGGTTGATCCACCTAAACTTCATGTACAAGCAACTAAAAGAAATTTGAGATATGTAAAGGGTACATTGGATTATGGGATCTATTACCACAAATGTAATGCTATAAAATTAGTTGGCTTTAGTGATAGTGATTGGGGCAACAACATAGATGATAGGAAATCTACTTTAGGGAATTGTTTTAGTCTTGGGTTAGGACTAATTACATGGAGTTCCAAAAATCAAATTGTTGTAGCATTATCATCTACTAAATTTTAGTACATAGCAATCACAAATGCTAGTACCCAAGCTTTATGGTTGATAAAATTTCTTTAAGGAATAGGTGAGAGACAATGTGGTCCTCCCATATTGTATTGTGACAATATGAGTGTCATACAGTTGGTACATAATCCTATCCACAATAGCAAGTCAAAGCATTTTGACATGAAGTATCACTTCATAAGAGACATGGTGGAGAAAAAGGTGGTTGAGCTAAAACATTGCAACACTTTGGATAACATAGCAGACATATTCACCAAAGGAGTTGCTAAAGCTCGGTATATAAAGCTGAGAGACTGTCTTGTCAGCCTTCTCAAATTTAAGGGGCAGAATGTTGGACATTGATTTTGTTTTCCCTACGTAGCTATGTTTTAGGGCTATGTTAGAAAAGTTAGAGAGATATTAGGATGAAGTTAGCATCTTATAAGTTAGGATTTGGTTACATAAATTATGTACTTCACATATGTTGAGCTATGTTCTATTGTGATCTAGCTCTATAAATTGTAAACATTCAGCAAGCAATATAATCTTATGAGCATCGTTTCTCAGTAGCCATAAACTCATCAGCAGTACCTTGCTCTAAAAAATAATTTATAAATCAAATAGCTATTCTATAAGGGTTGTCACATGCTCCTTCACTAGGAATAAACACAGTCCTTGTGTTTGTCATGCGTGTTCAAATAAATTATTCTTCTCATCAAAGTGCAATATAAGTTCATATTCATTAATAAAAATAGAGCAAATATAAGTCATACATTTCTTCATAATGTCATATCAAATGAGTTCGTATATAAAACAAAAATATATTATTGTTCATTCAAATAGATAGGGAAATTGATCTTTCATATCAACCACATTCTTTTATGTGACATTATTTTTAGAATATTGGTCCCACTCGACCTTACATTGGTTTATGTTTCTCTTTCTTAGTTGTTTGGTTCTAAAACCAAGGATATTGATTGGATGAACTTCAATGCAGTGAGGATTGACCATATGCAAGTGGTAAATATCCCAAACATGTAAAGGGTTAGCAATATATATTTTGAGGAGGGGCACATGGAAGGTGCCATGAATTTTTATATGTTGGGTGGCAAGGCCAACTTATAGGCAACCAGACTGATTTTGTCAATGATTTCAAAAGGTCCCACAAACCTAGGGCTGATCTTGGAAGACTTATTTGAGCTCTTTGAGGATTTTATTCTTAAGAATACTCTATCACCTACCGATAATTCCCTTAGTGTCCTTTTTATATCATCATAGCTTTTTTGACGATTCGAGGCTTCTTTGAGCCTTGGCTTATTTATTTTAATTGCTCCTCCATTTGTTTGACAATGTTTTATCTGATCATTACTCGATGTTTTGTATTGTCCCATGATAAAGGTGTCTCATACCTTCTCTTGTATAGAGCTTCAAAAGGAGCCATGCCCAACACGACATGATAACTATTATTATATGCAAACTTTACTAAGTAGAGGTAATATTCCCATTTAGTCTAATGGTCCATGCAATACATTCACAACATATCCTCTAAGACCTGCTTAACCCTTTCTATTTCCCATCTATCTCTGGGTAATATGCAAAGCTGATGTTAAGATTTGTACCCCAAGCTTGGTGCAAAGCTTACTAGAACTTGGATGTAATTCGAGTCTCTATCTAAGATGATCACTTTGGGAAAATTGTGTAATCGTATTACTTCTCAAGAAAATTTTTGTGCTTTGGTAGGTGCATCATCCTGCATGTTACCAAGTATAAAATGTGCTACCTTGGTTAATTTATCGACCACTACAAGGATAGCATCATGTCAGAATCGGGTCTTAGGTAATCCAACTATGAAATCCATAGAAATGACCTGCCACTTCTGAATAGGGATCTCATAAGGGTATAAATGACCTACTAGGTGTAAATGTGTTGCCTTAACTTTCTAATATTCTATACGTCTTGCCACAAAATTTGTTATATCCTTTTTCACGCCATGCTAGTAAAAATCCTTCCTCATATTCTCGCGCATTTTGGTCCCTCCCAGGTGTGCAAAATAAGGAGCATAATGTGCCTCCTATAAATGATATTTCCCAACTCCTAATTATTTGGAATAACCAATTTGTCTCTCAAATACAAGTCATCCTTAACCGTAAAATCCTTGTTCTTGCTAGGCCCTTACTCAATCTAAGCTTGATTTTTCAAATAGAATTCATCATTCTTTTGTAATTCCCTTATCTATCTAATTAGACTATATTGGCACTAAGACATAGCAACTATATGCCTTCTCCTACTCAAGGCATCTGCTAGTTCATTTTCCTTTCCTTTTATATATTTAATACCAAATTCATATTCTGCCAAAAACTCCATCCAACATCGCTATCTAGAATTCAACAATAGCTGGATAAATATATATTTGAGACTTTGATGATCTATTATTAGTTCAAATGATTTTCCAAGTAAATAATATCTCCAAATCTTGACAGCATGTATGACTACAGCCAATTTCAGGTCATGAGTGGCATATTTTGACCTCATGTTTCTTTAGCTTTCAAGACTCATAGGCTATAACTGCTTCTTACATAAGGACCCCTCCTAGCCCTTCAATGGAAGCATCAATGCAGACAATGCATTGTTTAGAAGTATCTGGTAATTTGAGAATGGGTGTAATTGTTAGTTTCTCCTTAAGAGTTCTAAAGGCCTCTTCATGCTAACTTGTCTATTTAAAGGCCCTTCCCTTCCTTTGAATATTTGTTATGGGGTGCACAATTTGCAAAAATACTTTCACAAAACATCTATAATACCTTACCATCCCCGTAAAACTTTGTACCTCAGTAACATTTGTGGGTGCGGGTCAATCTATAATGGCTTTTATTTTCTTAGGATCTACAACAACTCCTACAAAAATTATGTGTCCCAGATACTTCACCTATGGAGTGTAAAACTCACACTTAGACAACTTGCCATATAGCTGATTTTCTTGAGAATCTCAAGAACAATTCTCATGTGTTGATCATGTTCTTCCTTGTTCTGGAAATATATCAATATATCATCAAGGAACACAAGTACAAATTGATCTAACTATTCTTAAAACACACTATTCATTAGATTCATGAAAGTTGGAGCATTTTTTAAGCAAAAATGTAATACTATGAATTCATAATGGTCGTATATGGTTTTGAAGGTTGTTTTGTGGGTATCTTCTTCATGAATTCTCAACTGGTGGTACCCAGATCTAAGGTCAATTTTGGATAAAATTGTGGTCCCTTTTAATTGGTCAAAGAAGTCATCGATTCTAGGTAAGAAGTACTTATCTTTTATAGTTACCTTGTTAAGCATTTGATAATCGATGCACAACCTCAGATATCCATCCTTTTTCTTAATGAATAGGATAGGAGCACCCCATGGAGAGACACTAGGCTTAATGAGTCCTTTTTCTAATAGTTCTTGGATCTAATTTTTGAGTTCCTACAACTATATGGGGGTCATTTGGTATGGTGACCTTACTATAGGTGTTGCTCTAGGTACTAGTTCTATGGAGAAATAAAATTCTCTCTAAGAGGGAAGACCTGGTAATTCTTATGGGAAAACATCCCTAAAATCATTCAACACAGGGTACTTCTAGTAAAGACCAGAGTGGGACTCATTTTCTTCATTTTTATTTAGTTTGACTACATAAATCATACTGCTCTTTCTCATAGCCTTCTTTACTTGCATGGCTGACAAAAAGTGTGGTTTAAATGAGTCACAATCACAATGGACTCGAATACGTTACTTAGACTCGTATGTAAAATCTAACCACCTTTCCTCAAATTTTAATAGAGCTTTATGGGCCTTGAGCCAGTTTATACCTAAAATAATTTCAAAAGCATGTAGAGGGACTACATATAAATGCCAACTAGTTATACCCTAAGATAGGGTAATTTTAGGGTCAAACAAACTTTGATTAACTATATAGGTTTACCCTAACCCATACTCGATATTCCATTCTTTAGCTAAAAATCCAAGCCTTTTCGATAAGTCCCTTACTATATTAGTGGAAATAAAACCATCTGTAGCTCCACGATCAATTAATATTTGTACATGTCTATCATATATTTTGCCATTCAAAAGGAAAGGTGTTGCTTGACCATCTAAGGTAGGATTACTTATAACAACATATATTATGTGAGTAAGTTCTTTTGATGCCTTCTTTCTATCAACTCTTTATGGGCATTGGATTGCATAGTGAGGGATGCTACATACATAACATCTATCAGGAGGATCCCTTTTTCCCTACTATCCATACTTCTATTTTGAATATTTGTTTCTTTCCCCTTATCCTGAATTGGGTGTCTCTGCTCAGTTCTCCCTAAAAAAGTTTTTCTTGTCCTGTCTATCTCTATTGCCCTGAAATCTATTTTTGTTTTTGTTTCCATTATTAAACCTAGTCCTATCTCCATCCTTAGGCCTTTTATTATTATTCTTATCCCCTTTTATAGATCCTACATTCCTTATTTTTCTATATTCCTCCTTTCTATTGTCTTTTGATAATATTTTTTTTTATTCTTTTGATTTGTTTCCTCTTGTCGAGCCAAATCATATACTTTGGAAAGATCCTCGGGATTGAGTAAACCAACCATGGATCCTATTATTGGATGGAGTCCTAGTATAAACTTTTGTACCTTGAGTTTTTACCTATTATCATATACGAGGATGTACTTTAATATCTGTATGGATTTTTGGTGATACTCATTACCAATCAAATTCTCTTGATGTAAATTGGAGAACTCAAAAAAAAATTCCACATAGAATTGTCTAGTTAGAAACCTCTTCTTAAACTCTTTCAATAAGGTTTCCCATGGAATTTTAGCTCGTTGAATGTTTTTACTTTTCTTGTATGTAGTCCACCAATCCAAAGTTGGTCCAACTAAGTGGACAATCATCCATGAGGTTTTTGAATCTGATGAAAGGGGTTTCATTGAGTAGTAGGTTTCCACTTCATTCAACCAATTTTCTATTGCATATCCATCTCCCTTCCCATCAAAATTAGAGATATGTAACTTTCTTAGATCCCTAGATAATTTAGTCCTAACTATCTTCCTATTATTCCCTTCTACCCCCATAGTTAATTCATTTTTTCTGACCTCAAGCTCTTTTCCTTTCATCAAGATTTCTATTAGCTTCATCTATTGAACTATTAACTCATGTTTTTGAGGCATTTGGGCTCTTTGTTGTTCTATTTGTTCTTTTTGTTGGTTCATCTAATTTCGTAGTAGCTGAATCATTTTTTCTAGGTTCTCGTCCTCCCTAATAGGTTCACTAGCTTGAGATGTGTTGGTTTCTCTTACTATTCTTACCCTCTAGGGTCTATCTACATCCTCACCCCTAACTTCCCTCTCATTTTCTCTTCATACTACCTTCTAAGATCCTTTTATTTGACCTATGGCTAGGCCTTCATGCTGGGTTTTTACAGGTTCCCTTGAGGAACTTCCCCTTAATTCTAGAGCTATTTCTACCTGGAAGCAAGAGAAAAAAAAACTATGTTAATTGTTTGGATTAGGTCCTTTTATGTTTTTAGAGTTGACTTAAGGATTTTATGGCCTAGGTTTTCACAATATAAGGCTTTGATACCAGCTGTAACAACCCAGGTCTAGCTCTCCTAGTTGTCCATTCCAATCTTTCTAATTGAAATCACAAAGTGAAAAATTCAACTAATTTCAAGGTTCAAACATTACTTAAGGTAAAAAAAATTATTATTCACCCAATGTTTTATTAGTACCAAGGCAAGTGGAACTCACTTCGATAATTTTTACTCTTGTATATTGGTCAGATCCTGTAAAAAGATGTCTTCTTATGATCTCATCTTCTCCTTTCATGATAGCATAGGTTCATGGTTGGGATTTTCCTCTCTAGGGCCCATAACACCTAGAGGGTATACGCATAATTCCTCGTACCTTAGCATAAAGTACTAGGTCATCTTGACCTAATTTTTATCTAGAATTGAATACATGCAAGGGTTAGCATAAAGTATACCTTGTTCCTAGTTGAGGGCTCCCAAATATTATTTTTATCAAAAACCTAAAAATTCCACTATTCTATCATCATCTTAGAACTTCCATAGTTTTATCATTAGTTTATAACTTCCACAGTTCTATCATCATCTTAGAACTTCCAAAATTCCTACCTATGAATGGCTACAACCATTCAATAAGCAAAGTATTTTCTCTAAATTATCTTTACATTCAAGCCATGATTTGTTTTACAAATCCTATCAATTTTTTCCCAAAATTTGACCTAAGGATGCATTCAATTTTTCCACAAAATTGTTCCATAATTAACCTACAATTTCTCCACAAAATTATTCCATAATTAACCTACAATTTCTCCTCAAAATTGTTCCATAATTAACCTACAATTTCTCCACAAAATTGTTCCATAATTAACCTACAATTTCTCCATAAAATTGTCCTATAATGTTATCAAAATTCTCCCCCAAAATTTGACTCAAGGATGCATTCATTAAAACAAAATGGAGATTAATCCACTTAATCTCTTAGTATTTCAAAGGGGGAGATTAATCCATTTAATCAAAATCTTTCCAAAAGAAGAGATTAGTCCATTTAATCTCTAATTATTCCAAAAGGGGAGATTAATCCATTTAATCTCAAATTATTCCAAAAGAATATATTAGTCTATTTAATCTCTAATTATTTCCAAAAGGGGAGATTAATATATTTAATATTGAATTATTCCAAAACAAGATATTAGTCTATTTAATCTATAATTATTCTAAAATTGCCCTCCAATCAACTGGGCGTACACCCAAACACAGTAAACCATCGAATACCAATAACCAACCAAGAAAATCATGCCATATGGTGGACACATGCGGATCAATGATTCCAAAAGTGGTCAAAAGGAGGGTTAGGACATATCCAAAGTGCCCCCAACTAGCATGTAGTGGCCCCGCTTAGTAGCCACCTTGACCACCGAGTGGTGGTCACTCTCTAAGAGGTATATTTTCCCTTTTAATTCACATTCAATATCCCACATGATTGTTGTGTGATAATTCAATTTCCATAGAACAAAAATATGGTTAATCACCCTTACAAACATGCAAGAGATAATGAATAGAAAACATCCATGTGGTGATGTTAGAGCAAATACAACAAGCAACCATGTGACAACATCAGGGCAATGTCAAGTCATCAAGTAGCAACAACAAACAACACCATGCATACCTTCAACTGGCACTTGGCCGACCATAAAGTGGCTTGATCTCATGACCACCACTTGGTTGTTAAGGGTCATAGGGAGACCTTCTCTCTTTATGACTCTCTAGATGCCCAAGAATGTCCCCTATGGGACAATACTCTTGAAGGCTTCTTAGAAGTCTTATGCTTTAGTGGATTTGAGCATGATCCAGTGCTTCATCCACTCAGGGACCAACTCACAAAGGCCTGAAGCCTCATAGGAGTGCCCCCAAAATGTTTCTTAAAACCCTTGAGCTCTATTTTTAGGATATCTAAGGCTTGGTATTTGTCACGAAGATTTATATTGCCTATACATTAATTCAAATCAATACTACATATGGGTTCTATTTGGTAACTGTTACGTGGATACTTCAATAAAAAATTAAGTGATTAATAGATAAGAGAGTAGCCATAAACACAGGTGATGCCATAGCTTACATTTTAGTGCTATAAGGAGCATATTCGTCAATTCAATATGGAGGTTTTACTCAACACAGGGTACTGTCATACATAGGTCGAGAACATAACTAATCCAAAGAATATTTAAGGAAGAAATCCACCACTTGAGGAAGAAGCACTCACATGCTTGAAGGTAGACATCCATAACAAGTTAAAACATAGGGTTGAATCAGATTATATCAATCTCAGGCTCATTAATTTGGCACAATGACTTCTACATCCATTTTTTGTTTCTAATAAACGTAGAAAAAGGGAGGATGTATGGTTTAGGGAAGATCATTATAGGGGTGGTTTGATCAAATGAATTAAAGTAGTTTCCAATAAAACTACATAGGTAATAAGCATCGTTCAAAAACCTATTAATTCCATTAAAGGCAGATAAAGGTGGTGATCGTTGATAAACAACCATGATCTCACTAATTACTCAACAACAAAGAGGCGACTGCACTTGTTAACATAGCTTGATAAAGGAGGATTCAAGTGATTATTAGGGATCTATATCAGGTAAATAAAAATTACCAGTACCAATAATACATCAAGCACAAATTTGGGTGATATAAGGAGCACGAATTTGAATCAAACGTCCATCCAAGGGAGATGTTTTGAATCAAAATAGGGGCCTATCATCCATAGGCTGAATACAACATTAATCAAGGCTTCATTATTTAATAATGGAAAGGTAAATTATTAAAATCTTAGCACCATTATATTTACAAACAAATATGACCTCTAAACAAGCATATGCACTTAGGAATTGCAAGCAATTAAATAAGTATTTCAATTTCTAAAATACAAAGGAAGAAACTTATACTAGCAATTATGAATCCACTTTATTCTATGCAAAGCATTAGCAAGCAAATATCAGAGAGGATTTTCCGCAACCTAATCATGGACTCCTCAAGCTCTTTCTTCAGCTGCCTAGTCTCCTCCTTGCTTGTCTCCTCTTGGTTTTGCCTCTAAAACTCCCCAAGGTTCTCGCAAGTCCACCTTCTAAGTCTACCTCCTAGTGTCTTCCTTGTGTTTACCTTCTCATACTCGCCTTCTAATACTAGCCTCTTTCTTAAACCAAAGCCTCTCTTTTTATAAAAGGCTTTCTCCTCCTTTACGAGCCATCAAGTGGCTCTTATTTTAATATTATAAAGATGCTACTTTAAGCCCTTCCCTTCTCCTCCATCCATTTGGAGGGTGTCCAAATCCATTATTCATTCCCTAATTTTGGCCCCTTTGCTAAATTTAAAAGGACTACTATTGAAATAGTAAGATGTCTTAATTTAATAATATTAAATTCCTATTTACAAAGATGTCAATCCTCTTCCCTTCATTTAGAGGGGTCAATTTGATAAACTATTATTTTATTCCAAGTGGAAAGATTCTCTTTCTTCTCCCTTGGTTTGGAAGGGGTCTTTGTCACCCAATTCCAACTCAATTTCCTATTTTACAAAAATAGGCTAAATAATCAAATCACCAAATTTAAAGCTAATCACAATTAATTACTTAAACTTGTAATTAATATTAAATCATCATTAATACCATTATGGATCTTCATCCATATTTTCCTTCCTTCTCATCCTTAGTGGTGACTCCCTCATCCACTCTATCTGAAGGATTCCTATTCCTGCAACCATGTAGACTAATGCATACTATCAACGATACAATACTCTTAAATAAACCAGTCATACATTGCAAATAATCAACTTAATGCTATTCAAAATAACATAATGATTCATAAGTCTAGCATATGAAAAAGCTTGCCAAGGGAGGGTTATGAAATTCCTCAAGTGTCACATACACATTACAAAATATTACATAATATCATTAAGATGGGATTACCACGTTAGAAAGGGGGTCATTACATAATAATGTCAATATGGATTCTAACATGTTTTTCCCTTTAAAAAGCTTTATCCTCAAAGATAGATATGAGGAAACTACTATTGTAGCTATTAGAGAGGCACCCATGTGGTATATTTTTGTTGTAAACCTTGTAGCTGGACCAAGACTTCGATGATGATGTGGTTATAGAGAGTGTGGGTTCTTTGGTCCAAAATATTTTAAGGCTCAAATATGATCAAGCCTTCATCATCTAACTCAAGAATTGTTGATCGGACTTGAATGTGATTGTCAAATACCTTCTTTAGACAAGAGATAGAAGACTAGATGGATCTTGAAAGAAAGTGGTAATGCAATTTTATAGGCCACCTGTCCAATCCATTGCAATACCTGATAAGGTCCATAAAATCATGTTGCCAATTTTTGATGAGCATAAAATTACATTGAATATTTATTGTAGGGTTGGAGTCGAAGAAATACCATATCACCTATATTTAAGTTGCACTCATAATGGTGTTGGTCAGTCTACTATCACATCCATTTTTGAACCATCATCAAATTTTCCTTCAACTATTACAAAAGTTGGGTATACTCCTAAAGAGTTGCATCCACCATCTTAACTTTGTAGTTTCTAAAAATATATGAAGAGGGCAAGTTGTGTGGAATGAAGTGTTGAACCATCACTCATCCAAAGATAGCTACTTAGCCTAGTGTGTTGGATGTTTGGAGGTAAAATAGCAAAGATGGATTTTTTAGAACTTGATAATTTTAGTTTATCCATCCAACTACAAGTGGTAGGTTGATCTCATTCACAGTTTTGTATCCTACAATTTAAACAATTCTTACAAAAATTAACTGGTAAAAGTGGGGTCATGGTCAGACACAATGGATTTGGGAATACCATAGAGTTTGAAAATGGAGTCTATGAATATTTGAGCAATGGTGGGTGTTAGGATCTTGCTATAAAATATACTAAACAACCCACTCTTAACTCAAATAAACACACTCTCACACATTTGCTTGGAAATAAACTCACAGAAACATTATAACAGTATTCAGAATTAATTGCATATGATAACAGAAACTACTTAAAAGGAACAATCTCACAATAGATAGAATCGCAGGCCTCTTCGAGAGGGCAACCTCCTTCAATACTTCATTAATTTGCAAAAAGATGATTACATTGGTGCATTTTTGGGTATTTAAAGAGTTTCCCTCCAAGGTTGGATTACATGCAAAATGCCACCTGGATTACATGCATAATGCCACCTGAATAACATGTATAGTGCCATTTTGAATTACATGCACAATGCCACTCGAATTACATGCATAATGCCACACGAATTACATGCACAATGCCACCTTACCTAACCTATCTACCATGTGTTACATAGAAAAGGGTGCCATTTGTCATAGGCACTACCTAAGCTAAAACTTAGAACATTACAAAATATTAATCATGGGTACTACCCACGTTCACTAGGAATTATTACATCAAGGAAGTTATTACATTAAGGGTTAGGATGAGATCCTAACATGCCCTTCTCCTTGAAGAAGCTTTGTCCTCAAAGCTAAAATGAGGAAACTGTTGTTGGAGTTGATGGAGAGACTCCCATGTAGCATCCTCAGGTTGAAGCCCATGCCACTGAACAAGGACCTTTGTAATGGTACGGTTGCGCAGAGTGCGAGTTCGACAATCCAGCAGCTGCTCAGGTGTGAGTAAGATGGAGCCTTCTTCATCCAATTCGGGAAGTGTTGATTGAACATGTACCTTTGTGCCCACAACTTTCTTGAGAAGGGAAACATGAAAAACAAGGTGAAGCTTGGAAGTGGGGGGAAGAGCCAATTTGTAAGTTGTAGGGCCAATCTATTGTAGAACCTGATAAGGACCATAGAATTTTGGAGCGAGCTTCTAACACCTGTGAAGTTGTAGGGATGATTGTTTGTATGGCTATAAGCAAAGGAAGACCATATCACCCACATCAAAACTGTGCTCATAACGATGTTGATCAGCTTGTTGGCGCATTCGATTCTGGGCCATGTTCAAATTTTGCTTGAGTTTGCGGAGGACCTCGGTGTGTTGACTCAGAGCATTGTCAACAGCCTAGACCTTGGAGCTACCCGAAATGTAGGAGGAAGGCGTGAGTGGAGGGCACCTGTAAACTGCCTCAAACGATGTGAGTTTGGTGGTGGTATGATAGGAAGTGTTGTACCACCATTCGACCAAGGAAATCCATTTTGCC
This sequence comes from Wollemia nobilis, assembly GCA_028583015.1. Lineage (NCBI taxonomy): Eukaryota > Viridiplantae > Streptophyta > Pinopsida > Araucariales > Araucariaceae > Wollemia > Wollemia nobilis. The sequence goes on from JAQPPZ010003072.1 coordinate 1,936,560, forward strand.
CAATGAGTAGGATGATCGAAGGCAAAGCAGCAAAGGTAGGTTTCCAAGCATTTATTAACAACCTCTGTTTGACCATCTGTTTGCGGATGGTATGCTGAACTCATTTTGAGCTGAGTCCCCTGCAACTTAAACAACTCTTGCCAAAAATTGCTAGTAAAGGTGGGATCACGATCAAATACAATGGAGTTTGGCATGCCATGAAGGCAAAATATGGAGTCAAGAAAAATTTGGGCAATAGTGGATGTTGTGTAAGGATGGGCTAGGGCACAAAAGTGAGCATACTTTGAAAGGCGGTCCACTACTACGAAAATAACTGACTTGCCTCCCGATTTAGGTAGCCCTTCTATGAAGTCCATGGAGATGTCAGTCCACACCTGCTTTGGAATCAGCAATGGTTGAAGAGTGCCCGAAGAGTGCATTGTTTCCCCTTTCATCCTTTGACATGTGTCGTAGTCAGCTACAAAAGATCGAATGTCCTATTTCATACCTTTCCAAAAGAAGGTGCGCTTGAGTCGCTCACAAGTTTTTAGGAACCATGAATGGCCAGAAGATGGAGTAACATGTGATTCCTTCATGAGGAGCTCTCAAAGTGGGGACTTAGGAGGAAGAACCAAGCGTTGATGGTAACACAGATCTTGGTCATCCCAACTATATCCTGGTGTAGACTCTGGATCATCCATAAGTGAAGCAACCAAGTCTTTCAAATTTACATCCTGAAGTATATCCTGACATAAGGGATCAATCCATTAGGGCAATGGTGCAAAAATGGCACACAACATACTAAGGGTCTCAAATTGGCGAGAGAGAGCATCCGCCACAATATTTTCCTTTCCTTTTTTGTATGTGATGTCATAATCATAGCCCATGAGTTTTGATACCCACTTTTGTTGCTCGGGGGTGGCAACCCGTTGTTCTAGAAAGTATTTCAGACTCTGGTGGTCAATTTTGATGGAGAAATGGTGCCCAATGAGGTAAGGTCACCAATGTAGGACTGCATGCAATATTACCATCATTTCCTTGGCATATGTGGATTTCCCTAAATTGTGATCATATAGGGCTTTGCTGGTAAAAGCCAAAGGGCATCCTTCTTGCATCAATACCGCCCCAATACCATGACCAAAAGTGTCACTTTCAATGACAATTTTTTTAGAGAAGTCTGACATGGCTAAAACTAGAGTGGTGGTCATGGCATGCTTGAGTTCTAGGAATGCTTTCTCAGCCGGTCCTATCCAAGTAAAAGAATCCTTCTTCAACATGGAGGTGAGGGGGGTGGCTATCTTTCCATAATTATAGACAAATTTACGGTAATAGACAATGTGTCCCAAATACTCCACTTCAGTCAAACCAAAGGAACACTTGGATCTTTTTGTGAACAGTTGATGGTCAGCCAATAGTTGTAGGGTTTGATCTACATGCTTGAGATGCTCTTCCCATGTGTGACTGTAAATCAAGATGTCATCGAAGAACACAAGGATGAACTTTCACAAAAAATGGCAAAATATGTTGTTCATCAGGCTTTGAAATGTGGAAGGAGCATTTGTGAGACCAAATGGCATTACCAAGAATTCATAATGACCTTCATGAGTGTGAAAAGCAATTTTAGGAATATCTTCATCCCTGAGTCAAATCTGATGGTACCCAGAGCGAAGGTCTAGCTTGGTGAAGTACATGGTCCCATGTAATTCATCTAGTAATTCATCAACCACGGGGATAGGAAATTTATCCTTGACAGTTATCTTGTTGAGTTATCGGTAGTCAATACACAGTCATCAGGAGCCATCCTTCTTGAGGACCAATAATACTGGTGTAGAGTAGGGACTAGTACTAGGCCGAATGATACCCGCCTTGAGTAATTCCTGTATCATTTTCACAATATCTGACTTCATGGCATGAGGGTACCTGTATGGTCTGATATTGGGAGGTGTACTATCCTCCCAATAATAATGGAATGGCATGGTCGTGAGAGCGATGCGGTGGTAGTGTAGTTGGTTTCAAAAATATGGCCTCATGTTTGTGGAGAATCTTTTGTAGGTCTGATGGAGTTTCACCCATTTTAGAGGTGGATGGTTGGATGGAGAATAGTTGTGTAATGACCCCACGTGATGATTTCTTTAACAATTTCTCCATTCCATTTGAACTAATAATTTGAGGTGTTCCTACTGTGGAGCCCTTGATGATGTGTGTTTGTCCATTTTGGGAGAACTGCATCCAGAGTTCGGCAAAATTCCAACTGATAGTGCCCAACGTACTCAACCATTGAGATCCCAAAAAAATATCACATCCGCCCAACTGGAGGGCAAACATGTCCTGCTTGAGTTTATAGTCCCCTATCTTGATTTTAACATTGCGGCATTTTCCTTTACAAGGTAAGGTTCCCCCATTAGCTACCATGACCTCAAAGGAATTACAAGTGTGGATATAGCAATTTTCCCACTGAGCCACTCTAGGGTCTATGAAGTTGTGTGTGCTTCCCGAATCCATAAGGATGGAAAGACGTTGGCCCTTGAAAAATCCCACAACCTTCATGGTTTGTGGAGTAGTAATGCCTACAAGAGCATGGACTGTAATTGTTGTCTCAGGTTCCTATTTCACTTCTTCTTGTGGAGAAGGTGTTTTCGGAGGGTCCTCATCCTCATCACTCTAGTCAGAGTCATCAGGTTCTTCAACATCTATCAAGAACAATTTTTTGTGTGCACACTTATGCCCTTTTAAAAACTTTTCATCACAATTGTAGCATAATCCTTGGGCACAACGTGCATCCATCTCTTCTGTGGTTAGGTGCTTGGGTGCAGCAGGTTTATTATCAACTGGGTGTTGAGATCAAGGAGGAAATGAAGGTCTATTTTGAGAAAACTTTTATGGGCGCCTTTGGGCAGAGTTTAGATTCGGCCAAACGGGCCAAACTAATAGCTTCCATCATAGTTTGTGGTTTCAACATTCTTACTTCCGCTTGGAGTTCCACCTTCAACCCACTGATATAACAACTCTGGAAGAACCCTTCATTCAATCCTCTTGTCTTATTGGCCAATTTTTCAAATTGAGCTTGGTATTCACGGACTGACCCTGTTTGTTGTAGTTTGGTCAAGGCCCCTGTAAAGTCCTCATACTCACTAGGACCAAATCGAGTGAGTAGTTGGGATTCAAAATTCTCCCAAGAGAGATTTAGGTTGGCAATACGTAACCATTGAAACCAGTGTAGAGCCTCAGATTCCAAGTTAAAGGAAGCCATCTGGACTCGATGAACTATGGGGACATTATGGAGTCTAAATAATTGATCAACCCTACATAGCCACCCATCAACATCCTTCCCACTAAATTTGGGAAAGTCCAATTTGGGCATTCTAAAGGATGGTTCATGGTCATGATTCCTTGCAGAACCCTCAGCTTGGTGTTCTATTTTGGGGGGTCCTCTTTTTAGTTTGTTGTCTACTTCTGTCAGTGCTTCTTCTAAGCGATTACTGGTGGCCTCATGCTCTAGGCGAAGACCTTGGACTTCTTCCCTTATGGAGTGAAAATTTGAGTGCAAGTTTTCAATGGCTTTTGTTAAGGATTCCAAGTGTTCTAGTTCCTTTTGATGTCCACGGGTACCCTGGGCCATTTTGAAACCTTTTGTGACTAGTTACTAAAAATAGAATTTAGTTTTTAGGACTTACTATTTTTAGTAAGTGCCCAAAAAAGTGCTTGGGTGCTATATATCAAAACAATCAGCTCGAATAGGTGGTCACAATGAGCTATATCTCTCAACACTACTTTTTAGCACCCCAGACTTTTTTTTTTTAATCTCCTATTTTTCTGAGTCTAACAGTGTTTACAGTTTTTGATTTTAAGCTACAAAGCAAAATTTGGGTACTGGAGCACTATCTATAACTGGCCTTGTGTCATGCTCTCACTAGTTGGCTCAGTCCTGACTTCACTAGCTCTAAGATTCTCTGTATTTTGCAAGTGATTGTTACGACAGTTCTGTTCTGACTCTGAAAACTATAAACTCTGACCTGACTGTGCTGACCTCTTTGACCTGACTGACCTGATTGTGACTACCACTGTAAATTTGACTATTATTCTCCAGACTGTCAGCTTAAGTGTCACCCTCATGGTCTATCCCGAATGCATGTTCTTTCTGTTATTTTTTAGTAGAGGACTCCTTTCTCATATGCTCACTTTTTGGGGATTTGAAATGCAGGTTTACGAATAGGGAGGTTTGGCTCTTTTTTTTTTTTACAGGTTGAAGTTTTAACAGAACCATGGAATGCTAGGTAGAGGAGTATGTACCACCCATAGGCCCTCTAATATACCGATAGTGACGAACAATAGTGCTCGGACCAATATTTTAGGCCACTACTCAAGGAGGATTCCACACATACCCTTGAGCACACTATCTGCCTCTCTGACAATACGAGAGGATAATCGTCCAGGATGTTGTGTCCCATAGACTATGAGTAATACAAGGCCAAAAATCTTCCTAATGGCTAAAAGTTTGTTTAAACCTAGATGGTCTCCCGATATACCCAAAGATATGTGGGAGCTCAAGTCCGTGCACGAGTTCTGTCTGAGGCCTGGGTATTGGAGCCTAATTGCCCCTCACTTCACTAGACGCTTTATGGGATTTCTAGATTAGCCAATAACGACAAATCCTTCGCGATATTTTAAAACCCTCGACACAGGGTTTCTACCTACTCAACTAAAAAGAATTTTTTTTTTTTGGTCTGGAAAAAAAATGCACTATATTTTTTGAATTTTTTTTTAATAAGGAAAAACAGGAATGGAAAAAACACACATAATTTATACCTAACAGGCAGATTGGATGGTAAGAATCGTTGCAGTTGTAGTAGAACTTGGCCCTGGAAAGCGCTCTGATACCACTTGTTAGGATCCTGCTATAAAATATACTAAACAACACACTCTTAACTCAAATAAACACACTCTCACACATTTGCTTGGAAATAAACTCACAGAAACATTATAACAGTATTTAGAATTAATTGCATATGATAACAAAAACTACTTAAAAGGAACAATCTCACAATAGATAGAATCGCAGGCCTCTTCGAGGGGGCAACCTCCTTCAATACTTCATTAATTTGCAAAAATATGATTACATTGGTGCCTTTTCTGGTATTTAAATAGTTTCCCTCCAAGGTTGGCTTACATGCAAAATGCCACCTAGATTACATGCAAAATGCCACCCGAATTACATGCATAGTGCCATTTTGAATTACATGCACAATGCCACTCGAATTACATGCATAATGCCACACGAATTACATGAAATAAGCATACTTCAAGAAATGGTCCACCACAAGAATGACTATATTTCCATCAAATTTAGAAAGTCCTTCAATAAAATCCATGGAGATATCAGTCCATACCTGGAGTACGAATAATTTCTCCTTTCATCTGTTGGCAAATTTTACATGTGGCTACAAAATTTTGAATATCTAGTTTCATTCCCTCCAAATAGAATGATCATATAGCTCGCTTATATGTCTTAAAAAATCATAAATGGCTTGTAGTAGATAAATTATGGATTTCCTTCATGATGTTCTCATAGAGTGATAAAGTTTTGGAAACCACAATGTAACCTTTATATCTTTACAAGTGTCCATACCATGAATACACAAAGTGGGAATTGGGATCCCTTTGGAGTTGTTCCTACAAAATCTATAAGGATGGTTCCTTGGTTGCTTCTTCTTGAAGTTAAGAGACCCATTGGGGAAGTGGGGATGAAAGGGCATACACTATCACCTGATCCTCAAACTAACGGGAGAGGAATCTGTTATAATATTCTCCTTTCCTTTCTTATACACAGTGTCATAATCATACCCTAACAATTTTGAAACCCAATTTTTTTGTGTTGTAGTAGATACTCTTTGTTCCAAGAAATATTTCAAACTCTGGTAGTCCATTTTAATAGAGAAATGTTACCCGATAAGATACGGTCACCAATGATTAACATCATGGTGGATGCCCATCATTTATTTTTCAGAAGTAGACTTTCCTAATTTTTTCCTTATGGTACCTTGTTGGTGAAAGCTAGGGGTCGCTCTTCTTGCATTAATATGGCCCTGATGCCATGACCCAAAGCATCACTATCAATTATAAGGGGTTTAGAAAAATAAATAATGGCTAATACTAGATTTGAAATCATGGCATCCTTGAGATTTGCAAAAGCTTTTTCTACTAGATTTGACCATATAAATGAGTTCTTTTTCAACATGGTCATCAAGGGGATGGCTATTTTTCCATAATTCTATACATATTGTTGGTAATAGCCCATGAGACCCAAAAACTTGTGAATTGCCTTGAGATTTTGTAGCTTAGTCCAGTTTTGGATGACTTCAAATTTCTTGGGGTCAACCTTAACTCCCTTCTGTGAAATAATATACCCCAAGTATTTGATCTCCTACATTCCAAAGAAACATTTGGATCATCTAACAAATAACTGATGGTCCTATAATAATTACAAATTTTGATCCAAATATTGTAAATGCTCATCCCAAGTGTGATTATAGATGAAAATGTCATCAAAGAAAACCAAAATAAACTTGTGGAGGAATAGGAGGAATACATTGTTCATGAGGTTGTGGAATGTTGAAGGGGCATTAGTTAGGCCAGAAGGCATGACCAAAAATTCATAATGGCCCTTATGAGTTCTAAAATTTATTTTTAGAATATCATCTTCCCTGATCCTTATCTAATGATACCCTGAGCAAATATATAGCTTGGAGAAACATTTGGCACCATGTAATTCATAAATCATAGGAATAGGGAATTTGTTCTTAATGGTGAGTTTTTTGAGTTCATGAAATTCGATACACAGTTGCCATGACCCATATTTTTTCCTAACCAATAGGACAAATAAAGAATAGGGATTGTTACTATTGTGAACTACCCATGTTTTCATTAACTCTTGGACCAACTTATCAAATTTTTATTTCATCGCATAAGGGTATCTGTAGGGATTGATGTTAGGTGGAAAACTTCTTGGTACCAGTTGGATTGCATGATAATGGGAACAACATGGAGGTAATCCCTAGGTTTTAGTCAAAAGGAGTTGTGAATGCTTTTGTGGTTTGACTACTTCAATATCCTAGGGTTGAATTGCAAACAATTGAGCTACTACCCTATATGAGAAATTTTTTAACAATTTATCCATTTGACTTGAACTGATAACTTGTGGGGATCCTATGTGTGGACCACAAAGAGTGTATGAACTCTCATTCTAAGTGAATTCCATACATAGTTCAGCAAAATTCCAAGCTATTATTCCTAATGTATGGAGCCATTGTGCCCCCAACACATCACACCCTCCTAAAAAAAGTGTGAATATATCCATTTTTAAGTTCATACACCCTTATCTTCAACTTAAAATTTTTAAATTTCCCTTTACAAGGTAATGTTCCCCCATTTGTCACCATGACTTCAAAAGAATTGCAAGAATGTATATGGCAGTTTGTTTGCTTAGCTATTTGGGGATCAATAAAATTATGTGTATTTCTTGAATCAATCAGAATTACATTTTTTTACCCCTTGAAATGTTTATCAACTTTCATCATTCGAGGGATCAAGATTCTTACAAGTGCATGAATTGAAATATCTTGTTGTGGTTCTTCATGGGCTTCACCCTCATCTCGATGCTCTTATTTCAACTATTCCACTACTTATTCCTATACTTCATTTACTACATAATCATCTACATCCAATAGGTACAATTTTTGTTGTACACATTTATGCCCCGAGACATATTTCTCATCATAATTGTAACATAACCCTTGTGCTCTTCGAGCATCCATTTCCTCTCTAGTCAATCACTTTATTGTTGGGGATTTACTTCCTGTGTTCAATGTGATATTGGATGGAAATGAGGGTTTGGCCTATGGAAATTTAGATGATCATCTCTAAGCAAAAAATAAAATTCTTCACTAACCAAGCTAATCCTATGGCTTGCATCATGGATTATGGTTTGAATATTTTTACCTCTACCCTGATGCCATCCTTCAATCCATTGATAAAACAACTTTGAAAAATCCTTCACTCAAACCCCTTATCCTTTTATCCAACTTCTCAAACTAAATCCGATACTCTCGAATAGTATAAGGTCTATTTCAATTTTTTTATGGCTCGTGTAAATTCATCATACTCACTAGGACCAAAATGAGTTAGTAATTGGGACTCAAATTGAGAGTTCGAGAGTCATGTTATGTAACCATTGATATCATTCTAGGGCATCATATTAGAGTTAAAGGATTTCATAGTGACCCATAAATATGGGGGTACATTATGGAGTTTAAAAAATTGATCCACCTAACACAACCAACCATTAGGGTCCTTTCCATTAAACTTGGAAAAGTCTAATTTGGGCATTTTAAACAAATAATTAGTGTTAAAAAGAGCATGATGGGTTTCTTCATTTCTATTTTCTGAAATACCACTCGTTCCTTCATTTTTAATCTATTGGTGTAATTTTGGAACTCCTTTTAACAACTCTTCAACCTCAAGGAATTTTTCCGTAATCCCTATTTTGATTTTAATCTATTTATATTTCATGACCTACATGTGATCTTTCAAATGTTTGACTTCTTATCCAATGTGTGCCATTTGGTTCTATAGATTACTAAGTTATTGACTTATTTGATCCATGAATTATTTTTGCTCTATCTCCCTCATTGCTCCTCTAGTCCCTCTAGCCATATACTTGTGATTTGGACCACCCTAATTGCCTTACTAAAAGTGTGTGTTCTAGGGGTTACTATTTTTAGTAATGGTCTAGAAAAGTGTTTGGATGCTATATATTAAAATAATGAGTTTGAAAAGATGATCACGATGAATTAGGTCTTAAAATGATGTTTTTTGGCACCCATTTTTTTTAGTCATGTTTGTTTTCCTCCTAAAGCTTATTTTCACTAAAAAAATGACTTTCTTTGGTCCTCAACAAGTACCATATTAGTTATTAGTTGGTCTATTATCCCCAACTACCTTGTAATATTGTCTTATTTATCACTATCACTACCTCATATGACTATTAATAATTGCTACTCACAATTGTCCTGATAGACTTTGTTTTGACTATTACTGACAACTACCTTGTCTAACACTATTTTTGTTTTCCATTGATAGGTGCTCTATTTGACTCTGTTCCCAACTATTACTAACCCCAACAATTTTTTCTTCAATCAATATCTTTTATAGTATGGTTCATGATAGGTGTATTCTCTTCAATATGCTCAAATATGTGGTTAGGATTTTTAAGGTGTAACATATGACTATAACAAGATACCATTAGGACAAGGTCTATGCACTTTCCACAGCCCTCTATTATACTGCAGTGACAAACGATAATTCTTAGACCAAAATTTAAGCCACTACTCAAGGAGGGTTCCACACATACCCTTGAGCGCACTACTTGCCTCTTTAATAGTATAGGAGGGTAATCTTCTCAAGTGATGTGCTCAATGCACTATGGATAGATACATGATCAAAAAAATTCCTATATGCTAAAAGTCCCTCTTAAACCTAGGGGGTCCTAATATATCCAAAGATATGTAGGAGCTCAATTTCGTATACAGGTGTTGTATGAGGCCTAGATATTAGAGTCTAATCATCCCTCACTTCACTAGATGCTTTATAGGCAATCTAGCCTAGCCTATAATGATAGATTTTTTGTAATATTTTAAAATTCTCGACACAAGTTTTCTAACCTAAAAAACTAAAACAAACAAAAAATGGCTCATTCTTTATAATGCAATCAATAGGAAAATAAAAAACATGAAAAAAATTATACCTAACAAGTCAAAATGGCAAGACACAAATTGTTTGTACTGCAGGAAGGTATGGTCCTAGAAAGCGCTTTGATACCACTCATTACGAACCTTGCAGTAAAATAAAAAGTACATCCATAAAATATTATAATAATAATAGAAAAAGAGCTTGAAATTAACAATATTGTAGAAAGCAAGAACACATTACAGAATCCAAGGCCTCTTCAAAGGGACAACCTCCTTAGAAGTAGAGCTTTGATACAACAAGTGGCCTTTTTAAAGACTCTTCGTAACCCTAGCTATAATGCTCAAGGGTTGGCTTCACATGCAAGTGGCCACTCGAGCTAGAATTTTCTACCAAATAAGCAATTACTTTCTTAATAATGGTTATATTATATGGTCCCACTTGTCTAGGCACCTCAAGTGCCACATACATATTACAAAAAAATACACAATATCATTAAGGTGGGGTCCCCACTTTAGAAATGGGATCATTACATAGTAATGTTAGGATGGGGTCCTAACATATTTTTACAAAAGCACTTAGATGAAACAAGTTTAAGTTATTTTAAATCCATCATTGCATAGCAAGAAAATTATAATAAAGGTATACCAAATAATGTAATACTAGGGGGTGTCAGAGGTAATACATTATTTGGTAACTTGCAAGTTAATGCAAGTACCATGTAAATAGTTTAGTTTGGAGTGTGATTAATATTTGAGTATATAGTATGTGTCATGCAAATAAGTGTGGATTTATGTAAGTGAGTTCATGCAAATAAATGTGGAGTTATGAGTTATGTAAGAGTTTATCATTTAGTATGTGCAATCATGAGAGTCTTGTCCTTATATGGATATGTAGGGTCAATAATAAATTTATTATTATTTCTCCCTTGAGAAATATGAAGTGTTAAATCTCTTGTGTGTTTGAGGAGATGAAAAGTTTATGTAAATATAAAGGTCAAAAGTTGTGAATGTGAAGAGTCTCATGTATGTATATATTGAAGATAAAACATAGTAATAAATGATTGAATAATTTATGTACATTGCATTGCTTATATCAATAATATATTTAGTGTGTTATTATGGATTGAATGTATGCTATTGTATGAGGATTTAAACTTTAGATCTTGTAAAAGAGTATAGTTGGTTTTCTAACAAAATATTTACTGTCAAGATCTTCCTTTGATTGGAACTCAATCTTGTTTTGTTAATTTTTCTAACTAGATGGATGCCCTAGTTTGAGGATTGATTTTTTTGAGGTATTTTGAAAACCTCATTTATCTTTTACAATTTTTTTGAAACAAACCATTTCCTTATATTAAGCATTGATGATAGGAGATACTCCTTAGCCATCATGAAAGAAAATAATAAGAATCTAAATTTTTTTAAATACCCTTGGTTCTATAGAAGTCATGGGAAGGCTTTCATGCTTATAAAATACCTCCAAGCCACTCAACAAACTTGCAAAAGTGGTCTGACAACTTTTTTTTTGCATTGGTGTGAGAGGACTTGATTGCTTACATTCAACAAAATGGTTGTATAAAGAAAACTATAATAGATATGGATGAAATTTCAATATTTTTGGATTATTTATAAAATTTCATGGGGATTCATAGTTCAAGACTTTTCATCATTTTGCCCTCAGTACTTCAAAATCACATTTGAAAACATTATGCATTTCCCTCCAAAATTTGAATTTTTAAATTTTGAATTTGGGATATTATGAAGAATACAATTTTGGTGGGAACCCACATGATTGGGCATGTTTGCATTGTATTGATGTAGGCTCATGTCATATGCCTAGTAAATTGGGGTAGATAGTGTTAAAGGTTATGTTAACCTTAATGTTTCATGTTATTGTCCTAATTTGGGCACTTGGAGAGGTGGCTAACAAGAGGCTAGCCAAGGCATTCCCCATGGAATATAAATATTTCAAACCCTCCTCTATTTTTGATAATGTCAACAATCCCCTTGCTTTTGCATGTAATGATGTGGCACCTAATACAGAGGATGACATGACAGATGACATGACACTCATTATGGAAAATGATGTAGCACCTGACATGGCAGATGGCATGGTGGATGATGTGCTAATTATGTATAGATACCATATGGAAATATTTTGTAAGTGCATGCATCCTGAGATGACATATTATAGTTGGTATGGTAGTCCATGTAGCTGAGATGGCACGAATCATGAGGCAACATATGGGAATATATACAATTGATTTGGTAGGTGCATGTATCCTGAGGTAATATAAGGCAAATAACATGGTAATCCATAAAATTGATGTGGCATTTCAAGGTGGTGACATGGACCAACACATGGAATTTTTTTAGGGCTTTAGAGTGGTACACACTTTGAGGTAATACATGACACATTTTGATCAGGCAAACATGATTGTTTATGCAATGGTCGACATGGCAGTTCAAATGCAACTTGACACCTATAAAGATAAGATAGACCAATCACATTCTACCATCTTATCAAACTTATCAAATAGATCACACAATTAGCAACAAACTTGGTTATGCATAAATTTTGGAGTAAATTAGACAACGATAAGTGGCATAGTATGGTTTGTAAAAAAGATAGAAAATCAAATTGTGATAAGTGGTATCACGTGATTCATCGGTATGCTACATAATAAAAACACATATGCACCCTCTTAGCCACTCACATAGTGACATATGGTGGTCTTCCATTCACTGTAAATACTAAAAATCCCAATTTTTTTAAAGGTTTTGGAAGTAATTTTTGAATTTTTGAACCAAACTTCCAAGGGCCATAACTTTTGCATGCAAAAGCATTTTGAGCCTTTTTTCAAAACACAAATTTTTTTGAGCTCTCAACATTGGTGTAGTTTTTTATCACAACTGCATGCATATTTTTTAATATTGGAAAAAATAGTTATAGATCATCATGTGCCCTTGTTGAATGGTCTTAACTATGTATTGGAATCTCAAGAAGCCTACTTGTGAGTTCTACAAAAAGGAAGGACACAAGGCCAAATTTTGTAGAATCTGTATTAAAACATTGGAGGAAGTAGCAAGAAAGGGGTATTAATGCTCCTCTTTTCCATGCACAATATGAGGGATAATTTTGATGAAGAAACCTCACAGACATATGTTGTAGTTCATTCTACATATTGGCCATGAACTTCTTTAGATGAGTGTATAAATTATTTAGGTACTACTAAACACATGACAAAGCAAATAGACCTTCTCCAAGGCTATAACACAACTCATGCAGGGGAACATGTTGTGATTGGATATGACTCTTCATTATAGGTTGTAGAAAGTGGAGAAATCACTATTGGATCTTCATCATTTGATGAGGTATTTCATGTTCCTAATGTTGGTCCTAATATTTTTTCTATTTAATGTATTACTCACACAAACAAGAAAGTATAATTTTAGCCTGATAGATGGCTAATTAAGGATATATAAATGGATTTAGGACTATTGATTTTGGATATTGAGATGAATTTGATCATATGTATAATTTGGGTAAAATACCCACTTCCTCTTATAGCAAGAACTTTGTTGCAATGGTTGTACATGCTAATAATAAGAGTTATAAATTACATCGTAGGCTTCGACATATCAATTATGGTTCTTGGAGGTACATGAATTAGCATGTGAGGGATACATTTTTGGAAAGCATCATGGGTAGAAATTTTTGAAAGGATTTACCAAGAGAGAATCTCACCCTTTGGAGATCATTCATAGTGACATCTAAGAACCTATGAATACACATTCTCTTTTAGAAAATAGGTACTTTCTTATTTTTATTGATGACTTTTCTAGATATGTGTGGGTATATACCATTCATACCAAGGATGAAGTGTTTGAGAGATTCAAAAATTTCAAGGATCTTGTTGAAAACCAATTATATAATAAGATCAAGTATCTAAGGATAGATAGGGGTGGTGAATATGTTAGTCATGTTTTTCATGATTTCTTGGCCACTCATGGAATAGCATATCAAAGGACTATTCACTACACTCTTGAATAGAATGGTGTAGCAGAAAGAAAAATAAGATAATCATGGAGATGGCTCATTGTATGATTCATGCCAAGGGACTAGATCACAAGTTTTAGGGTGAGGTAGTCACTTGTACAAGGTAAATCATCAACAAGGTGCCTACTAGGGTTGTTCAAGGGATGACACCTCTTGAGAAAATGATAGGAGATAAGTTAAATGTGTTTGTGTTCTGAATATTTGGGTCTTTAGCATGGGCTCATATACCCAAGGATATTTAAAAAAAAGAGTCACCTAAGAGCCATAAATATAATTTTTTGGGATCTTATAATATCTCAAATGTATATTGTCTCTATGATACTCAAAGGCATAAGGTGTTGATTAGGAGAGATATCAACTTTGATGAGGTTCTTCTAGGTATTCCTTTCACTCTTCCTCCTAATTTTTTTGTTTATTATTTCTTTTATTCTCTATATATTCTATATATAGTAGGTTCTTTAGATGTTTTGGTCAGTTCCATCCTTGTTAGAGTATCTTCCTATTCTAACAGTTGTTCATTGTCTATCAATTTGACTCCATCATGCACACTTTCTCAAGTTGTATCATCTTCCCCTAGAATAGGACAAAATGATCAATATGGTTTAGTTTAGAATGTTATAGGTGTGCATGATTAGGTGAACATTGATGATTTTATTTCTTTTGTTTTAATTTTTAATGATGAGATGGTGTAGGATACTCATGCTTATTTTGAGTATCCTATCCCCAAGTGTATTAAGAATATTTTTGAAGTACAACCCATTATATCCCTTGAGTGGCATCACAAGTCTCCTTTATAAGCTTTGAAGATAGTCTATACATAGGATCTTGTCACCTAATCCTAGGCTAAGGGAAAGCTTGAATGAAAATATTCCATGACAATAGAATATAAGGTATTGATGAAGAAGAGAACATGGGAGTTGGTTTCTCTTCTAGCAAGGAAGAATGTAATGGGATGTAAGTGGTTCTACAAGACCAAATACACATCATATGGCTAGATTAAAACATAATTCACACCTTTTTGCTAAGGATAAAATTAGAGAGAGCTAGGGTTTAGCACAGTAATGGTAGGAGTATGGGTTGACTGAGATGGACTGGAGGAATGTTGCGATGGCATTAGGCCCATCACATAGCATGCATACTAGTAATTTTTTTCATCTAAAAATGATTATAAGCAATAGGATTTCCCAATGCATGTTGGGAATCATTTGCTAAAGAACAATGGATGTATGGAACGATGTGAATCCAGGCCGATTCTAGTGGTTCAATCAAACTCGGTGGATGAATATGTGGAGTATTTAACCAAGCATGCACTTATTGGTAAATTTATGGGCATTAAACTTTCTCTTCCCTTTGTGGAGGCTTGGGTTAGGAAGACTTGGAACCCTGACAATGATGTGGAGGTGATGCTAAGTGTGAATAGCTATTTTATGGTGGTTTTCTCTTGTCTTGCAAATCATAAAAAAACATTTGAAGGGGGTCCCTATTTTTATAACCAAGCTATACTCTTTCTTAAACCTTGGCATGTGGGTTTCAACTCATTAGAAGAGTGGCCTTAGCAAGTTCTAGTGTGGGTTCGGCTCTCGTGGCTCCCGTTGGAATTCTTAGAAATGACATCTTGCATATGATTGCCCTTATTCTTGGGAAGTTAGTTGGACCATGACAACAAACAATGGATAAAAAAGTAATTTTTGTTTCCTGTATCTGTGTTGAAATTGATTTAAACAATCTTATTCCAAATTATGTTGAAATACAGTTTGGATCGTCTACATGGGTTCAACAACTTGACTATGAAGCTCTTCCATTTCATTGCTAGATCTATCATGAATACAACCACCTCCAAATAAAATATCCTAAGTTTGTCCTACCCGTGGCTTCAAATCTTGGGCCCTCTCAATCTGCATAAAATTTTGATAAAGCAAAAACCTTGATAAAGGAAAGGGATCAGGATAAGGAAGGTTTTGTTCCTATTAAAACTCAAAACAGATGAAGAAGGGTAAAAATAGCCCTTAAGGATAGCTAGCCAGATGCTTTACTCAATCGTTTTGAGATACTGGATGATCTTGATCAATGTATGGACTTACCTGAATCATCGCTACCTGATGTAGATATAACAAGGCCAAATCATATGTCTCTTCTTGAGGTGGAACCTAAGGAATCAGATCTAGTGGATTTAAATTACGAACAAATGGCTTTGCCTTTGAGTATAGGTGATATGGTTGGCTCTAGCTCTAAAAGGAAAACTATTTTGGAAAGTGGCATAGATATAGTTGTGCTCTCTCCTACTTAGGTACTAATGCAATCATCCTTGGACTACAAAAATCCTATGGTGCTGGAATTGTAGTAGAAAACAATTAAAAAAGGTGCTTTAGATAAGAATATGAAGGTGGGTAGAAAGAAAGAATAGGATAAAATTAAGTTAATGGGGGAGACTTTGGTAGATTCAGGCTTGGTGAGAACATTAGACTCACATTTTTCTAATCCCTAAAAATGATTATCCTCTCATGGAATGTAAGGGGGTTGAAAAACATCCCCAGATAAAAATTTGTTCATTATTTGATTCGTGTACATTCTCTAGATGTGGTGTTTATTCAAGAGACTAAATTGGCTACTAGTAGTATGTTCAATATTGATCCCAATTTGTGGATAAGGGTTCAATGTTAGTGTACTGGAGCATGTGGATATGCAGGTGGCATTACTTATTTATGGGATCCGATTAAGATCTCTCCTCTTACTTGGATTTCCAACAAATGTTCTATTTTTATGATCGGGCATGATAATGAATCTAGTGAAACCATCCTACTTACAAATGTGTATGCTCCTGTTTATTACAATGGTAAAGTAATTTTTTGGAAGCACATTGGCTTAGCGAGAAGTGTGGCTTCCCTGTACCCATAGATTTTGGCTGGATATTTCAATTATATCACTTGTCTAGAGGAGAAACGTAGTGGAGTTGATCATCTTGAGCCTTTTTCTTCTATCTTTAGTGCTCATATTTGGGCCCTAAACTTGGTTTACATCAAGCTGAATAATGGAATATTTACCTTGCACAATAGAATATGTGAGGAATATTCCATCTCAAAGATACTGGATAGGTTTTTTATCTCTATTTTTTGGATTGGTAATAACAAAAGCTCTATTTTTGTTATTCTGGAGGGTAAGAGATCTGATCATTGGTCTATAAAAATATTTGCTTTTGAGTTTGGGTTAAAGAGTAATATTTCCTTTAAGTTTTAACTTATGTGGCTTCGAGATCCTAAGATTCATGATTTCATGTGAGGTTAGTGGACCAATGGCAAACCTTCTCATGGCATCACTATGTACTCCTTTATGAAGCGGCTACAATTTGTTAAGCATATATTGAAGATGTGGAATAGTCTAAATTTTTGGAACCTTGGCTAAGTTGGTGGCTCTTAAGAAGGTGGAATAAGCTTCAGAGAATATTAGAGATCATGGACTCACAGAGGAGCTTCTCTTTGAGGAATCTGAGGCTGCAAAAGAACTTGTTGAATGGGAGCTAAGGGAAGAAATTTTTGGAAACAAAAAGCTCAAGTGGATTGGCTTTAGGAAGGGGATAGGAACATGACCTTATTTTTTAACTCAGTTAAGGCTCACCATAATGGTAACCTGATTTCCTCTCTTGTGAATTCTTAGGGTGCCCTTATCTCTTCTTTAGAGGATATTTCAAAAGAGACTAGGAGGTATTTTTTCTCTCTTCAAGGAGAACTCCCTCTTAGATTATGAGGATGAAAAGTTTATTCTGTATTCCATAAATTGTTTCTAGAGATATAAAGGATCATTTGAAGGGCCCAATTTCCCTTGAGGAGTTGGAAAATGTTGCATTCAAGATGAAAAAGGGGAAAGCCCTGGGCCCGTATAGATTCTGGATTGATTTTTATCAAGAATTTTAGGAGTTAATCAAATTTGATCTTTTGGAGGTGGTCCATGAGTACCAAAATAACAAACAGATGCTAGGGACCCTAAATGCTACCTTTGTGGTGCTTATTCCCAAAAAGAGGGAGTGCATCTCTAGATATGTTTAGGCCTATTGCTCTCTGCAATATTTTTTATAAGATCATTACAAAAATTATTGTTGAGGCTAAAGATATGGTTGAGCAAAATTATCTCTGAGGAGCAAGGTGGGTTTGTTGTTGGTTGGAAAATCTTGGATGGGGTTGTTATTTCTACAAAACCTATTCACTCAATGGAAACTTCTAAGGAGAAATCTATGTTCATTAAGTTGGACATGGTCAAAGCCTATGATCGGGTCAAATGGTCCTTTCTTTATAAAGTTCTTGTTGCTTTTGGCTTTGAGGAGGAATGGATTAGATGGGTTATGAGTTGTGTTTCTTCTTCCTCATTCTCTGTTCTTGTTAATAATGAGCCATCGGAGCTATTTGAGGCCTCGAGGGGATTAAGGTAAGGATATCCTCTATCTCCTTATTTATTTATCATTATGGAAGAAGGGTTGGGAAAACTGCTCAAGTATTAGGTTAGGCATGGTCTCATTCAGGGTTGGAAGTAAGATAGTAGTTTACCACCTCTTTCCCACCTTCAATTTGTTGATGATACAACTTTGCTAGGAGTTTCCACTACCAGGGAAGTTGGAAATATTAGATGGTCTCTTGACATATATCTTGGTGCTTCTGGGCAGTTTATTAATGAGGAAAAGTCTTCTATTTTCTTCTTCAATACCCTCCTCTTATTTAAGCCAAGATTGCTAGAATTCTAAGATTCTAGGTTGGGAATCCCCCCTTCATTTATCTTGCTAGAATTCTAAGATTATATTTTCTTGATCGATTTTGTCTCATCCTCTGTCTAGATCTTCTTGGTAGTATATGCTTGATAAGTTTACAGGGAAGGTGAATCACTGGACCGTTAGATGACTCTCCTTTATGGGTAGAGTGTTGCTTTTAAAATCTGTAGTTCAAGCTTTACCCATTATAGGTGTTTTGTGCAAACAAATTCCTCTCGTTTTATCAAGGACATGGATGCTCTGTCAAGATAGTTTTTGTTGTATGAAAAACTTGCTCAATATAAATAGATTTTGGTTAGGTGGGATTATTTTTATAGATCAGTTCAAGATGGAGGTATTGGGTTGCAACAAGCAGCTCTTTTTGGGTAGGCTTTGGTTGTAAAACTCTATTAGAGAGGGTGTACTTCTCAAGATCAGATTTAGGCTAAAATATTATCTTGTAAATATTTTAGAGGTGTTTCTAAGTCTTATCCTTAGAGTCATCTTGGTTGGAAAATGTTTGGTTATCTGGGACACTCTGAAAAGAGGGGCTAATTTAATTAAGCAGGGTTTGTTCTGGATTTGAAATTAGGGATCAAATGCTCTTTTCTAGGAGGATTCTTGGGATGGCCACCCTCTTATCTTGACTCAATATCCCAGGTTACCTTCCCTAGGCATTTTTTTCTTGGAAACAAGTTGGTCTCATATGGAGGACTTTAAAAAAATCCAACCTTTTGGTAATATGGATATGTACAAGTAGAAAATTCTGTAGGAATGGCCCCAGGGGGGATTTGCCGAGGATGATGTGCTTGCTCTTATTCTTGCAAGGATACCCTACTCTTCATTGAGGGGTAAAGACATTTTGTCTTGGAACCTTGATCCCAATGGAACCTACTTTGTAGCCTATGGTTATCGAGTTCTTGATATGCAAAAGTTTGGAAGCCTCTCTATCACATGGTGGAAAAAGGTGTGGAATAGATTTTCTTGGCCTAAATGTAACTTCTTTCTCTGGATGGTCACTCATAATAAATACCTCACTTGGGATAATGTGAGGAAGAGAGGATTTTAGGTTTCCTCTTTTTTTGTCCTTTGTGGTAATAATGAGGATGACTCTTCTCATCTATTTTTCCAATGCTCCCTTACCAGAGACATTTGGTACTATTGGTGGAGTACCTGGAACCATCCTTTTTTTCATGTTCTCTCCTTGGTAGAGTTTTGGAGAAGTTTGGGCATACCTCTGAAAAATTTCCCCTTCCTCTAGGTGGCTTAGAATTTGGGCTCTTCTTGCATTATCTAGTAGATTTGGCTCAAACGAAACCATCACATATTTCAGGATAGACATTTGGTTGTTCAACAGATCTGGCAAAGGATCTTGTGTATGGTTCAGGAAATTATCCATGGCAAATGTGATGTGGATCCTCTTTTAGACTCTATGGAGTATAAGGTACGGTAGGTCCTTGGTATCTTTGGGTTTGGTGCGGACTCTTCTTGTCCTAGCAGGGTTCCCCAACTCAACAAGAAATTTTAGAGAGATGGTAGGTAGAGGCTGCCCCCTAGAGGAGTTTTAAAAATTAATGTTGATGGGTCATCCAGGGGAAATCCTGGATATACTGGAATTGGTGGTGTTGGGAGAGACTCTGTTGGCATGGTCATATTTTCATTTTCCATTTATAAAGGTGTTCACACCAACAATTATATGGAAGCTCTTGCGATTCTTGAGGCCTTACAGATGGGGTTTTCTCTTGGCTAGCATAGGAGCATCTGTGAGTCCAACTCTCAAATTTTGATTAATATTTTAAACAACAAAACATTGAAGGATTTTAATTGGTAGTTGACCTTTGTAGCCATTTAGATTCTTAGAATTAGTGAAAAGATAAAATTTATATCCTTTTTACACATACCAAGGGAATAAAATGGGGTTTATTATTTGGCCAAAAGGGCTTCTAAGCTTTTGGGTCCTTGTATTATAGATAACTAGGATATTCTCTCGAATGGGGACTCTCATTGCCTTTAGGAGTTGATCCACAAGGATTTCTAGACTTAATATGGTTTTTTCTTGTTGTTTTCTTCGGGTTTCAACCCTGTCTGGTGGTTTTAGCATATTTTGTTGTTTATTTGATTCCTGGTTGGGGGCTTCGTTGTACTCTATAATATTGTCTTATTATCAATAAATTTTTACTCCTTTATTTAAAAAAATGGATTCTCTTAGTAAGGAGTGGACTACTCTAAGACATTTGCACCTATAGCTAGTATGGACTATGTTAATATTATTCTTTCCATTGTAGTTTTCTATGGATGGAAGGTGCATCGAATGGACGTGAAAAGTGTATTTCTCCATGGATATATTTAGGAGAATATTTATATGCAACAACCACCTAGATTTGAGCTAGAGGACCCTACTCTATTAGTGTGTCACTTGATCTAATATTTGTATGGTCTTAAGTAGGCTCCTTAGTCTTGGTATAATAAAATCCATTATTTCTTTCTCAATTGTGGATTTCAATGATGTGAGGTTGAGCATGATTTTTATATTAAACATCATGATGATGAAACTATTGTTAGCAATTTAGCAAGATTGTCTTGTAGGATTCAATCTCAAGATCATAAATAATTCACAATATCATCAATATTCAATCACATATATCAAATAAACATTAATCTTAAATAAATCACATTGAAAGCTTTATTTATAATAAATCTCAATAAATGCATAAAGCAAAGCTTATTCGAGTTACATTTTACATAGTTTTATCTGCAATATAAAGATACATGAGATTATTCACATTACATGAATCTTGGCTTTTGCTCTCCTCAAACTCACATGAGAAATTGATTCTTCATCTTCTTTTCTTACATAGTATCATATATCATATAAAGATAAAGTATATCATGATTGTATATAACTCCTACTTCTAAAATAGACATATCACACTCATAACTCTTCACTTCCTAACTAGACACCTCACACACTTAAATACATGAAACTTGCATTTCTACTAACTTGACACATATTTTATAAAATCAAAATCACACCCTAATATAAATATTTATAATGGGACCAATTAATGTAATATCTCCAACACCCCCCATATTACTTGGTATGAAGGCTTGTTGCCTTCAATCTCTGACTCTTCTTCTTGTCTTCATTCTCTAGATTTGGCTTTGATGTTGCTTGATATTTTGGTATTGTGTTTATTCAGTCCATTCCTCTCCAACTTTAGTAGTGCCTCTAATTGCTTATGGAATCATTTTAAATATAATTCTTTGAAGAAGCTTGTCCAATGCCATCATTAATATTATTTTCCATTTATCATTATAATTGTTTTCTTTGTGCCAACAATGTTCTTGAGGATGATTAGTTCTTCCACAAAATTTACAAGGATAAATATTCCAACATTTTTCTTCCTTGTGTCCAAATCTATTGCAATGATTACATTTTTCCATACGATGTATATTATTTTCTTGATTTTAATTATCATCCTTCTTTTGAAGATCATTAGTATCACAACATACATCTTTCATTAAATATTTATTCTTTGATTCTTCTCTTTTTGTCTTGATATCATTTAGAATAATCATTGCCTTGTATGCATTTTTCTATATACTAATAGGTATTCCAATATGATGTTCATAATGACTATTAGTATTTTTTAGAAGACAATGTAGACAATGCTGAAGTATCAAAGACATTCTATCTTTGGTACTTTTATGACTCACATTTTCTAGCTTTAGATTGTAAATTATTTCTTGAGATCTTTTCTTTAACTATACTATTTTTTTATAATGCATATTGAATGTTTGTTTTCCTCTTTCTTTCCTTAGTCGACGTGATGAGTGAAATTTAAATTCAATCTTTTTTTATAAATCCAAAATTTTAACGAGTTCACTCTTTAATTTAATTCCAATTTTCACTTTCTCAATTTCAAATCAATTCATGCAATTTCAAACTTCAATAAATCCATTCAAATATCAATTCTTACTTCTCATATATCCCTTCACAATAATTCAATTCTTCAATCTTTCAATTTTAATTAAATCAAATTCTTCAATTCATTTTTTTTTTTTATTTGTGGAAAACATCCCAAAAGAGATGCCACTTTCGGGTAAGACCCAAGAAGGCATGGGTATCTAAATTCTTCAATTCATTAATTCATTTTTCTTCATCACTAATTTAATCTTTAATTTTCCTTTTTATATCTTCCAATTTCAATCAATCACTCAATTTCTCCTTCCAATTATCAATTTTATAATCAATTTCCTTCAATCATTAATCATTCAATTAACTAATTCCACTTATAACTCCAAATCATTCAAATTTTAAATTAATTCTTCTTATCACTCCACATTATAATTAATTAATTTAATTTTTATACCTGTAAAATCAAATAATTAAATTAACCTTATTATAACTCTTGAAATAAGTCACATTCACTTTAATATTCCCCAAATAAATGTGTACCCAAATTAGATTAAATAATCTAAAGGTTAATCTTACCTTTGGCACTCTCCCATTCTCTTTTGATATCAAGAATTAATGTTTTCTGCAACACAATTTTTTATAGGTATTCTATTCTAGGTTGAGCATTACTATTGCAATAACAAAATGCATTAAATGTTCTTCCTTTAGAGTTGTTTCATTATCTCTTAGATGAATTCTATTCCTTTGCTTCACAATAGGATTCATGTGGTTTTAGAGACTATCCACACTCTAATTTCTCAAAATATTTTAATGCACGCAACTCGCCTTATCATGCTCCATTATGTTTCTGCTCTAATATACTACACTACATATTTGCTCTTTGGATAGACCCAAGACACTATGCTCCTTGGTAGCCTATTCTTCAGTATGGTACATTCCCTTCTCTCACATTAGTGTCCTTCAAAGCTTCCATCCACTCACCAATTTGTCCTTCCAAGCTTTTCCTCCAACAAACATCTACAACCATGTCAATATTCCACCACTCCAATAGTCGTTCTCCTCTCCAACAATCATCTACCACTCCAATAGTCAACTTCTACTTCGACAGTCATTATTCACTCCAGTAATTAGCTTCCACTTCAACAATATCTTATCTAATGCTAGCAACAATAATTCTCCACTTAATTTATCCTCCAATTCCTTCACTCCAATATTCAATATCTTCACTCCTATAAATTATATACATCCTTTGTTGCTAAGTAGATCAGATACCACTATTAACAATTTAGCAAGACAATATTATAGGGTTCAATCTTAGGATCATAAAACGTTCACAATATCATCAATATCCAATCACATATATCAAACAAACATCAATCTCATATAAATCACATTGAAAGCTTTATTGATAATAAAATTCAGGCAATGCATAAAGCAAAGCTTATTTGAGTTACATTTTACATATGTTTGTCTTTAATATAAAGATATATGAAACTGTTCACATTAAATGATTCTTGGCTTTTTCTCTCCTCAAACTCAGGTGGAACTTAACTCTTCATCCTCTTTTCTTACATAATAAGTCCCACATATTACATAAAGATAAATAATCTCATGATTTTATATAACTTCTACTTCTAAACTAGACATATCACACTCATAACTCTTCACTTCCTAGCTAGATACGTCACACACTTCAATACATGACAGTTGCACACTCCTACTAACTTGATACATTTTATAAAATCAAACTCACATACTAATCTAAATATTTATAATGGGATCGAATAATGTAATACCTCCAAAAACTATGGTGATTGTGTTACATGTTAATGACCTTTTTTAACATGGAAAGCTCCACTACTTTGATTTAGGATATGAAGTCATGACTTCATTCCACCTTTGACATAATAGATTTGGGGCTTCTACACTATTTTAATGGAAATCTATATTGATCAATTAGATTTTGGCATTACTATCTCTTAGCCCAAGTATGCTTTGGATCATCTTCAATGGTTCAAGATGGAGTGTAAGCTTGATTGGATCCTGTTGGATCCCAAAATGATCCAACACGAAAAGTACCCCTAATTTTCAAATTTTGGAAAGCCATGACCCATCCTAGGATTAAGTTGTTTTTGTCCAATCAAAAGGGCTTCCAATTTTATTGTTAAAATGTTATATCAAAGGGTGTTCAAATCCTACATTAATGTTGGTTGTATTAAAAGTCCTTCCCATGGTACCCGATAATTAAAATCCAAAGATTATTTTTTCTTAAGGTTACAAAGGCTTCCCATGTCAACGCACCCCATTTAAGGCTAAAACCTTTGCATCTCTTATACATCATAGAGCACGTGCATACCCATGATAATAATCCAAAGGAGCACACCATGTAGAGGAATGGGTAGCTTATTTGAATTTTAAATCCATGATCATTTCACTTTAAACCTAAGTTCCTCGATCTAAACTAAAATATTAAAAGCCTCTTTGGCTAAATCTTGTGCATATCTTTGAAAGGAGATAAAGCGCGCTCACCTTTCGCTTGATATGAGGGTGCATGTAAAATAAGTTTCTTGATATTTAGTGATAAAAGTCAAAGTCATCTAATCGAGGCCTTAATTAAAATTCTTTTCTTAGATTCATACTTAAATATTGAACAAAATTGGCTGAAATGAATGGCATGCATGGATTAAAGATTAAATCTAATGGTGCATGTATATCAACTTGAGCAGTGTTTAATCCAAAATTTAATTCTCACCACCGCCTAAAGTCTAAAGTTTAAAAAGGGTAAAGAATATCTAAACCTTACCTAAAATAATTCTATGCACCCCTTCATGTTAAAAACCCTTACATGTTCCCAACATTCAATGGTGTGCATACTCCCAACGATGATCCAAGGGCACGCATGCATCATACCCACTAACACTTTAATGTCAATGCTTTAATTTCGAAAGGTCATGGTCTAAGCCTCTTATAATGTTCCTTTTCCAAAATTCATCTAAACATTCCCTAAGTTTTTCATGGTCCATGTCTATGTCCCCCTTTAAATCAAACATCTCCTCCAAATATAATTAAGTGTGTGCATCCTTAATATAATCTAGCGGTGTGCATTATTCAAGGAAAAGTCAATTTGCTTGATTATTAAAAGAATGGTTTGTCACATTTCATAAATTATTTGAATGTAAGTCAAGGAAGTAAAATAATAGTCAAAATACATTAAGGCCTAAGCTCTAAGTTGATTATGTCCCATGAACCCTCTTTTTTAAAACATTGAGCACCTTAACAAAGATAAGAGATGCACGTGCACCCCAACTCTATCCAAAAGCACACGTACATGGAAGTTGTTTGAGGATTAATGGCATGAAGTAAATAAAGTGTTACTAATAATTTCACCTAATTCTAACTTAAGGGGTCACAAGAAATAAACTTCTAACCAAAATCATTAAAAGCAAACTTTATTTCAAAGACCTAAGTTTTGATCCATTCTATGTATAATGTAGCCCTTTGGGTTAAGAAGCAAGCATATCATTCATGATGGATGGCATGTGTGAATTATCTGCTTAATCCAAGGATGTGCATGTGTTGATTTGTTCGACCATTAACAAGAAAATTCAAATATATGAGACCCAAAATTTCATTAAAATTTATTCTAACATCTGAACATCTTTTACTAGATGAACAACATGCATGAATTTGGAGTAGATCTAATGGTGTGCATGACTTAACTTGTCTGAGATTTAAACAAGGGTCCTAAAAATGATTAGAATCTTTTGAAAATTAAAGTTTCTCACCCATTCTCTTACGTTTAAATCCCTTGCACCTTGCCTGAATCTAAAAGTGTGCATTGATCTATGGGACATCTCGTGACGCAAGTGTACCCTCCAAAAGAGTTTTTTACGTGCCACTAATAGAAGAAATAATTTTTCAAAATCCAAAGTTAGGATATTTGAGGTGCACTTAATAAAATCGAGTTTGAAGTTTTCAAAAAATTCTAAGCCTAATGTGTCCCTCTTTCACTTAATAATCGTGCATCTTTACAAATATGAATGGCATGCATGCTTTCCTAGATCCATCCAAAGGGGTGCACTCACAAAGTTGCATGAAGAGTAATGGCCCGAGGTGTTATGCATCTCCTTCTCTTAAATCTTGAGCATCATTTGAAAATTAAAAAGTGTGCATATACCCTTGAGTTAATTCAATGGTGCGCACATGGTGAGAAGAAGCTAAAGTTGCTCGAGCTTTAAAGGAAGAAGTAAATGGCATATTATTATTCTTGAGATATTAGGGGCGCATGGATAGAACATTAATTTGAAGACGTGCATGAATTAAAATGTGCCGAAGTTTAAGGTAATGTGGAAATTAATGTAATTTTTGTGTGTCATTATACACAAAAATGAGAAATTGGCTTTGATACTAAGATTTTATCAGGTTCATATTGCCTCCATAAAATTCCTGCTTCTTTCTTACCCCTTTTAGCTAACATGCATGTTGCTCATAAATATTAGATGGTGTGCGTACTCTCTGGCTACATCCAATGATGCATTTGAAAGTATTATACTCGTATTGTCAAAAAACCTAAAGAACTTATCTTATTATAAGATATATCTAACGGCGTGCCTGAACCCCGATCAGATCCGATGGCGTGCACTAAATGTGAAATAAATACAAAGGGAAACCTTGAGAAAGATAATATAATAGAGGTGACTATCACCAACAAAATGGTTACGATCAACATCCATTCCAAATATAAATAGAATTAAAGAGACACAAAGGAAAAGTAATATACTATGCAAATTATTAAAAGGGTATGAATATTAAAGCATTGCCAATAACAAATAGGCATGAAACAAGTCATTCCCCAACGAAAACACTATGATAAATTCAACTAGCATCAACCTCGTAAAGTATGAACTCAACTCAGATAATTCACAATTAATGAATATTAAACACTTACAACTCTCAAACAGTGGAAGAGAAGAGTTTCAAATCACATGAAGAAGATCGGTGAATAAGATCATGAGTTGTACAAAGAAAGGCCAACTCATGAATTGATTAACACAAGCAAAAGGATTGAGTTGATGCACGAAAACCAGTTCAAGCTAACCAAGAAATTTTAAATCAAGGAGGCATGATTTTGTGTTCATTAGCTGATGAGAAATTTCCCCTTAGTTCAGTACTATACAAAGAAATACCCCTCATCCAAGATCACAGTGAATATTCTAGCATCAAATATGGATTGAAGCAAATGAGTAGAAAGTTGTAGAAGAAGGCATAAATAAATCAAGGAGTTCTTGTTCACCAATGTTAGGAAAATTAAAATATAGATCAAATAAACGACCATTTAAATTGATCTTCACACCCCTATGGATATAGTTATGAAAGTATCACACCGATATAATATAGTTATGGAGGTATTATATTATCGATGATTCACTTATTTTGTGTACCTCCAATTCTTGTTTTTGGTCTCCTTCTATTCCTCAGCACAGTAGTGTTGCTTCTTCCCATCCGCTTATAAAGATACAACATATTAAATTTTTGTAATGAACCCTTGTTTCCTACCTATTGATCAATTGAGCCTCCATTTTAGTTAAAGAATACACCAGCACTTAGGTGAAAGTTGTTCGACGTTAGTAAAATTTTTATGTGAAAGAATAAAAAGTTGAGTTACAAGTCCAAGAGTCAATATGGGCAGCTGCAAAGCACAAAGTCACAGTAACGCTTTTGTGAGTGAGCTCAAAGTTGAAGCCATGAAACTAGTATGAAGGAGACCCACAACGGGAATGGAAAGAGAAACTGGAAATGGTATAAAAATACAAGGACAAACCAACAATAAAATATAAGCGAAATACAGTTGTACATCACTTTTTAAGAGAATCTAAAGGCTTAATAAAGAGCAAAAGGAAATTTTGTAAGCAAAATAATATCTACATAAGTTGTTGTGTATTCAGCTAATTGGACACAAGAGATTGTCACAAGTGGATGGATCATATTAAATCAGTTATAATATATTCAAGAACCAAAGGCTATAAAATGAACAGTTGCTACTAGAATCTACATCAAGCTTATACATAGCATATTTCTGCTAAGAGGTATACTTGAGTGCCCAATTCTTTGTTGTATTTTCCTTATGTATTTCCTTCTTTGCCATCTCTTATTCTTCCCATTACTGTGTAGGTTATGAGAGAGAAGTGCTCAAGAAATTGAGATTATTTCTAGATATTGAGTTAGAGGTCTAGAGACTCAAATGTTACCAGATTGGAACAGGAGAGTGAAAAGTCCTTGTTACATTATTTGAACGAGTATTTTTATTGTATTAATATATCAAGAGTTAAATGGCAATTTCAAGTCAACTCTTCATGTAATAAATTTTGATATTAATATAATTTTAGGTTTCTTATCTATCATATATTTTATTTCGTCTTGTGTGTGTCTCCATTACATGTTACATTATTTGAATGTATAGATGGACACTTCTTTCGTTGGTCAACTATTATGTTTATTATGATATTCGAATGAATGTAATTGCACCAATTCTTTCTTTCCCCTTTCTTTCTATTACATTTAATTATTCTAAAATCTCGCTACAATATCCCAAAATATTTAAGGTATCGGTCATACACATATGGCATAATTGAACTGTTATAATCAAATCTTGATCAAATAAACATAATTTTTACATCGTTTTATTAAATCTAGAATAGCATGAACATAAATTGTTAAATATTTAAGTTCACCTCAAGGTTTTCCTTACCATACATGGTCTATTAGAAATATATAATATGCTATTCCTACGTTAAATAGGCAAGTCTACCAGAGCTTGTAATTGCTATTTGGCAATTGGTTTTTCTTGTAGCATGATAAAAAAATCCTAAGAATTTAATAAAAATCTCTGATAGGCCCCTTTGATTCAAGTATAAAATTATAGGCTAATTGTACCACACCTTTGGTTGATGCCATGATATATCAGTATCTTGTAGGTATTCTCTATCTTACACGAGACCATACATAACCTTTTTTGTTAGCTATTATTCTAGGTATATGCAGGATCTTAGGAGTCACTAAACAACAATCAAGCATATTTTCAAATACATTAGAGGGACATATCAGATGGGCATTCACTACTATGTTGGTTCCTTTGATATTAAATTTTTTTTTAGATGCTAACTAGGTAGGTGATTTGAATGAGTGGTGGTCCACCATATGCTTTATGTTCTATTTTGGATTCGGTCCTATTTCATGGTATTCCAAGCATTAATCAATAATTTTACAATCTTCTATAGAGGTTGAATATTGTGCTACCAATGAGGCATCCAAGCATATTAGGTGGATATTAATGATTTTGGAGGAGATTGTATATCATTTTTTGAGAGAATCTATAGGCTTAATAAAGAGCAAAAGGAAATTTTGTAAGCAAAACAAGATCCATATAAGTTGTCAGGTATTCAACTAATTGGATGCAAGAGATTATCACAAGTGTATGGATCATATTAAATCAATTATAATAGAATCAATAAACAAAGGCTATAAAAGGAAAGTTGCTACTATAATATGCATCAAGCTTTTGCATAGCATATTTTTGCTAAGAGGTATACTTTAGTACCCTATTCTTTGTTGTATTTTCCCTTGTGTCTGTCCTCTTTACCATATATTTTTCTTTCCATTACTGTGTAGGTTCTAAGAGAGAAGTGCTCAAGAAACTAAGATTATTTCTAGATATTGAGCTAGAGGTCTAGAGACTCAACTATTACCAGATTGGAACAGGAGAGTGAAAAGTCCTTGTTACATTATTTGAACGAGGATTTTTATTGTATTAATCTTTCAAGAGTTAAATGGCAATTTCAAGCCAACTCTTCATGTAATAACTTTTGATATTAATACAATTTTAGGTTTCTTATCTATCATATCTTTTGTTTAGTCTTGTGTATGTCTCTATTACATGTTACATTATTTGAACGTATGGATGGACACTTCTTTCGTTGGTCAACTATTATGTTTATTACGATATTCGAATGAATGTAATTGCACCAATTCTTTATTTTCCCTTTCTTTCTATTACATTGAATTGTTCTAAAATCTTGCTACAATATCCCAAAGGATTAAGGTATCGGTCATACACATAAGGCATAATTGAAATGTTATAATCAAATCTTGATCAAATAAACATAATTTTTACATCGTTTTATTAAATCTAGAAGAGCATGAACATAAATTTTTAAATCTTTAAGTTCACCTCAAGGGTTTCCTTACCATACCTGGTCTATTAGAAATATATAATATGTTATTCCTAGGTTAAAGAGGCAAGTCTACCATAGCTTGTAATTGCTATTTGGCAATTGGTTTTTCTTGTAGCATGATAAAAAAATCCTAAGGATTTAAGAAAATTCTCTGATAGACCACCTTTGATTCAAGTATAAAATTATATGCTAATTGTACCACACCTTTGGTTGATGCCATGATATATCAGTATATTGTAGGTCTTCTCTATCTTACACGAGACCATACATAGCCTTTGTTGTTAGCTATTATTCTAGGTATATGCACGATCTTAGGAGTCACTAAACAAAAATCAAGCATATTTTCAAATACATCAGAGGGACATATCAGATGGGCTACAGAGAGACAAGTACGGAGTCTCTTTGTAAATAAATTACCCCGAAAATGCAGCCAGAATAATTCACAGTGAAACTCAATAATTCACGGAACGAAACGAAATATCAAATCAATTCTTTAGTAAAATGAATTGCCACTCTAGGTGGGCACACCCTCGCCGTAAAGGCAGTGATTGCGAATACGCAGATGAATTATAAAAAATGAAGATAAGATAATCTAATGTACTAAACTAGCTAATCTATATATATGAATTTAATACACGTGGAATACCTAGCCGACGGCTAGGTTTGGTATGTAACATGACTCCCCTCCTCGGAAAGCTTTGTCCTCAAAGCTGGAAATGTCTGGAAAATACTTTTAGGTTCCCATGTGGCATCCTCCACTGGTAAGTCTTGCCATTTGATGAGAAATTCTTGAATCTGGCGTGATCGTAGTCTTCGTACTCTTTGTTGTAAGATTTCTTCCGGTTGGAGATATATGCGTCCTTCCTCATCGAGCACTGGTAATTCTGATTGACCTTGCACTTTCTGACCAATTACTTTTTTGAGACACGAAACATGAAATACCGGGTGTATTCGTGATGAGAAGGGTAGCTCTAACTGATAAGCTACTTCTCCAATGCGACGGACAATTTGGTAAGGACCATAGAATCGTGGAGCCAACTTTTGGCTGGACTTTATCCTTAACGATGCTTGTTTGTAGGGCTGCAACCTTAGAAAAACCCAGTCACCAATATTAAAAGTTCTCTCTGATCGGTGTAAGTCCTGTTGTTGTTTCATACGATTTTGTGCTTGGAGTAAATTCTCTTTGAGGATGATGAGTGTAGCCTGCCTTTGTTGGAACCAATCATCCACTTTGGCTACTTTGGATGATCCTTGTACGTAATCTGCGACGATTGGAGGCTTGGTGCCATACAATGCTTCAAAGGGAGACATCTTAATTGAATAATGGTAAGAAGTGTTGTACCACCATTCTGCCAATGCTAGCCACTGGCTCCATTGGTATTGTTTATCTTGAGCGAAACATCTTAAGTATGTACCCAAACATTTGTTAACGACTTCTGTTTGACCATCTGTTTGTGGGTGGTAGGCCGAAGACATATTCAATTTGGTACCACTAAGTCGAAATAATTCCCGCCAAAAGTTACTAGTGAAGATGGGATCTCTATCACTTACAATATTTTTGGGCATACCATGTAATTTGAAGATTGAATCCATAAATACCTTTGCCACCTTGCTTGCGGAAAAAGGATGTTGTAAAGCCTAAAAATGAGCGTATTTGGATAACCGATCTACGACTACGAAGATTACTGTCTTGCCTTCTGATTTAGGAAGACCTTCAATAAAATCCATGGATATATGTTCCCACTGACGCTCCGGGATGGTTAATGGTTGTAACAACCCTGGTGATTTAACTGTCTCTCCTTTATTGCGCTGGCAAACTTCGCATTCGGCTACCCATTGTTTGACTTTGGCTTTTAGTCCTTTCCAACAAAATGATTGTTTGACCCTTAAATATGTCTTCAAAAATCTTGAATGTCCTGCTGATGGAGAAGCGTGTGATTCGTCGAGGATCTTTGATTTGAGTTCTGAATTGTGTGGAATGTAAATGCGGTTCTTCTTCCGGAGGATTTTATCTTCATAAGAGAACAAAGGGTGTTTAGAGGACCCGATAGACAATTCTTGAATTATCTGAGCAGTTTCGCTATTGGATAACCATTCATCTTGTAATTGAGTCACCCATTGGGAGCAAGGACCTGAAATAGCGTTAATGATTACTTCGTCTTCATATTTCCCTGGATAGCGCATCGGCGGCTACATTTTCCTTCCCTTTCTTGTATTCGATAACAAAATCATAACCCAATAGTTTGGTTAACCACTTATTTTGTTCCGGATAGGAAAACCTCTGCTCAAGAAAATGTTTGAGACTACTATGATCTGTTTTTATAATGAAGCGGCTACCGATTAGGTAGTGTCTCCATTTTTCTACTCGCGTGAAGAATAGCCAACATTTCTTTTTCGTATGTTGATCTTCCCAAATTTTTCCCCGAGAGTTGTTTACTTTCAAATGCCAACGGATGACCTTCTTGCATTAATATAGCCCCAATTCCTGTTCCTGACGCATCACATTCGATAATAAATGGTTTGTGAAAATTGGGAGTTGCTAATACTGGAGTTGTACACATGGCCTCCTTAAGAGCTTCGAAAGCTTGAGTAGCCTCTTTTGACCAACGAAAAGCATCCTTCTTTGTGAGTGTTGTGAGAGGTGCTGCAATCTTACCATAATTTTGTACAAACTTGCGATAGTAGCCCGTGAGACCCAAAAAACCACGAAGTTTCTTGATGGTTTTAGGTAAAGGCCACTCTTGAATTGCCTTAATCTTATTGGGATCAACTTTGACGCCCTCGTGTGAAACTATATGACCAAGATACTTGACTTCTTGGACACCAAATGAACATTTGGAACGTTTGACAAATAACTTTTCTTTGTGTAAAATGTGAAGGGCTTTATCCACATGATGTAAATGATCCTTCCATGTTTGGCTATATATGAGAATGTCATCAAAAAAAACTAACACAAACTTACGGAGGAATGGACGAAACACTTGGTTCATGAGACTTTGGAAAGTGGATGGTGCATTGGTGAGACCAAAAGGCATGACCAAAAATTCGTAATGACCTTCATGAGTACGAAAAGTAGTTTTGGGAATATCTTCTTCTCGGACACGGATTTGGTGAAATCCTGAGCGAAGGTCTAATTTTGTAAAAAAATTTGCACCATGCAACTCATCTAGTAGGTCATCTATGACAGGGATAGGAAATTTGTCCTTGATAGTGAGTTTATTGAGAGAACAAAAATCAGGACACATACGCCAAGAGTTATCTTTTCGTCGAGCCAGAACTATAGGTGAGGAATAAGGGCTAGTGTTGTGACGAATGACTCCATGATCTAGCAGATCCTGAACGATCTGTTCGATTTATGTCTTTTGTGGTTGAGGATAGCGGTAAGGACGACTGTTATGTGGGACACTCCCTGGAACCAAATGGATGGCATGGTCATGAGATCGTTTAGGTGGTAATCCTTTAGGTTCTTGGAAAACCTCTTCGTAATTTGTTACGATGTCTCGTAAATCTGGAGCAGTAATATCCGAAGTTGCTTGAGATTGTTTTTCCAAACAATTAATTTGAGCTATAAATCCATATCCACCCTTTTTTAACATCTTCTCCATACTATGAGAGCTCACCATTTGTGATGGAGGAGTAGTAATGCCTTGTAAGCGAATGACTCGTCCGTTTTCCTTCCATTCCACAAATAATTTTTTGAAATTGAAGCTAACCGTGTCTAATGTTTCCAACCATTCAACTCCCAAAATGACATCGAGTTCCCTAAATTCATGATGAAAAGGGATCCAAACCAGGTATAAGTACCCATTTTTATGGAAACTTGAGATGTTCGACCAACACATTGCGCGTTCACCCCGTTGGCCACTAGAACCTGGAATTTGTCTTTGTTGGAAGAGTTAATGAATAAATTCAAAGCTTTTGTTGTTTTGATGTCGATAAAATTGTGGGTACTGCCGGAATCAATTAGCACATTCACCTTTTTCTGGCGGAGAAATCCTGGTACCTTGATGGTATGGTGAGCGGTTAACCCCATGAGGGCATGTACGGAGATCGCCATTGTATCCTCTTCCTTCTCTTCTAGAGTAATTGGTAGTTCTTCTTGCATAGGTTCTTCTTGTTGGTAAGTTTTGTCCTCTTCTCCTTCATATTGATCACACTCAATATGAAAGTTTTGTTTTTGGGCACATGCTTGTTCCCTGGGATGATGAGTGCGACATTTATAGCAAAAGTATCTTGATGGTTGATCATTTCTATGAAAGGAATTGTTGCGATATGGAGGACGACTATAGTTTTCATGTCGTGCATACAACTGAATTCTCTTCTCAGCCAGCTTGGCTATTCTTATACAATCGTTCAACGCGGTTGGATTTTGAATGTCCACCTCCACCCTAATATTTTCTTTCAATCCATTGCGAAAAGCTCCCACCACTGTGTCGGGGCTGAGGTCTAATGTATATGGTAGTAAACTGGTGAATTTCGAAACAAACTCGCTAACCGAACCTTCTTGTTTAAGAGATAACAGTCTTACCGTGTATGATGATGTAGCTCCTTCATCAAATCTTTCTAAAAAGTAAGTAGTGAATTTTTTCCAGTTAATAGTAGCTCCTTTCTCTCGCTTAAGCCATACGAACCATTGGTAGGACTTCGTGCCTAATTTTGATGCAGCGAAAGGGACTTTATCAAATTCCTTAATTTGGTATAAGTCGAGAATGCCTTCCATTTTGGCTATCCAACCACGAGGATCATGACCCTCAAAAGTGGGCATATCAATGCGTGGAAAATTATTAGGGCCTCTCGGTTGGTGATAACCCATATCCCTTTCCCTGATCTTGGTTATACCATTGTCTATGATAGCGATCCCTGTAATTATCCGAATTGCCTCTTTGTTGTTCCCAATCGTCATCTTGAGTGTCATTTTCTTCATTCCTTTGGGCATGGGAGTGATTGTGGGGATTAGTATTGGGATTACACTGGTTTTGTGCGCTCACTAGGGTTTTTAGGTTGGCACTAATTTCTTGCATACCATCTATTAAGAGTCGAAGAGTTTCATCGTTGGAAATGGCCGAGTTACTTGAGTCTCCTTGTGTGATGTTGTCGTGAGTTGGGGGAGGGTTAGTAGCCATAGGATCTACCAATGGATGATGTGGATTATAACTGCCAATTTTGAAAGGAGAAGGAGAATTTTTTGTACCTGGGCTTCGATGAGGTCTTCTTGCATTGTTATTGGTCGTCCCCGAGCTTGATAGTCGACCGTCAGGTCCTTTTATCCAACTTCTACTCATGCACTGCTCAAAATTTCTTGCTTAGTAATCCTTGAGCTCCAATTTCTGCAAAATTGGGTTATCTTTTGGCAAAAAATTTGTTGTTTTTTTGCCTTAAATGCCACTCCAACTGCGGCGCGGATTTGAATGTTGTGGGCTCCTTGAGGACAACTTCAGATAAGTGCTTGACAAGACACGAATCGCAAGACACGAGACGCAACGAACAAGACATGAGACGCGACGGACGGAACAAGACGCGAGACACGACGGACATGAAACGCGACGGACGAAACAAGACACGAGACACGACGGATAGAACAAGACACTAGACGCGACGGACACGAGATGCGACGGACGGAACAAGACGCGAGAACCAGACACAGGCGACAGACAACAGACACGACACAGCGGCACGACAGCTAAATGAAGGACAAGAAATGAGGACAGGACATGAAGGACAAGAAACGAGGGCAGGACACGATGGGGACTCTAACGCGACAGCTGGGACAGTACACTAGGTAGCAAGACACATGGACGGCTACGTACGCGCAAGGAGGGAGACTACGTGACCGAAGTCACAAACAAAAGGGAGCGCTATCTTAGTTTTAAACCACTTATTTACAATTGCACCCGACGTGTGGGATAATTGTCCCGATAGAAATAAAAAAAAAATATTTGGTACCTTAGCTTTTATAAGGTGTGGTCTGTAATTCGCCCTTTTGATTGGACGCTTCGGATTATTCGTAGCGGCTGCTGTGAAAATTTCAGCGGCGATTTGTGCAGTGCTAACGACGCGTTAGTAGTATATTGTGGCCGGTATTGTTTGAGAGCCTCAACTCGAAAGAATGACGCAGACTGTCTTCGCAGAATCGACGAAAGGCTTCAGAACGACCAGAGAATATAGAAAAAAAAATATATATTTTTTTTTTTTTTGTGCGTATCTCGTTTGGAAAAGAGGTATTACCCCCGTGAAATGTGGTGTCTCCTTGCTGTTTGACTAACCTGAGCACCCTTGGCGGTAATGACTGCGGCGAACAAACCGTGCTAACTACGGAGAACGAACCGTGCAGAGAATGAGCGTATAGCCTGCTACTGCACCTGGCGACTGCAAAGAAGCGGATGGCCTATCACCTGGCCTGTTTGAATCGAACCAATCTGATACCACATGCAGAGAGACAAGTACGGAGTCTCTCTGTAAATAAATTACCCCGAAAATGTAGCCAGAATAATTCACAGTGAAACTCAATAATTCACGGAACGAAACGAAATATCAAATCAATTCTTTAGTAAAATGAATTGCCACTCTAGGTGGGCACACCCTCGCCGTAAAGGCAGTGATTGCGAATACGTAGATGATTATAAAAAATGAAGATAAGATAATCTAATGTACTAAACTAGCTAATCTATATATATGAATTTAATACACGTGGAATACCTAGCCGACGGCTAGGTTTGGTATGTAACATGGGCTTTCACCACTATGTTGGTTCCTTTGATATTAAAACGTTTTTTAAATGCTAACTAGGTAGGTTATTTGGATGAGTGGTGGTCCACCATATGCTTTATGTTCTATTTGGGATCCAGCCATATTTCATGGTAATGTAAGCATTAATCCATAATTTTACAATCTTCTATAAAGATTGAATATTTTGCTACCAATGAGGCATCCAAGCATATTAGGTGGATATTAATGATTTTTGAGGAGATTGGAATCCCTCAAAGTTCTTTGGTTCCCCTTCACTATGATAATTAGAGCACTATGTTTCATCGATAGATGAAGCACATTGATATATGGATGCATTTTATGCAATGGATTCATGCTCATGGGATGTTAGATCCTATGTTTGTTCCTTCATTAGAGTAGGCAACAAACATTTTGACTAAGATCATGTTTGAGGTCACTTTATGCACATGCAAGAGCTTCTTGGAGTGATAAAGTGTCCTTTAAGAGGGATCCAACATAAGGGTCTCTCTCCATTTACCTCATTCAGCTTAAAGGGGGATCTTATATGTGGTGGTTAAGCTTTTATTAAGGCCATGACTAACTTTATTGTATTTTTCCTTTGGGACCACGTAAATCTTGAAAAAGGTATTTTTATAATTTTTTATTATTTTATTCCTAAGGTCCAATCTCATAACCTTGATCTAAAGGTAACATGTACTTGGGTATAAACACCACTTCTCACTGGTCATTTTATGATGGGTTTGAGTGTAATTTTGTTTCTCTTTGAGTGAATATATTTTGGTGTCTATGGATACCCCATCATATATTGTATATTTCTTTTGACAAGCAATACTAGGTAATATTTGATTCCATTTGTTTCTAAAAACTACATTAAATTTTGGTAAATAAGGGGTAAAGAAAACCTATCTACAATATCATATGGCAAAGGCCACTATAGTTTACTCAAATCAACCATTAGAAGAAACAAATAAGGATACAAGGGATGATAAAGTACAAAGTGCAAGTTCAAATTTAAAATAATTAAAGGTGCAAAGGAAGATGTGGAGAAAATTTT
Organism: Wollemia nobilis; assembly: GCA_028583015.1. Taxonomy (NCBI): domain Eukaryota; kingdom Viridiplantae; phylum Streptophyta; class Pinopsida; order Araucariales; family Araucariaceae; genus Wollemia; species Wollemia nobilis. The sequence goes on from JAQPPZ010003072.1 coordinate 1,975,004, forward strand.
TAAAACAAATAAGGCAAAAGAGGTCAAGTTTATTCTAGGTAAATTGTCTTCATTTTCTTAAGTAGTATAGATTTCTCTCTTGAGAATAGAAATGAAAGTAGTGTAGAGGTTATCCCTTGCACTTTAGGGTTCCAAAAGCAACATAATAAGAAAATGAGTATGGAGATATCCATAGCAAGTTAAGAATTTTAGGACAACATAAGAAGGAAAATATTATGGAGGAACATCCTTGCACTTTAGGGTTTCCATGGCAACATAAATAAGAAAGTGCTTTTCAGGTCGTTTCTTACACTTCAAATATTTATAGTAAGGCAAACCTATAGATTATAATTATCACTATGAATAGTGTGAAAAATCAAAGAGATTGATGAAAATGAAAAATATTGGTGGGATGAAATAAAAAGAGGAAGACCCAAGAAGAAAAACAAAGATAAAATAAAACTTAGGGATATTGATATGGAAAAATAAAAGCAAATCACAAGTGTTGACAATAAGCAGGGCTAAACCCAAAAACAAAAACAAAAAGCGATGATGAAAATAATATATTATAATATTGGGGGTATTCAAACCCCTAAAAATAAAGGTATTGGAGAATTTATAGTTTGTTTTAGATAGCATATTTATAGATATGGAAATCAGGTAGCAAATATTTTAGCCATTCATGTTCTTTATTTTTATCTTGGAAATTTTTCAAATTTTAGAAAACAATTAGATGAGAGAGATTTTATCTTTTAACAAAAAATATATCAAGCTGATTGTGGAAACATAGTAGCTTGAGAAATATGAAAAATATCTTCGTGTAGTTGCAAGGCTACTACCTTCTAATACTAGGGAATAAAAAATGAATTTTGCAAACCAAAAAACAACAAAAGTTTTCAATATTGACAAAATTTGGTTGTCTCCAAGGTGGGTCGATTTGCTTAGGTACTAATTTGCTCAAGTGTCAATTGGCTCAAGATTGATTCTATTGCAACATGGATCAAATCACTCATAGGTTCCAATTCACTCATAGGTGCCAATTCATTCATAACTATCAATTTGCTTAGGTGTCAATTGGCTCAGGACCAATTTACTTACAAAGTGTTCTAATTGGCTCTATGGAGAAAACCTTTTTGTGACAACTAGCAATTCACTTTCTAACCAAAGAAAATTGCTCGATGGAAAAATCATGTTCATTAATTGAGACAAGAGACTATTTAATACATTCAAATTGGAATATTGATACTCCCAAGGAGGAGGTCGTTTCATGAAAAAAATAATCCCTCAGCTAAATATGCATGACCTAATAATAATGTAATAAAATATCCTAACATCTCTTCATTATTAAATTATTTGGGATAGGGTATTTTAGGACCACCCTTAATGTAGAGGAGACTAGGATCTTGCTCTTAACCTAAGCTCTTGGCTCTGGCTACTCTCGCTCTTGGCTCTGGATTAACTTTGATTGCTCTGGTTATTGGCTCTAGCTAATCTCGCTCTTGGATCTAGATTGGATTTGATTGCTCTGGATATTGGGTAAACACCTATAGATTTACCTCTAGATCCACCTTTGGATCTACTACCTTTAGGTTTGTTGCCTCTAGGTTACCTCTAGGTTGGCCATTAGATTTGTTGCCTCTAGGTATACCTCTAGGTCTGTCGCCTTTGGGTTTACCTCTGGATCAGTCATTGGGTCTATTGCCTCTAGGTCTATCACCTCAAGATCTATCTCTAGGACTATCACCTCTAAGTCTTTCACCTCTAGACCCACCTCTAGGTCTATTGCCTTTGGGTCAACCATTGGGTCTTCCTCAATCTACCTCAAAGTTTGCCACTAGGTCTATTGCCTCTGAGTCTACCTTTGGGTCATTCAATTATATCAAGTACACTTAGAGTACTTAATAAATGGTGGGATTGGTCTCATTTTACTTCTTCAACTATGATTTTCCTTATGGTAACCTTCTCATTCTACCAAAATTCATGGATAATTAATCGCTATAATCATCAAGTGTAATAGAGTATATAACTACTTATGAGGTTCCCTATGTTATCTCATGTGTACTATGAGTATTTATCCCCTCTCAAGGTGAACTCATTACTTACATTGTATTGCAAAGATGCTAGTCTATATCAAAAAAGCACCTTTTAAGATCTTTAAATTTTGCAATAAAGGTGAAGGAATAGGATTCTGCTAATATTGCACCTTTATCCATATCAGACTATCACAAAACTAAAAAAAATGATTTCATTGAATCGGAGTCCAAAAATATTTTCTAACGAGTATATATAAGTCTATTCTCAAAAATCAATTAATGCCTCAAATTATAAGAAAAATGTCTCGTCGAGCAAAAGGAAAGGTTGAGAAAAGTATTCTTCCAACCAAATTTTTGCAACATGAGGATGAAGCTCCCTATTGTGTACAATGTATCCTTTCTTTCGTATCGTAGCACATGTGCATGCTTGGGCTTTATGATTTCTTCTACGTCAGTAAACGTCTGCCTTAGAGTATCGTACATGTAGCTTGGACGTCACCTCAATCCTTATTCCTTGCATTGCCTATTCAAATTTCAATCGCTAATCATTTTTAGCTACCCATGGAGGAGAGGCCTTCATGTCGAGTGGATGGAAAAATTTTCTAGAAAAATTGCCTATGAGTCTCTTCCCTTATTGTAGTCTTTTTCAGTGTCATTTTTTGTTCAAGCTTGTTATCGAACGTTTACTATGCCTAAACTAGAAGTCCTCATTTACATATTCTTAATTATTTGCAATTTGAATGCCACACTTTCTCCATCTCAAAGATCTCGTCTAAGCTCTTCAATTGTAGAGTTGCAGCCATATCAACTCCTCTTTTCGGTTAGGAATTTGATGAGTTGTATTACCATATTAATCATTTTAAAAGTAAGAGGTCTAAATCCACACATACAAAAATTTAATATTAATAGGGATGAGGAAACTCATCTTGATCAAACCATGAAATTGGGAGGGTCAAAAAGGATATAGTGGACACCCCCATGACAAATGTTCTTTTTGATGACTTCCAAGAAAAATCTCTTACTCTAAGTCATAAATTGCGTAGACATTCTACTAAGAAATATTCATGCCACCCATAATTTCTTGTTGTTCCATCCCATAATTATCAATTAAGTATACATATAATACTCAAAATACTCATCCTGGCAAGATCATGTTGTGTTGTTCGAGGGTATAGTCATTTCAATGATCAATTTGGCCAGATTTTTGAGCCAAAATCTGGTGAACGTCACTTATTGCCTATGGTCCAATATCACTCATCAGGACAAACATATGAGTTTAGAATTTTGTTTTCAAGGGAGACTTTGAGTGAGATTGTGGTTCTAGTTTATCTGGTCAACCTCCAGGTTTAACATAATTTTTAGGTACAAAAAATTCTCCTTTCATAGATTGAGGTGCCATTTTTTTGCTTTGGTCATGTGGCATAGGCATGAGGATCACTTTTGCATGAAATTCATTAGCTTATCTCCATGTGATTCGTTTGAGATTCCTACTTGTGAATGTCGTACAATATGAGATACAATTTATGGTGCAATATCATGTTGCCTATGTGACTTTCTTCCTTTGCAACCAGAATAAAACACTTCGATCATTCAAAGTGAACTAGTTGTTTTTAGGACTATCATTATAGATTTCATATCTACATAATAGACAATTTTCAGTAATAATACAAAAATAAAACTTTCAACATCATCTAAATCTTTGATTTCTTCTTCACCTTAAGTTGATTAGCATCCAAATTTTACACCGATCACTCTCTCTCATCCTATTTGCATCGTTATTGACAAAAACATTAGGCTTTCGTTGCACTCTTCATCACCACAGATTGAAATATATCCGTAGGTAAAAATAATCAACGAGATGATTCCCCTTTAGTGTATTATGTAGGTATTCTCCTTTAGAGTTTAGGCAAGAAAGAACCTACTTTGATACCAATGATGGTAAAAGCATGTTCATTCATTGAGACAAGATCTTATTTAATACATTTCTTAGGGTTACAAACTAGAATATTAATACTTTCAAAGATGAGATCATTTCATACAAAAAATATTAAAATATTCCCCATCTAAATATGCATGACCTAATAATAATGTAATAAAATATCTTAAGAATGAAAGGATAAAAGTAAAGGCACATATTCTCAGTAGACTTTGAAAAGTAAGTTTTTTACCTTTTAGTGGTGCCCTAACTCATTTTGTAAGTCTTATAATCCTCTTAGAGGTATATTTGGAGGCATGTAACATTTAGAGGTGCATCATTTTGCTAAATATGCCCCCATATGTTTAATTTTTCTAAGAGTAATAAATTATCTCCCTAGGTAACTCAAAGATAAACTCCAACTATAAATAGAAGCCTAGGTATCCATTGTACTTATTTTTGGGCAATGACAATTCAAAGCTATACTATGAAATCCACATTGTGCATTGAATTCATAATATTATAAAAAATTGGCAAGTACTTATGCATTCCATGAGTGGCACTGTCCTGGTTTGCTACATGTATGGTGATTATTTCATTTTCCTTTTAGCCCATATTATTATTCACTTAACAATTTCATAAATGTCCTAACAGGGACACCGCAATAGCAAGAGGCATTGGGATCTCCTACCGGATGCCCAAGTTTAATTTATGAGAGAGTGGCCCCAATGTGCCTCCATATTTTCAACCTATTCCAAAAAATTTATTTATTCAAGTTTTCATGTGGTGATTGATCATACACTTTTCTTGCAATGGCTTAAACCCGTATTTGTTTTGATTCACTTGCACCCTTGAAATTTCATGAATTTGTACTTTATGTACTTTATTTTTCATGCAATTAGTGTAGGTTAGCATAGGAGTATTATGTGAAGATAGTCGGGATTTGTCCCAAATTCAAAGGTTGGGAGGAGCCATTAACACTTCATTCCAACTTTGTTGAAAATAAAACTAAATCTCATATAATCATAACAAAGAAAAATTGGGCTCTGCAGGGGACTTCCCTGGGAAGTCCTACACCACTTTCCTGCAACCCATCATTGTCTCTATCCTAGATACTTGGTCTTGTCCTAGATCCCTGGCACTTCCTTTGTCCTTCCTCCTTGGTTGGTAGGTGTTTTAGATGATCTTCTTGGTGTGGGAGATCATTGTTTCATTTGTATTCCCTTTCTTTGTTGTTTGATGGGGTTTTCTATTGGTGTTATGATCTAGGATATACCTGGGTTTTTTGGGACATCCTTGGGTTCTGTTCCAGTTTCCTAGCACTCCTTTACCATCATCCTTGGCTATATGGTTTTTTATATGATCTCCTTGGGTTGGGAGATCCCCGATTCACTTGTCTTCCCTTTTCCATGCCTTATGGTAGGGTTTTTCTTTTGGTTCCTGTGAACTGGGATGTCCCTAGGATTTTTTGGGTTGTCCCTAGTTTTTCCTGGGTTATCCTTTGTATTTTCTGAGTTCTTTGAGGAACCCTTTCCTTTTTTTTCTTGCAGGGTCCTATTTGGTGCTAAGGATCAGAGGTTCTTCTAGTGCAGTGTGGTGTGGTTGGGATTTTTGGCTTCATGAGAAACTCTTCATAGTATATGTTGTCTTGGATGGGACCTTGTGCTTATTCTTGTGGTGTTGCTCTTTGGGTTTCCAGTTATAGGTTTGATGGCGGGTCTTAGTTTTTCATGGCTTTTGAAGGAGCCTCTATGCTGATTTTTGTTGTGTTCCTATGGATCATCCTCTTCTGGTTTCCAAAAGCTGCTCGACGATGGCATTGGAGATTTTTGGGGAGATCTTGCTACTTTTTTTGGACTTTGGAGGACCCTATGCTTTCAAGTGGTATCTCGTGCTTCATAGTTCCTCTGTTGAGGTCTCCTAGGACCTCCCCACCATTTTCCTTGGCTCCCATTTTTGCATTGTTGTTTCCTCTGTCTCCTTTGGCCTCTGAGTAGTTTCCCTACTGCAACGGGACGTCATGGACTTTGGAGTCCCATGGTTGTTGTTCCACTTGCAGGCCTATTCAGGATGATTGGTCCCTACTATGACATCCTCCTGCTGCATACCTATGCATCCTCATGCAGGAATTTTATGTATTTCCTGCTTTAAGTTCAAGTTTGAATTTTTCAAATTGTTGTAATAGGCGGGATAGCCCTATTTCAATTTTTCCTAAGCGGGTTTACTTTTTTAAAATTCCTCTTCACGTGCTTTTTAGGCTATCCTTTTGCACATGTGGTTTTGGGTTGTTCTGGGTGGGATAGTGCTATCCCATACTTTTATGTAAAGTTTAAAAAAAAAATTAATTATAAAAATTAATTTTGTCCTTTAAGGCTATCCTTTAGCTTGTCCTGTAAGGCTATCCTTAGCCTGTCCTGAAAGGCATTCTTTATATCTTTCCTTTAGATTTTGGTGTTCTTATCTTTGGTCTTGGGGCCTTGCTTGTTGTCTTATGACTTTTTATAATCAGGTTTTGGGATCCTTGATAAAAACCCACTTTTAATTTAACTGACCAAAAAAAATAGAATTGGGGTGCAAATACTAAACTAAAGGTTACAATAATTCCTCAATTCCACATAGCTTTTAGCATGCTCAGTGTAATAAACTCTCCTTATACTCAAATTTCCTTTAATTTCTAAATTTTTGTAGTCAAATTTACATTCATCATGGATGAGGCGATTGGCTCAAATTGAGAGAATTTTTGCTAAGTCCAATTTTAGGGAGTGATACGTTGCACTTGATCAAAACACCTTAAAAAATTCTAAGTCAATTCTACAAGCGATTTACTTTGAATTTCCTACACTTTCACACGCTTTAATCCATAGTAATTCATCAAGGCCAAGGACTTGATTTATTAGTTCCAATCTCAATTTGACTTTAAAAAATCCATCATTACTATTATTTTTTCTCAACTTCTATAGGTTATTTTCAAATGGTAACTCTATTACAAACTCCAAAATTTTTATTTTTTTACGAAGAAGATGACACAAACAACATAAGAGCACCATCAAACCTCAAATCTGACCTCAAATATGTATATGTCACAGGTAAAAGGTATATTTTAAGCCATTTTTAGCCAAAGATAAATCTATAAGCAATTCACTCAAACTAGCAAGCAATTAGCTCCAAAATAGTAAGATATCACCAAGTCAGATTCGATGAGCAATTAACAAGGAAAGACAAGATTATTCCTCTCTCCCTACTCGAAAGGATATTTACTCCAGTTTTGAAGCAATTTGCTTGGACCATTTTCATCTAGATTTTTAAGTATAAAAATTATGAGCTAATAGCCAAAACTCACAAGTAAATTGCTTGAATTTACAAATAAATTAATCCATTTTGTAGACAAGTCACTCCATAAGAAAAATTGTATTAAGTCAAAAATTATGAGCAAATCACTCAAAATTGCAAGCAAATTGCTCCATTTCACAGGCAAAATGCTCTACAAGAAAAATTTTACTAAGTCAATTCCTACTAACAAATCACCTAAAATTGCAAGCAACTCACTCGTGTTTGCAAGAGAATCTCTCTATAGGCCAATTTTCAAGATTTTATAAATTTTGACCCTGAAACTATGTTTACATAGGTACATACACTAGAGGATCTAGGATGATGCTTTGTAACATGGTCAATATTACAAACCTCACCAAAATTAAATGAACAATCTATTTCTAAAAAAACATTCCCAAAAAAAATTGGGACACTACCCCAAACCCTACCCCATGAACAAGGGGAATCATACGAGCTTTGCTCACCTTTGAGATATTCAAGCTTTTACATAAGTTTATGGTAACTCAAACATAGGGGAATCCTTAGATGATATAAAATATGTCATGGGCTCAAAGTCCTCAAATAACTCAATCCATGTAGATTCCCAAGGCTGGTAGTAATTTCTATCAAGCTTACAACCAAATATGTACCCTCAACAACCAATTCAACAATAGGAGAGGAACTAGCCTATCAAGTTGTACAAAACTAACAATGGATCCAATACCCTTAATAGCAACCAGCATGTGCTCTAAAAAAGCAAACCACATACCAAATATCATGTGGATAAATATAGTATGGACAAATACCCCAACAACCTCAGTTTATTCAACAACAAAAATCAATGGTATTCGTGAAGCAAAATAATTTGGCTTATTTGAACCAAACCCATCAACAACAGGTGGCTCTATAATATCATTAAGTTTCCTAGGAACAAGAGAATAATCAATAGTTTCTAAAAAAATTGTACCAACTCAAGGGTATGCTTATGGCATTTCAATGGATAAAGAAATCAAATGATGACATTGAAGACAAGAATTGAAGAATGCAACAAGAAAACATGCAAGAGCCTCAATGGTCTATGACTCAACAAGACCTATCGACTCCAACTCATGAGGAAGTTATGGCCTATAATGAGTCTCTTCGAGTTAGAGCGCTCCAATAGGAAAATATATCAATGATTAATTAGACAGATAATGGCATGAATATAAATTTTTTGTGCCCTATGCTTAGGAAATGAATCAACAAGTGTCAATTCTCTTTGCAATAGCAAATAAGCCTACCACCATCAATTCAATAATTTTTAATCAACCCATGATGAATCAACCAATGGTAAACTAGGTGGTTGCACCACAATTCAATGTTCCATGAGCTATTGCAATACCTAGAGCACCTGAAATGAATGGTAATTACCTCCCTACCCCAAGAAAAATGGAAAATAATTATCCAAAGTGATCTCAACCTACTCCCCAAGAAGCATACCTCTTTCAAATAAAATGAAACCTAATATGACAAGGGAAGCTTCTCATAAAAATATTTCATCAATCGTTATGGTGAAACCCCTACCCTTTCATCAAGGGTCATCTCTCCTATGGTCCAAAGATATCATTGAGGTTGAAAATGAAGATATTGAAGACACAATATAAAGGCAAAGAAACAAAATATGGAGATTTTGAATCAATTGATCCTTCCTTAAATATAGAATCAGAGTACATAAAAAAAATTCAAGTGTTTACTTTTCCCTTGGAAGGAGAAGTACCTACAATGAGAGTAACAATGAGTCAAAATACGAGGGATTTAGGCACCCTTTTGAGGATGTCCTACCTATGTGGATAATAAAAAAAATATCCAATTAGATCAGCAAGCATTAGTGCCTCCCTCAAATAACAAATTAGAGCACACAAGAGCAATAGAAAGAGGAATTATGTTAGAATAAGAGAAAGAAGAAGAAGAAAACACTACAAAATCTAAATAATCGACATATAAGTCAACTTTCATGAAGATATTTTACTTCCTCGAGAGGAAATTTTAGAATATTATCAACTTCTTAAGATTTCATGTGAGATTCAATTCACTATGACACCTAAGACACTTGAGGTTGAAGAATGTCATCCTCCTTACCAAAATATGATCTTTTATAGTCCATATAAATCATCAAAGGATGGTAAAATATTTGCTCTCACATGATACAAAGCATTTGATTTCTTGTTAGAGGAAGAAGATCTTATAGAAGTGAAGGAAAGCCTACACCCATAGCATGAGGTATTTTCTTAGAGCTAAAATTGATACTAGAAAATGAGGATGAAATAGAGGAAGAAACTAAGTCAAAATATAAAACATACATTTTCATCTTGAAGAAAGCTAAGCTCACAAAATTTGGAAAAATCTTATGGGGCCCCTTTTGTGAAAAAATTCCTCTTTAGGGATGACATCCCTAAAGCAGACACTACTCAACAAATAGAGAAGGGTTCACCTGAAGACATGAAAAATACACCATTGGACTAAAATTGAAATATTGCATTAAAATTAAAAGAGTCATTTTTTAATACAAATTGACTCTTATCTAGGGTGCTTTTACAACAATGATGTATTTAAATAAAGGGAATAATCCCTTTAACAACAAGATGATGGTGTCTTCATTCTCCATGTGTTACAAGCAAGTGCATGGTAGTTTTATGTTGTTGTGACCATCGATTGAGTTGAGTCTTTTAAGTGAGTTGAGTTGTGCCTTTAAAAAACCTACACACATGCCAACATAAAACAAAATTAGTAGCACCTGTATAAAAGCGTATAAAGCAAATTAAAAAGAAATGTAAATTAAAATGTGCAAACTTGAAAGGTCGATGTGCAAGCTTGAGCCTAGCAATATTTGGGCAGCATTCCAGCATGTGACTCCATGTGTTGTTAAAATGATATGGGAGAATAGGGGATTTATAGAATTTGGACAAGGTGAAGGAGGGTGACATGGAGATGAGGTGGAGGCCAAGTGGCAATGATGTGGCATGGGAAAATCCAAGGAAAAACTTGGGAAGGACACATGGAGGAATGTGCATCCTCCCTATTCAATAACCTTGGGTGGGGTGACTTCTCACCCACCAAAGTGGCATTAAATTCCCTAGGGGGTGATGAGATATGCATGGGGGCTTGTGTGCTTTGGGTTATGTGTGCATAAATTTAAATTGATAAAAATGCAATGTGGAGGGTGTGAAGGACAAGTGGATTAATGAGGAAGGTTGATTTAAAATGTGGGAGAAATTTGAAATTTGTTAAAATTGTATGGGGAAGTGTATGAGGATGTAGGAGAATGGAATTAAATGAGGGGGAATTCCAATGGGACTCCTAGGGATTGTGAGAAATTTTAAATTTCTAGGAAATGGAAAGGGAGGATGTAGGGAGACATGGGAGGCTTTATAGGAGATTTCTTAGGGATTAAGAGAGGGTTTGCCTTGGATTTTGCGGATTTTATTTGAATTTTAAATTATTGTGCATTCCCTTATGGATTTGGTCATTGATTAGAAAGGTTATTAGAGCATAATGAAGGACTTGGTGGAGGGAAAGGTGGATAAGATGGGTTATGAGAATTTTGAGGGGAGAGGGGGAAATAAATGAGGGGGGTTAGGTGGAAATTAGGATATTAGGAAGAAGATAAGAATGATTAGGGGGACTAAACGAAGTAGGAGAGGATTAAGAAAAGATTAGGAAAATTTGAAGAATTAAGGATTTTAGGGGAAATTAGAAGAAAATAAATATTTTGAGAAACCTTAGAAGAACTTTAGGGGAAATATGGAGAAAAAAATAGAATTTAAAAGGATAGGGAATTTTAGAGGAAATTAGGGAAAATTGCTAGAAATTACGAAAAATTGGATGAATTAGATAGAAAAGGAGCAATTTGGAGGAATTTGAACGATTTTGTGTGGTTTTGAGGTAAAATGACGGTTTTGGAAAATTTGTAGAATTTTGTTTTCAAATGACTAATATTTGGTGTCCACATCACCTACAAACCCTAAGGTTATTCAAGTGATTATAGATAAATGATCTAACACTAAGTGGGAGAAGCCATGATTCTAGAAATTGTGCTTTCCTACAATCTTAGGGAGTACACCTAGGGTAAAGTTTTTATCCCAACAATTTGATGCTTTAAAGGATGACATTAGGATGGTCAAGGGAAAATAACAAAAGCATTCATTGTTGTTGTGTGATGCTATATTGCGGACTTGTATAAGGAAAGTGGTCCAAATATTTGAAGAGGAAATTTTAGAAGAGAAATAATATCAAATTCATAGAATTCCATGTAAGATTCAAATCACTAAGATGTGCACATGACGTTACCAAATATCATCTTCCTTTCCAAGATTTTTTCATGTGTGGTCCTTATAAATCATCAAAGGAAGGTGAAATATTGGCTCAACTAGAACCTAAGGCAATTTTATTAGAGTTGACATTGATATTGGAGGTTGAATACAAAAGCCTAGAAGCAAACCCTATGTAACAAATAGAGAAAGATTCAATTGTGACTCTTGAAATTTCTCAAATGATTCTAGACAAATGGGCTACATGGCCAGCTGTAAAGCACAAAGTCACAATAACACTTTTGTGAGTGAGCTCAAAGTTGAAGACATGAAACTAGTATGCAAGAGACCCACAACAGGAATGGAAAGAGAAACTAGAAATGGTATAAAAACACAAGAACAAACCAACAATAAAATCTAAGTGGAAGATAGTTGTACATAACTTTTTGAGAGAATCTAAAGGCTTAATAAAGAGCAAAAGAAAATTTTGTAAGCAAAAAAAGATCCACATAAGTTGTCACGCATTCAACTAATTGGACGCAAGAGATTGTCACAAGTGGATGGATCAGATTAAATCAATTATAATAGAATCAATAACCAAAGGCTATAAAAGGAAACTTGCTACTAGAATTTGCATCAAGCTTTTGCATAGCATATTTCTACTAAGAGGTATACTTGAGCACCCTATTCTTTGTTGTATTTTCCCTTGTGTATTTCCTTATTTTCCATCTCTTATTCTTCCCATTACTATGTAGGTTCTAAGAGAGAAGTGCTCAAGAAACTGGGATTATTTCTAGATATTGAGTTAGAGGTATAGATACTCAACTGTTACCAGATTGAAACAGGAGAGTGAAAAGTCCTTGTTACATTATTTGAATGAGTATTTTTATTGTATTAATCTCTCAAGAGTTAAATAGTAATTTCAAGACAACTCGTCGTGTAATAACTTTTGATATTAATACAATTTTAGGCTTCTTATCTATCATATCTTTTGTTCAGTCTTGTGTGTGTCTCCATTACATGTTACATTATTTGAACGTATGGATGGACACTTCTTTTGTTGGTCAACTATTATGTTTATTACGATATTCGAATGAATGTAATTGCACTATTTCTTATTTTCCCTTTCTTTCTATTACATATTGTTCTACAATCTTGCTACAATATCCCAAAAGGATTAAGGTATTGGTCATACACATAAGGCATAATTGAACTGTTATAAGCAAATCTTGATCAAATAAACATAATTTTTACATCATTTTATTAAATCTAGAAGAGCATGAACATAAATTGTTAAATATTTAAGTTCACCTCAAGGGTTTCCTTACCATACCTGGTCTATTATAAATATATAATATGCTATTCCTAGGTTAAATAGGCAAGTCTACTAGAGCTTGTAATTGCTATTTGGCAATTGGTTTTTCTTGTAGCGTGATAAAAAAATCCTAAGGATTTAATAAAAATCTTCGATAGACCCCCTTTGATTCAAGTATAAAATTATAGGCTAATTGTACCACACCTTTGGTTGATGCCATGATATATCAGTATCTCGTAGGTCTTATCTATCTTACACGAGACCATACATAGCCTTTGTTGTTAGCTATTATTCTAGGCATATGCAGGATCTTAGGAGTCACTAAAAAACAATCAAGCATATTTTCAAATACATCAAAGGGACATATCAGATGGGCATTCACTACTATGTTAGTTCCTTTGATATTAAAGAGTTTTTTAGATGCTAACTAGGTAGGTGATTTGGATGAGTGGTGGTCCACCATATGTTTTATATTCTATTTGGGATCTGGCCCTATTTCATGGTATTCCATGCATTAATCCATAATTTTACAATATTTTATAGGGGTTGAATATTGTGCTACCAATGAGGCATCCAATCATATTAGGTGGATATTAATGATTTTGGAGGAGATTGACATCCCTCAAAGTTCTTTGGTTCCTCTTCACTATGATAATTAGAGTACTATTCAACTTGTCTACAATCCTATGTTTCATCGGTTATGAAGCACATATATATATATATATATATATATATATATATATATATATATGGATGCATTTTATGCAATGGATTCATGCTCATGGGATGTTATACCTAATGTTTGTTCCTTCATCAAAGTAGGCAACAAACATTTTGACCAAGATCATGTTTGAGGTCACTTTATGCACATGCAAGAGCTTCTTGGAGTGAGAAAGTGTCCTTTAAGGGGGATCCAACAGAAGGGCCTCTCTCCATGTATCTCATTCAGCTTAAAGGGGGATGTTGGAATATGTAGTGGTTAAGCTTTTATTAAGGCCATGACTAACTTTATTATGTTTTTCCTCTGGGACCATGTAAATCTTGAAAAATGTATTTTTATAATTTTTTATTATTTTATTCCTAAGGTTCAATCTCTTAACCTTGACCTAAATGTAACATGTACTTGGGTATAAACACCACTTCTTACTGGTCATTTTATGATGGGTTTGAGTGTAATTTTGTTTCTCTTTGATTGAAGATGTCTATGGATACCCCATCATATATTGTATATTTATTTTGACAAGTAATACTAGGTAATATTTTATTCCATTTGTTTCTAAAAACTACTTGAAATTTTGATAAAGAAGAGGTAAAGAAAGACTATATACAACATCATATGGCAAAGGCCACTATAGTTTACTCAAATCAACCATTAGAAGAAACAAATAAGGATACAAGGGATGATAAAGTACAAAGTGCAAGTTCAAATTAAAAATAATTAAAGGTGTAAAGGAAGATGTGGAGAAATTTTTTAAAACAAATAAGGTCAAGTTTATTCTAGGTAAATTGTCTTCATTTTCTTAAGTAGTATAGATTTCTCTCTTGACAATAGAAATTAAAGTAGTGTAGAGGTTATCCCTTGCACTTTAGGGTTCCAAAAGCAACATAATAAGAAAATGAGGATGGAGATATCCATAGCAAGTTAAGATTTTTAGGACAACATAAGAAGAAAACTATTATGGAGGAACATCCTTGCGCTTTAGGGTTTCCAGGGAAACATAAATAAGAAAGTGCTTTTCACGTCATTTATTACACTTCAAATATTTATAGTAAGGCAAACCTATAGATGATAATTATCACTATGAATAGTGTGAAAAAACAAAGAGATTGATGAAGATGAAAATATTGGTGGGATGAAAAAAAAAGAGGAAGACCCAAGAAGCAAGAACAAAGATAAAAAAAAAACTTAGGGATATTGATATGGAAAAATAAAAGCAAATCACAAATGTTAACAATAAGCAGGGCTAAACCCAAAAACAAAAACAAAAAGTGATGATGAAAACAATATGTTAGAATATTGGGGGCATTCATATACCTAAAAATAAAGGTATTGGAGAATTGATAGTTTGTTTTAGATAGCATATTTATAGATATGGAAATAAGGTAGCAAATATTTTAGCCATTCATGTTGTTTATTTTTATCTTGGAAATTTTTCAAATTTTAGAAAGCAATTAGAGATTTTATCTTTTAACAAAAAAGATATCAAGTTGATTGTGGAAACACAGTAGCTTGAGGAAGATGAAAATATATTTGTGTAGTTGCAAGGCTACTACCTTCTAATACTAGGGAATGAAAAATGAATTTTACAAACCAAAAAACAATAAAAGTTTTCAAAATTGACAAAATTTGGTTGTCTCCAAGGTGGGTCGATTTGCTTAGGTACTAATTTGCTCAAGTGTCAATTGGATCAAGATTGATTTTATTGCAACGTGGATCAAATCAATCATAGGTTCCAATTCACTCATAGGTGCCAATTCGCTCATAATTATCAATTTTCTCAGGTATCAATTGGCTCAAGATCAATTTACTTACAAAGTGTTCTGATTGGCTCTATGGAGCAAACCTCTTAGTGAAAGCTGGAATTCACTTTCTAACCAAAGAAAATTGCTCAATGACAAAAGCATGTTCATTCATTGAGGCAAGAGACTACTTAATATATTCAAATTGGAAGATTGATACTCCCAATAAGGAGGTCGTTTCATGAAAAAATATTAAAATAATTCCTCAGCTAAATATGTATGACCTAATAATAATGTAATAAAATATCCTAACATCTCTCCCTTATTACATTATTTGGGATAGGGTATTTTAGGACCACCCTTAATGTATAGGATACTAGGATATTGCTCTTAACCCAAACTCTTGGCTCTAGCTCTAGTTCTTGGCTTTGGCTACTCTCGCTCTTGGCTCTAGCTTGGCTTTGATTGCTCTGGTTATTGGCTCTGGATACTCTCCCTCTTGGCTCTAGCTTGTTTTTGATTACTATGGCTCTTGGGTAAACACCTATAGAGCTGCCTCTAGACCCACCTTTGGGTCTACTACCTCTAGGTTTGTTGCCTCTAGGTTACCTCTAGGTTGGCCATTAGATTTGTTGCCTCTAGATATACCTCTAGGTCTGGCACCTCTAGGTTTACCTCTGGATCAATCATTGGGTCTATTACCTCTAGGTATATCACCTCAAGGTCTGTCTCTGGGACTATCACCTCTGGGTATTTCACCTCTAGGTCCACCTCTAGGTCTATTGCCTTTGGGTCAACCATTGGATCTATCTCAATCTACCTCATGGTTTTTCACTAGTTCTATTGCCTCTAAGTCTACCTTTGGGTCATCCAAGTATATCAAGTACACTTAGAGTACTTAAGCAATAGTGGGATTGGTCTCATTTTGCTTCTTCAACTATGAGTGTCCTTATGGTAACCTTCTCATCCTACAAAAATGCATGGATAATTAATCGCTATAATTGTCAGGTGTAATAGAGTATATCACTACTTATGAGTTTCACTATGTTATCTCATGTGTATTATGAGTATTTATCTCCTCTCAGGGCGAACTCATTACTTACATTGTATTTCAAAGATGCCATTCTATATCAAAAAAACACCTTTTAAGATCACTAAATTTTACAAGAAAGGTGAAGGAATAGGATTCTGCTGATATTGCACCTCTATTCATATCAGACTATCACAAAACTAAAAAATATTAATTTCATTGAATCGGAGTCCAAAAATATTTTCTAACGATTATATATAAGTCTATTCTTAAAAATCAATTAATGCCTCAAATTACAATAAAAAATGTCTCGTCGAGCAAAAGTAAAGGTTGATATAAGTCTTCTTCCAGCAAAATTTTTTCAACATAAAGACAAAGCTCTCTACTGTGTACCATGTGTCCTTTATTTTGTATCACAACACATGTGCATGCTTGGGCTTTATGATTTATTTTGCGTAGTCAACATCCAGTAAACGTCTACCTTAGAGTATCATCCATGCAGCTTGGACGTCACCTCAATCCTTCTTCCTTGCATTACCTATTCAAATTTCAATCACTCATCATTTTTAGCTATCCATGGAGGAGAGGCCTCCATGTCGAGTGGATGGAAAATTCTTCTAGAAAAATCATCTACGAGTCTCTTCCCTTATTGTAGGCTTCTTCAACATCAGTTTGTGCTCTAGCCTGTTATCGAACGTCTACTATACCTAAATTGGAAGTCCTCATTTACATATTCTTAATTGTTTGTAATCCAAATGCCATACTTTCTCCACCTCAAATATATGGTTTGAGCTCTTCAATTGTAGAGTTGCAGCCATATCGACTCCTCTTTTCGGTTAGGAACTTGATGAGTTGTATTACCATATTAATCATTTAAAAAGCAAGAGGGCTAACTCCACACATATCAAAATTCAATATTAATAGTGAGGAAAATCATCTTGATCAAACCATGAAATTGGGAGGTTCAACAAGGACATAGTGGACACCCCCATTATAGTCATTCTTTTCAATGACTTCCAAGGCAAATCTCTTACTCTAAGTCATAAATTATGTAGACATTCTATTGAGAAATGTTCATGCCACCCCTGATTTCTTGTTGTTCCATCCCATAATTATCAAGTAAGTCTACATATAATGCTCAAAATCCTCATCCTGGCAAGAGCGTATTGTGTTGGTCAAGGGTATGGTCGTTTTGACGATTAGTTTGGCCAGATTTTTGAGCCAAAATCTGGTGAACGTCACTTATTGCCTACGGTCCAATATCACTCATCGAGCCAAACATATGATTTTGGAATTTTGTCATCGAGGGAGACTTTGAGTGAGAGTGTGGTTACAGTTTATATGGTCAGCCCCCAGGTTCAGCATAATTTTGAGGTGCATAAAATTCTCCTTTCATAGATCGAGGTGCCATTGTTTTCCTCTGGTCATGTGGCATAGGCATGAGGATCACTTTTGGATGAAATTCATTAGCTTATCTCCACATGATTCATTTGAGCTTCCTACTTGTGAATGTCATACAGTATGGGATCCACTTTATGGTGCAATATCATGCTGCCTATGTGACTTTCTTCCTTTGCAACCAGAATAAAACACTTTGATCATTCAAAGTGAACTAGCTGCTTTTAGGGCTATCATTACACATTGCATATCTACATAATAGACCCTTTTTTTATTAATAATACAAAAATAAAACTTTCAACATCATCTAAATCTTTGATGTCTTCTTCACCTTGAGTTGATCAGCATCCAAATTCTACATCGATCACTCCCTCTCATCATGTTTGCATCGTTCTTAAAAAAAACATTGGGCTTTCGCTGCACTCTTCTCCACTACCGATTGAAATGTATCCGTAGGTAAAAATCATCAATGAGGTGATTCCCCTTTATTTATTAGGTAGGTATTCTCCTTTAGACTTTAGGCAGGAAAGAACCTGCTTTGATACCAATGATGGCAAAAGCATAGTCATTCATTGAGACAAGAGCTTATTTAGTACATTTCTTAGGGTTACAAATTAGAAGATTAATACTTCCAAATATGAGATCATTTCATCCAAAAAATATTAAAATATTCCCCAGCTAAATATGCATGACCTAATAATAATGTAATAAAATATCTTAAGAGTGAAAGGATAAAAGTAAAGGCACAGATTCTCAGTAGACTTTGAAAAGTAAGTTTTTTACCTTTTTATGGTGTCCTAATTCATTTTGGAAGCCTTCTAATCCTATTGGAGGTATGTTTGAAGGCATGTAACATGTAGAGGTGTATTATTTTGCTAAATATACACCAATATGTTTGATTTTTCTAGGAGTAATAAATTATCTCCATAGGTAACTCAAAGATAAAATCCAACTATAAATAGCAGCCTAGGGCTCCATTGTATTATTTTTGGGCCATGACAATTCAAAGCTACACTATGAAATCCATATTGTGCATTGACCTAAAAATAGTGTAAGAAATTGACAAGTCCTTATGCATTCCATTAGTGGCATCATCTTGGTTTGCTACATATATGGTTATTATGGCATTGTCCTTTTAGCCCATCTTATTAGTCACTTAACAATTTCATATATGTCCTGAAAAGGACACCGCAATAGCAAGAGGCATTGGGGTATCCTACTGGATACCCAAGTTCAATTTATGAGAGAGTGGCCCCAATGTGCCTCCAAATTTTCAACCTATTCCAAAAAAATTATTTATTCAAGTTTTCATGTGGTGATTGATCACACACTTTTCTTGCAATGGCTTAAACCTGTATTTGTTTTGAATCACTCACACCCTTGAAATTTTATGAATTTGTACTTTATGTACTTTATTTTTCATGCAATTAGTGTAGGTTAGCATAGGAGTATTATGTGAGGATAGTGGGGAGTTGGCCTAAATTTAAAGGTTGGGAGGATACATTAACACTCCATTCAAACTTTGTTGAAATTAAAACTAAATCTCATATAATCATAACAAAGAAAAAATTGGGCTCTACAAGGGACTTTCCTAGGAAGTCCTACACCACTTCCCTGCAACCCATCCTTGGTCCTTTCCCAGATCCTTTGCTTTGTCCTGGATCCTTGGCACTTCCTTTGCCCTTTCTCCTTGGCTGGTAGGCATTATATATGATATCCTTGGGGTGGGAGATCACTATTCCATTTGTCTACCCCTTTCCTTGATGTTTGGTGGGGTTTTCTACTGGTGCATGTGATCTAGGATGTCCCTGGGTTTTCTGGAACGTCCTTGGATTCTATTCCAGTTTCCTAGCACTCCTTTACCCTCCTTCTTGGCTGGATGGTGTTGAAAATGATCTCCTTGGGTTGGGAGATCCCTGATTCACTTGTTTACCCCTTTCCATACCTTTTGGTAGGGTTTTCCTTTTGGTGCATGTGAACTGGGACATCCCTGGGATTTTTTGGATTGTCCCTGGTTTTTCTTGGGTTATCCTTTGGGTTTTCTAAGTTCTTTGAGGAACCCTTTCCCCTTTTTTATTGTAGGGTCCTATTTGGTTCTAATGATAAGAGGTTTTTCTGGTGCAGTGTGGTGTGGCTGGGGCTTTTAGCTTCATGAGAAAATATTCATAGTATATGTTGGCTTCGATGGGGTCTTGTGCTTATTCTTGTGGTGTTGCTCTTTGGGTTTTCAGTTGCAGGTTTGATGGCGGATCTCTATTTTTTTTGGCTTGGGGAGGAGCCTTTATGCTGATTATTTTGTGTTCCTACAGGTCATCCTCTTCTGGTTTCCTAAATATGCTCAGCGATGGCATTGGAGGTTGTTGTGGAGCTCTTGCTGCTTTTTTCTGGCCTTTGGAGGGGCTTGCGCTTTCAGGTGGCAGCTCGTGCTTCATAGTTTTTTCCTTGGCTTTCATTTCTTCATTGTTGTTTCCTCTGTCTCCTTTGGCCTCTGAGTAGTTTCCCTACTGCAATGGGACTTCATGGCCTCTAGATTCCCATGGTTGTTGTTCCACTTGCAGGCCTATTCAAGATGATTGGTCCCTGCTATGATATCCTCCTGTTACATCCATGTGCATCCTTAGGTGGGAATTTTGTGTGTTTCTTGCTTTAAGTTCAAATTTGAATTTTTCAAATTGTTGTAATGGGTGGGATAGCCCTATTTCAATTTTTCCTAGGCAGGTTTGCTTTTTTAAATTTCCTCTTCACGTGCTTTTTAGGTTGTCCTTTTGCACTTGTGGTTTTGGGTTATTCTAGGAGAGATAGTGCTATCCCAGACTTTTATGTAAAGTTTAAAAAAAATAATTAGAAAATTAATTTTGTCCTTTAAGGTTATGCTTTAACCTGTCCTGTAAGGCTATCCTTAGCCTGTCCTAAAAGGCATTTTGTATGTATTTCCTCTAGATTTTGGTGTCCTTCTCTTTGGCCTTGGGGCCTTGCTTGTTGTCTTATGACTTTTTGTAATCAAGTTTTGGAATCCTTGATAAAAACCCACTTTTAATTTACTTACCAAAAAAATAAAATAGAATTGGGGTGCAAATACTAAACTAAAAGATACGAGAATTCCTCAATTCGACATAGTTTTTAGCATGCTCAATGCAATAAACTCTCCTTATCCTCAAATTTTCTTTAATTTCTCAATTTTTGTAGTCAAATTTGCATTCATCATGGTTGAGGCGACTGGCTCAAAATTGAGAGAATTTTTGCTAAGTCCAGTTTTAGGGAGTGATACGCTCTACTTGATCAAAACACCTTAAAAATTCTAAGTCAATTCTACAAGCGATTTGCTTTGAATTTGCTACACTTTCACACGCTTTAATCCATAGTAATTCATCAAGGCCAAGGACTTGATTTATTAGTTCCAATCTCAATTTGACTTTAAAAAATCCATCATTACTATTATTTTTGCTCAACTTTTATAGGTTCTTTGAAAATGGTAACTTTATTATGAACTCCAAAATTTTGAATTTTTTGCGAAGAATATGACACAAACAACATAAGAGCACCATCAAACCTCAAATCTGACCTCAAATATGTATATGTCATAGGTAAAAGGTAAATTTTAATCCATTTTTATCCAAAGATAAATCTATAAGCAATTCACTCAAACTAGCAAGCAATTTGCTCCAAAATAGTAAGATATCACCAAGTCAGATTCGATGAGCAAGTCACTCTAAATTTGAGAAGCAATTCACTAGGAAAGACAATATTATTCCTCTCTCCCTCCTTGGAAGGATATTTACTCTAGTTTTGAAGCAATTTGCTTGGACCTTTTTCATCTAAATTTTTTAAGTATAAAAGTTATGAGCGAATAGCCAAAACTCACAAGTAAATTGCTTGATTTTACAAATAAATTAATCCATTTTGTAGACAAGTCACTCCATAAGAAAAATTGTATTAAGTCAAAAATTATGAGCAAATCACTCAAAATTTTAAGCAAATTGCTCCATTTCACAGGCAAAATGCTCTACAAGCAAAATTTTACTAAGTCAATTCCTACTAACAAATCACCTAAAATTGCAAGCAACTCACTCGTGTTTGCAAGAGAATATCTCTATAGGCCAATTTTCAAGATTTTGTAAATTTTGACCCTGAAACTACATTTACATAGGTACATACACTAGAGGATATAAGATGATGTTTTGCAAGATGGTGACTGTTACAAACCTCACCAAAATTAAATGAACATTCTATTTCTAAAAAAAACATCCCCAAAAAAAATTGGGACACTACCCCAAACCCTACCCCATGAACAACGGAAATCATACGAGTTTTGCTCGTCTTTGACATATTCAAGCTTTACGTAAGGTTATGGCAACTCAAACATAGGGGAATCCTTAAATGATAAAAAATATGTCATGGGCTCAAAGTCCTCAAATACCTCAATCCCTATAGATTCCCAAGGCTAATAGTAATTTCTATCAAGCTTGCAACCAAATATGTACCCTCAACAACCAATTCAACAATAGGAGGGGAACCAACCTACCAAGTTGTACAAAACCAACAATGGATCCAACACCCTCAATAGCAACCAGCATGTGCTCTAACAAAGAAAACCACATACCAAATATCGTGTGGATAGTTATAGTATGGACAAACACCCCAACAACCTCAGTTGATTCAACAGCAAAAATCAATGGTATTCATTAAGAAAAATCATTTGGCTTATTTGAACCAAACCCATCAACAACATGTGGCTCTATAATATCATCAAGTTTCTTAGGAACAAGAGAATAATCAATAGTTTCTAAAAAAATGTACCAACTCAAGGATATACTTATGGCACTTCAATGGATAAAGAAATCAAATGATGACATTGAAGACGAAAATTGAAGAATGCAACAAGAAAACATGCAAGAGCCTCAATGGTCTATGACTCAACAAGACCTATCGACTCCAACTCATGAGGAAGTTATGGTCTATAATGAGTCTCTTCGAGTTAGAGCGCTCCAATAGGAAAATATATCAATGATTAATTAGACAGACAATGGCATGAATATAAATTTTTGGTACCCTATGCTTAGGCAATGAATCAACAAGTGTCAAGCCTTTCTGCAATAGCAAATAAGCCTACCACCATCAAGTCAATAATGGTTAATCAACCCATGATGAATTAACCAATGGTAAACCAGGTGGTTGCACCACAAGTCAATGTTTCATGAGCCATTGCAATGCCTAGAGCACCTGAAATGAATGGTAATTACCTCCCTACCCCAAGCAAAATGGAAAATAATTCTCCAAAGTGATCTCAACCTACTTCCAAAGAAGCACACCTCTTTCAAATAAAATGAAACCTAATATGACAAGGGAAGCTTCTCGTAAAATAGTTCATCAATCCTTATGGTGAAACCCCTACCCTTTCATCAAGGGTCATCTATCCTATGGTCCAAAGAAATCTTTGAGGTTGAAAATGAAGATATTGAAGACACAATCTAAAGGCAAAGAAACAAAGGATGGAGATCGTGAATCAATTGATCCTTCCTCAAATATAGAATCAGAGTACATAGAAAAATTTCAAGTGTTTACTTTTCTCTTGGAAGGAGAAGGGCCTACAATGAGAGTAAAAAATGAGTCAAAATACAAGGGATTTGGGCTCAGACCCCCTTTGAGGATGTCCTACCTATGTGGATAATAAATTAAAAAATACAATTAGATCAGCAAGCATTAGTGCCTCCCTCAAATAACAAATTAGAGCACACGAGAGCAATAGAAATAGGAATTATGTTAGAATATGAGAAATAAGAAGAAAACACTAAAAAGTCTATATAATCGACATGTAAGTCAACTTTCATGGAGATATTTTACTTTCTCGAGAGGAAATTTTAGAAGATTATCAACTTCTTAAGATTTCATGTGAGATTCAATTCACTGTGACACCTAAGACACTTGAGGTTGAAGAATGTCATCTTCCTTACCAAAATATGATTATTTGTAGTCTGTATAAATCATCAAAGGATGGTGAAATATTTGCTCTCACATGATACAAAGCATTTTATTTCTTGTTAGAGGAAGAAGACCATATAGAAGTGAAGGAGATCCTGCACCCATAGCATCAGGTATTTTCTCAAAGCTAGAATTGATACTAGAAAATGAGGATGAAATAGAGGAAGAAACTAGTCAATATGAAACATACATTTTCATCTTGATGAAAGCTAAGCTCACAAAATTTAGAAAAATATCTTGGGACCTTGGGGAAGACACATGGAGGAATGTGCATCCTCTCCATTCAATAGCCTTGGGTGGGGTGACTTCTCACCCACCCAAGTGGCATTAAATGCCCTGGGGGTGATGAGATATGCATGGGGGCTTGTGTGCTTTGGGTGATGTGTGCATAATTTTAAATTGATAAAAATGCAAGGTGGAGGATGTGAAGGACAAGTGGGGAGGTTGATTTGAAATATGGGAGCAATTTGAAATTTGTTAAAATTGCATGGGGAAGTGCATGAGGACGTAGGAGAATGGAATTAAATGAGGGGGAATTCCAATGGGACTCCTAGGGATTGTCAGGAATTTTAAATTTCTAGGAAAGGGAGAGGGAGGATGTAGGGAGACATGGGAGGCTTTCTAGGAGATTTCTTAGGAATTAAGAGAGGGTTTGCCTTGGATTTTATGGATTTGATTTGAATGCTAAATTATTGTACATTTCCTTATGGATTGGATTATGGATTAGAAAGGTGATTAGGGCCTAATGAAGGACTTAGTGGAGGGATAGGTGGATAATATGGGTTATGAGAATTTTGAGGGGAGAGGGGGAAACAATTGAGGGAAAGGTTAGGTGGAAATTAATAGATTAGGAAGAAGATAAGAATGATTAGGGGGACTAAACGAAGTAGGAGAGGATTAAGAAAAAAATAGGAAAATTTGAAGAATTAAGGATTTTAGGAGAAAAGGGGAAATTAGAAGAAAATAAAGATTTTGGGGAACCTTAGAAGAACTTTAGGGAAAATTTGGAGGAAAGAAATAGAATTAAAAAGGCTAGGGAATTTTAGAGGAAATTAGGGAAAATTGCTAGAAATTAGGGAAAATTGGACAAATTAGATAGAAAAAGAGCAATTTGGAGGAATTTGAACGATTTTGTGTGGTTTTGAGGTAAAATGACGGTTTTGGCAAATTTGTAGAATTTGTTTGCAAATGACTAATATTTGGGTTCCACATCACCTACAACCCCTAAGGTTATTCAAGTGATTCTAGATAAATGAGCTAACATTGAGTGGGAGAAGCCATGATTCTAGAAATTGTGCTTTCCTACAATCTTAGGGAGTACATCCAGGGTAAAGATTCTATCTCAACAATTCGATGCTTTAAAGGATGACATTAGGATGGTCAAGGAAAAATAGCAAAAGCATTCATTGTTGTTGTGTGATGCTATATTGCAGACTTGCATAAGGAAAGTGGTCCAAATATTTGAAGAGGAAATTTCAGAAGAAAAATAATATCAAATTCATAGAATTCCATGTAAGATTCAAATCACTAAGATGTACACATGACGTTACCAAATATCATCTTCCTTTCCAAGATGTCATTTGTGGTCCTTATAAATCATCAAAGGAAGATGAAATATTGACTCAACTAGAACCTAAGGCAATTTTATTAGAGTTGACATTGATATTGGAGGTTGAAGACAAAAGCCTAGAAGCAAACCCTATGCAACAAATAGAGAAATATTCACTTGTGACTCTTGAGATTGCTCAAATGATTCTAGATAAATGGGCCAGTTGTAAAGCGCAAAGTCACAGTAATGCTTTTGTGAGTGAGCTCAAAGTTAAAGCCATGAAACTAGTATGCATTAAACCCACAACAGGAATGGAAAGAGAAACTAGAAATGGTATAAAAACACAAGAACAAACCAACAATAAAATCTAAGTGGAAGATAGTTGTACATAACTTTTTGAGAGAATCTAAAGGCTTAATAAAGAGCAAAAGAAAATTTTGTAAGCAAAACAAGATCCACATAAGTTGTCACGCATTCAACTAATTGGAGGCAAGAGATTGTCACAAGTGGATGGATCATATTAAATCAATTATAAGAATCAATAACCAAAGGTTATAAAACGAAACTTGCTACTAGAATTTGCATCAAGCTTTTGCATAGCATATTTCTACTAAGAGGTATACTTGAGTACCCTATTCTTTGTTGTATTTTCCCTTGTGTATTTCCTTCTTTGCCATCTCTTATTCTTCCCATTACTGTGTAGGTTTTGAGAGAGAAGTGCTCAGGAAACTAGGATATTTCTAGATATTGAGTTAGAGGTCTAGAGACTCAACTGTTACCAGATTGAAACAGGAGAGTGAAAAGTCCTTGTTACATTATTTGAACGAGTATTTTTATTGTATTGGTCTCTCAAGAGTTAAATGGCAATTTCAATCCAACTCTTCATGTAATAACTTTTGATATTAATACAATTTTGGGCTTCTTATCTATCATATCTTTTGTTTAGTCTTGTGTGTGTCTCCATTACATGTTACATTATTTGAACGTATGGATGGACACTTCTTTCGTTGATCAACTATTATGTTTTTACTATATTCGAATGAATGTAATTGCATCAATTCTTTATTTCTCCTTTCTTTCTATTACATTGAATTGTTCTAAAATCTTGCTACAATAGCCCAAAGGATTAAGGCATCGATCATACACAAGGCATAATTGAACTGTTATAAGCAAATCTTGGTCAAATAAACATAATTTTTACATATTTTTATTAAATCTAGAAGAGCATGAACATAAATTGTTAAATCTTTAAGTTCACCTCAAGGGTTTCCTTACCATACCTGGTCTATTAGAAATATATAATATGTTATTCCTAGGTTAAAGAGGCAAGTCTACCAGAGCTTGTAATTGCTATTTGGCAATTGGTTTTTCTTGTAGCGTGATAAAAAAAATCCTAAGAATGTAAGAAAAATCTCTGATAGACCCCCTTTGATTCAAGTATAAAATTATAGGCTAATTTTACCACACCTTTGGTTGATGCCATGATATATCAGTATCTTGTAGGTCTTCTCTATCTTACACGAGACCAGATATAGCCTTTGTTGTTAGCTATTATTCTAGGTATATGCATGATCTTAGGAGTCACTAAACAAAAATCAAGCATATTTTCAAATACATCAGAGGGACATATCAGATGGGCATTCACTACTATGTTGGTTCCTTTGATATTAACAAGTTTTTTAGATGCTAACTAGGTAGGTGATTTGGATAAGTGGTGGTCCACCATATGCTTTATGTTCTATTTGGGATTCGACCCTATTTCATGGTATTCCAAGCATTAATCCATAATTTTTCAATCTTCTATAGAGGTTGAATATTGTGCTACCAATGAGGCATCCAAGCATATTAAGTGGATATTAATGATTTTGGAGGAGATTGGAATCCCTCAAAGTTCTTTGGTTCCCCTTCAC
Organism: Wollemia nobilis; assembly: GCA_028583015.1. Taxonomy (NCBI): domain Eukaryota; kingdom Viridiplantae; phylum Streptophyta; class Pinopsida; order Araucariales; family Araucariaceae; genus Wollemia; species Wollemia nobilis. The sequence goes on from JAQPPZ010003072.1 coordinate 2,002,167, forward strand.
TGTGATAATTAGAGCACTATTCAACTTGTCTATCATCCTATGTTTCATCGATAGATGAAGCACATTGATATATGGATGCATTTTATGCAATGGATTCATGCTCATGGGATGTTAGATCCTTTATCAGAGTTGGCAGCAAATATTTTGACGAAGATCATGTTTGAGGTCACTTTATGCACATGCAAGAGCTTCTTGGAGTAAGAAAGTGTCCAAGGGGGATCCAACATAAGGGACTCTCTCCATGTCCCTCGTTCAGCGTAAAGGGGGATGTTGGAATATGTGGTGGTTAAGTTTTTCTTAAGGCCATGACTAACTTTATTATGTTTTTCCTTTGGGACCATGTAAACCTTGAAAAAGATATTTTATAATTTTTTATTATTTTATTCCTAAGGGTCAATCTCATAACCTTGACCTAAAGGTAACATGTACTTGGGTATAAATACCCCTTCTCACTAATCATTTTATTATTGGTTTGAGTGTAATTTTGATTCTCTTTGAGTGAAGATATTTTGGTGTCTATGGACACCCCATCATATATTGTATATTTATTTTGACAAGCAATATTGGGTAATATTTGATTCCATTCGTTTCTAAAAACTACTTGAAATTTGATACAGAAGAGGTAAGGAAAACCTATCTACAACATCATATGGCAAAGGCCACTATAGTTCACTCAAATCAACCATTAGAAGAAACAAAGAAGGATACAAGGGATGATAAAGTACAATGTGCAAGTTCAAATTAAAAAGAATTAAAGGTGCAAAGGAAGACGTGGAGAAAAATTAAAAAAAAAACAAGGCAAAAAATGTCAAGTTTATTCTAGGTAAATTGTCTTCATTTTCTTAAGAAGTATAGAATCCTCTCTTGACAATAGAAATGAAAGTAGTGTAGAGGTTATCCCTTGCACTTTAGGGTTCCAAAAGCAACATAATAAGGAAATGAGGATGGCGATATCCATAGAAAGTTAAGGTTTTTAGAACAACATAAGAAGGAAACTGCTATGGAGGAACATCCTTGCACTTTAGGGTTTCCAGGGCAACATAAAGAAAGTGATTTTCAGGTCGTTTCTTACACTTCAAATCTTTAAAGGAAGGCAAACCCAAGGAGGAAACCCAAGTTTAAATCTTACCAAGTGCTAATAGCTAGGCTATTGTAATACGACTATGTGATGTAATATGTGTTGGACCATGTACATGTACGACTACTTCAATCTTATGTGACCAATTTATATAGAGAGAGGGTGACAAGGAGAGAGACATTTTACATAATAACATGAAAATTGTAATAATAAGCAAAAAAAAATATATATATAGTGAAAGAAATATTTTACATAAGAACATAAAATTTGTAATAACAAACAATGATTAAATATCGAGGAGATACAAGTTCAAATCTTGTGAAGTGATACATGTACAATACCCATAATATTGTAATACGAATGGGGTCATCATATCGTACGTGTGAGTTCGTTTCAATTTTATATAACCAATTAAAAAAGGAAAATATATATATACTAAACGACATAGTTTACATAAGAACACAAAATTTGTACAAATATATAAAATTAAATGTAAATTATTTTTATTTGCAATTATATCCAACACTTTGTAATATCACTATGTGATTATGATGTAATACTTATAAGTGATTTCAATCTCATATAACTAATTTAATATATATACAAAAAAAATCATTACAACATAAAATTTTATAATAATAAATAAATAATTCAATTTGTAATTATATCCACCACCTTCTAAATAAATTGACTCCATCAATATGGCTAACGTTCACTGCAACAAATTCATTACTTCAGTTTCATTTGGTAGTGCTGGAATCGCTCCTCTCCTTGTAGTGGTAATTGCACCACAAGTATTTGCAAATTTGAGTACATCTATCAACTTACTTTCATTCTGTAAACATAAACATAATTAGATATGTGATAAGAGGCAATTGCACCCAAAGTATTTGAAAATTTGAGTGCATCTATCAATTTCATTCTTTAAACATAATTAAATATGTGAGAAATAACTTCTCACAAAACAAAAAAAATTACAAATAAAACATTTGTATATAGCTTACACGAATTAAAAATAAAAAAACTTTTAAACTATCACCTCAATCATAGATTTGTCATTCACAAGTAGTTTAAGAAATGCTCCAACAAATGCATCTCCTGCTGCTGTTGTGTCAATTGCATGTACTTTTATATTCTTCACACTTCCTCGAAAATTCTATACAAAACATAATCACGACTATAAATGAAGTGAATAAACATCTGCTTTTGTTGAACTTGAACAACTTAATTTTTTTAATTTAATTTATTTTATTATATTTAAAAATAATAATAATTAACAAGCTTATCATGGTTTCAAATAATTTTTTACTCAAACCTTTGTAAAGTATCGACAAGGTTTTTCTCCCGCGGTTACTAATAACAGTTTTAAGTTAGGATGCCACAGTTTCATAACTACTTCATCATCGTTAAAATCCCCTCCATTTGTTAGGAATGAAACTTCCGAATCGCTAACCTACAAGATAAGGAAACTGATTAGAATTTTAATCAATATATTACAGTATGATTTTAGTTTTTTATTAAAAAATTTAAATTTAAACCATATTAAAATATATAATTATATTTTTTCCCTAAAAAATGTTAAAATGGAAAAAGGATCAATCAAAAGAGAAAACCAATCACCTTAATTATATCAGCCTTGTCCCAAAGTGTCAAAATGGCCTTTAGAGCTTCATCTGGAGATGGCCATAACGGTAGTCTAAGATTTGGATCATAGGATAACAAAGCTCCGGCCTCTTTTGCAATTTTCATAGCTGCGAGTTGAGCTGATTTGCATGGTTCTGTAATAAAACTAATTGAACCAAAGTGAAATATTGAGGCCTACACACAATGTAAGAAAATCACGTAACAATGATTAAAAAATTAATAAATCATTTATACAAATAAAAGTAAAAGTACTTTTAATGATTATCTAAAAAATAGTATTCAGTGTGTTTGTTTAGATAATAAACTTAACCAAATTTGAATTGGACGAACTTACAAGCATAAATGTGCCGAAATGAATATCTACTACCTTTGTTTAGATCAATAAACTTTATCTTCAAATTGAAGAAATCCATTAACAAGAATACAAGAAGATTCTAGACCTAAATTTCTTGTAAAGTTTTGGATAAAATTGAGGCCTACACACAATGTAAGAAAATCACGTAACCATCAATTATTCTATTAATTGGTTTAGGCATATGTAACTGCAGTAGTAATAAAATTGAACCCAGATGAACTATACGGTAATCAAAATCAACTTGAGCAATAGAACATGACTGGAAGCCACTAATTTGTTTCTAATCAATACAATATAAACATTATACTTTCGACCAAAGCTGAAGGTTGTCCACAAATGATAAATTCAATGGACTCTCATGTCACGTAAAAATTAATAGTTTAAATCAGTTATTTAAGTTACAACTGAGAACAAGGAAAAGTTTCGGGCATGTCATATCTCAAGAATTTTAATGTAAGAGAGAAATTACAGGAAGAATTTAATGTAAGAGAGAAATTACAGGTAAAATTGATGAAATAATATGCTTTTAATAAAGAATTCAAAATAATAATAATAAATATTTATTTTCAAACATTAAATGATATTTAATTTAATTAATTATATTTTTCAATTTTAAAAAAGAAGGGGATAGTGCAACGATTCGCTCTTCTTCGGGAGGTCCAAGGTTCAAACCGCAGAATGGGCGAGTGTGTGAGAAGGTGGATGTGTGGTGGCTGGATGTTAAATTCGCTATTGATAAGCATAGCTCTCGGTTTTAAGAGGGGTCATGGTTGGAAGGAGCCTGCTCAGGGCTGTGCGTTAGTCATAAGATTTTCTCACACTAACCAAATCAAAAATAATAATAAATATTTATTTTCAAATATTAAATACTATTTAATTCAATTAGTTATATTTTAATTTTTAAAGAGAAACTACAATCATATATAATACTAATAGAATCCTTTAATTCTATATAACCAAATAAAATAAAATACTATTTTCAAACTATAAATACAAATAATTTAATTCAATCTCACATCTAAATATAAGTATAACGCGTACCTAAAATCGGAGACTAGGCGCGAGACAAAAACAATTTTAGTGCTACGAATATCCTTCCATGTGATATTCATGTTTAAGTATCCCATCAGTCAAAACTAAGGTGCAGGTTGCAGGTAATGTTAATATTAGTGCTACGAATATCCTTCCATGTTATATTCATGTTTAAGTATCCCATTAGTCAAAACTAAGGTGCAGGTTGCAGGTAATGTTAATATTAATAGAATAAATGGGTCCATCCTAAGTTGAAAAGGAGCTATTTTACAAATTTTATAAAATATAAAAATAATAACATCTGTAATAATTGCCGGTGTTTTCACGGACCTACATGAATTCAATATGGCAAAATGTTGACGTTGAAGCATATGAAAGTAAGATTAACCCTTATAGATTAAATATAAAAATATTTGCTCAATCAGTTAGATTCTTCAACTTTTAAAGTGTCAATTGACACATTTATAATTATCAAGCTGGTGTAATATCACTATATAGTCATGATGTAGTATGTGTGGGGCCGTTTCAATCTCATATAACCCATTGAAAAAAAAACATACATGCACCACTGCACCACTTCTTGAGCTTGTTCCAAATCTTAAGGAGAAAATCAAAAACTAAAATATTCATATAAAGAAAATCTGGGTAACATGCCAAGAAAGTCATTTTTGAGAGTCCTTACTAGAAGTGAGAATGCCCTAGTTGGAACTATGGATGCCCTAATTAAGAATAAGATGGCAAACCCTATCCAGGTAACAAATACTACACCAGAGGTGATTATCAAGGATGAGATGATCAAGCATAATACAATGGTTCTTAAAACCAAGGGTTAATATGTAAGTTCCATGGATACTAGCCAGGTTTTTTTCAGATTCAAAAATTTGATCAAGTGGAAGTGGGGATTGAATTTAAATTACTCCATGACTTTTCAACTGAAAAGGTCTTTCTCTTTATCTTCTCAAGTTTAGAAATAAGGGGATAAAATAATGGATGGAGGCCCTTGGTTTACAAGCAAAGATGCATTATATTTAAGACCATGGAATGAGAATTTTCCTATGGAAACAAAGACTATTAAAAGACTTCCATAATGGATTAGTCTTTTTGGACTTTCTTATCAACTCATCAATAAGAATATTTTTGAAGAATATTGGCAATACTTTAGGCAAATTCATCCAAGAGGGACAAACTACTAAGGAGAGAAGGCATGTTATATACACTTGAATATGTGTTTCCATGGATATTTTAAAACCTTTAACGCAGTTCATTAGGATTAAATTTGAATCAAGAGAATGGGATCAACAAGTGGATTATGAAAACATTGCATTCCAATGTCACAAATGTCATGAAACCGAACACATGGCAAGAGATTACAAAGTGAAAATGATGGAGAAAGAGATGAAAAATTTTGGACATGAAGCAAACTTCAATATGAAACAAGGACATCACATCATAGGAGAAGCTAGGTCAAATCAAGGATTTTTCACTATTAAGAAAGTGGCAAGAAAAACCCCTCTGCATTATCAAATAAGAAAAACCATTATAGTTCACTCAATCCAACCATAAGAAGAAAAAAATGACACAAGGGGTGAGAAGTATAATGCACAAGAGTTAAAGGTGCGAAAGGTGGGGAGGCAGATTTTAAAGCAAAGGAAGATGAAGAGGCAAATTTCAAAGTGAATGAAGTGAAGGAGGTCAAAGTTAATCTAGGTAAATCATCGTCATTTTGCTCGAGTAGCATAAAATCTTCTCATTGTAATAAAAATGAAAGTAGTACAAGGTGTATCCATTGCACTTTAGGGTTTCAAGAGCAGCACAATAATGAGAAGCATATGGAGGATATCCAAAAAAAAATTGGGTTTTCAAGGCAGCATAAGAAAGTAATGACTATGAAGGATCATTTGTGCATTTTAGGGTTTTTAGGGCAACATAAAGAAGAAAGTTTTTATGAGGCTATTCCTTGCATTTTAGATTCTTTAGGGCAATATAAATCTTTAGAAGATAAGTCTCATTATGAACAATATGAAAAAATAAAAGATATTGATGAAGATGAAGATTTGGTGGGAATGGAAAAAAGAGAGGAAGGCCATCAAAGCATGAGCAAAGAGAAAAGGAAACTCAAAAGAATATTGAATTGGTAAGCCAAATAAAAATATCTCAGGTGTTAACAAGAAGTGGAGCTAAGCCCACTCGTAAAAATAAATGATGATGATATAAATGATATAATGTAATATTAGGAGTATAAATAAGACCCCTTAAAAAGAGTTATTAAGGAATTAATACGCTGTTAGAGTCCTAAGTTTATTTGAATACAATAAATAAAATTTAGTGAGGAATGTAAGAATGTTTTTAAAAATATTTGGATATATGAGTGATTGTCTAGCAGTTTCTTCTATAGAAGCTTCAAGCCATATTGCAAATGGGATGGACAATTGTTAAAAGTAAAAAGTAATTGGGTTGTTAGACTATTTTTCAAGAAAAAGGAAAACATCAAAGTTGGGATTATAAATGTATATGTTCCAACTATAGTTACTCCTCGTGAAGATGTTGGAAAGACCTTATCATATTTTTATCAAACACAATGATGATTCATAATTGTGATCTATGGATTCTTGGGGTGATTTCACGACAATTCTATCTCGTTTGAAAAAAAAAAATTCGTACTCCAAGATGGTCTAAATCAAAGCACGATTTTTCTTCATTTGTCAATTTAAATGGCCTTTGGGATGTTAGTCCTTCAAGTTTCAATATACATGGGATAACAAACACATTGGGCAACCTCATATAGCAAAAAGACTGGATAGATTCTTGTTATCCAATACAAGGTTTGCTCAGAAATGATGTAGTAAAATTCATTTTTAAGCTCAACCCCAATCGGATCACAAACCCATTCTTTTGACTAATGATTTACCCAATAATGGTCGTCCGAAGATATTTTGCTTTCAATTTATGTTGCTCCAAGACCCCGATTTCTTGTAGATGGTTATGTTATGGTGGTTATGTTATGTTATGATGGAGCAAATGAAGATTTAGAATGCCAAATCTTTTGGTAACATTCTTCAAGAAAAGAAAGAAATCCAATCCAAGCTCAAAAAATTACAAGAGATAATAGAAATAAATGGAATGGATCAAGATTCTTATGTGAAAGAAAAACAATTACTTTGTGATTATCATAATGCATTGAAAAAGGAGTTATATTGGTTCCAAAAATCTAGGGAGAAATGGCTCAAGGAAGGAGAGAAATACAAAAAAATATCATGTTACTACAAAAACAAATTTTTCTTTTGCCACATTAGAAATATTTTAACTCCAAATGGAAGAAATATTGAGGAAGAAGAAGATGTAATGAAGGAAGCAATTAATTATTTCAAAAGTATTTTGTCAGATACTGGGCAAGATAAAGAGGCACAAGATAAGCTTTTGCAAAACATACCATCAATTGTCACACAAGGACAATGAAATCTTGATGAAGAAAATATCTATGGAGGAGATACATCAAGCGGTTTTTTCTTTCCATCCTAATAAGGCACCTGGCCCCAATGGATTTTCTATAATTTTCTTTCAAAAAAATTGGGATTTATTGAAGAGTGATATGTTGGTTGTGGTTGAAGAGGCACATAAAAGAAAGGCTATAATAAATGAGATAAATGTCACTTCTATTATATAAGAAACCATGCTCCTCTTAGTTCATTGGATTTCTCCTTTCAATAACATTGGTTCCCAAGAAAGGTGAGACAATATTTTAATAATTTTTGTCCAATAAGCCTTTGTTATATGATTTATAAGATCATTTCAAAAATTATGGCAAACACATTGAAAGGCATTCTAGGTTGTGTTATCTCAAAGGAACAAGGTAGTTTTGCTCATGGTAAAAAAATTCTTGATGGTGTAATCATTGCATAAGAGGCCATAAATTCTCTTCATTCCATGAAAAAACCAGGTACGCTTATGAAATTAGATATGAACAAAGCGTATGATATGGTTTCTTGGAGTTTTCTATTCTCAAAAAGTTTATTTCTGATTATAATATGTGTAAATGGAGTAAAGATTGTTATAACACTCCACAATATTGTATTTTGATCAATGGTTCTCTTGCTGGTTACTTTAAGTCATCTTGTAGACTCCGCCAAGGTGATCCACTATCTCCTTATCTATTCATTATTCTTGCAGAGGCATTAGGGAGAGTTTTCTCAAAGGCAAAAATGGAAGGAAAAATCAAAGGTATTCAAGATGCAAAAAATGGTCCCTTTGAATCTCATCTCCAATTTGTTTACGATACCTTTCTTTTGGGTCATCCCTCAATCAGTGAGGCCATGGAGTTTAAATAAATATTTTTTTTTATACATAGGGGAATTGGTTACATCCCATTCATTTTTTACTATCAACCAGGGTTCAAATCTTGGAGCTGCCCCCTATAACCCCTATACCACCTCGTTGTTAACGACCCAACGTGAGGGGAACCACCGGTGGCTCAGGATTGGAACCGCCATCGTTGGGCTCGGGCTGACACGCACTCAGCGGAGTCAGGTCAGTCTACTACCTTTGCCCCAAACAAGGCTTGCCTCCAAGGTTTGAACCTAGGTCTCTTCTTGGTAAGCGCCCAAAACTTACCAATCCACCTAGCCCTTGGGACTATTATTATTATTATGCTTTGAAAAGACTATTGGACAATTGGTTTATGCTACATAATCCAAGATTTTTTTCATTAACACTGCACTAGATTTACAATGAATTATTATGGATATTTTAAGGTTTAAAATTGAAAAAATTTCATCAACCTACTTGGGTATTCCTTTATCTCATAAAGGAAATTAAAAAGAGCTTTGGATCTTTTCTTTGGATAGAATGAAAGCTTGTTTGGTAGGTTGGAAAGGTAAGTTCTTAACCATGGTGGGAAGGGTACAACTCATAAAGACTACATTGCAAACCATCCCTATTTATATGATATCACTTTCATGATTGCCAAGAGGCATAGCATCATGATAAAATTTAAAGAGACTTTCTTTGGAAACAATAAGGAAAAAAAAAATTCTCTTTGTAAGTGGGATAAGGTTTGCAAAGGAAAGAATATTGGAGGAGCAGGCTTGCGGAATTGCTAACTGAGTTTGGCTTTAAGAGCAAAGCTTAGGTGGAGATTATTCAAAAATCAAGGAAAGAGTTGGGCAAAAATGCTACTTCAAAAATATATAGGTTCTCCAGATGCAATGCAAATATTTAGGAAAAGAACCCTACCCAAAGGATCGTCAACATAGAACTTTATATCAGATAATCAAGAAACATATTAGATGGTCAGTCAATGAGGGGTATTATACAAATTTTTGGTGAGATACTTGGTTGAAGCCTTATCCTCTTAATTCTAACTCAAAAGGGAAACTATTGGCTCAGGCAAGCCTAGCTTATATTAATACGAGCAACAACTCGAGATTATGAATTTCTATTACTAACCTGGTTGAAGGAAAGGAACTCAAACAAAATGCAGATGAACTTCAAAAGATACTTGAAAAGTTTTATTTGTTGATTTTTACATAAAAGGATGAGTTGGTTTGGAATCTATCAAAAGATGGTGGATACTCAATCAAGTTGGGATATGAAGATTTAGAGTAATTAAAATTTCCTACTCCCAAAGATTTTCCTTAGATGAATGTTTGGTCACTAGAGGCTCTCCCTAAGGCCTCAACATTCCTTTGGTTAGCAATTCAAAGTAAGATTCTTATAGGAGAGTCTATAAAAAAGAGAAAATCATGGACCTTTCATATGTGCCTTATGTGAAAAGGATTTAGAAACATCAAACCATTTACTTTTTCATTGTCTCATTGCTCACACCATTTGGGGTTATCTTTTTAAAAATATGAAAATATACTGGGTAGCTCCAGTTAGAATATGGTGTCTCATATCATGTAAATTCTAATAATTAATTACTTTGTAATAGGACATCCCATCAATTCTAGATAATGGGGTCCTAGAAGTATTTACTTGTCAATTAATTATGTTAAAAAGGTGATGAAATGATGTATTAAATTGAGGCGCCTAGGAATTAACGCTCTAATTGGACATTGAGATTACTTAAAGCATGTGGGGTCCATTCTTAAGATAAGGATGAGCTGGGCGGTGGAGTTAAGTGAAGCAACTCCCTTAATTGAAGGTGGAACTGGAGACTTGATGGATAGAGATGGAATAGTTAGAGATGAGTTAACTATTCCATCTTATCCTGTACATGCACAACTCCTGTACTTATTTAAGGAGGCGTTGGAATTCATTTTATATTATCTTCATCATTCAGGTTTGGCGTAGAGGAAAAAAGGGGAGAATTTGGAGCTTTGTGTAGGAGGATTGTTGATTGCACATTTGGTAATAAATCTCTACACAGGAGGCTGGTCCTGATTTTCTTCCCAGGGTTTTTTCCTGAAAGGGTTTTCCCGTCAAATCTCTCTCTCTTTTTCTATGTGTGTGTAATTTTGTATATATTCTTTTATGTTTCTGGTATAAATTAAATGCAACTAGATAGAGGCTGAACATTTTAATTCTAAGATTATAAGGAATATATTAACTGCTGTAAAATGTTTCTTGTATAGAAATTAAGGACTGCCCATAAGAATATATATGGCTGTAAATCATTTCAGACCTCTAAAATGAATTTAGAGCAGACTGTCACGTGTTTTGCTGACTGTAAATAAGTTTACAGCAAATTTTCTGCATGTTCTATTTGACTGTAAATGTAAGACAGCAGACTGTTTCCTTAATGTACTGGCTGTACATGAATTTACAGCAGGCTGATTGCTACTCTCCCTAGAAGATTGAATGTTTAGGAATTATTTCAGCAGCTTTAATTCCTTATAATTGGTATCAGAGTGAGGTTCTACTAGTGTCTATGGGTTAGTTCCACAGTTTTCTCGTAAGGACGAGAGAAAACCCTTGTGTAAGGGTCTGTGTAGTAGCCAGATAGACCTAGTTAGTGTGATCCTCGAGATGGATTTGATCTTGAAACTGGTGGGTTGTGGCACAGGAATAGATTGCAGATGTCTTCACACACAGGAAGTCACAGAATTGAGATCGAGAAGTTCAATGGCTCAAACTGAATATTGATAACGATTTATGGGCAGCAATGACAACTACTGAAGCACAAATAAGAGCGATGGACAAGGATGAATTGACAGTGATGGATAGGAAGGCACGAAGCCTCATTCGATTATGCTTGGCCAACTTCATGCCCTTGAACGTAAGTGAGTGCCCTACTACCAAAATCTTGTGGGATGGGTTGGCTTCAATCTACCAAGCCAAATCCCTTGTGAACAAATTGTTCCTGAGGAAGAAATTGTATTCCCTAAGGATGGGGGATGGAAATTCCATAGCAACACACTTGAACGAATTCAATATTATCATTTTCCAACTAAGATCCATCGAAGTAAAAATGGATGAGGAGGACCAATGTATCACTTTACTATGTTCATTACCCGATTCTTGGGACAACATAGTAATGGCTATCAACTCCACTAGTACCAAGTTGAAGATGGAGGAGATAGTCTCTACCTTGCTTTTAGAAGAGATGCGGAGGAAAACCAAGGAAGGTGTCAAGGATGTGTTGGTTGTTTGTGGCAGATCCAAAGAAAGGAACAAGGGGAAGAAGAAAGCTGGCCGGTCCAAGTCCAAGGGGAGATCCAAGACTCCCACTCTAACAAAGATCAAATGTTGGAATTGTGGGAAGAAGGGGCACATGAAGAAAGACTGCAAGGAGAAGAAGCACAAGAACAAGCATGAATCCAATGAGGATTCTGATTCTAAGTCTTCTCAGGAGGATGCAGGAGATGCATTTGTGGCTGCCTTTTCCACTCACGTGAGGGATGACATTTGGCTGATTGATTCAAGAGCATCATACCATATGAATCCACATTGAGTGTACTTCACGAAGGACCAGGATAGTGACAGTGGTAGTGTGTACTTGGGGTACAACTCGTCTCTCAAGGTTACTGGTAGAGGGAGAATTTCTTTACAACTCTCAAACAGCATGATCAAGAACTTGATCAATGTCTTGCATATTCCTGGTTTGGCACAGAACTTCATTTCCGTGAGTAGCCTGAATGACTTGGGTGTGCAAGTGATCTTTAACAAAGGAGTTACTGTAGTTTGCAGGTCAATAGTGCTTGCTAAAGGAGTACGTGATGGGACATTGTTTCTTCTTGATGCTAAGATGATTGCATGCAACAATACATCAGTTCCAGATAGCAGCTTACTAGCGGATAAGACTATGTTGTGGCATTATAGGTTTGGTCACATTGGTGAGAAAGGTCTTAAAACCTTGTTGAGTAAAAACCTCCCTGAGGGGATAAATGATGTTTCCTTTGATTTCGAGTTTTGTGAACATTGTCTTAATGGAAAACAGAAAGTAGTTAAATTTTACTCGAAACTCTCATAGATGCAGGGATTTACTTGATTTAGTGCATAGTGATGTATGTGGTCCAATTGATGTACCTTCATTATCTAAATCATTGCATTATGTATCTTTCATTGATGATTATTCACAAATGACATGGGTTTATTTACTAGGGAGAAATTCTGCAGTGCTTGCTAAGTTCAAAGAGTTCAAAGCTCTTGTTGAGAACCAAACTGAAAGAAAGATTAAGTCTCTTAGAACAAACAATGGAGGAGAGATTTGTGGCAAAGAATTTGACAGTTTTTGCAGGGAGCATGGAATTAATCAGCGTACGACAACTCCTTATACATCTCAGCAAAATGGAGTTGTCGAAAGGATGAACAAGACACTGATGGAGAGAGCTAGGAGTATGCTAAGCAGTGCCAGTCTAGAACAGAAGTTTTGGGTTGAAGCATTTAGGACAGCGTGTTACTTGATTAGCAAGTTTCCTATGTCAGATCTTATTGATGAAATCCCTATGGGGATTTGAACAGGCAAAAAGCCCTCACTGAGACACCTTAGAGTGTTTGGCTGCGAGGTATATGTGCATGTGCCTAAGGTGAAGAGATCGAAACTTGATTACAAAGCGGAGAAATGTATCCTCATTGGCTACGATGATGGGATAAAAGGATACAAGCTTTGGAACCCAATCATGGAGAAAGTTGTTTGGAGCCAAAATGTGATCTTTAGGGAGATCAAGGATTCTTCAAAGGAGGAGCAGCAAAGTAAAACATCAAAACAGGTTGTGCAATTTGAACCAGAAACAAACAAAGAAATTGCACATGGAGATGATGATGATGAGCATGATGCTCATGATGGGTCTGATGAGGAGTATCTTTCAGATAGTCACAACGAGTCTGATGAGGATCAAGAGACTCAAGCTCAACCCCACTGGGAGTGGGAGGTCCACAAGACCAAGACAGCAACCAAAAAGGTATAGCCCACTTGGTTTAAATTGTATTTTGCTTTGTCTACTAACTTGGATGAGACGCCTAGTGTAAAGGAAGCTTTCCGGATGAAGGACAGCGGTTTTTGGAAAGATGCCATGCATGAGGAGACGGCCGCACGCAAGAAAAATGGCACTTGGAACCTTGTTCATTTACCGAAGGGAAGGAAGACCATTGGATGCAAGAGGGTTTTCAAAAGGAAGCAGGGAGAAGATGGAAAAGTAGACAAATACAAAGCAAGATTGGTTGCAAAAAGTTATTCCCAAATTGAGGGAATAGATTTTGGTGTGATCTTCTCTCCAATTGTGAAGTTGACTTCCATCAAACTTCCACTTTTAGTGGCAGCCTCATATGATTTGGATGTAAAACAAATGGATGTGAAAACAGCTTACTTACATGGAGATTTGGAGGAGGAGATCAATTATATGTCACAAATGGAGCATTAAATTGTGAAAGGTAAAGAAAAATTGATTTGTTGTTTACATAAGTCTCTTTGTGGGCTAAAGCAATCTCCTAGAATGGTGTACAAGAAATTTGATTCCTATGTACTGAAATTGGGTTTTGTGCGGTCAAAATCAGATCATTGTGTATATTATAAACAGGATAATGATTGGTTTACTATTATCGCATTATATGTCAATAACATATAATGCGATAATTAGGAATAGTAAAGAGATGATTAGGACCTTAAAAACTCAGATTTCCCTAAACTTAAAGATGAAGGATTTAGAGGCAGCAAGATTGATTCTAGCAGTGGAGATTGCTAGAGATCGGGAAAACAGGAAACTTTAGTTGAGCCAACAAAAGTATGTTTCCACTATCTTGCAGCAGTTTCACAAGGATAAGAGCAAGACAGTTAGGGTTCCAATTGCTGCAGGAACTATGTTGACCACCGAAAAATGCCCATCCCCCTCTACAGAGATGGAGGACAGGAGTTTGGTACCTTATGCTAGTACAGTTGGCAGTTTGATGTATGCTATGTACTCGTCCAAACATTGCCCAAGTAGTGGGAGTTCTGAGCAGGTTTATAGCTAACCAAGGACAAGAACATTGGGCAGCAGTGAAGAGAGTATTCAGGTATCTGTTTGGTTCTGTTAACTACTCTATTTGTTACCAGGGTTCTGTGGGGGCTAAGGCCCAAGGCTTCCAGGTTGATATACAGGGTTTTGTAGACTCAGATTGGGCAGGGGATGATGATTCCAAGAGATCTACTAGTGGCTACATCTTTAGCTCCTATGGAGGAGCTATTAGTTGGATGAGTAAGCGACAGGCTGTGGTTGCTTTGTCCATGACAGAGGCATAGTACATGGCTGCTCCTCGTGCCTGCAAGGAGGCTGTATGGTTGAAATGACTTTGTGCGAATGTGGGACTTGATCAAGGAGTCCTACAAATTTGGTGTGACAGTCAGAGTGCAATTAGTTTGGCAAAGGATACGACATTTCATGCACGGACTAAGCACATTGATGTGCAGTATCACTTCGTGAGAGATATGATGGAGGATGGAGATAGCATGATTTCAACTTTTTTGTATAATATTTAACGATTGTTAGAAAATGGCATCTCATATCATGTAAATTCTAATAATTAATTACTTTGTAATAGGATGTTCCATCAATTCTAGATAATGGAGTCCTAGAAGTATTTACTTGTCAATTAATCATGTAAAAGGTGATAAAATAATGTATTAAATTGAGGCGCCTAGGAATTAATGCCCTAATTGGACGTTGAGAGTACTTAAAAGCATGTGGGGTCATTCTTAGGATAAGGATGAGTTGCGCAAATGGAGTTAAGCAACTCCCTTAATTGAAGGTGGAACTGGAGACTTGATGGATAAAGATGGAATAGTTAGAGCTGAGATAACTATTCCATCTTATGTTATCCATGCACAACTCCTTTACTTATTTAAGGAGGTGTTGGAATTCATTTTGTATTATCTTCATCATTTAGGTTAGGCGTAGAGGAAAAAAGGGGAGGATTTGGAGCTTTGTGTAGGAGGATTGTTGATTGCACATTTGGTAATAAATCTTTACATAGAAGGCTGGTCCTAATTTTCTTCCAAGGGTTTTTTCCCATAAGGGTTTTCCCCATCAAATCTCTATCTCTCTTTTTCTGTGTGTGTAAATTTTGTATATATTATTTTATGTTGCTGGTATAAATTAAATGCAACTAGATAGAGGCTGAACATTAATTCTGAGATTATAAGAAATACATTAACTGCTGTAAAATGTTTCTTGTATAGAAATTAGGGACTGAACATAAGAATATATATGGCTGTAAATCATTTCAGACCTCTGAAATGAATTTACAGCAGCAGACTGTCACCTGTTTTGTTGACTGTAAATAAGTTTACAGCAAATTTTCTGCATGTTCTATTTGAATGTAAACGTAGGACAGCAGACTGTTTCCTTAATGTACTGTCTGTACATGAATTTACAGCAGGCTGATTGCTACTCTCCCTAGAAGATTGAATGTTTAGGAATTATTTCCGCAGCTCCAATTCCTTACAACTCCATCAACATTGAAAGAGTTGAAAAAGTGTTGGGTTAATCATTTCAAAGCTAGAGCAATATGTATTCTGTGGAGGATTGGTCCTACCATTATTTGTTAGAATTTATTGCTTCAAAGGAATAATAGAAATTTTCAAAATAAATCTCAAAATCATGCCCAAGTTTTGGAACCGTATCATTGCCTCTCTTGCTAAATGTTTATAGATATGGTGCTCATCGAGGGAAGTCTCAAGTGTGGAAAAAGAGGTGGTAATAACTTGGTTACAGGATATGAATATACATGGAAGAGTCATCTACGATAATGACATTAAAACAAAGGATTTACTTAGATCTAAGGTAAAATTAAAATGTCTAGAAATTGGGTTTATCAAAATTAATTTTTTTTGTGCTTCTAAAGGAAAACCAAAAAATCTAAGCACACAGATTTGAAAAGTTACTTAAAATACAATAAGTTATAGTTGATTAAGTGGAAATGGATGGTCTGCAAGTCGAGCGCGAGGAATGTCAGGTGGGAAACTCCGAGGAAGGTGTTTTCAGTGGTGCGCAGGTCCCAAGGAATCTGCAGAACAAGCTTTTTGACCCGGGGGCCCGGTCATGGTTAAATGTGGTGAAAGAAAAGTTCAAAGAAATAGAGAAGCGGTTTGATTTAAGCCCGAAGCAAGGAAAACTCATCATTCCAGACATCCTGGCAGACCTAATGATGGCCCAAGGAGCAATGAACTTAGTGGGAAAGTTTATCGATGCTCGACCAAATTTGGACACTATAAGAAAATGGGCTTTGATGAAATGGCACCCCTAGGGCACATGGAGATAGCGGTATTTCCTAAAGGGTTCTTCATGATCAAACTGAACTACGAAGAGGATGCAGATCACATCTTATGGGGCGGCCCATGGTTTTTTGGATGTCGAGGTTTATTTCTGCGAAAATGGGGGCCCAACTTTGACCCAAATAAGCAGAGCATTCATCAAGCTCCTATTTGGGTTAGATTGTCGGGTTTACCCTTCTAGTTCTGGCATGAGGAAGTGTTGATAGGTATTGCTAAAGAGGTTGGTAGTCTGGTTGCGATCGATCCTGCAATGTTAGCAAAGTCGAGGTTGGTGTATGCTAGGATATGTGTGAATGCCGACCTGGAAAAGGAACTCCCCAACTCAATAGAACTCATTTCTAAACATGGAAGTTGGGTGCAATCTATCGAATATGAGAACAATCCCTCAAGATGTGATTCTTGCAAGAAACTAGGGCATTCAAGAAATTTATGCCCTAATAGGAAGAAGGAGAGCAACCCTCAAAAAGTTTGGCAAAGGAAGGAGGCTTCAGATTCAAGATCCAAATAGGTGGGAGACCCAATCATTCCAATGGAGAAGAAATCGAATAAGGTTGAGGTCCAAGAAACCCCTATTGAAGACTCGGAGACCCAGATGATGGAGGAAGGGGAAATTCTAGAAGAAGCGATTCAGGTGAACCTCATAGATCAAAATCCCTCTATCATTGAGAAAGAAAATTTTCAAACCCAGGAACCCTCTTATGACAAAGTTGAATTCATGAACCAGAACTCCTTTGCAAGTCTTCAGAATCCAATGGTTGAAGTAGATTATGACATCCAAAATAAGGAAACTAATCAAGAAAACATGGTCAGGCATCAGAGGGAGAAATCTGATAACAAGGATGAGAGTTCTCTAGGGGAAATACCTCACCAGAAGAGGAAAAATTAGAATGGAGAGAGATTTAAGAATAGACTAGAAGAGGAAATGGATATAGAGGAATGGGAGTCTTCAGAGGATACAAATATAGAAAAATCTGAAGAGGATTTGAAGTTATTGACTCTCTTAAAGCATGCCAAGAAAAGAGTGGATGTGGGCTCTTCTATGTCTAGAGGAAGGCAAAAAACTAGAGTGGTTAGATCCAGAGAGGCAGCAAAACAAGTTGTAGATGGTACTCAGAAGGTTTTAGATTTGGGTGGGGGAAGAACCCACCAAAATCTAAGAAATGAATTTTCTATCTTGGAACATCAAGGGTATGAATGCCCCTACAAAACATTGGGTACTTCGGGAGATGAGAAAATAATATAAACCTAGTATCTTCTTGATTCAAGAGACTAAGATTGATGAGCAAAATTTTCAATCGGTTAAAAATACTATTTGGAAGGAAGTGGATATGGTGGGAAGTTCAGTGATGGGAGCCTCTAGAGGTGTATGGACTCTATGGGACCCTAGAAGATTTGATGGTCAATGTATTCAAAGAAATGAAAGGTGTGTGTCTGTCCTCTTGACTTGTAAAATTACAAACTTTTCTTGGGTTGTTTCCAATGTGTATGCCCCAAACACTAGGGAAGGAAGAAAAAGGGTTTGGGAGCTCCTTAGTAATCTTCATGAGGTGTCTCAGTGGCCATGGATAGTTTCTAGGGATTTTAACACACCCTTGTATCCTAGTGACAAGAAGGGAGGTAGTTTGGGTTATTCTAATAGTATGGAGGAATTTAATGATTTTATCTCTAAATGTGAATTGATGGATTTGGATCTAAAAGGGGCTAAATACACCTAGTCTAATAGGAGGTTAGGAAGCAACTACATTCAAATTATATTGGATAGAGTATTAGCATCCTAGTCTTGGTTAACTCACTATGATAACTATTCTCTCAAAGCCCTCCCAAAGATTACCTCTGATCATTCACCACTACTTTTGGAAGTGTTGGAGGGGAGAAGAGTTAAAGGTAGACCCTTCAGATTTGAGTTAATGTGGATGTCACATCCTTCTTTAGCTCAAAATATTTTAGAATGGTGGAACATTGATATTAGGGGATCCAAAATATTCCAAGTCTCTCAGAAGCTAAAAATGTTAAGAAAAATGTAAAGGTTTGGAACAAGGAGGTTTTTGGTCATTTAAAAGAGAGAAAAAGTAATCTAAATGCTAGCTTGGAAGAGGTGGAAGAGCAAATTCAGAATTGGGGGTGCATAGAGGAATTAGATAGAAAATAAAAGGTGCTTTTATCTGATATCCACACTTTATTAGCCCAGGAAGAAGTCCATTGGAGACAAAAATCTAGGGCTTTATGGCTCAAAGAAGGAGATCGGAACACCCAATTTTTTCATCTCACAACTATTAGACACAGGGTGTATAATAGAATAAGAATATTGAAGATAGAAGAGGGCAAGGAAATAAAAGAGGAAGAGGATATTAAAAAGGAAGCAATTTCTTTTTTTCAAAATCTCCTCAGCATGGAAGATGTAACAAATGTTGAATCAGTTAACAAATTGTTGAAGAATATTCTCCAAGTGGTGAATAGTGAAATAAATCTTTTTTGGATAGTCCTTTCTCAGAGGAGGAGGTGCATAGGGCAGTTTTTAGCATGCAGAAGGATAAAGCCCTAGGTCTAGATGGTTTCCCAAATGGTTTCTTTTAGACTTATTGGGAGATTATTAAGAACGATATGTTAGAGGCTTTGCTGGAATTTCAGTGAGAAAAAATAATTCTCAAGGAATGGAATTCTACATTCCTAGTTTTGATTCCGAAAAAGCAAGGAGTAGACATGCTAAAATATTTTTGCCCAATCAGCCTATGCAATTCCATTTATAAAATTTTGACAAAGGTTCTAGCCAATAGACTGAAGAGTATTTTACCTAAGATTATCTCCCCCAACAGAGTGGTTTTGTTAAACAAAGGTAGATCTTGGATGGGATAATCATTGTTCATGAGGCTCTACACTCTATGAGGATGAGAGGATTAGAAGGCATGTTGTTGAAGCTAGATATGAATAAAGCCTATGATAGAGTCTCTTGGGAGTTTCTGGATAAAGTGTTGCAGTATTTTGGTTTTGGGGCAAATTGGAGGCTTTGGATCATGGTTTGCATCTCCACTCCTTAATATTCAATGATAGTAAATGGAGAACCAATAGGTTTCTTTCCAGGTAAAAGAGGGTTGAGACAAGGTGATCCTATATCACCTTATCTATTCATAATAGTGGTTGAGGCTCTAGGAAGGAGCTTAACTACAACAAAAGATGCAACCTTGATTAAAGGAATTTGGCCAACATCATCTTCAAATATAATTACTCATCAATAGTTCATTGATGATACCATAATATTATCAGAGTCATCAGTTGTGGAAGCTGAGAATATCAGGCAAATTCTCAAAACCTATGAAACAACTTCAGGTCAAAAAATTAATTTCTTGAAAAGTAGGTTGTTCTTTGTTAACACTCCCCAACTTAGACAGAATAAAATTGCAAGAACTTTTGGTTGCAGAGTGGACAACTTCCCCATTGTATATTTGGGAATGCCCCTTTTTGTAGGTAGAATGAAAGGAGAATACTGGAATTCAGTGCTTGAGAGATTCAATAGAAAGCTTGCAGGATGGAAAGGCTCTTCCCTTACTCAAGCGGGGAAATTACAGCTATTGAGGGCAACCCTCCAAAACCTACCCATTTTCATGATGTCTTTATTTAAAATCCCAGCATCGATGGCTGAGAAATTGGAGTGAATGCAGAGGAACTTTCTTTGGACTGGTGTAGAAGAGAAACAGAGGATTAGTTTGGTGGCATGGGAGAAAGTTTGTAGGCCTAAGCGAGAAGGTGGTCTGGGCATCAAAAAAGTGAAGCAGATGAATAGGGCTTTAATGGCCAAAGTGGGGTGGTGAAAAATGATTGAACATGATCAATGTTGGGCTCAGATCCTCTCTACAAAATATCTTGAGAACAGAATCCCCTTTGCTTATAGCTTAAATCCACCTTTAGGATCATCTTTGTGGAATGAGTTGATCAAAACAAGAAATCTCTTATGGAAAGGTTTAAGATGGCAAGTGGGAAGAGGTGATAAGATACACTTTTGGGAGGATGCATGGGTCATAGAGAGGCCTTTAATTTTTAATGATTACTAGAAGTGCATCATTCGGCCTTTAAAGCAAAAATATGGAAACATGGTTCAGGAGTACATCAAGGAGGAAGATAATTGTAGAGTGTGGCACATGCTACAGTTGGAAGGAGTTGATGCAATTATGCAAAGTAGGCTTAATTCTCTCAATCTCAGCTTACAACATTACTATCTACAACTCAATATAGGAGAGGATAGGTTCTTTTGGGGTCCTAATCCTAAAGGAATATTTATATTAACTCAACTTTTGCCTTTGAAAGGGATAAGGAGAATCAAAATTTTCCCTCACATAGAGTTTGGATTAAAGATCTCCTATCAAAGGTGTCTTTCTTTCTTTGGTTGGCATTGCAAAATCGGATATTGATGGTGGACAATCTTAGAAGAAGAGGGATGATCATTCCTAATAGGTGTTATTTATGTTGTGGGGATGAGGAGACAATTGATCATATTTTTGTCCATTGCCCCCTTTCTTTGGAGGTTTGGCATGCGCTTCTTCAGTCACTTAAAATTCAATGGGTGACAACAAAGTCTTTGGAGGCCTTATGGGAAAGTTGGGTTAACCCTTATCATAGCCCCCGATTGAAGAAAATTTGGATCTTTGTCTTACCTCATTTCATTTGGCAGATATGGAGGGAGAGGAATAAACGAGTGTTCCAAAATAAGGCTAATAGTGTAGAGGTCATTATCAAGAGTATCAAAGTTACCATTGCTAAAAATGTGATTATTAATATGGACAACCAAATCTATGAAAATGAGTTGGAGGAAGAAATAGCAATAGACTAGGGACTATTGAGAGCTACAAGGAATCAGATTAGCTAGCCAAAGAGAAAGGTGAGATGGACTCCTCCCCCTAGAGTGGGTAAAACTGAATTTTGATGGAGCCTCTAAAGGTAATCCAGGGAAGGTTGGAGGGGGAGGGGTTCTGAGATCTAGCTCAGGGGTAGTGATATCTTGTTATGCGGTGAACTTTGGCCATACATCAAACCATGTAGCAGAGGCGAGAGCCATGATTACAGGAGTAAGGCTTGCAAAAAAGATGAATGTTAAGAAGCTTATAGTGGAAGGGGATTCTATGAATATCATTAATAGTTTGAATGCCAAGCAAACCGCTAGCTGGAGCATTGAAAGTATTATTCAGGATGTAATGAATATACTATCAAGCATGGAGTCATTTGTGATCCAGCACATCTACAAGGAAGGTAATGTTGCGGTTGATGTTATGGCAAACATGGGAGTTCAGATGGATGGATCCAAGGTATGGAATGATGTTTTCCGAAGGCTTTGATGATTATAACTCTGAAAGAGGAAAACGCTTCTGATGTTGTTGAGTTAGAAGTTTCAAAGCCTTAGGGGAATTGATCATTACAAAAGATCTATTAGCATGGGGCCAGTTTTCAAGGAAACTAAACTGAGATTCAAGAGCTGATTAAAAAAGGTTGCATATTGAATGAAGACTAGGCGGAAGCTTCCGAAGTTCTTAGGAAAGGCAGAATTGGAGATCTGATCTGAAGCTAATAGAGAATTGATTAAAGCTCTTGAAGATTCTAAAGAAACCAGATGGATTGAATTTAAGAAATACTGAATCCCCATGGGATAGAGTTAAATCAAAATTGTTGTATCTAAGTATGCAACATGCTCCTTTTTAGTCCAAATTTTGTAATATGTAGGTGTTGGAAGTGATTTTTCTCTTCTGCAAATGTAAAAGGTTTGGGGCCCTTTCAAAACCCCTTCATTTACCATAATAAAAAAATTCCAAAACAGCTGGTGGAGTTAATGTTTTTCAAAATAATTAAGACAAAATTCTTCTCACTTACTCAAAATCATATGAAACTTCAACTAACAACTATGCAAAGGCTAGGGCACTTCTTATTAAGGTCAAAATTGCAATTGAAAAAGAATGGAAATATATTTCAATTAGAAGAATTCACAAATTATCATGAATGCTATCAACAAAAATGGATGTGAGGATTGAATAAAAAATAATATATTGTCGATGTTTATCATCTATTATTGGAGGCAATCTCTTGCAAATGTGAGCATATCTATAGAGAAAGAACTGGGGTAGCAGATAATTTAGCTAATCACAGTGTTGATCTTCATCTTGGTAAAGAAGGAACTGGGGTAGCAGATAATTTAGCTAATCACAATGTTGATCTTCATCTTGGTAAAATTCAAATTTTAGAAGGAAACTGGTCAAATGAGATTATATCACTTAATGAAAATGATGTTAAGGAGCTGATTGTAGATACATAGCACTCTAAAGAAGATGAAGAATATGGCTATAAAGATATATATATTTGTGATAGAAAAACATATTCAACATAGTTTAATAGACCTAACAACAAATATTATATTTTAATATTTTGATAAGAGTGACCCCAATAAAAGCCATATAGCTTTTTTTTTAAAACATGTATATAAAAACCTAAAATTGAAAGGATTTAAACCTTTAACACTTTCATAAAGGTGTCCCCTCACCACTCCAAAACCTCCAATCAAGTATATAATCTTTACTACACCAAAACCTCATGATCAAATACAGAATCTTGCTCCTCAATCTAAGTGAATTCTGTCATCGACTCAATTTTTATAAATTGAACTGCATAATTTTCTTCTTGGTTCTCTTCTTTCACAATTCACCACTAGACCTTATTGCTACTACACTATTGCAAAGTTTGTTTACAATCTATTACAAACACCATTGCAAGTATATTTAAAAGTTAAGAATGAACAATTTAACTAATACATACTTTTTAAAACGAACAGACTTTTCGTTAAAGGCCATACCGTGGCTACAAGGTTATAAATTTGATTCTCTAACATTTATATGTTAAAAACAATTAAAATTATAAATTTAATATTAAAGGAAAAAATTCTAAAATTTTCAATGAATGAGATTGTTAACTATAAACAGTTAAGAATCAGGTCTCAACCAAATTAGATAATGCAGGTCTTAATCCTATCAATATTAAACAGTACCGACAGTGCTCCTTGTCATATCAAGTCCTATATACCGACAGGTGAATGAAGATGTTGGGTAGAGGTTGTGATTCAAATCATGATCTCAAGTCCTATGTAAGAATCTTATTGATATTAGTCAACGTTCTTTAGAAGAGACAGAGGAACACTTCATCTATAAATGCCCGAGTTTTTCAGATATCCGTGACAAATACAAAGAAACACTTGGGAATGAGTTTATTACAGATTTATTTGAAGACAGGAAAATAAAAAAGGTTGGAGAATTGCTAACACAAATCAGCAGGAGAAGAACAACCTTCTCAAAGATATTAAAGATCATATGATATGATTTGAGTAGTTGTACTTCCATATTTGAGGTCCCATAGACCATATTTGGGTCTCGCGGACGTAATTAAAATCTTTCATTCATTCATTCATTTATAACATCTTCCTTTTAAAAAAATTCAAAACTTAAACGGAAAAGAATTATTAAAAAAAAAACAACTAAACGTTACCTTTTGGATGAGATGCACATCCAGCTCAGATTCCTCAAGCAACATGTCGGCACTTGGATGGCGATAGAAAATAAAATCCCTCTCCCCATCATCACTAAGGGTCACAAAAGAAAGGGCTGTCCTTACACCCTTATGATACCTTAGCCCTTCTATATTCACCCCATACTCTTCCAGCACATCCCGAAGCATGTAACCAAACTGATCATCCCCCACCTTTATTACAAAGAAAGAAAACAATCCTTTTTTAATAATACTGGTTATAGAAAACAAACACAAACTTTTTTTAAGCATAGAGGTGAATCTGTAACATTTCATTGTCATCTATTGAATGCATACGGTTACACATTAAATAATAAGATGTGAAGACCATTTTCTATTTACAAACACTGAATTCCATCCAATCAATTTATCTTAAAAAAACATTAAAAAAACAAATTTTAAAAGAGAAATAAAATTTTACCTTACCCAGAAATGCAGAGTTGCCGCCAAGTTTAGCTACGGCGACAGCCACGTTAGCGGGGGCACCACCGGCATCCTTTTCAAAGGCAGGGGTTTCCCTTAATTTCAAACCGGACACAGTTGGCGTGAATTCCACCAAAATTTCGCCAAAACATAACACCAAATCTAGCATCAAGAAATAATAATAAAGAAATTGTACAGTGGTTAGGATTTTGGGTTTTTTAAAAGATTTAGGTTCAAATTTGATTAGGGTTTTAAAATTATAATATGATTAAGGTTTTGAAAGGCATTTCAAACCAATTACCACCATAATTAAATCAACCATCACAAAATATATACGAACGATAATCCAATCAACTATAACAAAATATATGTGAATGTGTTAAAAAATAATAATAAATAAACTGCTCAAGGGTTTAACTCTAAAATATCGTTTGTTACTATTTTTAAATAAAAGCAAATGATCGATAATTCTGTATAATCCAATATTTCAACGGTGTTGAGAATATTACCTGTGGTGTTACATCCAGCACTGGCCCTCTCCATCGCCGTGTTCACCTAATTTGAATTCAGGAATAATAATAGCTTGGAACAAGTAATTTTGTTTTCTTTCCCCCTCTGTATTACGTGGTCGAGTGGAAGTGAATGGAACTCCCAGAGGTTTTTCTTTCCAGGTGGTGAACAGGTGAACATGCCACGCATTTGTACATACTTTGTTCCGTGCTTACGTGTAATATTGTCATGCGTGTGAGTTGCTGATTGTTTTTAGTTTTATAAATAATTACATTGTCCAGATATTCGGCCCCATGACCTGCACCGAAATAAATATTTCTAAAAATGTTAATTAATTTATACATTTTAAAATAAAAATAAATAAATAGTTCATTTAAAGAAGTTATATATGTTTTTTCTAACAGGAGAATTGGTAAAGTCTGTCGTTTTATCATTGTGGGTGTGATTTGAATCCGAAAAATTATCATTATACCTAGCATCCGAAAAACTACCACTATACCTAGTTGCATCTCCGAAAAAACTACCACTATACCTAGCTGCATCTGCGATTTGAATCCGAAAAGCTACCACTATACCTAGCCGCACCTCGTTTTATCATCGTCGGCACGATTTGAATCCGAAAAGTTTTATCATCGTGGGTGCGATTTGAATCCGGAAAGCTACCACTATACCCAGTCGCACCTCGTTTTATTATCATGGACGCGATTGGAATCCAGAAAGCTACCACTATACCTAGTCGCACCTGGGTAAACTTTTATTCGAAGAGAAGGGGATCCCAAAGGAGCTTGGGATTGGAACAGCCTACCTGGCAAGCACTTAGCTAAAACCAATCCATCTACTACCTCAAGATTAGTTATATCAAAATACTAAAATATTATCTTTGTTATAAGATGAATTAAATCATATTTAAAAATATATTTTTCATTTCTTTTTTTATCAAGTATATTCTTCATCTTTCTCAGAGTGTTATCTTTCTCAGAGTGTTATGTTTCTACAATCAATTCTTGCTTGACATGGTTTTCCATCTAGAGATAAAATCTCACTTTGCTACGATTTGACTTTCACCAAGCCAAAGATTAAAGATATTTTTATCTATTAAATATATTCAACATCTTTAAAGTGCTTCTTACCATCATTTTTATTAAGTAATAAAATTTTACTTAGTCAATTGTCTTTTAAAATTTGAATTTCACTAAAACAAAGATGTTGTTATTAGCTAATTTATCTACTACCCAATTTTGTTCTTTGTAGATATGCTCATAGTTCCAAGAGATCACCTTCAATAATGTACGATGAACATTAAAAATAATAATATTTATTATTTAATTCCCATATCTATTTTTTTTTTTATAGCATTAATAATAATTTATAAATCCTCTTCAATTGAAATTTTAATCCTCGTAAGAAGTGCTCTAGCCTTTGCATAGTTGTTAGTTGAAGTTCCATATAATTCTAAGTGAGAAAAATTTTACCTTCATTGTTTCAAAAAATACCACTTTTACAAGTTTTTCCTCAATTTCCTTTGGAAGCACCATCAAAATTAAATTTGATAAACCCAATTTTTAGATACTATAGATTAGATTCATTGCGATAAATGACTCTTCTATGTATGTTCAAATCATGTAACCAAATTATAAGTACCTCTTTTTCAACACTTGACTTCCTATGATGAACACCATATTTATGAACATTCTACAAGAAAGGAAATAATATGATTATAAACTTGAGCATGATTTTGAGATTTATTTTTTAAAATTTATATTATTTTGTTCAAGCAATAAATTCCAGTTAATGATGATAGTAATAACGATAGGACCAATCCTCTATGGAACACATAATGCTTTAGCTTTGAAATAATTAATCTAACATTTCATTGACTCTTTCAATGTTGATGGAGCTACTAATATATTCTCATGTACTTTAAAAAGCAAGCCCAAATGGTGTGAGCAAAGGGAGAATAAAGAAGTAAATGGTATGATGTTTCTAAATACTTCTCACACAAGGTGCATTTGAAAGGTCCATGCTATCCTCTTCTATGTAGACTTTCTCTTATAAGAATCCTACTTTGAATTGCTAACCAAAAGAATGTTGAGGCCTTAGGGAGGGCCTCTAGTGACCAAATGTTCTTCTAAGGAAAATCTTTCAAAGGGTCTAAGTCCTTATATCCTAATTTGTCTAAGTATCCACCATATTTTGATAGATTCCAAACCGACTCATCCTTTCATCTAAAAATAGAAAAATAAAAATCTTGAAGCATCTTTTGAAGCTTATCTGCAATTTTTCTAGTTCCTCTCCTTCAACCAAGTTACTATTAATAATCCATGATCTTGAGTTGTTGCTCACATTAATATAATTTTTGACCTTTGAATCATTACAAACTAGGTATGTCTGATCCAATGGTTACCATTTTGAAACAAAGATAAGAGGATAAGGCTTCAACTAAGCATCAGACAAAAATTTGTATAATTTCCCTCATTGAATGACCATTGAATATGTTTTTTGATCAATTTCAAACTATCTTATATGAAATTCCATGTTGGTGATCCTTTGTGTATTTTTTTTTCCTAAATAATTTCATTGCATTAAGAGAACCTATATATTTTTGAAGTAACATTTTTGCCCAACTCTTTCCTTGATCTTTGAATAATCTCCACCCAAGTTTTGCCTCTAAGGCCAAACTCATAAATCTGTAATTTTGCAATCCTACTCCTCCAATATCCTTTCCTTTGCAACCCTATCCCACTTACAAATAGGAAACCTAAATTTTTCCTCTTATCCTTTCGAAAGAAAATTTCTTTGAATGTTATCAACTTGTGATGTTATACCTATTGACAATCTTGAAAATGACATCATAAGAATAGGTATGGGTTGCCATGTAGTCTTTATGAGTTGTAGGATTCCCACCATGGTTAAGAACTTACCTTTCCAACCTATCAAACAAGCTTTCATTCTATCCAAACAAGAGATCCAAAGCTCCTTTTTATTTCCTTTATGAGACAAAGGAATACCCAAGTAGGTTGATGTAAAATTTTCATTTTTTAACCCTAAAATATTCACAATAATTTGTTGTAAATCTAAGGCAATGTCAATAAAACAATCCTATATTTTATAGTATTAACCATTTGTGTCTAGTAACCTTGACATAGCATGATAATATTGATCTAAATATGATGGCCTCACTAGATGAGGGATGGTCCAAAAGAGAAGTAACATTAGCAGATTAGAGATGAGATTCAAAGAGACCATTTTGAGCAACTTGAATACCTTTGATTTTTTCTTCTATTTTTTCCTTCAAGAAATCTCTCTTTAATGCCTTTGTAAGAATCATAAATAGATAAGAAGATAGTGGATCACCATGGCAAATTCCACAAGATAACCTTAAAGTAACCTGCAAGAGAACCATTGATAAAAATAAAATATTTTGAAATGTTATAACAACATTTAATCCATTCACACTAACCTTGATCAAAATCAAACTTTTTGAGAATATCATGTAGAAAAATCTAGCAAACCCTATCATATGTTTTGTTCATATCTAATTTCATAAGCATACCTAAATTTTTCAAATGAAGAGAACGTGTGGCCTTTTGTGTAATGATTATACCATTAAGAATTTGTTTACCATGAGAAAAACCATCTTATTCCTATGAGATAACATAATCTATAATATTTTTTAACTTGTTTACCATAATCTTATAAATCATATTACAAAGGCTTACTAGATAAAAATTATTAAAGAATTTTGTCTTGTTTTGCTTGGAAACCAATGTGTAGACACCAAATCTTAGCCATTTGATATATATATATATATATATATAAAGCATCCAATGGCCATATTTTAATCGACAAAAAGTTTGTTTCAACGTTTAGATTTAATCCAAAGTACAATGTCACAAATCAAACATCCAACGATCAGATTTAATCAATGAAAAGTTTATTTCAACAATCAGATTTAACGACGTCGCATTTAAACCATAACCCTAACCTTTCCAAAAGGGTTATAAAATATCATTTATTTTTGTGAGTGAGGAAGGAGAAAAAAAAAAAAAAAAAGATGACGTCATGAATGAACGAAGATGGGGGCAAGAGAGAGAGAGAGAGTACTATCATGATTTATGTATGCAATAATATTTCCATTTTCAATTTATATTGATCATTTCATTATACTCACTTTGATAGGTGCTACTAACATCTTTTGTTGCTTCCATGTGTGCAGGATTCACAACTTCACTCACTACAAAGGCGTAAATCAAATCTACTTCAATCAATGGTCACAACAACAAACCCACCATCCAACTTGCTTGTGGCATGAAAAGCTGAAGACACCATCATTATTTTGTAAAAAGGGATTACCCCCTTTTGGCACATTTGATTGTAAAAGACACCCTAAAAGGGTCGATCTGTATCAAAAGGGATTTTCTCGAATTTAATACAATATTTTAATGTTATTGCAAATGACGTGTTTTTTATGTTCACAAAATTATGATCACGATCTTTCTTATCCCTTCTTCCTTTTTTCTTTTTGTTTACAACCCTAATTTTTTGTCTCTTTATGTGGTTGTAGGTTTTCTATTATGTACAAACATCTTCATAAACGAGCACTATAAGGGTTGTTGTTTAAAATCGAACTGGCCTTGGTGATGAGGTACGATTAAAATCGAGATGCCAAAAACCAATGCCGATAACAGACTTCCAAAAAGTCAGAATCATACAACAAGTAGGTTTCTTTAGTTTCATTGTCATCCAAAGCTCAAAAATGAAAAATCTACATGATTTTTATTTTTAGGATTTGAAAATTCTATCATATACATAAAGGCATCTTCTATTACATTTCCTGTAAAGTCAATGGCTTTGTTAAAAATTTTAGAATTCTGTTTGACAAAAAAATCTTCTTGTTAGGGTTAGTTTTGGATTCTTTGGTTTTAAACTTGTATATTCTTAGATCCAAATTTATTTGGCTTTGGTTTGCATGTTTTCATTCTCTTGTGTCTTATTTCCAGATCTCAATCTGGTTAAAAGTATTCTATATAAAAATAATTATGCATGGGTTTGAGGAAAAATTCTCTTCCCTCTTACCATAAGGGGTTAACTTTTTTTTAAATATTAAAACAAATAAAATAAAACATATGGGTCACGCGGCCCCGTAAAATCCCAAGGGGCCACACGGCTCCTTTCTTCTTACCATAAGGGGTCAAAAATATAAATAATAATAATAAAATAAAAATAAAAACTCGTCAAAACAAAAAAATTGTCAAACAAAAAACAAAATTTGTTTTTTGAACAAAAACTTGTCAGAAAGTTGTTAACAAGAAAAACTCGTCAAAAAAAATGTCAAACAAAAATACAAAAATTGTTTTTAAACAAAGACTTGTCAAAAAGTTGTTAACAAAAAAAAAAATTGTTTTTGCATAAAAACTTGTTAAAAACTATCAAACAAAAAAGTTGTTAACAATTGTCAAACAAAAAAAAAAAGTTTGTGCACAAAAGCTTATTAAAAACTGTCAAATAAAAATACTTGTCAAACAAAAAAAAAATGTTTTTGCACAAAAGATTGTTAAAAATTGTTAAACAAAAAAACTTGTCAAACAAAAAAAAAATATTTTTGCACAAAAGCTTGTCAAAAACTATCAAACAAAAAACTTTTCAAAAATAAATTGTCAAATTGTTTTTGCACAAAAGCTTGTTAAAAACTGTCAAACAAAAAAAATATATCAAAAACAAAATTTCAACAACATCAAAATTTCAACAACAAACGCACATTCAGGTGCCAACATGACACGGGTACACTCAAGTGCCCCAACAACAACTAGAGCATATTTCAATACCAAACCAACAGGAGTACAACCAAGTGTCACTCCAATAGGGGTATAACTAGAGGTCGCTCCCTATAATAAGCGAGAGGTCACTCCCTATAAGAAGTGAGAGGTCGCTCCCTCCATCAAGTAATTTACTTTTCATGTCCTTAGCATAGAGGTTGCTCCCTACAAGAAGCAAGGGGTCGCTCTCTACAAGAAGTGAGGGGTCACTCCCTACATCAAGCAATTTCATGTCCTTAACATAGAGGTCACTCCCTACAAGAAGCGAAGGGTCCCTCCCTACATAAAGCAATTTATTTTTCATTTCCTTAGCATAGAGGTCACTCCCTACATCAAACAATTTACTTTTCATGTCCTTAGCATAGAGGTTGCTCCCTACAAGAAGCGAGGGGTCGCTCCCTACATCAAGCAATTTACTTTTCATGTCCTTAGTATTGATGTCGCTCCCTATAAAAAGCGAGGGGTCGCTCCCTATAAAAAGCGAGGGGTTACTCCCTACATCAAGCAATTTATTTTTCATGTCCTTAGCATAGAGGTCGCTCCCTACATCAAGCAATATACTTTTCATGTCCTTAGCATAGAGGTCACTCCCTACAAGAAGCGTGGGGTCGTTCCCGACATCAAGTAACTTGGGGTGCTCAAGATATCACTTGGATAAGGCACAAAAGTGAAAATCAATGTAAATTTCAAGGAAAATCTCCCAAAAAGTGATATTTTGGTATTTTGTGGTGCACTAAGCATTTTTAGAGCCTTCTAAGCATGTTAGAGATATAATGAGAGGCATGTAAACTTAAAGGTGCAACATTTTGGTAATCTTGTCCCTAAATATTTACTTTATAAAGAGTAATTATTTCCACTCTAAGTAACTCAAGAGTAAACTATTACTATAAATAGGGGCATAGGGCCCATTGTTTTCATATTTTGGCCATGAAAAATCAGTGTTATACTTTGTGAATCCCACATTGTGCTTTACACTCATGATGTAGTAATAAATTGGAAAGTCCTTATCCATCCCAATAGAGGTATTGTCCTCACGGTTTGTCAAGTGCACAGTGATTGTGTACAACCCTTCTAGTCCATCTTGTCATTCACTTATCAATTTTACAATAAAATGAATGGATGGACATTGATGTTATTCGAGTTCTCATGTGTTGTCTGATTGAATGCTATCCTCACTATGGTGTGATTGTTGTATTTACTTTCATCTCTTACAGTAAACTTCATGAATTTATTTAATTTCCACACTTTACACATTACTTTACTTTCATATGTTTTCTTTCATGCATTTATTTTCCATGCAAAGTAGTTAGAATCAAATAGAGTGAAATATGAGGACAACAAGGAGCTAACCTTAATTTGGAGGTCAAGGAAAGCCTTTGAAAAACCTACCCAACCTTGTTGAAACTCATATTTGGGGGAACAACAATTAAACTAGAAATCAATATACTTTCTCATATCAATAGTTTCTAGCACTCTCAATGAAACAAACCCCATTTTTATGCATTTTTCTTGATTTTTGTGCCCAAAAATACATTTGTCATGAGCAAAGCGATTGACACAAAATTAGAAATAGATTTTCACTAAGCCTGATTTTGCAAGTGTAATTCACTCGTGAAAGTGAGTGATTCTCTTCGTTTTAGCCAAGTTCAAGATTTTGAAAAGAGTGAGTGATTCACTCAACTTAGCAAGCAAATCACTTAGTTTTTCTTATGTTTTCAATAGGTTAAAATTGGAGCAATTTGATTGATTTTTCATATATAAACCCAATTTTACCTCAAAATTTTGTCTATTTTAAAAAAAATTGTGCTTAAATTTTGTAGGTACTTTGTGGATGGTGACTCCAAATCAAACTTTAGAAAAAATTTAAAAATTACAAATACAACTTTGATAGCATCCAAGCAATGCAAACAAACTCGAATCTAACATCTATGTGCATCTGCCATGGGTGGGAGTATTTAAGGTAGATTTTGAGTCTGTTTTACACAAATCTAAAACAACAAGCAATTCACTTTCCAAAATGAATGATTTACTCCAAAATAAGATGGCATCTCACCAATATAGATCTAGCAAGCGATTCACATTGGGTGGTCAACTTGAGCAATTTTCTCTTTCTACAAAAACATTATAAATACTGATAGATGAGTGGATCACTTGACTTTTTGAGTGAATCACTCTATTTTTTAGTTTACTAAAAAGCTATGCACAAAAAATAGCCTAAAATTTCTAGCAAATCACTCGAATATACAATCACATTGCTCAAATCAACAATTTACTAAAATACTACATTATGAATGCGAATTGCTCCAGTTTATGAGTGAATTGCTTAAATAGATAAATTTTTAAATGTTTTTTAATTTTTTAGATTTTAACTTTAATATTCTACTTGTGTAGGTACAAGAATATGAATATGTGATCTAAAGCTCAAAAAGCAAGAAAATAGAATCAATTGGTTAACGTCATTACATACCATTCAAGGAATACAAAAGGAAAGAGAAATGAACAAACTACCACATGGGTGCATCAAGAGGACAAGTTTGAAGAAGAGGTCCTAATTTTTTGTCCCATCTCATCAAAAGGAAAAATCCCCATGGTCGACCAAGTTAGCCAAGGCCACATGCCACCCCAAATAATTTATTTAAACCAACAAATAACCTACTTGACCTTAGTAAACCCTAATTGGGCTAATCAGGCACCTACAATGACCCACACTAACCTTTTATACTAGATATCGATTAATGCAAACAACTTAAAAAATCACCCACTCTTTGTAAATTATTGTTATGACTGGTCTATGACTTTTAGTACACAAAATGTAGCCCTACATATACTCCTCCAATACAGATCCCACCTAGGTCTAATTTGTCTAACACTTCAAATGTTTCCCCAATTCAGTTCTTAGCCCTAATAGAATCACTTGGCTTGAATCTTAACCCTGCCTAGAATACACAAGTGAAAACTGGGAAAATGGGGTCACAATATCTTAGGGAGCACCTAAGGATTAACATTACCTCTAGCCATCCAGACACAACAAAATGTGCAAGGTCCACCTCCTCAGAACCAACAAATTCCTTAGTTGGTATTGAACTACACCCCTCCATATCAAAATATTCAACCACTTCTC
The DNA here is from genome assembly GCA_028583015.1 of Wollemia nobilis. Classification (NCBI taxonomy): domain Eukaryota; kingdom Viridiplantae; phylum Streptophyta; class Pinopsida; order Araucariales; family Araucariaceae; genus Wollemia; species Wollemia nobilis. The sequence goes on from JAQPPZ010003072.1 coordinate 2,036,382, forward strand.
AAATCAACTATGGATTTACTTGAATTTTCCACCTTGATATCCATTGCATTACCCTCCATACCTATACCCTTCCTCCCACCTATACCAACCTCTAGGATATTCAATGTACCCTCCTCATCAAAAATGTGGCTAGTCTCCTCCACAACAAAATAGTCTAGGTGTGCTTGTTAGGCCTCAAAATCAACATCTTGATTAGATCTATCAAGGCCCCTTAAACCTATAGTTCTAGTCTCCTATTCCCCTAGTTGCTATGAAGAATTTACATACCTTTAATGGGAATGAGAATAAGATAACCTTGGATTACCTTAGTAAGTGATCAACACTCAAGTGAATTCATCACATTCAACAGGAGGACATAATGGTATATTTACTAATATACTCACTTTATGTTAAGGTTACATTATGGTATAGGGGATTACCTAATAATTCAATAACTAGATAGGCATTAATAGTAGAGCCATTTATGCATAGGTTTGGTCATATGAAATACAAGTATTTAGTTCTTTTTCAATTAAACATGATTCAAAGAGCTCCAATTTCTTAAGGACTCTGAATTTAATTCCACAAAATGTTAGGCCAATTGAAGAACAAGCATTGCCATATTACATAAAGGGTTCATAGTCCAATTTAGCACCAATGGTTTGTGATTATAACCATTATACACTAGCTATAGCATTCTAAGAGGTAGAAAGGAGTGAATATGTTCTTTTCCAGGTAGGTAAAATCCCTCCTACCCCACCAATGGCCTATGCAACCCAAATTTATCAAAATACACCAATGTCAAGTACTATGGCCAATTTTTCTCCTATTCCAAATCCTCAACCAAGCACCTCCATCCATCCTTCTCACTTGCCATACATTATTACTATCTCAATCTAGAATGCATTATTCATCGTAGCTTTTTAGCTTCCAGTTCTAGCTCCACCTGCTCCATCTAATATAGGTAATTATCCAAAAATAACTTTATAATGAACAAAATATTAGAGGTCATCAAGACCTTGGTTAATAATAATAATGCTATAAAACAACAATGACAATAGCCAACATTTGGCATACCCAAAAGGTCCCATACTTGACAAAATATCAAGTTCCTCGATAAGGTACTAAACAAGGAGAAAACCAGTTTTACAATCACATGATTACTACCAATACAAAAGTTGTACCAACATGACCTTGTAATAATAGACATGATATTATAAAAAGCATGAGTACCATCAGGTATTCCTAGACTGTATAGTACACCTAACAATGCTAAGTTCAATAAGTTGTTACTAGCCAAGTTTCTCCCATGATAAATCCTACCATGTATTAGCAACCTCAAGCTACATAATCAATACCTACATTTCCTAACCCCAATAATACAATAATGGAAAATTTTAATGTTATTGATATGGATGAAGAGCTAGCTTTTGAATATGACACGATATTAACCAATCAATAGGGTGTAGAAACTAGAGGAAAAAGGAAAATGACTAAAGAGCAATTAGAGAACAAACAAGCCAATACTAAAATAGGGACTACAATCCTGAAAGGTGGAAGGCTTCCTTTACATATAAAGAAAAAAAGACCCATTGCAACACAACAATAGAAACAAAAGAAGAAAAATATAGGAGGGGAATCTATAAAAACACCTCAAGAGAAGGCCCGAGAAACACCAAATGGAATAAACCAAAATATTGACAAAGGGAAAGAACCAGTAGTAAACAATGGAGGCAAAGAAGCAACTAGTAAAATGACTAAAATGAAAGGTGATAGGGCAAAAAAGGAAAAAAGGACTAAAGAGCAATTAGAGAACAAGCAAGCCAATACTAAAATAGGGACTACAATCCTGAAATGTGGAAGGCTTCCTTTACATATAAAGGAAAAAGGACCCATTGCAACACAACAATAGAAACAAAAGAAGAAAAATATAGGAGGGGAATATATAAAAACACCTCAAGAGGAGGCCCGAGAAACACCAAATGGAAAAAACCAAAATATTGACAAAGGGAATGAACCAGTAGTAAACAATGGAGGCAAAGAAGCAACTAGTAAAGAAGCTACATATAGAGGTTGAATAAAAGTTAAAATACCTCTCTCTTATGCATGAAGGGCATCAAGCAATTCCTAGGCAACCCACAAATTTTGTCATAAATAGAGAGACCTTGTTCGCCAAATTCAATATCATAGAAGAAATAAATAAAACACTAGTCAAGGACAACATTCTAAAAGCTTTAGCTTTGCCTAGGTAATGAGAGCTACTTTTCAAGGATCTAAAATAATAAGAACAAAATTATGCCAAGTGTAAGTAGCCACGGTCCTCTTTAGCCCAAGCAGCCAAGCAACAAAATTTGATTGTAAAACATCCATCAAATATTTGAGCCAATGTTTTTATGAGCAAAACACTTTAAATCATAAGGACCTAAAGTTGCTTCCATTCCATGTAACACTCAAAATTAAGAATTACATCCTCAATAGTTGTATAGTAGATTTAGGAGCAACGGTCATAATCATCCTAAGGTTGTGAAGAGATAGGTCTTCCTTATACCAAGAGGACTATACACCTAATACAGGTGGATGGAACTAGAGTTAATGTAGTGGACATTCTCAAGGATATGGTCATGACCATAGCCTGATATATAGATTTCATGGTAGTTTAATAGGTGATAGTTGAAGGTCTACCCCCATACTTTGGGATTTTGCTATCTATAGAATAAATATGTAAGTTGTTAGGGGATGGTTACCTAGCAATGGATTATATGGACATGAAAGTTCCTATGGATAGGAAAATTATAAGAATCAAGAATGAACCACCTTGTAATTATCTCTTACAGAAAGTAGAGGAAAATAATATAGTAAGTTGAAATATACTAGAATACATCAACAATGATGAGTATAAGAAAGGTGATCAAGACCCAAGGTTAGAGATGATAATTGGTGTGCTATAGGATGACGGAGATTCAAAATTAGAGTATGAAGAAACAAAGTTAAGGAATTAACTAATAACAAAGACTCCTAAAATCCCCACCTTGATGAGACTTTAAGCTAAAAAGACATGGACAATGTACTTTGATGGTACCATAAATAGGAATGGAGTAGGCACCAGGGTATAGTTCATTGATCGCTAAGGGGCTCAACTCCATTATACCTACAAACTACATGACTAAGTATGAAGCACTTTACATAGGTTTTATGAAAGTAAAAAATATGGAAATTAAAGACTAGAGAATTTATGAAAACTCTAAATTAATAGTGAATTAGGTCAATTCCTAGTGTACCACCAAAAATAAACATGTAAAATCCTACAAACATTGAGTCTAGGATCTGCTCAAAAGCTTTGAATACTATAAAATTAAAGTAATATCCATATAGATGAATGTAAGAGAAAATGAGTTAGAAAGTATAGTGGCACACTTTGATCCCAAAAATGACATGTAGGATAAACTAAAGGAGCTAGAGCTCATGTCCAGGCCAACAATCCTAAATAACATTGATCACTATCAAGTCTTTAATAACAATAAATAGATAATAAAATTCCTAATTAGAGAAGCTCAATACATTAAATAAAAAAATGAGTATGGTAAAAATATCAAACATGGGGTCATACAGTTAAAGTTAAACCAACTATCCAAAGGGTTAATTACACTAGAAATCTTGTTTAGTTAAGTTGATAGCTCAAAAAAAGGTAACCTTAATATGGAATATTTTGTATATCAACCAATTGAGGTAGTTGAAGGGAAGAGCCTATTACTAAAAAAGGATTGCACTTAGGAAGAAAATGATGTTTTCGAAAAAATCTACAATAGGTATGAGGACATAATTGTTTGGTCATACAAATATTTGAAGGCATATTACCATAATGTTATAGAACACACCATTAAGTTGGAGCCTAATGCAAAACCCTTCTAAAATAAGTAGACGTCTATCAATCCTAAGATAAAAGTAATAATGAAGAAATATTTATGCACTATCCTATAAGCTTAAACTATACTTCCCATCAAACAATTTACATGGGTCACTAATCTGGTCCTGGTATGCAAGAAAATTGGATATATTAGATTATATTTCTATTTCAAAAACCTGAATAGGGCATTAGTTAAGGTTCACCATGCATTGCCTACCATCCATTACATAATGTAAAAGATAACAATCTCATAGATGTTGTCACTTCTAGATGGTTTCTTTGGGTATAACTAGTTTTGGATCAAGGATGAAGACCATCATAAGATAACTTTCACCATCAAGTGGAGTACTTTTGCATATTAACAAATGATATATCGTATGTTGAATGCTAGATTAACCTCCTAGAGAGCAATGGGTATAGAATTTTTAGGAGTCATGGGTGAGATAATTCTATATATATCTTGATTATTTGATAATATTTTCCAAATACGAGCAAATATGTCAAGTATTTAGAGTCGGTTTTCTAAATATGTAAGGAATATCGTATTTCTCTAAACCCTAAAAAATCTATCTTCATGGTATAAGAAGGAAAGTTATTATGTCACAGAGTATAAAAATAAGGCCTTGCTATAGATTCTAATAGAATCAAATCCATTCAATATTTACCATTACCCTCATCATCTAAGGGGATCAGATCATTCTTAGCACAAGTCCAATTTGTAGCCAAATTCATCACTAAATTTATCCAAATGATCAAACCCATAACCAAAATGTTTAAGAAAGACACCTCCTTAGACTGGACCAAATAAAGAAAGAAGGCCTTCCAAGAGGTAAAACATAACATCACCAAGGCTCCTATCCTAATCAACGTTGTTTCTCCAAAGAATTAAAGATGAATGTATTGGGATGGATGAAAGTATCATAGTTGTATTGATTCAAAAAATTACCAAGATGAAGAACACCTCATATCCTTCATGATTCAATACCTTTAGATCTATGAGGAGAGGTATAACCTAATTGAAAAAAAGTGTTCATCATAATGAAATCCTTAAATAATTTTAGGTACTACCTTTTGTAGAGTAATATTACTATCTTTGCTTTACACCCTGATGTCTAGTTTGTTGTATTACATGGTAATTTGGGAGAGAAGATGGATGGATGGGTTAATAAGATATAGGAATTTGATATTGAAATTAAGCTTACCAAGTTGATCAAGGGTAGGGCATTGTGCAAAAGACTAGCAAGGACATAGTCAAAAGAACAAGTTATTCTAATCGAAGAAATAGATGCTGACTAGGGCACCAAGTGGATGAGAAATTATAGACAAGAAAAATTGACCCATTAAGATAAGTTTTACCTCTTAAAAAACTAAGGTCATATTCAAAATAACTTTTACCCTATCAAATCATCTCAATTCTTCTCAAATTTTATACCATTGGATAGGACTCAAAAAGATCTTTCCAACAATATATTATATGTTCAATTTCAACACCATTTGATCCCTCAAACTATAAAAAACCTATGTACTTGTCTAACCTCCTTACGAGATCGTAAGTACGATCCACGATCGGATCTAAAGTGTGCAAGATCGTAAGTACGATCTCTAAAGTGTGCAAGATCGTAAGTATGATCTTGTCCAAAAAATAGAAAAATCTCAGTTAAGTAAAACGACAAACAAGTTATAACACTTTTTGTCCTTACCTGTCCAACTGTGCGACGGTTACGAGATCGGATCCATCGATCAGTCCCAGCTTAAAAGAAGTTCCATTTTATTTTTAGCCAAATTTCACCTGCTGGTTTAGCCTATTTAATCAGGCTTCCCCCTCCTCAAATCCTCCTAACTCATCGATATAATTTTGCATTTTAGTCGCTTAATTTATGCATTAGCCCTTGTTATTTTGTTGTTTTTCTACAAGATCGAAGGTAAAATATTGGGCACGTGTGGATACGATCAACGATCATAGATACGATCTTGCCCTAGAAATATACGATCTTGTGATTGTAGATACGATCTTGCTCTGGAGTTACGATTTTATCTACAGGTTGCTTAGGAGTTGTTAGAAATATTGAGAAGCAATATTAAAACCAAGAAACTAGCTATGCAAAGAATTACTCAAAGATCAAGAACTGATTGATTTATTTCATGGATCAACTTTGTATAAATAGCAAAGTTGATCATTGAGATCTATTGGATTACAACAACTCATCAAATCTAAACTAGTCTAAACTGAGAGTTCACTTGACTCATGGAAGAGTGGTAACTCAAGTAAGTCTATCCTAGTAGAACTTAAGAGAATAATTATTTATTCTAACACCCCCCTTAAGTGATACTAGGGGTGAATGTAACAAATGAGTCCCAACAACAGGGCCTGATGAGGTACTCATGTACAATGATTCTTATTGAAGAGATGGTAAAAACCACATGGAAAAAAACCATCTATCAAAAATAAAAAAGAAGAGGCATGTCTTTGGATGGTGAAGATTGTCCTCATTGAACAAAAAAGAAATGAGTCCCAACAACTGGGCCTGATGAGGTACTCATGTACAATGTTATTACATATAGGAGAGATGGTGAAAAAAACCACATGGGAAAAAACCATCTTCCAAAGAAAAGAAACAATAAAAAGAAAGGAAAGGTGAAAACCTCTTTTGTACCTTCTAATGCATCTGCCTTACCCCAAGTTTCTCTCGCAACTGAATGTAACGTAGAGAAGGAAAGGATTTGATGAAGATGTTTGCAATTTGATTTTTTGTGGGAATATAGTCCAAGTGTATTTCCCCTCTCTGAATATGCTGCTGAATGAAGTTCATGTGAATTTCAAAGTGTTTGGTACGCTGATGATCAATTGGATTGCAAGTAATATGAATTGTGCTCTGATTATCACACCAAAGAGTAATAGGTTTATCATAGAAAAATAAAATTCTCTTAGTATCTAAAGAAGCCAAAGAGCTTCCTGACTTGCCAAAATTGTTGTCCTGTATTCTGCCTCTATAGATGATAATTACATGACCAAGCAATTCATGAAGAACCAAGACAAAAGACAGCCAGAAGTTGAACATCTATGTTCTTCTGAACCTGCCCAATCAGAATTTGTGTAACCAATTATATCCATGGATTTTCCTTCATATAAGAGCCCAAATTGAGTAGTTCCTTGCAAGTAGTGTAGGATTCTTTTTGCTACTTGCCAATGGCTGAAATGAGGTTGATGTGAGAATCTAGATATCAAGACAACAACATATGAAATATTTGTGCAAGTATGAGTGAGGTATAATAGACTCCCTAAAATCTATTGGTATAGAGTAGCATCACATAGAGGGTATGTGCAGGAAGTACTTAATGTGACTCTAGACTAAAAAGGTGTAGAAGAGGGCTTACATTCAGTCATCTTAAACCGTTGAAGAAGGTCTAGAGTGTATTTTTGTTGACACAATAAAATTCCTACATCTGTTTGATTGATTTATTTGAATCCCAAGGAAGTAATGAGCTAAACCCAAAACAACCATTTCAATTTTTTTATAAAGGGAGTCTTTGATAGTATAAATGTGAGAAATGTCACTACCAGTGAGTAGTAGATCATCAACATAGAGAACAAGTAAGGTGATTTTTTATTCATCTCTCGAAATGTAGACTGTGGCATCAGACTCACAATGAGGAAAACCCAAGGAAAGAAGGAAGGAGTCCATTTTTTCATACAAGCTCTAGGAGCTTGTTTGAGGCCACAAAGAGATTTCCTTAGTCTACAAAAAAGGGAGGAGTCTTGAGTGAATCCAACAAGTTGTTCCATGAATATCTCCTCTTTTAAGTCCCCATGTAGAAAACACTTTTAACATCCATTTGATAAATAGGCCATTTTTGGGAAGCAACTAGTGCAAGTACCAGCCTAACAGAATCCATTTTGGCAACTGGTGCAAAGGTTTTAGAATAAACAATGCCTTCAATTTGTGAGAAACCTTCATCTACTAAGCGAGCTTTGTGTTTGTCAATTTCTCCATTAGATCCATACTTAGTTATGTAAATCCATTAATATTGAACTAACTTCTTTTCCTTAGGTAGAGGAACTAAATCCCAAGTGTTATTTTTTATAAAGGAAGAGAATTCATTCTCCATGGCATCATCCCATTCTTTTATTCCAGTTTCTTCCTTGAAGGTTTGAGGATATGTGGAGATGGATTGACACACAAGACCAGAACCTATGGTGTTGCCTAATCTGGATGATGGAAGATTTTGGATGTAAGGAGTGGCTTCTTCAACTATGGTGCGGGCCCATTTTGGCATTGTGGAAGGAGTAATTAGAATGGTAGGACTTTGAGTTGGAGTTTGGAGTATAGGATCCTCATTTTGGTCATTTTTATCATTAATATCCAATATGGAATCTTCATTATATTGAGGCTCTAATATTGGATATGGCTCAAGAGAAATCATGTTGGAAGAGGATGGTTGAGGATCTTTATTAGGGAATGTTTCATCAAATTGAAAATTTCTATGAAAAAATACCTCATGAGTTGTGGGATCAAGAAGCCTGTATGTTTTGATCAAAAAATTTCGGAGCTGAATGGTAGAGACGTTTTTCGCAGGACTGCCCAAACTGCCGAACTCGTTTCGGCCATATCTCACTCATCCGAACTCGGATTGAGCTGAAATTTTGAGGGTAGATGCCTGAAAAACCCTAGAACATCTCCACCAATTTTCATATCATTTGGAGCAACACAGATCCTAGCGCATCCCTATGTGTGAACGATATATTTGGCAAGCGGCTATGCGAGGGTTTCATCAGGGTTGAGTGCAAGCGGCTCCGGAGGTTGGTTTTAGGGCCTTCGGGCCCTAGCGGCCAATATTTTTGTGGTTTATGCTCAATATTTTAGCAAGAAATGTTGCGGGGGATACAAGATGGGTTAGAAATTTGTCTTTCAACGGATCATACTGTGAACTTGAGTGACAACGGCTTCCAATTTCTTGCACAAAAGAAAAGTGAAAACCATACCTTTCCACGGCGTCTAGGGCAAGGATTAAAGAGACCACGAAATAAGTTTCAAGCGAGTTGATCAAAAAATGGCTCATATCTCAAGTGAATCTGGTGCTAAGGTGCACCCACAAAATAATTCTACTGTGAAAACCCCTGTCAAGGGTAAGAATTTTGAAGACTCGGTCCCAAAAATGAATTTTAGGGATGCCCTTCGTGGTGGACAGCCTCAGCCCAATGCTAATATCAATACTAGGGCTTCTCATAAACCTCTAAGAATGCCTAAGATTGATCCCAGGAAAAGGAGTCGGGATGTCTTAAAGCGGTGATGGAACTCCTATTGTTAAGCTTGATATGGGTAACATTGAATGGCATTGAAGATTTGGAAAAAAGAGGACTAATTTGTCGGTTCGTGGGTTTTCGTCCGAGTCTATCTGCTTTCAAAGTCTGGGCTGCAAAAAGTTGGAAAACTAAAGGTGAGTTACAAATCTCTATTTATCCAAATGGTTATTTTCTTGTTTTATTTGCTAATAATGAAGATAGAGAGAAAACTTTTCAAGGGGGTCCTTGGTTTTTGGAAGGGCGGGGCTTTTCATGAAGCCCTGGCATACTAAATTTAAAGCCGAAGAAGAGATGCCTTCTATAGCTCCCGTGTGGGTTAGACTCTTTGGCCTCCCTATTGAATTTTGGAATCCTACTATTTTTTCTTCAATTGGAAACTCTTTAGGAACTTTTATGATGATTGTTGATTGTACTCAAAATTTTGAACATATTATTTATGCTCGAATTTGTGTTTTAATGGATTTTGACAAACCCCTACCTAAAAAGATCACATTACAATTTGGGGAAGACACTTGGGAGCAAGTAGTGGACTATGAGAACATTCCTTTTCGTTGTAGAATTTGCCATGAATATGGTCATTTGGCCGGTGCTTGCCCAAATAAAATTCTCGATCAAAAGAAAGAAGATATAAACTCAGCGAGGTTTCCAAATACCTAAGAAGAAGAACACTCAGAAAAAACCGGTAATGAAGGATCAATCAAAGTCATTTGCTAATATGTTTGAAATCCTTTCCACAAATGATGTCCCAAGTGAGGAAGAGGAAATAATGGAAACTGAAATCTTAGAAACACAATTTAAATATGAAGGAAAGAACTCGAGAGACAAACCAACAAATCAAAGGTTTTCAACGAGAAAAAAAAGGAGAAAATTTACACAAGAAAAACAATATTTCAAATGTCAAAACTTCAAATAATGCGAGTCCCAATATAGACTCCATTGAACCATCTAGTAAAATTTTGGTTGTGTATGAGCATTCTTCAAGGTTAGAAGCCATCTCAGATTCAATTGGAATAAGTCAAGAAACAAGGGAAAAAAAATTGAAGATGGATTCTAATCAAAAAGTAGGTCGCAAGACCAATCAATATCATATGGTAAAAGAAGGTGAAAAGCTTGTAGAGGAAGGTAAGATTAATGCCCTTCCCAACATTTTTAGCCACAGTATTAATGAAGATCATCACTTGGAATATTAGAGGACTCAAAGGGAGTCTTTCAAAACAAAATGAAATTAGAAGAATGATTCAGATAAATCATCCACATCTTGTTTTCCTTCAAGAAACAAAAATGTCAATGGAGGATATGGACTTAATTGCCTGTAAAATTTGGCCGGTTGGAAAAGTGGTTTCCCTCGGTTCCCAAGGGACTTCGGGTGGCATTGCTTGTCTTTGGGACCCAAAAGAGGTAGTTATTCACCATATGGTTGGCGGTTGGGGTTTGTTGGCTATAGCTATTCAAAGTAGACATTCCAACCAGATTATGCTCTGCATTACTGTTTATGCCCCGACTTCTTTGGAGGAAAAAAGAAGGCAGGTGGAAGGATATTACTCATATTATCTCTCATTTTCCTAAAGCTTGGATCTTGATCGGAGGAGATTTCAATACCATCCTCTCTCTAGATGAGAAAAGGGGGAAATAGAAATTTGGACAAAAGTACTGACCTCATGAGCGAATATATTGCAAACCTCCATCTTGTGGATATCCAACTAGATAATGGCCTTATGACTTGGTCTAACGAGAAGGCAAGGCTTAGCTTGTATAATGGAGAGATTGGATAGGTTTTTGCTCTCTAAAAATTTCTTAATCCATGGTCACATTCCTAAAGTGAAGACTCTTAATAATGTTGGTTCGGATCATTGGCCGATCATGGTGGAAATGTGGAAAACCAATGTGAGTTTCTCTCCTTTTCGTTTTCAATTAATGTGGCTTAGAGACATTTCCTTCAGACCTCGTGTGCAACAATGGTGGAAGGAAGGTAAACCTAGGCATGGGACTAAGATGTTCTGTTTTGCCAAAAGACTGCAATACATTAAATCCAAAATCAAGACTTGGAGCTGGAAAGAGTTTGGGGATGTTCATAAAAAAAACATGAAGTTATTGCTCATCTTGAAAATTTGAATAAGAAAATCCGTTTAGATGGCCTCACAGAGAAGAGAAGTGCAGATGAAATTAAACTCACAACTCGGTTAGAGGAATGGGAAAAAAGAGAAGAAATCTTATGGAAGCAAAAATCTAGAATTCAATGGCTCAAAGAAGGAGATCGAAACACAAATTTCTTCCACAAATCTCTTCTAGCTCGAAGATCTCACAACTTTATTTCTTCCTTAAAATCAGATTACGGAGATGTTGTTTATACTTGGGATGGCATGAACTCTATTGTTGTTGATTACTTTTCCAATATTTTTCTTGCTACTCCTCTTGACTCAGCTTCTCAACAAAATGTTCTTCAAGCAATCCCTTCTCTTATCACTTCTAAGGAGAACTCTATTTTGATTGCTCCTATTACTATCAATGAGCTTCAACAAGTAGTTTTTAAAATGCAAAAAGGGAAAACCCCAGGTCTGATGGTTTTCCTATTGAGTTCTACCAAGAGTTATGGGATATCCTTCATGTTGATTTATTAGAGGTGGTGGAAGAAGCCAGGAAATCCAAAGAAATTTTGAAGGTTATCAATAAAACTTATATTACTCTTGTTCCAAAAGCTCAAGAGGTTGATCATATCTCAGCTTTTAGACCTATTGCTTTATGTAATGTTCTTCTCAAAATTATTACTAAAATCATGGCAGAAAGGTTGAAGCCTCTTTTACATAAGATTATTTCCCCAGAGCAAGGGGGATATGTGGAAGGACGTCAAATAGTAGATGAGATAGTTCTTGCTCAGGAAGCCATCCATTCCATGGATATGCAAAATTCTCCTTCTATGTTCATCCGGTTAGACTTATCCAAAGCTTATGACGAGTGGATTGGCACTTCCTTATCAAAGTTTTGAGGCAATTTGGTTTCTCTAAGGATTGGATGGATTGGATTATGGGATGTATCTCTTCGAGTTTCCTACTTAGTTCTTATCAATGGCGAGGCCTTCTCGGTCTTTCCCGGCTTCCAGAGGTATCGGGCAAGGTGACCCGCTATCCCCTTATTTATTCATCATTCTTGCTGAATGCTTGGGTAGGACTATAACCAAAAAGAGGGAAAACAAAACCCTTGAGGGAGTTACCATTGCTCATGGAGCTAGACCTATCTCTCATCTTCAATTTGTGGATGACTCTACCCTTTTAGGTAAAGCTACAATTAAGGAAGCTTCTAATTTTAAGCAAATCATTAGCTATTTTTCTAAGGATATTGGGCAGTTGATCAATGAAGACAAATCTAAAGTTATTTTCTTTCATTGCTCTTGCTAGACAGGAAGCCATGGTCTTGGATAAATTAAGATATAAGAAGACCTCTCTTCCAATCACTTATTTAGGTATTCCCATAAATATTCAAAGGCAGAAAAATAAAGATTGGAATTGGTTGTTGGACAAAGTCAAGAAGAAAATTGGAAAGTGGACCAACAAGTGGCTTTCTTATGGGGTAGAATCACCTTGGTAAAATCAGTCCTTCAAGCTATTCCTATTTATGTTTCTTCCATTTTGAATATCCCAAAGGCTGTTCTTCGAGAATTGGATCAAATGAGTCATCGTTTCCTTTGGAGTGGTACTAAGGAGAAAAGAAAATGGGCCTTGGTGAAATGGGATACTTTATGTCTTCCTAAGAGTGAAGGGGGTTAGGATTCCGGTCTTCAATTAATAACAACAAAGCTTTAGCTGCTAAATTATATTGGAGGATGTTGCATAACCCCAATGCTCTTTGGGCCAATAATCTCCGTGCTAAATATCCTTGAGAACAAAAGTCCTGAAGACCTTGTTCGCTATCAACTTCCTACCAAAGGTTCTCCCATTTTAGCGAGTTCTTAAGACTGGTGAGGATTTGATAAAGAAAAAATTATTTTGGATCATTCATAATGGTCAACATGCAAATTTTTGGATAGATTCTTGGGATGGTCACAAGCCTTTGATAACTCGGTTTCCCGATTGGAGGCCTTGGATGGAGGAGCTTCACCGAGCTAATTGGATAAAGGTGGCTAATTACTGTCGGTACCATATTGGTAATTCAAAGGTTGGTAGATATTGGATCCCTATTGAGGAGTGGCCTATTCAAATCCCAGAAAGGCAAAGACAAGATATCCAAGGCATCCTTCATATGAGATCCCTCTCTTGGTCCCATGAAAAAGATTGTTTTGGATGGAACGACACTACTAAGGGTGAGTATTCGGTTGCTCAAGGTTATTTGACCTTATGCCATAATAATCCCAACCATTCTTCTGACATATTTTCTCAATTGTGGGCTCAAAAGCTACGGCCTAAGGTGAGGTTCTTTAATTGGCTTTTATTGCATCGTAGGGTGCTTCTTGGTGAGCAACTTATGAAGCGTGGTTTTCATGGCCCTTTTAGATGTGAAATGTGTGAAGAGAATGTAGAAAATATCAACCATATTTTTATTGAGTGTACTTTAGCCTCCGAGCTATGGAGGAGAATGGCAACTTTACTTGGCTTACGGTGGTCCAATTTTTTCACTTTTGAACAACTTTGGAGGGATTGGCCTAATCAAGAGGGTGTTGATCATTTTATTAGGCAGTTAGTTTGGATGGGTTCTACCATTCTTCTTTGGAATATTTGGAATGAAAGGAACAACCAAATTTTTAATCAAGATAGGAAGGATATTCACTATATTTGGCAAAAGACCATAGCCAACTTAGTTGAATCGGTCCATCATCTCCTTAATCACCCCCAAAACTCCCACCAAAGATGGGATCAAGTGATGCAAAGATTGAAGATTAAACCTTCTAAGGGCAACCAACTTAAAGGGAATGTGAGTATTAGTAAGATGGATAGGACTAGAAATTGGCAACCTCCTCCTAAGGATTTTGGAAAAGTCAATGCGATGGAGCCTCTAGAGGGAACCCTGGAAAAGCCAGTGTGGGAGGAATTGGTAGACTTTCAGATGGCTCCCTAGTTTTTACTTTTGTTGAGAATTTGGGTATTCTTTCCAATAACCTTGCTGAGGGGTATGGTATCCTTAGAGGCCTTCAGGAGGCTACTAAGGTTGGATGGGAAAAGGTGTTAGTTGAGTTTGACTCTCAACTTATGATTAATCTCTTGAAGACTCCTTCTAAGAATCATAAGGTGGATTGGAGAATAAAAATAATTATTGAGAAGATTCGGTTAATCCAGATGGGATTTTTGAAAGTTGATTACAATCATGTGGTGAGAGATCAAAACAAGAGTGTTGATGCTTTAGCTAATTGGGCTTTGGACAAAGGTGATCTTACTTGTTATGGCCACCCTCCTATATGGTGGGCTTCTCAAATTAGGGAAGCTCTTCTTTCTATCATTTCTTTGGATGGCTCCAGTTCAGAAGGTACCTAGTTTCTTCTTGTTTTTTTTTGTTTCTCTTTGGTTCATTCAGTTTTTTAGTTCCCTAGCTCATTCTATTCTTTATTTTGTTTCCTCTGTTGATTCTTGCATTAATAGTCTTCGGTCTAGATAGGTCATTGTTTTGTTCATTTTTTTTCTTTTGTCTTCTTTGTTTTTTTGTTTAGTTTTTTAAGGTGGGTGGGTTCTTTTGTTTTGTTTTGTTTTTGTGTTCTTTGTGTTGTTTTTTGTTGTTCTTGTGTTTTTGTTGTTTTTTTTTTATGTTTATTGTTATTGTTCTTGTGTTTTTTCGTTCTTGTTCTTGGGTTTCTCTTTGTTTGTGTTATTTCATTTTTTTATGTGTGAGTGTTTTCTATGTTTTTTGTTTTTGTTTATTGTCTGTTGTTGGTTGTTTTTATTTTTATTTTATTTATTTTATTTTTTAGGTTTTGGTTGTGTTTATTTTTCATGTTTTTTTGGGTTATGTCTTTGTAGTGTTATGTTGTTTTTGTCTTGTTTGTGTTTTGTTATGTGGTTCTTGTGTTTTTCTATGTGGTTTGTGTTGTGGTTTCTTTTATCTTATTGTGCGTGTTTGGTTGTGCTTTTGGTTTTGACACACTCAAGGAGTTTGTTTTTTATTTTATTTTATTATTTTTGTTGTTATTTTCTTTTTTTAATTTGGTTTTGTGTGTTTGTTTGCTCCTTGAGTATGTCAAAGGTGGTAGGCCAAGTCCGAGTCCTGGGCGTTTTTGGCGGAATGGATACCCCTGCCTCCTTGGGTCTTACCAGAAAGTGGCATCCCTTTTGGGATGTTTTCCACAAAAAAAAAAAAAAAAGAAGCTTGTATGCTTTCATTTCCTCACAATAACCAACAAATATGAGTTGTTTGCTTTTCTTATCTAGAGCCTTCATTTTCTTCTTTGGTATATGTGCCCAAGCAGTACACCCAAATTTTTTGAAGAAAGAGACATCAGGTTTTGATCCAGTCCATGCTTCCTCGGGAGTCAAATGGTCAAGAGCTTTGTGAGGTGTGTAGTTTTGAATATAGTTTGCACAGTTAATTACCTCAGCCCAAAAAACTGTTGGAAGATCTTTTGAGTGAAGCATACAATTTGCCATTTCCTTTAAATTTTTGTTTTTACTTTTTGCAATGCCATTTTGCTGTGGATTATGGGAGACTGAGTGTTGATGAATTATGCCATGACTTGAGAGGAAAATTGAGAACTCATTACTGAAGTATTCCCCCCATTATTTGTATAAATTTGCTTGATTTTGCAAGTGGCTTGATTTTCAATAAGGCCTTGAATATTTTGAAGTGGGATAGAACATCACTTTTGTATTTTAGAAAGTAGGTCCAAGTTCTTCTGGAAAAATAATTAATGAATATTAAAGCGTATTTTGCTTCTTTAAAAGAAGGTTCTGGGAAGACCATCAAGTCACTATGGATTAACTCTATAGGGGATGAGGCTCTTTGAGAACCACTTGGGTGGAAAGGGTCTTGATGTTGCTTTCCAAGAGCACAACCAGGACATACTCCATTAATGGAAGAGACTTTTGGCAACCCTGTTACCATTTCATGGGTGTTCAATTCCTTTAGGTAGTTATAACTGAGATGTCCAAACCTTTCATGCCAAATTTTGCTTTCAAGATCTTCATGTGCAACAAAATAGCAGGCCCATTTTGAGTTTTTGAATCCTTTGAAGTGAAATAGGTGAGTGTTGTGATCAATATCTCCTTTTGCTATGAGAGTGTTTGGTTCTTGAAAGTCTCTTATCTCAACTCCATTTGGTGAGAAGAGAACTGTTTTACCTTTTTTATAAGTACAAATCTGATAGACGAAGAGGATATTTGTAGCTATGTTTGGGACATAGAGAACATTTTTGATATAACCACAATCAATGGATATATCATATTTTCCTTTGATTGTGATGAAGGATGAGTCACCAACTTCTATGCTACATGTTAAACTTGAGGAGATTGAAGTGAATGACTCATTTGAGGAAGTCATGTGATGAGTTTCTCCTGAATCTAGAATCCAGTATTTTGATGAAGTTTTTATAGCTCTACCTTGAACATTTAAGGCTTTTGCTATCTGCTTCTTAATGTCTATCTTGTGATCCTTCATTGCTGCCTCTATTTGTTGTAGTCTTTTCAAACATTTGTTCACAGAATGACCATTCTTTTTGTAGTGAGAACAAGTTATGGGACTTCTTTCTTTCTTTTTGAATTTTTCTTTGGTAGAGGTTGATGCTAATAAGGCTTTTGAGGAAGAGGGAGAGATATCATATTTTGCAAGTTTCATTTCCTCTCTAGTTAGCCTATCACAAATCTCCTCTAAAGAGGGCATTTTAAAACTTGTACCAAGTGCATCTTTTGTAGACAAAAAAGTGGTAGTAAAAATTTGAAACACTTTATTTAACTTAGAAAGAATAAGATAGATGCATTCTTCTTCTGTTTTATCCTTGCCACTGCCTTTTAGTTGAGTGAGGACTTATTTAAATTTGGTGAGAAAGTCAACAATATTTCTGAAGTCTTCAGGAGATAATGATGTTAACTATGCCTCTAGCTACATTGACCTTATTTTATCCACTTTACCAAACAAGTTATTTAGTTTTTCCCAACTTTCAAATGGGGTTTTACATTCTGAAATGTGAAACCATAAGCTTTCATTTACATTTGTGCTTATAATACCCATTGTTTCATACATATTCCCTTTATGAATAAATGTTTCATATTCCTTTTCATATTCAGGTTGCTTCTCTTCTAGCAAGTGTGTGAGCCCTTTTTGAGAAATGAAATTTAATATTTTTGGCTTCCATGTATGATAGTTATGAGGGGTGAGAGGATCAATTGTATTCATTTTTCCAAAGAAAATTGAAGTGAACCAATAATTCCCCCCTTTAACTTCAAGTGATTTAGTGAATACAATGAAGCTTTAGCAGAAACACCAATGTAAGGAAGGAAACAGAAGCCTGATTTTAATACCAATCTCCTCAAAATACTCATCCTTACGTGAGGGAAACTATAAGTATAGAGGAGATTTTGGTAATTTGAAGTTAGGCTTATGAAGCAAGAAATATTGACCAGGCCTTTATACCTTATCTTCTCAATTACCCGCCCTTACGTGAGGGAAACTATAAGTAATGAGGAGAATTGATACGTGGAACATAGGCTTATGAAGCAATTATAATCAGCCAGACCTTTATACCGTACTTCTCAATTACCTACCCTTACGTGAGGGAAACTATAAGTAAATGAGAAGTCCAATACGTGGAACATAGGTGATTATTTAAAAAAATTTAAGTGCTCTCTTTGAAAAAATATTTGAGTTTCTTGCTTGAGTTTACAAATGTTCATGTGTTTTAAAAAAAATAGTTATGTATGATGAAATTTTAGAAGATGTTGAAATGAGATGTAAGCAACAAAACTAAGTGGCCAAAAAAAATTGCCACACTTAGGCTCCACCACCAAAATTTCCTCCTATACCTATTTACTATAAGGAACTTAGCAAAAAGGAATGTGTGAACAAAGCCAAGGAGCACAATAGGAGATGCAAGGACCAGCAACAACAACCCCCCTGCAGTTTTGACAATAGGTGCAAGAAGTAGCACCTCAAGAAAATCCCCCCCAAAAAAAAATTGTATTTATGATTTTACAATTGGACTCTTCCACTTTTGATGGCCTTTATGGAATAGGCTTAAGAGAGGAGTCTAGAATATTATTACAATATTTCTCAAAGAGAAAATAACAATACCACATTTTGAAAGGTAAAAAAATTGATCCTTAAAGTGATTCTGTGAAGACAACCTTTGTGTATTCTGTGAGTTTGAGTTACCTTTGCTCCATAATGATGCCGAAGTTGACGTGTCCAACTACACGAGAAGCTGCAAGTTGCCATAAATAAATCTTTATGATGCTCTCAGTGAGGTTTCTCAACAAGATAGACAGATGAAACTGGTAGGCAGCAAACGCAAAGCAGAGATGAGTGCATCACAAGGAAATCAATCTAGAGGGAGTCATTCTTGATGGTCAAAATGATGCAACAGATGATGACCCATCCGAAGCAATGGCGTCATTCATCGAACGATGCAAGTGGAGTCAAGTGCATCAGATGACGACCTCCCTGAAGCTATGGCATCATTCTTGGAGGACCAAAAAATTCTCTGGGAGTCAAGTGTAGTAGATGGAAACCCACCTAAACCTTATGATAGCTCGAGAAAAAAGAGATGAGTGCTCAACGAACACTTTAAGAAATACCTACTTGAAATTCGAAGAAAATATGTACAAATAAAATGTGATTTTGACCTCAAGAACTAGAAATATATATTTTTTGTTTTTCAACGTTCCTTTAGAGAAATCGTAGTTGACTGAGAGTTCTCAAAATTGGAGAGCCAGTTAGAAAGTGCCAAAGAAACACCATTTGAAGAGAAGACCAAATAACAGTTGACTAAGATTTTTTTGAAATCAGAGAGCGTCAGTCAGAGAGCGCTAAAGGAATGCTAGAGAAGATTGTTTGAAGAGAGGTAAGATATGATCCAATGTTGAGTTATTTCGGTCATAGTTGGCATCGAAATTGCAAGATATAGCTGTCACTTCATTGCACATTGATTCAATGGGGTACAAGTATTAACATAAGTTGTAGTGTCTTGAAGAAATGTCGACTAGGTGCACACTTGGTGAGAGTGAGCTCTATTTCAATCATAGAATGCAGAGGAAATCAGTGCTCTTATCTAGCACATTTACTATTTGAAAGATATGCCCACTCTGTTGAAGCGTAGGACTCGAGACGATTTATGCCAACATGTTGTTATTGTAACACTACTCCTAACGACACCAGGAGCTTTGTAGGTGTTAAAACCTCTTTGTTCACCTCCTAAAATAAGAATGACGAGCATGGAAAACTGAAGAAGAGATGTAATGAACATCTACTGGCAGAGACCAGGTGCAATTGCTTGAGATACCTCTAGTGTACAACAAATTTCACTCTAAAAAAATAAACATTTTTAGGCTTTTGTTTCCTTCCTTACATTGGTGTTTATGCTAAAGCTTCATTGTATTCACTAAATCACTTGAAGTTAAGGGGGGGAATTATTGGTTCACTTCAATTTTCTTTGGCAAAATGAATACAATTGATCCTCTCATCCCTCATAACTATCATACATGGAAGCCAAAAATATTAAATTTCATTTCTCAAAAAGGGCTCACACACTTGCAAGGAACTACTCAATTTGGGATCTTATATGAAGAATAATCCATGGATATCATTGGTTACATAGATTCTGATTGGGAAAGTTCAGTAGAAGACAAATGTTCAACTTCTGGTTGTCTTTTATCTTGGTTCTTCACCAATTGCTTGGTCATGCAAAAACAACTAGCAGCATTATCATCTATAGAGGTAGAATATAGGGCAACACTTTTGGAAAGTTAGGAAGCTCTTTGGCTTTGTCAGATACTAAGAGAATTTGGTTTTTTCCATGAAAAACCTATTACTCTTTGGTGTGATAATCAAAGTAGGGCTAGTTTTTTGCAGAATTCCACTTTTTCATAGTTCTAGTTCAACTTATTTATAGATAGGTCTTCTCTGACTATTTCAAATTTTATGAGTTGTAATCCAATGACTTTCTTGGTTTTAATATTGCTTCTCAATATTTCTAACATGGTATCAGAGCATTACTCAAAGATCAAGAATTGATTGATTTATTCCATTGATCAATTTTGTATA
The DNA here is from genome assembly GCA_028583015.1 of Wollemia nobilis. Taxonomy (NCBI): domain Eukaryota; kingdom Viridiplantae; phylum Streptophyta; class Pinopsida; order Araucariales; family Araucariaceae; genus Wollemia; species Wollemia nobilis. Next base: position 2,056,733 of record JAQPPZ010003072.1, read on the forward strand.
AATAGCAAAGTTGATCATTGAAAGTCGTTGGATTACAACTCATCAAATCTGAACTAGTCTAAACTGAGAGTTCACCTGATCATGGAAGAGTGGTAACTCAAGTAAGTCTATCCTAGTAGAAGTTAAGAGAATTTATTCTAATAGGGGTAACTCCAAGATATGATTTGCATCTCTATAGCTTCAAATTTACATTTTTACATTATATTTATCAATTGTCACCTCATATAGAACATAATTTTTTTGTAATCATTCTTGGAGTTCACCATTTTGCATTGTATTACATACTTTAAACATTTTAATCCATATACATATTGATTTATTTTAGCACAACATTCAATAAGTCTTGTATGATCTAATCTCTATTCAATAGAGTTTGTAGCATACTGCATTTTTTGTTTTTTGCACTATACTTATGAAATTACAGGTTTCTGTTGTGATCGGATCTATCGATTGTTGATCGACTTGTACGATCATGGATTGTACGTACGATCTTGACCTGTAGCATACGATCTTGACCTTGGAGTTACAATATTTTTTGCAAAAATAAACATAATCTTCATCAGACTTTTGAATCAAGTGAGAGTGTCAAATTCCTTCATAATTAAGCATTTGCATTAGATTTTTCTCTATTTACTATTGTTTGTTGTATTCATTGAAAATTGAATTGCATTTAGCATAGTTTAGTTGCATTGGCCAAAACTAGGTGATTGTGAGAACTTAAAAAGAACACATCAAAAAAAATCCAAAACCTAGGCATGGAAACTGCCAAGAAATGTTTCCTGGTGAACCCTAAACAATTCGTCGAAAAATCACCAAAGAAGACACGAACTCAAGTGTCTCTCTTTGAGGTGTAGACCTACTATTCTCCCATTCCCCTTCGAGGCGTGGATCCATTAGCCTAAAGGAAAGGAGTGCAAGAATTTTAGAGCTACATTCTTTGGTGAACCCGACGTGAATAACATAGGCATCTTTCTGATTTATAAAACACAAAAAAGCATAAAAATCTATAAAAACATAAAAAACCAAAAAACAAAAAAAATATATATATTTATATTTATTTATTTAGGTATATATATAACATATATACCCCAAAAATTTAAGCATATATATAACATATATATCTGCAAGATAAAAATCCTAAAACCAAAATGCCTAAAGTTTTGAGAAATGGTAAACAAATAGAGTCTGATGAACAAGACCAAGAAAACCTTGATGATAGGGTACTTATTGAAGATTATGTACCTTCAGAACAAGATGAAGGTGATAATGGAGAAGATGAAATAGAAGATCCTAACAAACCTACATTAGATCAGAAAGGAAATGTTAAATTCAAGTCTCTTGAACAATTTACCCAATTTATAAAGAACAACATAGAAGAGTTTAATCAAGCAGTACAAATGGATAATTTAGGAGAAGGTGCTATGGAATCAGCCTTGGCATCTACTTTTCAGATACATACAAATCCATTATCATACATGAATTCAATAGACCAAGATAATGATCAAGCAGGACCATCTAATCAAAACATGATACCTTTAAATCAAAATGTTCAAAAACCAATGGCACAATCATCTAAAATTGCTGCTAGCAACACCAAAACAAATCCTAAACAACAAAAACAACTATTTTCTTCCATCTTCTCTCAAGCTCTTAATCAACAAATATCAAACCAACAAAAATCTAAACAAGTGCAAAATACCAATCATCATCAATAGAAAATTCAACAAAATACAATCCCATATCAGCTTCATAACACCCTTCCTACCAACACTTTGCACAACAATATTTCAATTGGAAATCCTTACACAACAACACCAACTTATCATCAAAGACACAACAACATGGTGCAACAAAATCAATTTGGTGGACAACCACAGGGCCTTGAAGACATGGTCAAACAATTGGCTTCACGACTAGATCAAATAGATCCCTACCATCCCTCATACAGTTATAGAGAGATGTGTAGCCAACCCTTGGATCCTATTGTGGTTGCCCAACCATACCCAAAACATTTCCCTATGCCTGTCCTCTCGATATATAAAGGAACCGAAGATCCTATTGAGCATCTTCGCATGTTTAGGACAACATGTCATGATATCTCTTATGATGACTTGTTGTTGCTAAAAATATTTCCTAAAAGTCTTGGAGGCATGGCTCTAGAATGGTATTATCAACTACCTACAAATTCTTTAAGGAACTTTGAAGAGATAGTGGAAATGTTTGTCCACCAATTTAGTGCCTATATAGAGAGGCATGTGACCATTAAGGATTTATACAATTTGAAACAAGGTAAATATGAGAGTTTTGCTGAATTCTTGACTAAGTGGAGATAACTCTTAGGCAAATTACATTTTGCATTACCTCATCATGAAATGTTGGACATATTTATTGGTAATTTGCAAGAACAACTATCTTATGAGCTTTCTACTACTACAATAACCTCCTTTGATCAAGCCATTGATCTAGCTAGGAGGGTAGAAGATGCCCTCATTAGAAGAGGATAATTTAAGAAGAAATATGAGGATAAAACTTCTAAAAACCAATATAAGAATAAGCAAGTAGTAGGTGATGGAGTTACTGATAGTAGAAACACCTCAAATGTTAACCTTGTCGAAACTGTAAAGAAATTTGTATTGAAAATCCTTGATAAGCCACCAAGAGAATTCACAAGATTAAATCAACCCTTAACTATGATTTTACCTCAATTATTGGAACAAGGTTTGATACGGTTACCTGAGGTAAGACAACCAGATACCACTACAACTGGATATAGGGCTGATTTACATTGTAATTTTCACCAAGTGGATGGACATTCTACCAATTCTTGTAAAAGGTTAAAGCATGTGATACAAGATTTGATTGATAAAGGTAAAATGGAAGTACAACAATTTCCTGCAAACAATAATACTCAAAATAATACCCAAAAACAACCAACTCAAAATGCAAATCAAAACCTAGATATTTTTCAACATCCTTTACCCAAGCATGGTAAAGAGGTAGTAAATCAAGTAGAACATCATAATGTTCCTCCTCCAACTCGGTATGTGGGAACCATTAGCAAATTTTTGCCACAACAAGATTTGCAAACCTCCTATGTACCTACTTTATCTATAGTCACAACTAGACCAATACAATATTTTCAATCTTCATCTTCAAAAGATACAAAAAGTGAAAAACACAAAAAGTGAAACAGAAAGTGAAATAGACATCACCTCAAATAATTCAAATAATTTTGAATATGAGTCAGATCAAATTCTTCCCATCATAGATTTATTAGTTCCAGAAGAACCATTCCCTAGAAGAATGACCACTCGACCCTCATCTCAACAAATACTTTCAAATGAACAAGCAGAAAATGCTAGACCTCACTTTGGTCATTTACAAAACAATAATATTGTGGGTACTATTGGAGCCATCACTAGACAACAAGATCAAAATCAAAATTCTCAATCACAAACTCAAACAACTGATCAAGACATAGGGATCTTACAAAATCCCTTACCCAATCATCAACAACAAGAAAATAATCAATTATCATATCATAATGTGCCTCATCACAATGATATTATTAGTTTAGTAGTAGAGACTACAACAAAGCAAGTTCTTGCCCAACTAAATCATCTTGACAAGCAAGAGATAAATTCTTCATCCAACCAACCTTCAAGACCTCTCTTAGCTCTGAATAATAATCAGAAAGAAGATACAAGCATAGAAAACCCATCTTTAGTGTTGAAGTCTCAACCTAAAGTCTCCCTCAACATTCAACAACAATGGGACAATCATCCACATAAGATATCTCTTTTTGAACTTTTGCAAACCTCTCCTATTCATAGGGAATATTTGTTCTTTATTCTCTCTTTCTTTATCATCACTACAACAAGTTCTCTATTCTTTTCCTCTTTATCATCATTGCCACCTTTTGTCCGTCACCTTTTATCCTTCATTCTCTCTTTCATTATCATTATCACATCAAGTTCTCTATTATTTTCCTCTTTATTATCATCATCATCTTCTGTCCATCACTTTTCTTCATCTACATCTACTTATCATTCTTCATCACAACAATCTCAACTATCAACCAATCAACTTCAATCACCTACACCACAACCAAATTGTCCTTCAAAACCTCCTTTGATTTTGAAGCCACCTTAGAAATGTTATGCACAAATCACTTTGTATAGTGTATATATAGCATTTTTTGTATATATTATCAATTTTATCAAATCACAAAACAAACCAAAAAACAAAAAATCAAAAAACATGAAAATTTCCAAAAATATTTCAAATTGTTAAACTCTTATTCTTTGCATCAGTGTGTGTTGTTTTCCAAAATTCAAGTTATATTTTATTTTATTTCAGATAAAATTCAAAAGTTATCTTGAACCATGCACTTAATTTACATATTTAATAATTTTGATTTTATCACTTTGATTATAAATCTCTCTTGTATCGAAAAGCACTATTACTTCATTAAATAAATTTTGAGTTTTGGGAAATGATCTTGCTACTTCTTGAACCAAGAACACATTCTCACATCTTAAAAATGATTTGTTGCAAATTCGAAAAGGATACTACATAGTAGTCTTAGTTCCTTAAGCAAAAAGTTTCCCTTGCTATCCTATTATGTGCATGGTCTAGAATACTGAGAATTGGAAAAAGGACAAGCTCCCCCCTACCCGAATAAAATCCCTTGCTCTACGTCTAATCTGGGCAAGTATCCCAAAAAAGAAAAAAAAAATAAAAAAAAAAAAAAGAAAAGAAAAAGCAAAGAAAATAAAAAGCAATAAAATCCCCTTGTTCAAAAATGGACAAGAATCCCTACTCCAAAAATCAGAAGAAAAGAAGGGGGTAGTGAGCTTGAATCCCTAGAATTCCTCAGTTATTCGAAAGCCATGAGGTAAGCCCCATAACAGGTGGTTTGTGCCCAACCCGCTTGGCCTTGGGTAATTCCTTTCGCGTGGTGACATGTCTGTCACATTAGCGACCTTCTTTTGTACAGACCAATGTCTGCTTGTGGATTAGCTAGCTTTTGGTAACTTGACTTACATAGTAGTTCGGTACAATTGCATGCACAAAATCATGGTTAATGAATATTTCACTTGCACACACATTGGTTCATAAAAGTTTGCTTGTATCACTACCTTACTCAAAATCATAAAATCATTTGATCCTTGAGAGATTTTGTATCATTATGACAAATCAAGATGGATAATGAACTCACACATCACACACTGGTTCTTGATAAATTTGACTTTGTCTTAGAAATAATTTAAAATATTTCTTTGAAATTTGTTAGAAAACATTATTTCACATTAATCCAAATCACTTCATTTTAAGCACCTATAATATATATTATCTTCAAAAAATTTCAACATGTGACACAATGATTTATTTTCAAAATACAACTTGCATTTTCAAAATCATATATAATCATGCATTGCATTTTGACTTCGCGATGATGGTATAATTCCTAGTAATTATTTTTCTCAAATTTCACACTAGGAATTCTATGCCTAGCGCAAGTCATCCTTCCCAATTTTTCATGCTTAAATCACTTTATATCTCTCACAAAAATAATCTTTATCAACCTATTTTCTCAAAATCAATTTCTTTTAAAATCAACATCTCCTTTCATCATCATAAGCCTCAAGGTCACTCTTGAGCCCACAATATTTTTGGTATTAGCAATACAAAACTTCCTCACAACAGGATCCGCTTCATGACCTAGCGAGCATCGATCTCCACCAACGGTCATATAACAACACAACATCCTTTGAGGTTCATTGTTAATCCATCTATTTTATCATCACACAAAAACATCTTTTTCAAAAAACACTTTACAAAATCAAATAATTTCCTTTTATGTTAAGCATGATCAAAAATGTTCAAAAATCAAAGCATGATTACAAGAAATTATATAACACAAACCATCATAAGCAAGTGCAATAAATCATCCAATAAATCAAATCATTCAATGTCGCATAGACAAAAGGATCAATATATATATATCAAAAATATAAGTACAAAATGAAGTCAATTGGTATGCCACAATCTCCAAAATTGGTATACTCAATCACTAGGGGGTATACCACAAAAGCAAATTTCAAAAATTTTGAGTTTTCCACCAAATATAAAATTTGGCGTAAAAACTCGAGGGGGCATCCTAGTCAATAAATTAGTAATTATTTTTCTAAAACATCAATTTCCCATGAACTATTCATTCTAAACCATCTACTCCTTTCTACCCATGTCAATCATAATCACTTCTACTCAAGTGTCTACACTTTTCTTTAACGCATTTATTGTTCATAAATACGCCAAAGAGGGGGCAAAATGTAGACAAGAAAAATTGACCCATTAAGATAAGTTTTCCCTCTTAAAAAACTAAGGTCATCTTCAAGAGAATTTTTACCCTATCAAATCATCTCAATTCTTCTCAAATTTTATACCATTGGATAGGGCTCGAAAAGAGCTTTCCAACGGTATATTATATGTCCAATTTTGACACCATTTGACCCCTCAAACTGCCAAAAAACTATGTACATGTCTAACCTCCTGACGAGATCGTAAGTCCGATCCAAGATTGGATCTAAAGTGTGCGAGATCGTAAGTACGATCTACAAGATCGTACATATGATCTTGTCCAAAAATAGAAAAATCTCAGTTAAGTAAAGTGATAAACAAGTTATAACGCTTTTTGTCCTTACCTGTCCAACTATGTGGCGGTTACGGGATCGGATCCGCCGATCAGTCCCAACTTGGAAGAAGTTACAACCCATTTTATTTTTAGCCAAATTTCACCTGCTGGTTTAGCCTATTTAATCAGGCTTCCCCCTCGAATTCCTCCTAACTCATCGATATAATTCTGTATTTTAGTCGCTTAATTTCTACATTAGCCCTTGTTATTTTATTGTTTTTCTATAGGATCGGAGGTACAATCTTTGGTGCGTGAGGATACGATCTGGGATCGTAGATATGATCTCACCCTAGTAGCATACGATCTTGCGATCATAGATATGATCTTGCTTCTGAGTTACGATCTCACCTACAAGTCACTTGGGGGCAACTCCAAGCTCTGGTTTGCATCACTATAGCTTCCAATTTGCATTTCTGCATTATATTTATCAATTATCACCTTATATAGAACATAATTCTATTATTATCATTCCTGGAGTTCACCATTTTGCATTTAATTGCATACTTTACATAGTTTAAGGCATATACATGATAATTCCTTTTAGCATAGCATTCAATAGGTCATGTATGATCTAATTTCTATTCAATAAAGTCTGTAGCATACTCCATTTTCTATTTTCTGCATTCTACTTATGAAACTGCAGGTTTTTGCTATGATCAGATCTATCGATCGCTGATCGGCTGGTACGATCACAGATCGTACGTACGATCTTGACCTACAACATACGATCTTGACCTTAGAGTTACGATCTTATCTGCAACAAGAAACAGAATCTTCATCAGACTTCTAGATCGAGTAAGAGTGTCAAATTCCTTCATAATTAAGCATTTGCATTAGATTTTCCTCTATTTACTACTGTTTATTGTATTCATTGAAAATTGAATTGCATTTAGCATAGTTTAGTTGCATTGGCCAAAACTAGGTGATTGTGAGAACTTAAAAGGAACACATCAAAAAAACTCCAAACCTAGGCGTGGAAACTACCAAGAAATGTTTCCTGGTGAACCCTAAACAATTCATCAAAAAATCACCAAAGAAGACACGAACTCAAGTGTCTCTCTTCGAGGTGTAGACCTACTATTCTCCCATTCCCCTTCGAGGTGCGGATCCATTAGCCTAAAGGAAAGGAGTGCGAGAATTTTAGAGCTACATAAATTTGTGTAGGTATATGGCTATAGGATAAGTCCCTAGAGGGATATCCACCAAAGAAAGGACTAGGTTCAGATAGAAAATGACACACTACCAATGGCTAGACAATGTCTTTTCCAAGAAGGGCTATGATGGAATTTTGCTCTAATGCATAGAGGAAGATAAAAAATAAGCTCTAATCATATAGTATCATGATAAACATTTCTCCATATCTACAATAGCCCATAAATTTTTGAGTTTTGGATACTATTGACCTCCTCTATTCACCAATTGTTATCAATGGGTCAAAGAGTGTATATCTTGCTACATGTTCCAAGAAAAGAAGAAGAGAGATCCAATGTTAAAAACTTATTGTTGTGACAGAACCATTCTAATAATGGGGTCTTGATTTCATACGTAAAATAAACCCATTATCAAGCATTGGTGATGGATGGATCCTCACCACCATAGGTTACTCCATCAAGTGGGTTGAGGGAGTCCCAATCAAAGTAGACAATCAAGACATAGTGGTGCAACTACTCAATTATATCATCACAAGGTTCAAAACTCCTATCACTATCATGATCGAAAATGCTACCTATTTCTTGGGAGCTAAAGTAATGAAGTTTACCCTTAAACATGGGTTCCTACTCAAAAATCATCCAATTATTATCCTCTAGGGAACAGATTGGCTTAATCAACTAATAAAAACATCACAATAATTTTGAAGATGACCATTTTTTAGTCTTATAGATACTAGCATACAAAGCTACATAAAGCATTGTGGGAAGATAGGGTGACATCAAAATTATCTACAAGATTATCCTCCTACAAGCTAGTGTATGACATGGAGGTTGTGATACCAATTAACCTTTTTCTCCCTTCCCTCAAAATATCATAGCAATTTAAGTTAGAAGACACCAACATTGATCCCATGCAAATAAGACTTTATGCATTACTAGACCTAGAAGAGGAGAGAGAAAATTCATTTAAAAGGATTTCTCAATGATCAAATACCATCATGAATAAATTCAACAAAGGGTCAACATAAGTAGAGTATAGAGAGGGAGACCTTATGCTAAAATGGGACAAAGATCATACAAAATTAGGTGCTCATTAGAAGTTTTAATATGTTGAATAGACCTTACTAGATCATAGAAATTGTGGGTCCAAGTGCCTACAAGTAGTAATATTGTCTATCTCTATGAATGGGCAACATCTTTGTCTGGTGTAACAAAGGATCTCAATTAAAAAGGTGCATATGTACATAGTACAAGATACTAATTTGGTAAGTATTTACCTGTTTAGTTATTTTTATTTCTCCCTCATCATTTCCTTCTATTTTCCCATTTCCTCTCTTAGATTTCATCTTCTTCCCCTTAAAATGGTGTTACATTGAGTTTGTCAGAGATACTATAATTAATGATATTAAAAAAAGTTTATAATTTTCTTGCTTTAGCGAGTGGTCGATCCCAACAAACATAGGCCCATGAAAATTTCAAGGATGAGTGGACCAACACCAAATAGGTTGACTACCCTACTCAAGCAAAGCATGTTTGAACTTAGGTAGCACATGTGCTACCCATAGGCTATAAAAGACCAAGGGAGGCCAAGCGGACCTCACTTTACAGTGAGAACCCAAGTTGCATACCTTGATCAAACTATATTTTCACTAGAGAAAATCACATACCTTGAGCTAACAACACCCCATTGAGTGTCAAATGTTGAATAGGTCACAACTCCATAGGAGCTCCTTGACAACAACTAAGAAAATAACTCAAGAAAAAGTACAAAGAAACTTCCAAAACTTTACCAAGTTCTAGACAATGAGTAACTCACTCATTAAAACAAGTGAATTGCTCACCCACTAAGTGAATCACTCCATTCTTTGATATTTCTACCTTACCTAAAGAATGCCCAAACTTTTGTAGCGAGCAAATCACTTGCATTTTTTAGTGAATTGCTCTAGTTCATCAGTGAATTGCTTTGATCAAAAAGGCTAAATTTTACTCATTTTTTCCATTTTCACCTTTTCTCCCTTTTTCCTAAATTTTTTATATCATGGAGACGTATCTACCTCTACCATCCCTTCACTACTTGAATCTTAGATAGCTTTTCAACCATACACGTCCACTGCCTTGTCCATAATTATTTTGTTATCAATCATAATAGTCACCATAGTGGATGTATGATTATTAGAAGGACAAGGTCAAAAGAATAAAATATGAAAGAGAAAGAGATAAGAGCTCACACCTTCTAAAGGTTCAAATAAACAATTCATGAAACCTTATTGGAATGTAGTAAAAGAAAGTTATACCCATTCTGTGGGGAGAAGTTAGGAAGGAGCCATTGAGGAGGTTCAACCTAAGCCCCCAAACATAATCCTATAGTATAAATTAGGCTTAGACGTCTATCTTGGCAATGAACTTAGTATTGTAGGTGTGGGTTTATGCCAAACTAATACAAATAGCGAATGAGAGGTATGACACCACTTTTAGGACCTTCAAAATTCCCCAATGGTATCAAGTTACCTTTTACACTAGAACAAGAGTGATAAGGAGCATGCTAAAACCTAACCTAACATCCAATTTCAATATCTCGTTGGAGTTGGAATAACTTAAGGATGACATACAAATGATATTAGTAGGGATTATCTTTGTCCTCAAATAGAAAAATAATAAAAGTATGTACAAATAACATATTAGCTTGTTATATGTGGTACAAACCTACCCATGGTATTCCCAAATGATTAACTAGGCCTAGTATATTTTTGATCAAATGGGCAGTCTACTAAGTAAGTTCAAGGACGAAAAGTTCATGAATACTTATTACCTAATTTGGTTGATCTTGTACCAAAAGAAGAGTTGGTTAACTACCCTCGAACTAGATCATATGGGAAAGGATAAAAAATCCTTAAGCATAGTAGAGTGCATAGATGTGTCTTTATGGAAAGTATGAAAATCTCCATACCACTTTTATAACAAAGTATATAAGGTAATCATGGAGAAGTTGTTAGAATATATTACATCATTTGGTTATGTTAGATTACTTTAGGGGGAAGTTATCTAGTTACTTCATGCAACATAGTAAATGCACAAGTGTCAATGTGCAAGTTGTATATGTGCAAGTTGTCCCTTGCACAGTTAGGTAGAGTGTTCGCCAAGGAACCTATCTTCCTACATAAAGGGTCTCATACCCTTACTCGAATGTATCAGTTTTTCATTCATCAATAATAGATGTTTCTTTCTCTCTCTCTCTTTTTTTTTATGATGGAATGGTGCTAAAGCCATCAGTGGTATCAGAGCCATGGTAGATCTAGTCTATGTAGGTCAATAGGGAAACCACCATTATCATTTAGCTTAAGTTTTTTGTCAACTTGATGCACCATTGGACCAGTCACTATCAAAAACTCTCAAAAGAGTCTAGGTGGTAGAATTAAGGAGAGCCTTACTGAAGAAATTCTCAAATGATAACTCATTGGATAAATCCACTACCAAGGAGAAGCCCTTGATAGTGAAGGAATTGGGACAATTATCACCATCCAAAAACAAGCCCAAGAGAAGAAGAATTTGGCAAGGAGTGCCAAATCTATGAAGAAGAATTTGGCAAGGAGTACCAAATATCAGAAGAAGATCCTGCTTGAAGTTAGAATTCAACAAGAAGACTTGAAGATAGAAGAATCTCACCAAATCTTGGATATTTGAAGATTACCTCTCATAACAAGAAGGCATCACTTCAGAGACAAAGACTTCTCCAAATATAGCAAAAGAAGGAGAACACAAGAGGAGAACAAGCCACCAAATCCTAGGCTCATGAAAGAAAGTTTGAGACCATAATTTGGTGAAGGAGTTATTCAAGATAGTCTACAAAGAGCTGCAAGGTCATACTAGTAGCAACAACTTGGTGATCCTAGACACCAAGATCTACATCCTCTACAGAAGCGATAAAAGAGCTACAAAAAAGGTATGCAAATTTTTGGTGCAAGTAGATTCATTAATTGGTTTACTTATCAGATTTGTTAGAAGCACCTAAATTTGGATTAAAGTTGCAAATAGAAAATTGGATTACAGTCTTCAAAAGTGCAAAAAGAAAAAGTTCTTTTTAAGGTTCATTTGCACATTAATTAGGAGTTGATTAGATTTCAAAATTGCTTCTATCAACTACCTATCATCTACTTTGGAAAAAGAAAAAGAAGACTAAGTCCTACAATATTAATTGTAGTGAAATTGTAGAATAACTCTTAAAGATTCATTTTAGGTTATTCTTGATTAGTTGTAGTAAATTGTTAGTGCATTAATTTGAGAGTTGATTGGAGTGATAAGGTGTAATTATTAGTGCATTAAAAGTGAAATACTTGCACTATTATACTACTCTAAAAAAGAAATTAGTTTTGTGTTTTTTGAAGGGCACAAAATCTGATTTGTATCAAGTGTCTAAAGACACTATTAAAGCACAAAAATCTGCAACACATTGTGGCCAAGAGAAGCCACCAAAACAGGTTAGAATCCTCCAAAACTTGGAGAAGAATACGACTAACCAAAAATAGAAGTAGAAGCTTCAAATATTGAGACTTGGTGAGTCTCAAATCCAAAGCATTATAAGGTTAATTGCAAGGATAAAAGTGCAAAAAATTGCATCATCTATCTACTTCTATCTAAGATTGGATTTGTCATCATAATATCCAAGAAAAAAGGGGAAGGTGTCTAAGAAAAAAGACAACCTCAAAATCCTACATTGCATTCAAAATTCTGCCATACAAATCAGAATACTAGACCCTGAAAAAAGGAGTGCAAGAAAAGGTGACAAAAGAGATCTTATTTACAAATATAGTTACATTGAGTTGCACTACTCTAACTCATTCTATACAGGAAAAGGGCAGATTGGAAAGTGCCTCAAAGGTACACTACAAGTAGGTTGAATTAGCCAAAGGTGATCGAATACTATCATTCTTCCAAGCATAGCAAAGAGCCTCTCTTTTGGCTCATCCTCTACGTATCTTGGATGGTCGAACCTACAAAAGACAAGGCACAAGGGGAAAATCAAGTAGTGTATAAAGCAAAAGAGTAAGCATACATCAAAGCAAAGGAGCATTTCTATCAAAGCAAGCTACATCCAATCAAGGAGCATTTCTACCATAAGTGGAGCATCAAGGAGTCTTCATCCAAGCGCTGCCATTCAAACTCCACTCAAGGGCCACCAAAGCTCCTCCATATCTCCACCATAGCTCCACCATAAGCATTGCTTGGTTGGAGATATTTCAACATCTACGTAGAACAACAAAGAACAAGGTGGAAAACATATTGGAGAGCCTTCAAGAAAGCATTGATAAAGACAAGGGCATGTAGATGCCACTTGTCATTCTTCAAAAGTAACTCTAAATAACGCTCACAAAGAAGATGTTACAATTCTCTCTTGGTACCCATACTCCATGCAGAAGAGGAGTTACATTCGTTATAGTAAGGAAGTCTTATAGACGTTGAAGAAGAAGCATTTCTTAGATAGTGCTCAAAGGAGAATAAAAACATCTCAACTAAAGGTGACATTTGTCACAAGCAATGGAGTAAGTTCGACATCTCCACCAAACAACTGAAGCATCCATAGAGAGTTAAAAATTCTACCATGACACTTGTCACTCAACTGACCCTCTATTAAAGGTGCCTTGGACCTTAGAAAATAAAAAATATAGTAGTAGTTTGAAATCTATGCAACAACAGTTAGAAATATCGACAGTATTTCGGTAGATCGATGGTAGTTCGATAGAAGCTCGACGGTAGTTTGGTAGTGATTCAACAATGATTTGGAGCAAGTCGAGAGTATTCAAAAGCACTCTTAGTCAACCAACATTAAAGGATAGCATTGAAGCCAAAGCACACCTTGGGGAATTCATGCTCAAGAAGGACAGATTACTGCCATATTCATCCAGCTTCATAAAGGTACAAAGCCTTAATAAAAAATTTCCTCATCTAATTTTCTTTCATTTAAAAAAGGGAGTTATAAGGTTATATGTTAAGGTTGAGATATTAAATGAAATCAATATTTATTTGAAAGAAAAACTTAGGGAAATTAATATAATATTTGCAAAATATAACTTAGGAGAAATAAGGGATACTACTTGGAATTAATCCATTTAATGTTTGCAAATATTAATGTGTTCTAATTTTCCAAATTTGGGAGTGATAAGGGTTACAACATCAAACTAGGTTATTGGAAATTAGAAACACTTGAATAAAATCCTAAGGGTTACAAAAAGGGGTTATTAAGATCTTTTATTAAAGTTGGAAATTTATAATATTCTTGTCTCAAAAATTTCTCAAAAAGGGACAAAAGAAATCCAACATTAAAACCTCTTCAAAATTGAAAAGTGCTTAGTTCAATAGGAGTAATAAGGTGTTAAGAAGTTGATTTTTGATCTTTACAAAATTTATACAAAATCAACCAAAATTGAACTATATTTTTACAAAAGCACTATATCATAAAATCTCTAATACTAAACAACATCATGGAGTGTTGGTATATAGATTCAGGTGCAAGTAAGCATATGACAGGGAACATACATTGGTTCAATTTTTTGAAGAAGATAAATGAAAAGCCAGTTGCAGTAGTAGATAGCAAAACATATGAAGTAAAAGGAATAAAAAATATTCTAGTAAATCTTAAGGATGGAAGAGGTATAATAAAAAATGTATTGTATGTTCCAGGATTAACCACCAATCTTATTTTTATTTCTCAGCTCATGGATCAAGACTTAACTGTTGAGTTCAAGGTTCTCACTAGCAGAAAGCAATGTCACATCTCTAGACAGGGAAGAATGATAGCATCAAGATCATATAAAAATGGCCTATTTGTCCTAGACACTACTATTCACTCAACTCTTTCAATCAATGCTTTAGAACTATGGCACAAATGACTAGGACATACCAGTGAGACATCAATGAAGGAATTATTCAGATATCAAATGGTAGAAGGACTACCCAACTTATCTCCAGAAACTATTGTATGTGCAGAATGTTTAGCAGGTAAACAACATAGAATTCCTTTCAAACTTCATCAACATAGAACTCAACATCCTCTAGAAATAATATATACAGATTTGTGTGGACCAATGAAAGTTGATAGTGTTGGAGGACATAAATACTTTCAGATATTTGTTGATGATCATACTAGAAAAATGTGGGTATATTTCATGAAGTACAAATCAGAAGCATTTAGCTACTTCAAACAATTCAAACTTCAAGTTGAAAAAGAATCAGGAAAGACCATAAAAGCACTTCGTTCAGATAGAGGAGGAGAATTTATTTCTAAATAATTTGACTCCTTTCTTGAAGACAATGGAATCAAAAGATAACTTACTACAACATACTCACCTCAAAAAAATGGAATTGCAGAAAGAAGAAATAGATCAATAATAGAAATGGTAAGATGTATGTTAAAAGAAGCACAACTTGATCACAAATACTGGGCTGAAGTAGTGCAAACAACTATCTACATACAAAATAGACTACCAACAAGAGTACTCAAGCATATTACACCAGAAGAAGCATGGTCAGGATAAAAGCCCAACATTGAAAGACTAAAAATCTTTGGATGCAAAGCCTACATGCATATTCCAAAGCAAAAGAGGACCAAGTTAGACGACAAAACTATGACAAGGATATTTGTTGGGTATGACAATGAATCTACAGGATACAGAATATTAGATCCATCTACAAAGAAAGTTTATATTAGCAGAGATGTGATCTTTGATGAGAAAGTCAAAATCAACATAGATGAATCCAGTGGTGACACAAAAGTTCTCCTGAATCTACCTGAAGAAGATGCAATGAGCATGGAGCCAGAATCAGAAGAACAAGATACAGAAGCATCAACTATACTACAGAGAAAAGAACCAATATGGCTCAGAGATACTCTCAGAGAATCAAATCTGGAAAGGATGCCAGATCTTACAGCTACAGGACCTCAAACTCGTAGCATGACCAGAATGAATAGAGGAATGCTAAGTAACACAGTGGAACCAATATCAGCTTCTCAAGCACTAAAAAACTCACACTAGAAAGCAACCATGGAATCTGAATATGCATCACTCAAGAAGAATAAGACATGGGATTTAGTAAACCTACCTCCAGAAAAAAATATAGTGGGGTGCAAGTGGGTGTACAAAATCAAATACAAAGTAGATGGAACACTTGATAAATACAAAGCTCGACTAGTGGCCAAAGGGTATACTCAGACAGAGGGAATTGACTATGAAGAAACATTCGCACCAATAGCTCGAATGACTACTATCCAAATAGTTTATGCTCTAGCAGCTCATCAGGGGTGGAAACTTCATTAGATGGATGTAAAAAGTGCATTCCTTAATGGTGACTTAGAGGAAGAAGTCTATATGACACAACCTGAAGGCTTTGTCATTCAAGGATAGGAAAGTAAGGTATGCAAATTGAATAAATCTCTATATGGCTTGAAACAAGCTCCTAGAGCATGGAACATCAAGATCAATAATCATCTACTACATCATAACTTCAACAGAAGTACAATAGATCCCAGTCTATATACCAAGAAGATTGGAAATGATATCTTGATCCTCATAGTATATGTTGATGACATAGTGATTACTGGAAGTTCAGAAAAGTTAATAAGTGATATCAAAAAGGATCTAGAAAAGGATTTTGAAATGACAGATCTAGGGCTAATGAACTACTGCCTTGGTTTAGAGATTTATCAAGGAGAAGATAAAATAGTTATCACTCAATCAAAATATGCAAAAGCCCTTCTTGAAAAATACAGGATGATAGAGTGCAAGCCCAAAGATACACCAATGGAACAAGGAATTCAACTATCCAAAAATGATAAAACACCATTGATTTTAGCAACAATGTATCGACAGTTGATTGGAAGCCTTCTATACTTAACAAACAATCGACCAGACATAGCATTTGTAGTAAATTATCTTTCACGGTTCATGCAAGAACCAAGAGAAAGTCATTGGAAGGCTACAAAAAGAATATTACAATATATCAAGAAGACTACAGACTATGGACTAACTTATATGAAGAATGTCAAAGACTTTTATCTACAAGGATACTCAGATTCAGACTATGTTGGGTCTATTGATGATAGGAAATCTACCTCAGGTTATGTCTTCTATCTCGGATCAGGGCCCATATCTTGGCACAACAAGAAACAACATACAGTAGCACAATCATCAACTGAAGTAGAATATAGAGCAGCAAGAGATACAACCTGTGAAGCCCTATGGTTACAATACATACTATCTGACATGGGAATCAAACGAACTTCGACTATGATATTCTATGATAATCAAGGAGTACTAAACCTGATCAAGAATCCAATCATACATGAAAGAACAAAGCATATCGAAGCTCAATGTCATTTCATCAGAGAACACTTCCAGAACAAGCACATCATCCTCAAGTATGTTCCTACAGAAGATCAACTAGTAGACATCTTTACAAAGGCACTTGAAAAAATCAAGTTTCAAACCTTCAGAGATCATCTATGTGATTCAAGAGAACTTCATACCAAATAATGTAATACAGGGGGTGTTAGAATATATTACATCATTTGGTTATGTTAGATTACTTTAGGGGGAAGTTATCTAGTTACTTCATGCAACATAGTAAATGCACAAGTGTCAATGTGCAAGTTGTATATGTGCAAGTTGTCCCTTGCACAGTTAGGTAGAGTGTTAGCCAAGGAACCTATCTTCCTACATAAAGGGTCTCATACCCTTACTCGAATGTATCAGTTTTTCATTCATCAATAATAGATGTTTCTTTCTCTCTCTCTCTTTTTGTTTTATGATGGAATGGTGCTAAAGCCATCATAAGTTTAGGGTAAAAGAGCCAACACTAATAGATGAGATGTGGAAGTTACTAATAGAAGAGAAGTGACCTTAGGGAGACTTCTATTTGGGGAGGACTAGGTATTTCATCTGTCTCTATGGATTTTTAGCCATACCCTTTGAGTTATCTGTCAAAGTTCCAAATTACATATTCAATCTTGAGTATATCAAGAAACTCAATTATGTGGACTTGTAATATTTTAAAGGGCAAAAGAAAACCATTTTCTACCCATTAAAATGATAAGTCATGAATATAACTCCTTAGATGCAAGAATACAACATAGTGATATAGATGAAATTAAGAGAAATAGGTCTTAAGCAACTAAGATACCAATGGTCCTATGACCCAAAGGAGATTTTCAAAAAAAATCTCTAGGACAAGAAAGTGAATACCTTCTTCACCCACAACAAGATATATAATGTACAATAGCAAGAAAAACCTAATGAAGAGATAACCCTCACCATCCTAGGGAGTAATGATTGTTATAATTACAAAATATAAAGTTGGTACAATAACCCCCAAGAATGATATATTTTTATCCAAGGTTAAAAGTTAATTTTGACCCCAACATCAAGCCAAAAAATCATAGGTCAGGGGTCCTTCAAAAATTGGGGTATACTGACAAGAAAATTCTAGCATGGCAAAGTATGAGGTATGAAATGGAAACCATGGCTAAATCCATAAGATATGGTCCATTTAATGCTAAATTATTGACCACTTGGGACAAGCAACATCCCAAAGGAACAAAAAGGATAAAGACATTTGTAGAGGCAACGACAATAATAGGCGGATTGATCACATATAAATAGATGCCTAGAAAATAGGTAACATCGATGATTAACATGTTAAGCTACACCTTCAACACTAGTAGTGGTCTATGCAATAGTCAAATAAATAGAAACCAAAGGATAAAGGGGTTTTGAAAGATATATGTTGATGTTCAATGAGGTAGTTGTAGTGATAGAGAAAGAATAGAGATAAAAAATATTGGTTGGAGAAGGGAGATATTTCAAGGAAGCCCTCCTCTAAACTAGGGAACAACTAGTCGAGTGGCCACAACCTCATTCACATCCATCCTACACATTCACCATCTACCATTCCACCTTCTTCTTCTATTGCTTCTCTTTCTTTTATATTTTCTTCTCTATCTCTTATTGCTTCTTTTTCTTCTCCTATCCCCACTCCTCTTTTCCATTCTTCAATTGTGCTTCTCCCATTATCCACCAGCATATCCCATGTTTCTCCTAGGTGCTACTCACCCCATGGGTCACTAAGAGGTACTCCACCTACACTACCACTATCATTGTAAGGACCACTTTCATCACTTCATTTTCATCTCCACTCACTCAAGACCTCACATCACATCTCATTATCTCATAGACCATGATGCCCCTTTTGGCCATCCTAGTTAGACTAGTGTTACAACCCACTCCCTCACTTTTGCTCCACTTCTAGCTATTACCACTCAATTTATACCAATTTACCTACCTACCACCTCCACTCATCCCCATCCCATGTAAGGTAATTCCTATAGGTAATGAAACCCACTAGCCCTACTCAAGGATCTAAGTTTATAGGAAATCCACTATGAATGAGTGCCTCTCAAGGCATGGGCCAAGTTATACATACTAGGCCAGGGAGTCTAAAATTGAGAAAAAACTAGATATACTCTTGGACAAATAGAAAGGGTGGAAGAAAGAGTACAAGTAAATTAACAAGAGGACCTCCAAGGATTCAATACTCTTCCACTCATAAATCTCAAAGAAAGGGGGAAAATTTTGATGTGTTAAGACCACCAAAATTGTTCCCTCCAAGCTAGCATCAATCCCTACTGACTTAATTGCTAGAGTGTTGCAACTAGACTTAGACAAAGTGGATTCATACCAAATAGTCCATGTATTTATAAGAAGAGCATTAATGGTGGAATTTGTAGGTGGTGGAGATTCTTTTCCTCTCGTATATGGGATAAGGGTGGACTAATTTTGTTAGTCCTTGGGTAGGATGACGACGAGCCATGTTGGCCAGTTGTTTTGGTTCCTTTTATTCATCCAACTATCACTTTTCACCATCTTCATGATGTTTTTGCCTCTTAACTTTCTCAAAACCTAGAATTAAGGATAGAGTCATGACTAAGGGATGTTTTTATCAAAGCATGCATCCTAAAAATTGATAGTCCCAAGACTACTAATTTAAGTGGGAAGCTTGGTTATCTTATGAATTTTAGGGTTTTCAATGAATGATAATGATTCTATGATGTTTTTACACCTAGGATTCAGTTGGCGTGTCATCTGGACCAACAATTATAATTTTATGACCCTAAAAAAGGAGAAAATCAACCATCATCTTCAAAGGGAGAGTTATTTTCCATGATAACCCCTTTCACTTCCTTATTTTCTCACCATACATTCATCACACATTCATAAAATCACAACAAAATATTTTTTGTTCTTACTAACTATGATTTCAAGCTATTTGCCGCTATTGCTTCCACATCATGCACCCTATTTTGCTCTCTTTCTCTCTCTTGTTTTTCTAGGTATAACCAAAGCCATGAATTGTTAGTTCACTAGCTTTTAAAGATGAGGATACGATGTTCTACCAAGCTTTATAGCTAAAGGTCACTTATAAAAACTCAAAGACTAGATTCCAAGGCAAGTCAAACCCTCTATGACCATCCCAAGTGTGATCTCTCCTTATTTATTATGGTGACATTGCAAGTAGGATAGTGTAGGAATGAGATTTATTTTTTGAATGTTATGGTCCTTGATGCCCTAGGTTTCATGTAATTATTTTCACTACATTATGATTAGCCCTAGCTTGCTGGCATTTATGGATAATTTTAGTACAATTTATTCTTAAATATTTTAATTTATTTATGCTTGAATTAGGATAGCTTATGATATTTACTATTAAATTACTGCTTTGTTATATTAGTTTAATTTTCTTAGATTATATTATATTAGTCTAAATAATTGTATAAGATATCCCATTTTTCCTATAAACATTTTGATGAACTCAATGTGAACTCGTCTTTTTTGATTTTCTTTCCATATTTTATTTCTAGGGTTTGGTAAGTTAGTTGTAGGGTTTGTGTTAGCCACTACTTTTTGTTGTGTTCTAAATAAAAATTTGTTGTAGTTTTTCTTCTTCTAATAGGCCTTTTTCCAAAATTCAAAATTTTATTTTTTGTAAGTGTTTTTGTAGTTTATTTACTTAAGGGTAGAACATTTTGGTAAAATCCTAGTTGCTCTTGAGTAGATTTTTTGCTTACCCTTATGGATCCTTTGGCTTCTTCCAAGGGCATTGGAATGGTTACTAGGTTCAAGAATAAAATTGCTCTAGAAACTATAGAAATAGAAGAGGATCTTCCTCTTATTACCCTTCAAAATTACATCAACCATTCCTTTCCACTTCCTCATGATGATGAACCTAGGATTAAGGATTAGACTAATAAATATTCTAATTTAGAAGAAGAAAATGACCCTAATATCAACTTTGATGAACCATACAAATATGTTATAAGGTCTCAAAAACCTATTGTAAATTTATTGTTAGGAAATGAAGATGAGTGAAATAACAAACTTAAATTACCCCTTAATAAGATGTTCTTGGTGTGATCATGATCACCCCAAAATGTGATAATCATAGCATAAAAGATGTGTGTATGAATAATGAATGCTCGATACTAGTTTCCAAAATCCAACACTCATAATGAACCTCATGAGAAAAATCTAGTTGCATACATGATGACCTTTAGGGAATCTTGAGCATACCAGCTAGATAGTTATAAGTGTGATACCCAAAAATAAATGGATATTTCTAGAAGAGAAACAACCAAATAAATCAAGGACTTTATGATCAACCTTATTTAAACTTTGAGTGCAAGTAGAAACCTAGTAGTGCAGGTTGCTATCCCTCTAATATTGGATCTCAATGCTCCTCCTCCTCCTTCCCTAACTAACCCTAGGGAGGCTTTGCCTACATCAACTAATCTAACTTTGAGAAATTATAAAAGTCAATATTTAGCCCCTGATGTAGAAGCTATTGACTTATCTTAGCATGTGCCTAAGTTCTTTCATGATTGGGACTAATTAAGCCCAAATATTTATAAATAAATTCACACCATATTATAGGGGTTGGCTTTAGAATGAGATTGTTGAAGTTAATGACTAGGGCTTTCATAGGAAATTATCTTGATTGGTTTGCATTTGTACCTAAGCATTCCATTGACTCCCATATGGTTTTATCAAAAAGTAAAAATAAGAGTTTGATGATGACATGACTATAATGTAATCAATGGATGTTTTTTGTAAACACAAAACAAGGTCCTAATGAATTTGTCACTGATTTTTACAAATGGGGGATAAGACTTGAATATCATGCAAATATTGATTCAACTAAAGAGGTTACCACTATGATGTTTGTAAAAAAGCTTATACCCTTTTTTAAACTAAAATTTAGGAACATAGCCCTTGTGGTTTATCTTCTCTTAATAAAGTTATACATTTTATAAAAATCCTTAAACACTAGGAAAATAAGGAAGGCAAAAAAGCACTAAAATATAAAAATCCTAACAAGAATGTTGTAGAGGATGGGGTTTACAATGTAGCTATCCAAGATACTTCTTATGAAATATAGATAGTTAGAGTTCCTATCCACATGTTAAAAAAATATAGGGGTGGTCCAAAACCTAAGAATATGATACCTCAATGGACACATGAAGATATTCTCAAAATATGCCCACCTCCTAAGCTAAAAAACTATCATATCAATGATAAGTTTGAGGCTCTTGTATGGAATGATGCTAATAAGTTTTTCTTTTGGCATGGAAAATATGTTTATGATGACTCTACTTGTATAGATTTGTGAAAGTTCTATCTTAGGCAAGCCTTTGGTCCTAACTTCAATATTGATCAAATTAACAATGATAGAATTAGTTTATTTCATGAAAATAAAAATGAGTCTTCACAAGAGGTTTAATCACCCTTGCAATCAAAGGTCAGGTATCTATAACACCCCATTCTCCAACCATTATCAACAAGCTTGTTGGCTTTTAAGACTTACTACCACAAAATATCATAGGTCCCTCAATAAATAAGCCACAATATTAAAGGTCAAAATATCAATAATGTAGAGTAGAATAATATATATGTGCAACTAAATGCATATCTAGGTCAATATTATAATTAAATAACATTAAAACTTATATAATCAAATATGAATGCAAAATGACCAAAGTCATTTATGTACAAGCATGAAGAAAATTTACAATATTAATTGCTCAAAATCTATATACAAGCTTTATTATCAATGCTTACTTTACACCTCCTTGTTTGTATTTACTTGTGTGTTATGTATGGAGCTTTGTTTCCATAATATAGACATAGAAGATGACTCTTCATGTTCTTGACTATTGCTCTCCATATGACAACTCTCATGACCTTTGGCTTATCATTTTTCTAGTTGCATAGTAGACTCTTCACTTTCTTCTTACATGCACACTTGACTCTATGACACTTGCACACTTCTACATGACTCTTGCTCTTCTACATGCACTCCTAATACAAGACATTTGTGCACATACTAACTTTACATATTTACACACTTACAAGACACTTGTGCACATTCTCTCAATACACACTTGCACTCTAACTTACATGACACTTGTGTATTTTCTACACAATGCACTCTTA
This sequence comes from Wollemia nobilis, assembly GCA_028583015.1. Lineage (NCBI taxonomy): Eukaryota > Viridiplantae > Streptophyta > Pinopsida > Araucariales > Araucariaceae > Wollemia > Wollemia nobilis. The sequence continues at coordinate 2,080,114 of JAQPPZ010003072.1, forward strand.
CATGACACTTGTGTATTTCCTGCACATTGACACTTACATAAAAGGAAAACATAAATCACTCATCTGAAATATAGACTTAACCCTAATCTATTACATATTTAAATTTGTACCATGAAGGTACCATGGGGGTACATTTGCATGTACCAAATAATGTAATATTCCTCAACAAAGCTCCTAATCAATAGTAAAATTAGGGTCAAGGGTTTAATAGGGGTGGCCAACAAAACTATCAAAATTGAGATATAATACTAATTAAAGCAACCAAGGAGGGGATAAAAATCATCAAAATCAAAATGGTAATACTCCCAAAATCAAAATGTTGGACTTAGCACTTCTCAAAATACCTATCAAGTTAGTCAAGTCTTTGCCCAACTTGGCCCAAATGGAGAGTATGTCTATAGTCAATAAAATGTGTCTTAGTATATCAACATATTAGAGGTGTGAAGGGAAACAATTATATATTTGGAACAAAAAATTGGTGTTGTTACTAGGACTGTATTTCAATACAAAAAGAAGCAACCTTCTAAGGAAGGAAAAAGGAAAAGAACCAATTCAAGCAATGGTTAAATCCTACTATTATTGATAAAGTTCCAAACCCTCCTTTAGTAACTCGGGAACCTACTAAAGATACAAAAACATCAAAAAATACAAAAACTATTCCTAGAGGAACCTCAACTCATTTTAAGAACCTATCATTTCTAAAAATAATGAAATACCATAACCACCACTTAAAGTGGTGATCTTAAAACCATCAATAGAAAAATAAATGGATGTTACCCAACCTAAGGAATCACTACTAAAAATAGTCATGAGAAAAATAAAAGCATGGGATATTATTGAGGAGTTGCGTACAATCCCTTGCAACGTACCATACTTGGAATTACTTGGGACATTTCCCTATTAAAGACAAAGGTTAAGAGAATTATTGGATGAGATGGATATTTTTAAACCAATAATTACTAACATTATGTCTACCATTCTAGGGTCCTATGAAATGTGGTATATTCAATCACATAAAGGAAACCTTTGTATTAATGCATATACTAGTCTTGAGTTGGTTTTAAATTTTCCTTTAAAATACATATTGTTGTTGATTATCTAGCAAGGGTTGATGAACTGCCTTTGATGATAACAATTATTTATAGTAACATTGTAGTATGTAGGGATTTGATTGATGAATGGAGTGATACATGTGTTATGTTATTGTCCCTGATAGATAAACTAAAAAACCCTAGAGAAAATGTCCTTTCTACTAGAAGTTATTTCTATGCTTATAATGGTAAAACTTAAGATCCTATGGGTTGCATTTGGTTACCAATTTTAGTTGGATCTAATGAAGTAAAAGTGAATTTTATGGTGTTTATTTTCACCAACTATAACATGTTATTAGGTAGACCTTAAACTAGTAAGATGAGAACCATAGCTTCCTCTACTTTTCAAGTGGTTAAGTATACCTATAAAGTTTTCATTATAGAAGGAACTTAGATACTTGGCGGCCTCATCCTCTAAGTCATGGTAGTTGTTTTATTTCTTTTGTGTATTAAACACAAAAAGTTCCAATTTATAAACATGAGTGTCAATAGACTTCTAGAAGAAAGTTACACAAGAGGAATATTGAATTTTGCTTTAAATACTCTCAAGATAGGTATGAGTATGAATATGATCAACCTAACATGGATGTCATTACTCTTCTTACTCAAGAGGTAGTATATAAATTTTTGTTGTTATTAAAACCTAAACAAAGAAAATATCCTATTTTGTTTTACCAAAGGTTGGCCAAATTACATGAGTATGTTACCAAATTGAAACAAGTAATATTTTACGTAGATAATAATAACACAAGGGAGTAAAATGATAGTGATATAGATAATAATTTTAATCAAGCCTTTAATATTGATACTAAGAATTCAACTTCTACTACTACTTTTGAGGCAAGTGTGTGGAATTACCAAGTAGGTTCAATGGAAGTTTTTATTTTAGATGATGATGATGATCAACTTGATATAAAATTTATAAGATAGAAAATAGTAATTTCTATGCCTATTGTAATCTTAAGAATATTGAATTCATCGATACAAAGCTAGGCTAGGCTAGATAGGCATTTAACAAAGGCTAAAATCTATTAGTTTTAAAATTGTCTTGTTGACTACCCTATTTTTTAAAATGCCCATGCTTATACTCTTCTAACTGTACTAAACCATAATCTATTTTTGGGTCAATATTTATTGAAAATTCTTTAACTATGCTAGAACCACACTAAAATTGGTGATCCTAGTTAGCACTAATATTTTACCTATTTTTGGACCTGTTCCTAATATTTTGATAATTCCTAATGACTATTTGAACTATATAATTTCTAATATACCTAGACTAATTGACATCCTTGAGGATATTTCTTGGTGACTATGACCACCCCAAAATGTGGTGATCCTAATTCCTACAAATTTCTAGAAAACAAAAATTTCTCTAGCATTCTCTATTATCCTCGGCTTATTTCTAGATTTGAAAACATTTTCATATTCAATTTGTTTTTTGATAAGTAGCTTAATGATTTGATTAATCCTACACCCTCTCGTTTGGAAAGGCATTTGTTTGAAGCTGAATTTTCTATTGAGCTAAAAACTAGGGTTCTCATTAAGGATTTAATGAAATTTTACAAGCAAATAAGACCATACCCTAGTAAGAATATTCCTATATTTCTCTATACTCAATCTCATGCTAATATCTTATCTAAGCTTAGGTGAAAGGGGTATGCAAAAGAGCCAGCTATTCAAATCCCTAATAATATTCTCTTTGAGAGGAGGGGCATTTTTTGTAGGATTGCCCAAACTAACAAACTTTTTTCGGCCATATCTCACTCATCTGGACTCAGATTGAGCTGAAATTTGAGGGTAGATGTCTGAAAAACCCTAGAACGTCTCCACCAATTTTCATATTATTTGGAGCAACACAAATCCTAGCACATCCCTATGTGTGAACAAGATTTTTGGCAAGCAACTATGCGAGGGTTTCATCTGGGTTGAGTGCAAGCAGCTCCAGAGATTGGTTTTTAGGGCCTTCGAGCCCTAGTGGCCAATATTTTTGTGGTTTATGCTCAATATTTTAGCAAGAAATATTGCAGGGGATCCAATATGGGTTAGAAATTTATCTTTCAACAGATCATACTATGAACTTGAGTGACAATGGCTTCCAATTTGCTGCACAAAAGAAAAGTGAAAACCATACCTTTCCATGACGTCTAGGGCAAGGATTAAAGAGATCACAAAACAAGTTTCAAGTAGTTTATCAAAAAATGGCTCATATCTCAAGTGAATCTGGTGCTAAGGTGCACCCACAAAGTAATTCTACTGTGAAAACCCTTGTCAAGGGTAAGAATTTCGAAGACTCAACCCCAAAAATGAATTCTAGGGATGCCCTCCATGGTGGACAACCTCAGCCCAATGCTAATATCAATCTTAGGGCTTTCCATAAACCTCTAAGAATGCCTAAGATTGATCTCAGGAAAATGGAGTTAGGATGTCTTAAAGCAGTTGATGGAACTCCTATTGTTAATCTTGATATGGGTAACACTCAGATTGGCATTGAAGATTTGGAAAAAAGAGGATTAATTTTTCTGTTCATGGATTTTTGTCTGAGCCTATCTGCTTTCAAAGTCTAGGCTGCAAAAAGCTGGAAAACTAAAGGTGAGTTACAAATCTCTATTTATCCAAATGGTTATTTTCTTGTTTTATTTGCTACTGATGAAGATAGAGAGAAAACTTTTCAAGGGTGTCCTTGGTTTTTTGGAAGGGCAGGGATTTTCATGAAGCCCTAGCATACTAAATTTAAAGTCAAAGAAGAGATGCATTCTATAGCTCCCGTGTGGGTTAGCCTCTTTGGCCTCCCTATTGAATTTTGGAATCCTACTATTTTTTCTTCAATTGAAAACTCTTTAGGAACTTTTATAATGACTGCTGATTGTACTCAAAATATTGAACATATTATTTATGCTCGGATTTGTGTTTTAATGGATTTTGACAAACCCCTACCTAAAAATATCACATTACAATTTGGGGAAGACACTTGGGAGAAAGTAGTGGACTATGAGAACATTCCTTTTCATTATAGAATTTGCCATGAATATGGTCATTTAGCTAGTGCTTGCCCAAATAAAATTCTTGATCAAAAGAAAGAAGATATAAATTCAGAAGGTTTCCAAATGCCTAAGAAGAAGAACACTTTGAAAAAATCAGTTATGAAGGATCAAGCAAAGTCATCTGCTAATATGTTTGAAATCCTTTCCACAAATGATGTCCCAAGTGAGGAAGAGGAAATAATGGAAACAAAAATATTAGAAACATAATTTAAATATGAAGGGAAGAAATCAGAGACAAACCAACAAATCAAAGGTTTTCAACAGAAAAAAGGGAGAAAACTTGCACAAGAAATACAATCTTTTAAATGTCAAAACTTCAAATAATACAGGTCCCAATATAGACTCCATTGCACCCTCTAGTAAAATTTTGGTTGTGTACAAGCATTCTTCAAGGTTAGAAGCCATATAAGATTCAATTGGAATAAGTCAAGAAACAGGGAAAAAAAACTGAAGATGGATTCTAATCAAAAAGTAGGTCGCAAGACCAATCAATATCATATGGTAAAAGAAGGTGAAAAGCTTGTAGATGAAAGTAAGATTAATGCCTTTCCCAACTTTTTTAGCCCTGGTATTAATGAAGATCATCACTTGGAATATTAGAGGACTCAAAGGGAGTCTTTCAAAACAAAATAAAATTAGAAGAATGATTCAGATAAATCATCCACATCTTGTTTTCCTTCAAGAAACAAAGATGTCTATGGAGGATATGGACTCAATTGCCAGTAAAATTTGGCCAACTGGAAAAGTGGTTTCCCTAGTTCCTAGGGGACTTCTTGATGGCAAGCCGAAATTCACACAAACACATTCACAATAATTTCATGGTAATTTCGTTAAAAATAGCTTAATACGGTTTACAGTAGTCTCTCCAGTATACCACTTCTTCCCCAATCCCGAACTTCACCATCCCCCATCCTTATAGCATTTTGGGTTTTTAACGAGGCCCCCGATCCTCTCGGCCATCAATGCCCTGCCTAACAAATTCAAATTCTAATTTTCCCTCCCTCGGTCGAACTTCCCAAATTTTGTCATAAATGGCCACTGCCTTACCCACCATGAAAACCTCATTAAAGATCTTCTCTGACCTGCAAACGCCGCCTTGGTTAGATCGTCCTTCCGCACCTCTATTTTGACCATAATGTCCATGCTTTGTACTATTGCGAAGACCATTCCCATATTAATACACGCGGTCGCCAATTTCAATTTCAATCTTCGTGGCAGCCCGCGCGTTTAATTTTTTTTTTTTTTTTTTTGCTTTGTCTTCGACTGACCGTGTCACTTTAACACACGTGGAGGTCGCGTGTCACTATGGATTTACTTCTCATTTGAACGCGTGTCCACAAGCTTGTCTTCATACTTGTCGTGATATCGCGACATGTCGCGTCGCGACCCACTGTCCCTTTGCTTTCACCTTGGCGGAAAAATGTCGCGATATCGCGACCCAACGGTCACCTCTCTTCAATTTGCAAATGATGCCGCGATATCGTGACATCGCGATATCGCGACCAAAACCTTCTCCCCTTCTTCGTCTGCATCGAGCCTTTGATTTTAATTGCCAACTGTAGTCGCGATAACGCGACAAAAATTCAACGCTGTTGAAGTCGAAACAAGAGTCGCGATATTGTGACATCGTGATATCGCGACGTCGCGATATTGTGACGTCGTGATATCGCGACGTCGCAATATCGTGACTCAAACTGGCCATTGCCCTTTCGAAGCTTTGGGGTCGCGATTTTGTGACCCCAACGCAACTTGTGCCTTTACTCTAAAACTTCCTCTTCTTTTTACAAAACCTCCCTCTTGGGCCAAGATTTGAAACAAACCCAACACAAGTACTTAGAAAATAAAAGCAAACAATAAAATGATTTGGAGGATGCAAGATTGCTCCTTGACCACCGGATGCTCCTAGCATCAGACACCCGGGTAGATAAAAAAAAGTGACCCTCACTTTTGTTTGGCTAAGGGGAGACCCAAGCGGTCAACCTCCATCTTCGACAACCAAGTCGCATCTTCAGTTGGTCTGCCCCTCCACTTGATCAAATACTCAGTATACTGCCTGTTTCGGGTGCTTCGGCCTTCACGGGTATCTAATACTTCCTCGGCCTCATCTGTGCTTGGAGTAGAGGCTGGAAATTGCCATGGTTCTGGACTTTGCATGTCTGTACTTTCTCCCTCATGATATTCCACGAGATCTGAAATATTAAAAATAGGTGAAATATCAAGCCAACTCGGCAATTTCACTTCATACGCATTTCCTGACTCCCGCTTTCCCGGTATTTTGCATGGCCCAAACTTTTTCATCTTCAATTTATTGTAAGTCTTGGCAGGAAATCTCTCCTTCCTGAGATACACCATAACCTCATCTCCAATCTCGAACTCCTTGAACCGCCGCTTCTGGTCTGCCCTTGTCTTATATTGACTGTTCATTTTTGTAATATGTCTTCTTACTTCCTCATGCAGACTTTTCATATGCTCTGCAAATTCTTCTGCCTCGACACTACATTTTTCTCTTCTGTCCAACTTTCTTAGCTCATACACATTCCTCGGGCTGTTTCCATATACTATCTGGAACGGAGATTTATTTGTGCTTTTATTAACCGAATCGTTATATGCAAACTCTGCCTGTGGTAAGACCAAATCCCATCCCTTGGGTTGATCCACTATCAAACACCTGCAGTAAATTGCCCGGGCTTCTATTGACCACCTCGCGTCTGCCCATCTGTCTGTGGATGGTATGCTGAACTGAATTTCAAGTCTGTCTTCAATTTCTTCCACAGAGTTCTCCAAAAATACCCAACAAACTTTGTATCTCTGTCTGAAACTATACTTCTCGGTAGACCGTGAAGTCGTACCACTTCCTTGAAGAAAAACCCAGCAATGTGAACTGCATCACTTGTCTTTTGGCGAGGAATGAAATGTGCCATTTTGGAGAACCGATCAACCACCACAAATACTCGAGTCATTTCCCCCTCGTGTTCTTGGCAAGACAAGAATAAAATCCATGCTTATGTCCTACCATGGTCTCTCGAGCACGTGTAATGGTTGGTACAGTCCTGTATTTTGTTTTACACCCTTTGCCATCTGGCATATTCTGCAACTTTGCACAAACTTCCGTACATCTTGCTAAATTTGTGGCCAGTAGTAATTTTCCTCAATCAAGGAAATGGTCTTATCCCTACCAAAATGCCCATCCAATCCTCCGTTGTGCTTTTCTTTGATTAAATTCTCCCGCATGGAACTTCTGGGAATGCACAACTTACTACCCTTGAACAGCATCCCGTCTTGGATTAAGAAATCCAACCATTTTGTTCTATCCATAGTAAGAGGTATTGAGCAAGCCTTCCAGGGCTTCGCAAAATCTGGATCTGCAGGGTATAGACCCTTCAGTTCTTCAAACCCCACTACTTCCACTGTCAATCTGGTCAGCAGAGTCTGCCTTCTGCTTAAGGCATCTGCAACCCTGTTTGACTTCCCACTTCTGTGCTTCAGTACAAAGGTATAACTTTGGAGGAACTCCACCCATTTCATGTGCCTTTGGTTCAGTTTTGTCTGACTGTTAATGTATTGCAAAGCCTGATGGTCAGTAAATAGTACAAACTACTTTGGTAATAAATAATGTCTCCACTTCTTCAGGGCCTGAACTATAGCATAAAATTCTTGATCATAGACATAATACTTTTTTTGAGCATCATTTAACTTTTCACTGAAATAAGCAACTGGCTTGCCTCCTTGACTCAGTATCGCCCCTATTGCACTGCCACTGGCATCACAGTCCACCTGAAATACCTTGTTGAAGTCTGGAAGTGCCAAAACAAGCTGTTCTGTAACTTTTCTCTTCAATGTATCAAAGCTCCTTTCAGCCCCCGATGTCCATTTGAACTCCTTTTTATCTCCCCTCATTGTCTCTGTGAGAGGTGCACAAATACTGCTGAATTTCTTTATGAACTTCCTATAAAAATTGGCCAGACCATGGAATGACCTCACTTTTGTTGTGCTCCTTGGAGTAGGCCATTCAATGATGGCTCTCACCTTTTCGGGGTCCATCTTCAGGCCTTCTGCTGAGATTACAAACCCCAAGTATACCAATTCCTTCTTGACAAAATTACACTTTTTAAAATTTATTAATAACTGTTCTTCTTGTAGCTTTTCAAAGACCCTCTTGATATGCATCAGGTGTTCCTCCAAACTCGAAATGCTGTAAGGATGGGGGATGGTGAAGTTCGGGATTGGGGAAGAAGTGGTATACTGGAGAGACTACTGTAAATCGTATTAAGCTATTTTTAACGAGGCCCCCGATCCTCTCGGCCATCAATGCCCTGTCTAACAAATTCAAATTCTAATTTTCCCTCCCTCGGTCGAACTTCCCAAATTTTGTCATAAATGGCCACTGCCTTACCCACCATGAAAACCTCATTAAAGATCTTCTCTGACCTGCAAACGCTGCCTTGGTCAGATCGTCCTTCCGCGCCTCTGTTTCGCCCATAATGTCCATGCTCGTACTGTTGTGAAGACCATTCCCATCTTAATACATGCAGTCGCCAATTTCAATTTCAATCTTCGAGGCAGCCCGCGCGTTTAATTTTTTTTTTTTTTTCTGCTTTGTCTTCGACTGACCGTGTCACTTTAACACACGTGGAGGTCGCATGTCACTATGGCTTTCCTTCTCATTTGAATGCGTGTCCACAAGCTTGTCTTCATACATGTCGCGATATCGCGACCCACTGTCCCTTTGCTTTCACCTTGGCGGAAAAAAGTTGCAATATCGCGACATGTCGCGATATCATGACCCAACGGTCACCTCTCTTCAATTTGCAAATGATGCCACGATATCGTGACCAAAACCTTCTCCCCTTCTTCGTCTGCACCGAGCCTTTGATTTTAATTGCCAACTGTAGTCGCGATAACGCGACGGAAATTCAATGCTGTTGAAGTCGAAACAAGAGTCGCGATATCGCGACGTCGTGATATCGTGATGTCGCGATATCACGACTCAAACTGGCCATTGCCCTTTCGAAGCTTTGGGGTCGCGATTTCGTGACCCCAACGCAACTTGTGCCTTTACTCTAAAACTTCCTCTTCTTTTTACAAAACCTCCCTCTTGGGCCAAGATTTGAAACAAACCCAACACAAGTACTTAGAAAATAAAAGCAAACAATAAAATGATTTGGAGGATGCAAGATTTCTCCTTGACCACCGGATGCTCCTGCATCACTTCTGGTGGCATTGCTTGTATTTGGGACCCAAAAGAGGTAGTTATTCACCATATGGTTGGTAGTTAGGGTTTGTTGGCTATAGCTATTCAAAGTAGACATTCCAACCAAATTATGATCTGCATTACTATTTATGCTCCGACTGCTTTGGAGGAAAAAATAATACAGTGGAAGGATATTACTCATATTATCTCTCATTTTCCTGAAGCTTGGATCCTGATCGGAGGAGATTTCAATACCATCCTATCTCAAGATGAGAAAAGGGAGGGAAATAGAAATTTGGACAAAAGCACCGACGTCATGAGTGAATATAATGCTGGTTCGAATCATTGGCCAATCATGGTGGAAATGTGGAAAACCAATGTGAGTTTCTCTCCTTTTTGTTTTCAATTAATGTGTCTTAGAGACATTCCTTTAGGCCTCGTGTGCAACAATGGTGGAAGGAAGGTAAACCTAGGCATGCGACTAAAATGTTCTATTTTGCCAAAATACTGCAATACATTAAATAAGAAATAAAGACTTGGAACTGGAAAGAGTTTGGAGATGTTCATATAAAACAACTTGACGTTATTGCTCATATTGAAAATTTAAATAAGAAAATCCATTTGGATGGCCTCACAGAGCAGAGAAGTGTAGATGAAATTGAACTCACAACTTAGTTAGAGGAATGGGAAAAAAGAGAAGAAATCTTATGGAAGCAAAAATATAGAATTCAATGGCTCAAAGAAGGAGATCGAAACACAAATTTCTTCCACAAATATCTTCTAGCTTGAAGATATCACAACTTTATTTCTTCCTTGAAATCAGATTCTGGAGATTTTTATACTTGGGATGGCATGAACTCTATTGTTGTTGATTAATTTTCCAATATTTTTACTGCTACTCCTCTTGACTCGGCTTCTCAACAAAATGTTCTTCCAGCAATCCCTTCTCTTATCACTTCTAAGGAGAACTCTATTTTGACTGCTCCTGTTACTATCAATGAGATTCAACAGGTAGTTTTTAAAATGCAAAAAGGGAAAACCCCATGTCTTGATGGTTTTCCCATTGAGTTCTACCAAGAGTTCTGGGATATCCTTCATGCTAATTTATTAGAGGTGGTGGAAGAAGCCAGAAAAGCCAAAGAAATTTTGAAGTTTATCAATAAAACTTATATTACTCTTGTTCCAAAAGCTGAAGAGGTTGATCATATCTCAACTTTTAGACCTATTGCTTTATGTAATGTTCTTCTCAAAATCATTACTAGAATCATGGCAGAAAGGTTGAAGTCTCTTTTGCATAAGATTATTTTCCCAGAGCAAGGGGTTTATGTGGAAGGGCGTCAAATAGTAGATGAGATAGTTCTTGCTCAATAAGCCATCCATTCCATGGATATGCAAAAATATCCTTCCATGTTCATTCGGTTAGACTTATCCAAAGCTTATGACAGAGTGGATTGGCACTTCCTTATCAAAGGTTTGAGGCAATTTGGTTTCTTTAAGGATTGGATGGATTGAATTATGGAATGTATCTATTTATTTTTCTACTTAGTTCTTATCAATGTCAGGCCTTCTCAGTCGTTCCTAGCTTCTAGAGGTATTAGGCAAGGTGACCCGCTATCCCCTTATTTATTCATCATTCTTGTTGAATTCTTAGGTAGGACTATAACCAAAAAGAAGGAAAACAAAACCCTTGAGGGAGTTACCATTGCTCATGGAGCTAGACCTATCTCTCATCTTAAATTCATGGATGAATCTACGCTTTTAGGTAAAGCTATAGTTAAGGAAGCTTCTAATATTAAGCAAATCATTAGCTATTTTTCTAAGGCTGTTGGGCAGTTGATCAATGAAAACAAATCTAAAGTTATTTTCTTTCACTGCTCTACTAGACATGAATCCATGGTCTTGGATAAATTAAGATATAAGAAGACCTCCCTTCCAATAACTTATTTAGGTATTCCCATAAATATTCAAAGGCAGAAAAATAAATATTGGAATTGGTTGTTGCACAAAGTCAAGAAGAAAATTGGAAAGTGGACCAACAGGTGGCTTTCTTCTGGGGGTAGAATCACCTTGGTAAAATTAGTCCTTAAAGCTATTCTTATTTATGTATCTTCCATGTTGAATATCCCAAAGGTTGTTCTTCGAGAACTATATCAAATTAGTCATCGTTTCCTTTGGAGTGGTACTAAGGAGAAAAGAAAATGGGCCTTGGTGAAATGGGATACTTTATGTCTTCCTAAGAATGAAGGGGGGTTAGGATTCTGGTCTTCCATTAATAACAACAAAGCTTTAGCTGCTAAATTATATTGGAGTATGTTGCATAACCCCAATGCTCTTTGGGCCAATAATCTCCGTGCTAAATATGCTGAGAACAAAAGTCTTGAAGACCTTGTTCACTATCAACTTCCTACCAAAGATTCTCCCATTTTAGCAGTTCTTAATACTGGTGAAGATTTGATAAAGAAAAAATTACTTTGGATCATTCATAATGGTCAATAGACAAATTTTTGGACTGATTCTTGGGATGGTCACAAGCCTTTGATAACTCAATTTCTCGATTGGAGGCCTTGGATGGAGGAGCTTCACCGAGCTAACTGGATAAAGGTGGCTAATTACTGTCGATATCATACTGGTAATTCAAAGGTTGGTAGATATTGGATCCCTATTGAGGACTACCCTATTCAAATCCTAGAAAGGCAAAGATAAGATATCCAAGGCATCCTTTACATGAGATCTCTCTCTTGGTCCCATGAAAAATATTGTTTTGGATGGAACAACACTACTAAGGGTGAGTATTCAGTTGCTCAAGGTTATTTGACCTTATGCCATAATAATCCAAACCATTATTTTGACATATTTTCACAATTATGGGCTCAAAATCTCTGGCCTAAGGTGAGGTTCTTTAATTGGCTTTTATTGCATCGTAGGGTTCTTACTGGTGAGCAACTTATGAAGCGTGGTTTTCATGGCCCTTTTAGATGTGAAATGTGTGAAGAAAATGTAGAAAATCTCAACCATATTTTTATTGAGTGTACTTTAGCCTCTGAGCTATGGAGGAGAATGGCCACTTTACTTGGCTTACAGTGGTCCAATTTTTTTACTTTTGAACAAATTTGGAGGGATTGGCCTAATCAAGAGGGTGTTGATCATTTTATTAGGCAGTTAGTTTGGATGGGTTCTACCATTCTTATTTGGAATATTTGGAATGAAAGGAACAACCAAATTTTTAATCAAGATAGGAAGGATATTCACTATATTTGGCAAAATACCATAGCCAACTTAGTTGAATTAGTCCATCAACTCCTTAATCACTTAAAAAAATCCCACCAAAGATGGAATCAAGTGATGCAAATATTGAATATTAAATCTTCTAAGGGCAACCAACTTAAAGGGAATATGAGTATTAGTAAGATAGATAGGACTAGAAATTGGCAACCTCATCCTAAGGATTTTGGAAAAGTCAATACTGATGGAGCCCCTAGAGAGAACCCTGGAAAAGCCAGTGTGGGAGGAATTAGTAGACTTTCAAATGGCTCCCTAGTTTTTACTTTTGTTGAGAATTTGGGTATTATTTCCAATAACCTTGTTGAGGGGTATGGTATCCTCAGAGGCCTTCAAGAGGCTACTAAGGTTGGATGGAAAAAGGTGTTACTTGATTCTGACTCTCAACTTATGATTAATATTTTGAAGACTCTTTCTAAGAATCATAAGGTTGATTGGAGAATAAAAAGTATTATTAAGAAGATTCAATTAATCCAGATGGGATTTTTGAAAGTTGATTACAATCATGTGGTCAACGATCAAAACAAGAGTGCTAATGATTTAGCTATTGGGCTTTGGACAAAGGTGATCTTACTTGTTATGGCCACCCTCCTAGATGGTGGGCTTCACAAATTAGGGAAGCCCTTCTTTCTATCATTTCTTTGGATGGCTCTAGTTCTGAAGGTACCTAGTTTCTTCTTGCTTTTTTTTTTTTTTGCTTATCTTTGGTTCATTCAGGTTTTTTAGTTCCCTAGCCCAAACTATTCTTTCTTTTGTTTCCTCTGTTGTTTCTTGCCTTAATTGTCTTCTAGTCTAGATAGGTCATTGTTATGTTCATTTTGTTTTTGTTTTTGTTTAGTTTTTTTAGGTGTGTGTGTTCTTTTGTTTTGTTTTGTTTTTGTGTTCTTTGTGTTATTTTTTGTTGTTCTTGTGTTTTTGTTGTTTTTTTTTTTTATGTTTCTTGTTATTGTTCTTGTGTTTTTGTCGTTCTTGTTCTTGTGTTTCTCTTTGTTTGTGTTAATTTATATTTTTTTGTCTGAGTATTTTCTATGTTTTTTGTTTTTGTTTATTGTTTATTGTTGGTTATTTTTTTTTTTTTTTTTTTTAATATTTTAGGTTTTGGTTGTGTTTATTTTTCATGTTTTTTTTGGGTTATGTTTTTGTAGTGTTATGTTGTTTTTGTCTTGTTTGTGTTTTGTTATGTGGTTCTTGTGTTTTTCTATGTGGTTCATGTTGTGGTTTCTTTTATCTTATTGTGTGTGTGTTTGGTTGTGCTTTTGTTTTTGACACACTCAAGGAGCATGTTTTTATTTTATTTTATTATTTTTGTTGTTATTTACTTATTTTTAAATTGGTTTTGTGTGTTTGTTTGCTCCTTGAGTATGTCAAAGGTGGTAGGCCAGGTCCGAATCCTAGGCGTTTTTGGCGGAATGGATACCCCTGTCTCCTTGGGTCTTACCCGAAAGTGGCATCCCTTTTGGGATGTTTTCCACAAATAAATAAATAAAAATATTTCTCTTTATCCCATCCTTTCTCAATGATGAAGTTATCCTAAAATTTTTATATGCTAGAGAGGAAAGGCTTCCCCAACAAGATCACAAGACAAGGTTCCTTTAAAAACCTAATCATATAAGGGGAAGACATAAATGGTGTGACCATGTTTGCTAAGTTGAGATTAATTTTGAATTAGAGAATGTTCCCCCTAATCCAAACCCTTTTGAAGAAGGCAATGTCATGAGTGTTGAGCCTACCATAAATGTTAACATAAATACCCCTAGGTAATCATTAATAGCTAAAATTAGGGTAGTTTTATTTGTTAAATATCAAGATAACTTTATTGCCCTACTTAAGGAATAGAAGGATGTTATTGCTTGGGAATATTTTGACATGCCTAAAATGGATGAGGATTTGGTTGTTCACAACATTGTTACTTTTGAGTATACCACTTCTATTTGACAAAAGCAAAGGAGATTATCTTCCCTTGTTCAAGACCTATGCAAAATTGAAATATAAAAGTTATTAGATGTCAATTTTATGAGAACTATTTTAATTCAAGATGAGTATCTAGCATTGTGCCTATGAAAAAATAAAAGAATGTTATTTGAATTTATTGTGAAACACCAATCGAGCTTATCCTAAGGATAAATTTACTTTGCCTTCCATTGATATTACTATAGATTCTATCACAAGGTATGGAATTTTATCCTTTATGGATGGATATTCAAGATATAACCAAATTTGGATTGCCCCTAAATACCATACAAATAAATTTTACTACATCTTGGGGAATATTTTGTTATGTTGTCATGCCTTTTGGGTTGAAAACATTGGTGCTATTATCAAAATGCTATGATTAGTGTCTTTCATGAATTAATGGGAAAGATAGTGGAATAATATGTAGACGGCCTCTTAGGTAAGTCTAAAAAGTAAGTTGACCACCTAGTTAACCTTCATGTCATGTAAACAATTGTGTCAATATAAGGTTAGACTTAATCCCAAGAAGTGTATATTTGGTGTTACTAGTGGTAAGATACTAGGATTTATAGTTTCTCATTGGGGCATAGATGTCAATCAGGACAAGACCAAATCCATTTATGTTATTCCCCCCCCCTCAAAAAAAAAAAAAACTTTTAAAGATATAAAATATTTCTGGGGGAAGCTTAGAGCCATTAGGTGATTCATTTCTAAGTTAACTATTAATGATTATCCATTGAATCACTTGCTTAAGAGAGATATTGAATTCAAGTGGTATAAAAGTTGTAACCTGGACTTTTTAGAATTCAAGAAATTTCTTTTATAACCCCCAACTCTTTACCCATCAAACTTATATAAGTCATTTTTCTTGTACACCTCAAATACTTAAGTTTCCTTGGGTGTTGTCCTCATTGAACAAGATGATAATAATAAGGAGTACGTTGTATTCTATATTAGTCAAACAATGCTTTTGATAGAAACTTTCTACACTCCTATGGAAAAAGATTATCTAGTTATTTACTTTGCATATTAAGGTATTATATGTGTATCACACTAATGTGGTCATTCAAACTAACCCTCTAAGCCACCAACTACAAAAACCTTACATTCCTAGTGATAATTTATATAGAAAGTGGATCACTATGATGCAAGAGTTTGATATTTGTATTGTTACAAAAAAAGTTATTAAACTTATGTAATCTTTGATGATTTGGTAATAGCCCCCAATCTTATACAGTAGCCCTTAAATAAGTATTTGCATGATGAGGACATAATGATCATTACCTTTAGTCTTATTTAGGAGTTTGCTTCCTATGGTCTTATTGAGTAGGAAAAAGCTCTCTTGGAGTCTTGTAAGGCTATTGAGAGATGTTATAAAACAAAGGCTAAATCCAAAGTTGATACACCTTTCTCTTCTAAATAATTTGAAGGAAACATTCACCTTGACACTTGGATCCTTCACTTTTTTGGTGCAAGAAATAAGTTTGGGGCAAGAGCTTAGATCTTTATCAAGTCTCTAAATGACCTAGCTATTCCTATGGCCTTATGCTTAAAATTTTTTGGAAGTGTTGATAATTTTGTGAGTACATGGATCTAATTTTAGGTATCCTAACCACCCAATGTATTAATGTTAAACTCATCAAAGTGTTAGGAGATTCATCAAATAGCTAATGAATATGCTATCAAAGCTCCTCATTTGATCCCTTATGATCAAGAAGCTACTAATTTGATCAATTATTTTGAATCCTTCTCCATTAGGTGCTCCTCTAGGGCATAGAATGTTGAGGTTGACTCTTTAGCTACTGCAACTAGTAAATTCTTACCCCATGAAGACATGATTTAAACTAATTTTATGGTTAAAATTCACGATGAACCTATAATTTTTGTCATTGATGGCTCTATGGATGTGCACATAATTGAGATACTTGTTGGGGATTGAAAACGGTCCCTATACCCAAGGTGCCATGATTTCCTGCAATGCAGTTCTTTGCTAGATATATTCAGTGCCCTACACCTCGCTTGAGGCACCAGTTCTAGGAAGTCCAAGGAGCATGGGACATGGCTCCTTTAGACTACCTACAAGATTTTTTACCAAGGATAGCTTCTTATTTGGGTGTAATATTTGATTCTCTTACTCCTACGCTGGCCTATCCTACTAGTACTTACCAAGGAAAATGGAAAGGAGAGAAAAGTAGGAAAATATAACTAGCCTAACTAGCCTAAGTTATGGGTGGCAAAGCACCAAAGATTATAGTTCCCATTATACACATCAATGGGATGAATGAACACATGAAATAAAATTAAACATGATCCCAATCATATATGGTTGCAAATAAAAAATAAACAATGTGAAAGGCAAGATGGATACTAGTCATAACCCCCCATAGAAAGATACATGAATACTTAGACCAATATAGAAATTTTGGAATAGTCACAACTCATTGCATTCATGTTAAAAAATATGTTTCATTAATACATAATTGAAATAGGCTTGATAGCATATACATATGATTGACCCAAGGCTAAAGTCCAAATTGATATACACAATGAAAAGGGGAGGAAAATTTGCTCAAGGTTAGATACTAGACATGACAACAATTCAACCTCCTTTATTTGGTCTTGATGATAATTATTTATAATATTTACATCAAATTTTGAAATTCAAAATTCCCTCTAAAATGGCTATGGGAAGGAGCGTCTACATCATTCCTGGTTGCTGAATCAAGGAGACTAAGTTGCATTTATTTTTGGGAGGCTCAAAGCTGATTTGGGGGTTAAATCACCATATATACCTCCATGGGTAGTATAGTCACCTTTTAGAGGTGTCATTAATTAATTCACCTTATCTTGTGGAAACTCGAGATTGGGTGGTGGATTTTACCAATGAAAGTTTTCTTTGATGGTCATGGCCTTATCCTTTTCTAATTTATAACCCATATTGACACATTTATCTCCTTTTATGTTAATCCACCAGATTTTGGCAATGGCTTGGCCCTAAACCTTTCCTCTGGTAATCTGATGACTTCCATTCCTACATTCTTGGTTAGCCTCTATCCTAGTTGATGTTGCCTCTGATGTTGTCCTATTCATTCTAATTGTTAATCATCATAAGAATCCTCCATGCAAGGTTCCACAAACCTCATTTGATTGGCATGCTTCTAGTCTTGTATAGATTTTACATGCTCTTCTCGCCCCTCTTGTCATTATACCTCTAGGGAATATATATGTGGATTAACAAGGTTTGAAAATCTTGTTAAATCCTTGCTTGACTCATCACATCTTCTTATCTTCTTCCCTCCAAGGTCCTTGGGCTTTCTCTTATGGGTATGTTGTTCATGCCATTGAGCAACTACACCTATGTATATGGAGTGTTGCAACCCAATTACCAAAAAAGGTAGCTCAAGTTTGGGATCTATATGTCAAATTAGCAATTGGGTGCCACTAAACCAATCTAATGGATGCCTTACCATCAATAAAACAATTTTAGTTACCAAAAAAAGGGTTTCAAGGTTTCTATTGATGGTGGGATAAGGTTATGATCCTTTATTGGTTTGGGTGAATGACCTTGCTTTGTGAGGTGGGGAGCTTCAAGAATGCTAATAGTATTTGGCATAGACTACCCTTTGTTGGTATCTTATTCAAATCAACTACTTGGTATGTGGATGGAGCTTCAAGGTATTTTATTTGCTTACCTTTGGATGACATTCCTATTTAACTTCTTTTGGGGTAGGGGTCAAACCCCTATGTAGTGAAATTTTTACTATAGTTTGGTGACTCACATGGGACTTCTACTTGGAGTTAAAGAATCTAGAAAATAGTAGCCTTATCCTTTGGACACTAAGTCTAGGGGAAAATCCTAGAGTCTTGGGGATTTACAAGATAAGTGGAAATATGTGATATGCTAATGGGAGACCTCCTTTTATAGTCCTTTTGCTGATAAAGAATTGAAGCCCTTTGTCATGTCAATCCTTATCAATTCATTATGTGCAACTAAATCGATGATGACATGGTTATCTACTATATTTCCACATGCTTCACCATGATAGATATTTTTTAATTGATTAGGTGGCTATCAGATATAACATAGGGAGTGATTATCTCAAGTCATTTTTACCCATATTTAGTCCTCCTAATCAACACAATCTTCTTTGATTCATGCATTTGGCTTGGTGGAGCGCTTCCCAAAAATACTTCACATAGGTACATTAACTTTTTACCCCCTCTATATATGTCACCTTTTACTTTGGCCATTAACTATAGTACTTGGTATTTTTACTTAAATATCACCTATTTAAAATATAGTACATGGACAACGTGTTTTCACATGTCGACCATTATGTGTAGATCTTTGCTCATCAAAATCTACAATGTCTAGACCAGAGTGATCTAAAATTCTACCCATATTGGTGGTTTAGTGAATGGGTGGTTATCATAGGTTCAATGGTCTTTAGTGTGATGAGATCCTCCTTTTCGATTGTGCATGTGTCTACTCTAGTTGTCTCAAATTCCCTGTATAGGTATGCTCCTCATGTGCTATCAACCCATTCATCCATCTGGTCATATAGTTTCTAGATATGTACTTTATCTCTAAGTATCTCATCTTCTATGACAAGAAAAGCCCATTCTCCTTTGGACTTGATTATTGGGATATGTTCCACATGATGCATGTGAAAGGGATTAGAAGGAACTTTCATATCATAGCCATAGTAGGTCCTAAGGAACATGTGGGTATAATCCAAGGAGAGGTACCCTTCAATATTTATAGTGAAGTTGTGAGAGAGGCATAAGCCAAATTATGTAGATAAATTAATCACTACTACCTCCTAAACGATGATGACATTGGGGTAGGTGTAAAGTGAAAGTTGTAAGTCCTTGATGAGGTTGAGGATAGGAATTATAGTCTTGTCTATCTACACTAACCCTTGTTTGACCAGTTCATAGGCTAGCTCTAAGGTATTAGCCACCATTTTAGGCATGACTAAGGTGCTTGCCTTGGAGTCCACAAGACATTTATGGATGAGCTTGTCCTTGCACATGATTTTTAGGTAGAAATATTGCAACTTGGGCCTGTTGGGATAAAGACCAGATATCTATATAAAGACCTATTATTTTTGCTTTATGGTGATCTTATGCTTCTCCAAGGTTTCTTATAGCTACTTTATATGTTCTAGTAGGGTGAGGATGTCTCATAGAAACATAGGCATAGTGGACCTTTTTAGGTTCTCAACCACTTTGAAAGATTCTAGTGGGTGAAACTTTAGCATATTTCTTGGGATCTACTAGGGCTTGAGTCATTCGATGCTAATGTTAGGCCCTCAAGTTGGTTTTGGAAGAATTTGCTTTGGCACTAACCATTATGGTACCAGTGGCCTTAGCTCCTCTCAATTTGGTCCTTGGGTTTGATTGGTTTTTAGTCTTCTAAGCTTTGGTATTGGAATCTATTGTATTTAAGCTTATTCAACCACTCTCCTATTACCCCTTGTGAGAACATTGGACTAAATTTGGTTCTAGTTTTCTGATGGAGTGCTTGTTTATTCAATGATGGCATAGATATCTTCTTTATCCCATGTCACCAAGGTTTATTCTAGTGCTCAAATACTTGGAATTGAGGAAACTTCTAGTGGCAAGTTTTGAATAGTGATCTCAATATCGACATCATATGTGGGTTGGGGTATTGGACATGTTTCCTATTAGAGATACTCATGGCCCGTATGGTAGGGACAAGGGTAATAATATGGCCAACCATGTGGATTTCCTACATAATTATTTTAAGTAGGGACTATATCTATCACTGGATTTGATAGTACTAGTTGCATAGGGATGAGAGCCATTACTATTTGCCTTTTGGGGTCTTGGGGTGGACCAAAATCTCTATTGGGAACCTCTATGAATCTTTTATGGAGGTCAGTAGTCTTTTTTTTCCTACTGGTAGGGAGTCTTGGATAGTTTTGATAGCGAAACCTCTAGAAATTTTGCTAGTGCTTAAGGGATATAATTTCATTATTTATGTCCCTCTTAGCATTTTGCATTCTTTCTATTTTTTAGGATGGAGATACTGAAGGGAACATGCTAGTAGTAGATAGAGGTGTTTGCACAAATATCTAACCAAAAATAGCGACTAATTTGAAAGTGGTGGGTTTTATGGTCAGTGGAGGTTGATATGGTGGTTGAACATCAGGGAAGAGGGACATAGGAAGTCCAGGGGTAAACCTTACAATATGAATGATATCTCTATTGGATTGAATGGCTATTTTATAGGATGTTGACAATGTATTGCCTCCCTTGGTTTGTACCATCATGGTTATTTCATAATTGATAGCCTTCAAATAGTAGATAAAAGTCATACCTAGGATGAATCATATCTTTTATAGGATTCTATAATAAGACTTACGAAATTTAGCATTGACTTCATAAATGGATTCCCTAAGGACCCTTTTGATTGTTGTCAACTACTATAACCATGATACTCCATCCTATTTCTCCCTAAACCTATCCACAAGAAAGTTTACAAGTTGGTCCTAGTTAGTGGAGTGAGGGGTGAGGGAGATATACCACTCTCTTGATTTTTCTTTGAAAGAGGCCACCAAAAATTTGAGCATAATTTTTTTTCTCCAATGTTATAGAAATCACACAGATTGACCATGTGTTGGAGATGTTCTGTTGGAGTTATCGTGTCTTCTCTAGTAAAATATATTATCTTTAATGTATAGGTTAGAACCTCATTATGGGTGGTTGGTACTACCAATGGTTATAAGGGATCTCATTTCAAGTGGTTGGTACTACCACTGGTTGCAAGGGACCTCCATAATCCCATGTTGGAAGCCTCATCTAGTTTGGATATTAAGGAAATCATATTTTGTCATTGACCTCTCCTTTTATTTCCAAGGTTGAGAGGTGGTAGAAGAAATTGAGAGTTTACACTTACATTGGATCTTATGGTAGGCCTTGAGCTCATGAAACAATGGGTCTTATTTTTACCTCCTTGTTTGGGTTTTCCTTTATTTTATTGTTCAGTGGAGTCGCTAGGTGGTGAATACTTTTACTTTCAAGGTACAGGGTTCCACCTCAACCTCAACCTAGATTTTAGAAGGAAATTTTTTTGAGTTTTTCTTTATGCAGTGAAGTCACCAAGTGAATCTTCAAGGTGCTTCAATAAGCAAAATATTTAGGCTTTCACTGGAACCTCAAATTGACTTTGGATTAGGAGACATATTTTAGTAATTCAAGGTCCCACCTAGCATGCTAGTTTGAACTTTCAAGGACTAAAAATGGTCCTTGTGCCTAAGGCACCATGACCCCCTATGATGCAGTTCTACACCAAGTGTATATGGTGCTCTATGCCTCATTTGGGGTGCCAATCCTGAGAAGTATGGGGAGCATAGGATGCGACTCCTTTGAATAACCTCCAAGATTTTTTACCAAGGTTAGCTCCTTTTTTGGGTGTAATATTTGATGTTCTTCCTCCAACATTAGCCTATCCTACCAGGTTGTTGTCAATAAAAAGAGAAAAGAGAGAAAAATGAGAAAACCTAACTAGCATAACTAACCTAAGTTATGGATGGCGATGCACCAATACAATTCCCATTTTGCACATCAGTGGGATGAATGAACATATGGATCAAATATGACAATAAAATTGAACATGGTCCCAATCGTATATGGCTACAAATCAAAAGAAATCCTATGAAATCCAGGACATATACTAGTCATATCTCCCCATAGAAAGATACATGAATACTCATACAAGGACAAAAATATTGGAATAGTCACAACTCATTGCATTCATGGTAAAAGCATGTTACATTCATACATAATTGAAAGAGGCTTGATGGCCTATACATGTGATTGAACCAAGGCTTGAATCCAAACTAATATACAAAATGGAAAGGGGAGGAAAAATTGTTCAAGGTCGTATACTAGAGACAAAAACAATTCAACCTCCTTTCTTTGGACCTAAAGATGACTATTTATAATGTTTACATCAAGTTTTAAAATTCAAAATTCCCTCCAAAATGGCTATGGGTGAGAGTGCATATATAATTCTTGGTTGCTAAATTAGAGGGATTGAGTTGTATTTATTTTTGTGAGGTCTAGACCTGATTAGGGGATCAAATCACCATTAAATGCCTCTACAAGTGGCATAGTATTCTTTCAAAGGTTTCATTAATGAATTCACCTTATCCTCTAGAAACTCAAACTCGAATGGTGGCTTTTACCAATGAAAATTTGCTTTAGTGGTCATGGTCTTGTTCTATATTGATTTTCAACCCGTCCTAACATGATTCTCCCATTTCTATTGGTCCATCAGATTTCAACAATGGCTTTGCCCTAAACTTCTAGTTCGATGATCTAGTTGCTTTGGTGGCTCCCATTCTTGCATTCCCAGTTAACCTCTAGCCTAGTTGATACCACCTCTAATGTTTCCTTGCTCCTTTTGATCACTAATAATTTGAATATTCCTCCATGTGATGTTCCATTGAATCTCAGCTAATGGGTATGCTTTCGCTGCATGGTTTTTGCATGCTATTCTCACCCCTCTTGTCACTATACCTCTAGGGAATTTGTATATGGATTAACAAGGTCTAGTGACCTTATTGAAATCTTTATTGACTCATCCAAGCCCCTTATCTTCTTCCATACAAGGCCCTTGGGCTCCCCTTTATGGTTTTGTTGCTTATACCATTAAGCAACAACACTTGGGTATATGGAATTCTACAACCTAATTATTGAAAGAGGGTAGCTCAGTTTTGGGACCAATCTACCAGATTGGAAAATAAGTTTTGGTGAACCGAGATAATAGAGGCCCTACCATAAATGAAAACCTTTTAGTTACCACCCAAATGGTTTTGGGATTTCTATTGATGGTGGGATGCAACTTAGTCATCACAAAAATAGCTATGATATTTTTTTGGTTTGATTTGGGTGAATGATCTTACCTCATACTAGCAATGTTTGGCATAGACTACCTTTTGTCAATGTATTCTTCAATTTGGCTACTTGGTATGTGGATGGAGCTTCAAGGTCTCTCATCTACTTAGCTTCAAGCGATGGTCTTGTTTAAATTTTATTACAGTAGGGGTTGATGCCTCCATAGTGAAATTTTTACTAGAATACTATTGATTATCAAATACCTCTTGATTGTGCTTGGTATGAAAATATTTTATGCTTCCTCAATGATCAATCCTACCTATTTATACCTAATGTTAAGCAATGGGCCCAAACTCATAAGAGAAAATTTAGATATGTTATCCTCGACAAAGTATTTTACTATCATAATATAGAAGGTATTCTCATATGATGCCTTACAAAATCTAAGGTACCCAAATCTCTTTTTGATGTTCATAGTGGTGATTTTGAAGGAAACTTAGTGGTCATTCCACAAACCATAAATTGCTAAGAATGGGTTACTTTTATCCAATAATGGAAGCTAATGCTAAATAGTAAGTTAAATCTTGTGACAAGTATCAGTTTCAAAAAGATGAAATCCATACTCTTGCCAAGTTTCTTCATCCCATCAAGTCTTCTTGGCCTTTTTCCACTTGGGATCTTGACCTTTTTGGATATTTTTTTATTGTGTCTTTGGATGAGAAAAAATTCATTATCATACAAAATATTTTACAAAATGGGTAGAAGCTATGCCATTGATAAATCAAACAACTCTCCCCATGTCTAAATTTATCTTTAATTAGATTGTGTGTCACTTAGTTTTTTGTTTACTCTCATTTAGGATAATATTATTGCTTTCAAAAATAAATAAATGTAAGAGTTGACTTCTCAATTAGGGATTCAACATTGTTTTCTATGCCTTACTATCCACAAGGGAATGGTCAAGTTGAATCTAGCAATAAAATTTTGGTAAATATTTTGAAAAAGATAGTTAAGAAATCAAAGAAATATTGGCACTTAAATTTATATCACGAATTGTGGATGTATTGCACCAGTATTTGGATGTCCATGTGGAGAATACAAAGTCAAGAACCTTATCCTCAAGCTCGATCAATTGTATAAGAAGCACAAGGGCAGGTGTATACAAAACTAGCATACTCTATATAATATTAAGGAGTTGTTTAGGTCTAAGGAAATTAAATTGCAAACAAGTTGGATGAAGACACCAATTCCATGCATGTCAATTAATTTTACATGTAGACACTTCTAATTTGTTTGTACATTCTTTATGTTTACTTGGAATTGACTATTGAGTTTGGTACCTTGTTTTTTTGCTTTGACTACTTGGATTATCTATTTGTGAGTGTTAGTCCTATATATTATTTAGTTTAGTACATATCCATGTGTTGTGTAGAATATCTTCTTTTCATGACTATGATTACCCCTTAATACAATGATCCCAAACATTCAAATATTTTTTTGCTTGTTACCAATTTTGGCTTGTTGTTTTGTGTCTTGAGTAGTTTTCTCTTACCTGACCATGATCACACTTTAAATTGGTGACCTTGATTATTTTGACTAATCAAATTTTATTTTTCTTAGTGTAGACACCTAAAATGCGTCATGTCGAGGGCGACTACTCATATGGGCATGCTACAAGATCATATGGAAGATCTTGGACAGACTCCAAGATAGAGCAGTGGTTCTAACCACTCAATCTGGGTTCCTTGGCATAATCAGTCTGAATTGTAGTCCAAATCCATGATTTATAGCTGAACCACGGCTGAGACCTATGGTTTGCAATCTAGAATGCAGTTGTGACCTACGGTATTAACTGAAGTTCATTTGGCCTTCAATCCGAGCCAATTTGGTTGAAACAACCATTAGATCTAGAAGAAGGTGGTTAGAGAGTGGAAGCTTCCATTCCAACTGTCCTAACCACCCCTTCTTGATCTTGGCTTCTCCAAGAAGCCACCCCTAGCCCTTGGGTAGTCCTATAAGTACCCCTGCAAATGAGGGCAAAGATATAGATGATTTGTATAGCGAAGCACTAACAAATTATCAAGTGAGTGTGAAGTGATCAAGAGAGCAACAAAGCCTGATCGGATTGCATACTGAATTTGTGCATTCGAAGGCTACTTTTCTATTCATACAATGATCAGTTTGCCATGGAAGCCCTAGGAGCCTAGGAAGATCAAGAAACGTAAATCCAGGCAAATGAAGGCCCATCACAGTGATTTGACTACAAAACCTATTAGAAGGACATCAAAGGTGACCCTTGAACATCAATTGGACAAGGAGGTGAAGCACACTACCCTTGGAATTGAGGGTAAGCCTATCAGAGTGCTAACCATGGCTATCAACCATGGTTTACAGTGTAGACTATGCACCAGAGCTGTGGTTTGCAGCAGATGTATAACCACCTTCCTAATTTCATTTATGTCTGGCTAATTAGTTTAGATTAGTTGTTTTCATGGTTAAAATACATTTTAGTAGACTTTTGACCGTAGATTTAGGTTAGTTTAGCTTATTTATGTTTATGCTTCAATTAGGAAATTAATAAGTTCTTTATGCACTTTCATGCCTTATTTCATATATCTGATCCATGCATAGAGTAGTTGTTGTCTTTATTTATGCTATTGTATGAATCTTGATTCAATTTACATTGTTTAGAAGCACCTTTTATACTTTCTTGATTATGCATGTTAATGGTGTCATTATGCATTTTACCTAAAAGGGCCTCATCATGAGAGGATGCCTATATTTTTGACATTCTTGTTGTTTCTTGATCGCAGGGAATAGTTTCAAAGGAGAGCAAACCATCAAGGTCCTTCCCCATTGCTAAGAAGAGGGCAACTCCACCCTAGAGCAATTCATGCCATTCTGAGAGGCATTTGGAAATCACACCTACCCTTAAGAGGGAAAACAATTGAGCACTCCTATTGTAATATTGTATCAAAATGAATATCCCTAAGAGGGACGTACTTGTAATTGGGTTTTGAATTCAAATATAATGGAATAAAGTGTTTTATTTCTTGTTTAATTTGTTGTCAATTTCATTTACTTGTATGCATGTTATATATTTACCATTTATCGCAATAGGAGCCACAATCGGGTGTGACACTTTTTGGTGGTTACAGAGGTGATCACGACGACACCTTACATTTTTAGGATCTGACTGTGTTTTGTTGGATT
The DNA here is from genome assembly GCA_028583015.1 of Wollemia nobilis. Classification (NCBI taxonomy): domain Eukaryota; kingdom Viridiplantae; phylum Streptophyta; class Pinopsida; order Araucariales; family Araucariaceae; genus Wollemia; species Wollemia nobilis. The sequence goes on from JAQPPZ010003072.1 coordinate 2,106,753, forward strand.
TTGTAGTTGTAGGTACATACCGCAATTATCAGATATGACCCAACAACTGAATCGCAGGTATAAGGCATGATCACAGTCAGAACCACAGGTCAGACTTGCGGTTTCTTGCTAACAGCATAGACAACCAATTCCAAAATTCTAGACAGTGCAGGACATGAGGTAGGTCCTTTTTCTAGCCCTCTGTCACTTTTCTATTTTTTGTGTTTTTATAGTAGGTCAATTTCGAATGCAAATTAGGAAAGCAACTAAAAGAAAATGGTAAATCAATTGTCCTAGTTTTCTTTTCATATTTTTGCTTTCACTAGAAAGGCACTGCTGGGAACAACGAACCTCTGATTGTAGTCCGCCCTAGGCTACAACGTGCTTGATAGATATGTGTTGATGGTTTGCATGTGTGAGGTCCGATTAGTGGCCATTTAGCATCGTAATGTGCATAGTCCTAAAGAGCATCTAGAGTAGCTTGTATTTTCTAAATCTGAAACGTATTTCATTTGCATAGCATTTAGAAAATGAGCATGTGTACTATATGATGCATTTCTTTTATGTACATTAAAAGGAACCACATACACCATGTTTCATTTAAACATCAGTGGCATTGGGCTCTCACATCCAACCCATTTTATTGAGACCAACAGTGGATGTCATTACCACTTGGTTGGCTCATTTGAAATTGTATTATCGAGACCCACTCGTGGCCAAGGCCGACCCAAGAACTGTCCTATCCATGCAAAATAGCATGCACTCATCTTTGAAAGAGTGTATCACTGTGCATGATGTGTTGGGTGAGGGTTGGTAGTACCTATGCTACCTAATTGAGTATGGGATTCACTACCATATTCGTATTGTGTGAGCATATAGGTGAAAACCTTTAAACAATTTGAGTATAACATCAACTTTTGCAAAAACACGAAGAGTTTCTACAACTGATACAACACATTGAAAACACATCAAAAAGTTTAGGACTCACTTTTAAAACTTAAAATGATATAATCATTGTTGTATACCTTGTTTACTTAATAATAATACATTTAGACTCTAGGTACATAATGGTGGACACACGGGGTGGTCGAAAACAGCCCAAGGCCAATGCCGATGACCAACCTCTAACTAGTTCACAACAATACGTGTCGAATCCTCAACCAGATGAGCGAACTGAATGTCATTCGGCTAGCATTCGAGGAGACAACTCGACATAGGGGGAGCCAATAGAGCAAACCCCAAATATAGGAGCTTTAGTACACTCCTCTAGGAATAAAGTATAATGGGAAACCTTCAACACGAGGGTGTTCCACTTGAGAGCCATTATCGAGACAACAATGCACGCGTGTCCACGGGGTTGGCTAAAGAGTTTATTGTGCAGGGGATCAGATTGGTGCCCCTATGTACTAAGTCCACTGGAGTATATATGGCTCCACATTCTGAGTATAGAAGGACTAAAGACCCACCCATTCAGGGGCAAGCAGATAGGCTCGCTATAGAGCATAGAACTAGCCATACTCCCATGCATGGTCCAACACGTAAAATCACCATTGACATATCAAAGGTGGGAGATAATGGTACATCGTCGAATGAGTGATGGTGGTATAGGTAGTTAGAAGGTCTAGGTAGTGTTCTAGAGCAGCTAGGATGCAAGCCTTATGCTCCACCCACTCGAGCCTCAAGTGAGCATAGTGGGAGTGTCGTCCGCACTACTGGAGAACATGGGGAGGCTTCTAAGCGCTCGCATGTCACACATCGCTATATGCACATGGTGGGTCACAATATGGGATACAACAGTAGGCCAATGTCATCTTTACAGATAGAGGCAAAGGTACAACATATCATTCTAATGGGTACATAACCCACAAAGTCACTCATACAGAGAAGGGGTATCAAAGGCCTCCCACGGCCAACCAGATCGATAGGTCACATCGATTGGCATTAGAGCAAAAATGCCAACTCCTCTAAGACCAATTAGAGGATGCTTGCCTAGAGGAGCAACATATTAAATATGAAAATATTCAAGCACAAAGGCTCATAAGACAGAGGTTATATGAGTAGCGCATGCACGAGGAGTGTATCCTTGCTCAAAAGGAACGCGTAGAATAGGAGGATTAGCTAGCTAGGGCTGGCTTATATCATCAAGATGAGCATCATGAGCACATGCATAGGAAGGCTTTCTCATAATTTAAGATGCATCAAGAGCATAGAGATGATCGTACTCATGTTATTGTCAAACAAAGGGAGCGGCTACTACCTCTCAATAATCAAAGATAGAGACATCATGAAGCAGCAGCGAGAAATGGATATGAGAAGGCATATCCTAAAAGCTTTCGAGCTGAAGAGGAGGAAGAGCAAAGACCTCCATATTGCATAAGGAAGACAATACCTCCTAAGCCACCTACATGTCAACTTAGGGAGGAGGACTTTTTGTCTTCAGAGGCCTATAAGGCCTTGGACGAGAAAATTAAATCCATTGAGAGACAAGACACGACTATTCAAAAGTTGACTCTAAGGAAAATATATAATGAGCCTTTGGATCCTTTAGTGCCTACTCCGTCCTACCCTGAGCATTTCGACATGCCCAGGTTAGATAAGTTCAAGGGTGATGAAGACACACATGAACATGTAACGAGCTTTCTGGATGCTTGCTTTTAGATAGCAAGCAATGATACCTTATTGTTGCACACGTTCGTCATGACACTTTCAAGGCCTACCCAAGAGTGGTTTAAGTAGCTAAAAAGTATAGTATAACAAGCTTCAAGCAATTAGTTAATGCCTTTCTTGAATGCTATTCCTTTGGCATCAAGAAGGAGGCTAATATTTTTGATTTGGCTGTACTAGCTTAGCACGATGACGAGCCCATAGAACAATACGAAAAGAGGTGGAGAAGATTAATGGTAAAGTTGCCATTCCCCATTCCTGCCATAGAATTAACTTGGATGTTCAAGAAGAGTTGTGTCAAACACATCTCATTACTACTACAGCTACAACAGTACGCTACATTCAAAGAGGCTTTGGCGCAAGCCAAGGTGATTGAGGATATCAAGTTGCAAGAGGGAAAATTGAAGCTCAAAAATAGGAAAGAGGGACAGAAGAAGAGTACCACGAAGCATCAGGGTAAGTAGGCCCATGTAAATCAAGTGGTATTAAATCTCCAATGGGAGCACAAGGGGCACTAGAAGCAAAACTACTAGGCCCAACCTCTGCCTGCGTAGTATGATAAGTGCAATAACTACAAGGGCAAAAACAAAGAGCAATGCCCGCCTTGCCAGTTCACACCATTGATGGAATCTCTGAGAGTGATTTTCCATCAGTTATACGAGACCAAGGCAATCATATTGCTCGAATTCAAGATGATAGACCTGAATAAACCCAAACCAAAGGGGTTTCAAGATGATCTATTTTGTATATTTCATAGAATGAAAGGGCATAACATCGAGGTGTGTTGGTCTTTCAAACACCTAGTGCAAAATATGATCGACAAGGGTGAGCTTGTAGTTCCTCACAATCCGTAGGTGCTAGACAATCAAAATATGGGTATTTACAAGAACCCCTTAACGAATCATGAGGTACCTTAGAACAACATTGGTCAAGTTAACCAGGTACGAGTCGAACCACCTACCCAAGGGTTCGTAGGCATGGTCAATGTTGTTACTAGGCATGGGAGATATGAACAACAAAATCAACCTTGTGTGCCTATCTATATACAAGCCACACCGAATCAGCGACCAGCATAGAATATTCCAGGTCCACCAACAAGATCGATGGTGACCCTAAGGAGTAGGTTGGTCCAAAACCTGCAGACAAATCCTGTGAAGTTGTCAATATATGAATTAATTCAACAGTCCCCGAGGCATAGGGAGACTCTTATGGATATTTTAAGGTCCATTGAAGTACAGGCCCAAGATGCACAAGCATTCACAAATTTCATGGGACATGTACAATAGTGTCAGGAACCGATGATCCAATTTTACGATCATGAAATAAGGATGGTTTCTACAACTACGACTGATCTGTCGTTGCATATAATCATGTGTGTGAACCACATGCCATTTAAAAGGGTATTTATTGATACTGTCTCATTTATCAACATAATAACAACCAAGGCACTGAGTCATTTGAAGCTACCTAAATCACACATTGTGCCAACTACATTCACATTGAGAGCGTTTAACGATGCACTATGTTCGACTGTCGGCATAATTATCCTACCCATACAGGCGGGTTTAAATACCATTTAAGTAATGTGTCATGTGATAGAAGAGGCCATGCAATACAACATTTTACTCGGTAGGCCTTGAATTCATGAAATGCATTGTGTCCCCTCGATATTGCATCAATGCGTAAAATATATTCATTAGGGACTGGTTCACATAGTGGCATCGGATGAAGAGCCATTTAAGTTTGTGAACCTAGCATATTTGCTTGGGGGTTTCATACTCCCATCAATGCACCTGGATGTTCGGTCGTCATCACCAATAAGGAAACCAGGAGGTAAACCGACAGTGCATGCTCAATAGATGCCATCTGTGTCACACATATCAGAGCATACCACTACCACTTTCTTGAAGTCGTCAATATTAGTCATGTGTATGAATGATAGGAAATTAAAGGTAAATATGGGAAAAAAAGAGAAAGAGCTTGAGCTCGAGCCAATCACCGAGGACATTCCCATTCCCATGGAAGTTGAGGAACCCCAAGACAAATCTAAGGAGTCACCTCAGACTGCTTCACCTGCATCTTTAGCAGGGTCATCCACATCGTAGGTGATGGTACATCTCGATAATACCAGATTAGGCGAGTACCTTGTGCAGAATGTGACCTTCAGACCAATTTTGAAGACTATGCAAGAGATGGGTAGACCATCCACCCATCGTTATCCAGTTGGATTGGTGGTTCCACTAGGAGAACCGCCTAACCAGACTAACTTCATCTATGCGGGGCTAGATCAGCTTCCAATGCGAGAGCCCATGGATGAAGATGACGAGGAACATTTTACAATAAATGTTCATTATTTATCTAATCTAGAGTATGCCATGCATATTTTTGAGCTATATCACTAGCATGGATATGGCATTGGTCTTTTTGAACAAGGACGGAGGACTCTGCTGGAACCTCATTATCAGTTAGTCACTGATAGATTCAGTTTAGGGTTACAGATACGTGGGCAGGACGATTTTCTCGCAACATCCCTAGATTTTTTGTACCTCAGCATGGCAAATAATGTGGATTTTAATACATATCATATGGATCCTTCCAAATTTTGGAGAAATCACCCTATGATATTTGCCATCACCATTAATCCACTCGAAGATCATCGTGAAGGGCTCCTTGAGCATACTGAGGTAGAAATGAACCTCAAATATCAACTGGGATACCAATCCCATGAGGCAATCAACAACACAGACATGCAGGGGTGCAACCCCATTACAACAAGCTATCTTGAGTTAAGAGATCTTTGTAATGAATATGGAGCGAAGTCCACCTTCGATATGAGTGGACCAGGCTATGATACATACAAGGATTCCCCAAACGATGATGGATTTGGGGATGAAGTAGAAGGTGCTTATGTAAGACCTTTGTATGCACATCATTTATTGCCAATGGAATCGATACAGGATATCGAAGAGATCCTTCCTAACGTTTATCATCCAGGGGAAGGGATCGAGACAATTTTCTTGGCAATGATGTACATGAGGTATAATTATCTAATTTTTTTGGATAGCGATGATAATATGCAAGAAGTGAGATTTATGGGGCCTCACTTAGAGGAGCGCCCTCTAAGAGTGGGGGCGAATGAAGGATTCTATTATGATAGTGATGAAGAAGATGAGTTAGAGAAGGCCTAATTTGGTCCTCCTTATTTTCATCATCGCCATCAACTGATGGACATCGATGAGGTCTATAGGTAGCTACATGTTGGTTCACGTTTGAGAGCGAGATGGTTAAACCTAGATAAAATCCATCGGTTGGTTAATCCTCTTTCATCGATCTACATACAACTCTGTCAGCCAAATGATCCTATCTTGCATTCAATGCATAGGGAGGATCTAGTTATTTGTAGTCCTCATAGGAAAGAACCTTTTGTACTTGTGCCATTAGAGCCAGATCGTGGGTATGAGGACTATGCAGATTTTGTAGAGGTTAGTCCGTGTGGTCTTGGAGATCAATTCCATTCCATAAACATGGTCTCCATTGATTTTACCACTCCACTCCGCAATCCAACAGATCCATCTAAACCGCTGTATCTTAACAAAGATGCTATAGACTAAGATACGCTGATTCACCCATTGAGCTTGAGGATTTCTTCCCCAATGAAGAAATTTTGCAACCTTTCCATTTTGCACCAGGCTGTGCATACGATGTTTATCATGCCAAAAATACTTCCAACGTGAAACCACTCAATCCAGCTGATGATATTCATCTGATTCCTATGCCTCACCAGCTTAAGGAAGGATCACATATGTCGGTAGAGGAAACCTTTGAGGTGGATATCAGTGATGATCCCACCAGCGCAAAGAAAGTTAAATTTGGAGAAAGTCTCACTCCAGATGAGCAGGCCACCCTCATCCCTCTGTTGAAAGAGAGACCAAATTTGTTTGCTTGGTCGTATAAGGATATGCCAGGTCTAGACCCAAAATTGGTTACTCATAACCTTTCGCTAGATTTGACGAAGAAGTCGATCAAGCAAAAGCTTAGGAAAATGCATCCAACAGTAGCCTTAATGGTGAAATATGAGCTGCAGAAGTTGTTGGATGTGGAATTTGTGATTTCCATCGATTATCCAGAATGGGTTTCCAATATGGTACCCATGTAAAAACCCGATGGAAGAATTTGTATTTACATGGATTTCAAAGATCTAAATAAGGCAACACCCAAAGATTCATTTTCATTGCCCAATATTGATGCTCTTGTAGATGCAACTGTAGGTCACGAAATGCTCTCCTTAATGGATGGTTTTTCTAGTTACAATAAAATTTGGATTAAACCTGAATACCAACACAAAACCGCATTTATAAAACACCATGTGAAACATTTTGCTATAAAGTTATGCCATTTGGCCTCAAAAATGCTGCTGCCACATACCAACGGGCCATGACATACTTTTTTCATGACTATATGCACAAAATTCTTGAAGATTATATCAATGATTTGCTAGCCAAGTCATTGCTACAAGAAGAGCATGTAGAGGTCTTAAGGAAAGTCTTCGATCACCTGATAGAGCACAACGTCAGGTTGAATCCTAAGAAGTGCGTATTTGGCGTAACATCTGGAAAACTACTAGGGTTCATCATCTCCAAGAGAGGCATCGAAGTAGACCCAGCGAAGGTCAAGGCCATTTTGGAAATGCGTCCTCCCACCAATATTAAGAAATTAAGAAGCCTTCAAGGCAAGGTAGCCTCAATAAAGCGATTTATCGCCCAACTATCGAATAAATGTTGACCCATGAATCGACTGCTACATAAGGGTGTCCCATTCAACTGGGACAAGGACTGCAAGGTAGCCTTAGCTGAGATAAAGTAATACCTGGTGATGCTTCCATTGCTAGCTCCACCAAGGCCAGAGGTGTCTTTTCTACTATATATATTGGCAACTGCCTTTACACTAGGAACCATGTTGGCCCAAAAGAACGTGCAAGGCAAAAAATAGGCCATATATTATATTAGTTGAACTTTGGTGAGCTATGAGCTCGGGTATGCATAAGTGGAAAAATTGTGTTTAATAGTAGTTTTTGCTACAAAGAAATTACCACACTATATGTTAAGTCATATGACATATGTTATACCCAAACAAAATCCTTTGCAGTACATGATGAGTAAAACTTATCATAATACACGTACTACGAAGTGGATCATGCTCTTGATAGAATTTGATCTGGAATTCATAAGCCAGAAGTCCATTAAGGGATAGGTCATAGCATATCAATTAGCTAAGGTGTCGCTATCAAATAGTAGGCCTTTAATAATTGAGCTTCCAGACGATGCAGTCTTCGTCGTATCCGAAGCTCTCAAACCCGAAGAACCAGAGAACAATGCTGATATGAATTTTTTCTTTGAAAGTTTGAAGTGCAAAGAAGGGAGTGGTGCCAAAATAGTGTTCTTCACACCACAAGGAGCTCCAATGCCCTTGTCATTCAAGTTGGATTTTCTATGCACCAACAAAAATGTTGAGTACGAAGCCCTACTGCTTGGCCTCCACACAGCTATCGCCATGAATATTAAGAGATTGAACATATTTGGTGATTCCTTGCTCATAGTAAATCAAGTCAAGGGGCTTTTTCAATGTCGGTGTCCTGTACTAAAAGCCTATAAAGATCTAGTTGATACATATTTGGCCAAACTAAAATGGTATGACATTGAGGCAATCCCTCGATTGTCAAATAGATTTGCAGATACCATGGCTTCTTTGGGATCCTTAATACCTTAGAATCCATCTGTTTATTTCACTACCATCCATGTCAAGACACTCTCTCATCTAGTAGTAGAGCGTGCAGCCTATGATAACAGAGAATCAGTCAACATGATCAGTGTAGAACCATAAGCTAAATGGTTCTATAGAGCCAAAGAATTTCTTAAGAAGGTACCCTAGGGGTCATTAACCTCTCAAAGTCCCATGGGGAGTGGTACTACCATTCACCACAAGGTTGTTTTCGAGCCTGTATTTGCAAAAGTAAATACATAGGGGGAGCAAGTCATCTTGGCAGTCGAACCTGAGATTCATCAAAATTAGATGTCACAAATTAAAGACTTCCTAAAGCTTAGTATAATCCCAGAGGGATTACCGCGTGCTGTGAAGTGCACATTTAAATAGAAAGTGGCCAAATATGTCATAATAGGAGACATATTATATCGAAGAAGCTACAATGGAGTTCTCCTTCATTGCTTAGAGCCCCAAGAGGCATCATGGATGATTTTGTAAGCCTATGACGGTACATGTGGTGGCCATTTTAGTGGCATGGCCATCGTCAAGTGCATCCTTCGAATGGGTTACTATTGGCCCACTACAGAGAAGGAGTGCAATGCGTACGTCAAGAAATGCATTAAATTCTAACATCACGCTAATCTTACGCACTTGCCATCACATGCCTTAGAGCCCATTCAAGCGGCTTGGACATTTGATCAGTGGGGATTAGATCTTATAGGCAATATCTCTCCTCCATCATCGGGCTAGCATACATTCATAATTATGGCTACTAAGTATTTTACAAAGTGGGTGGAAGCAATACCCTTAACAACGACAACCGGAGCTCATATAGTAGAGTTTATACTGGAGCATCATAAGTCATTTTGGGATTCCATTCAAAATAATATCGAATAATGGAACATCTTTCAAGAACAAAAATGTGAGAGCTTTGACATCTAAATATAGAATCAGACACAATTTTACGACTCCATACTATCTGCAAGCCAACGGGTATGCTAAAGCTTCAAATAAGACAATGGTAGCCATCTTGAAAAAGATGGTACAAGAAAACCACAAAGACTAGCACATCTAGCTGCCCCTTGCACTTTGGGCTTACAGGACTAGTATTCGGATGCCCACCGGGGCAACACCGTTCTCACTAGTATATGGTGCTGAGGCCATTATGCCCTTGGAATTAGAAATTCCAATGCTATGCATCGCATTGAAATAGTTCATCGATGATGACACTACGCGACAAGCTCAACTGGATCAACTAATGCTACTTGATGAAAGCCACATGTATGTCCTGGAGAATCTCTACATTTATCAAGAGCGACTAAAACGAGCTTACAATATCAAAGTCTGCCAGAGAGACTTTGAAGTTGGGGATCTTGTCTTGAAATAAAACCAAAATAACTCTAATTTGCAACCAGACATGCGAGACAAATTTGTGGCTAATTGGCTAGGACCCTACATCATATCTAAAAATATTGGTCCAGGTACCTATTGTCTAATGTTGCTAGAGGGTTTTGAAGAGCCTAAACCTCTCAAAATAATCCATATTAAGGTATTTTATAATTAAAAAGCATAGTAAAAGGCTCTAAGAGTTTCTGGTAACTGCTCGGTCATTCTAAAAGGCTCCAAACACTTTCATTAGTGGTTTGGTCAAGTAAAAAGCTCCAAAGGCATCTGTAAGCCCTTTGGTCAACCTCAAAAGCTTTGAGGGTTTGCAAAATTGCTCGATCATCCCAAAAGGCTCCAAGGGTCCCTAAAATTTCTTGGTCGTGTCAGTTAAAAGGCTCTGAGAGTTGATGGTAATTGCTCGGTCATCCTAAAAGGCTCCAAACACTTTCATTAGTGGTTTGGTCAAATGAAAAGCACCAAAGGCATCTATAAGCCCTTTGGTCAAACTCAAAAGGCACTAAGAGTTTCTAAAAAACTGCTTGGTCAACTCAAAAGCTCCAAAGGTGTCTGTAAGCCCTTTGGTCAAATGCAAAAGGTACCAAGAGTTTCTGAAAAACTGCTTGGTCAACCCCAAAGGCTCCAAGGATTCTCAAAATCTCTTGGTCATCCCAAAATGCCCTAAAGGTACCCATAATACCTTTGGTCAATCCTAAAAGCTCCAAGGATTCCTAAAAATTGCTTGGTCAATCTAAAGGCTCCAGAGGCATGTACTCGTTGTTTGGTCAATTATGAGGCTCAAAACCCATAAAAATTATAAAATCAATAAAATACAAAAAACATATGGTAAAGCATAAAATCCAAAAACAAGTGCATTTACATTTATTTTGGCATTTTTATTTTGCATTCACTCATGCATCCGTCGCAGTATTGCATTGCATATAGGCATTCGTCATCCGTTGAATTCTATAATAGATGACATTTGTGTTTGTCAGTCTTACAAACGATGCCATGTTTGTGTTTAAACCATGCATCTCTACATTTATCATGATCCATCATTCATGTGAGTAAATGTGCTTTTTAACACAACTTATAATGTTGCTATGGAGATGTACTAGGGTTTTTCGGTCACTCAGTCATACCTAGTAGTCTTATAAAGTGTTGGTAGAAAGCTTGCTTTGATTTCATAGCTAAGGTTAAGTTAGTATAGCCCTTAGCATATTAGGAGCCTATCACTAATTAACAAATTTAAACAATCCTAACAAGAACTAGGGGAAGATGAAAGCCATGAAGCATGATCAGGTATCCTGAAGCGAAAAGAGTTATTCTTGCTTATCCCTCTATGTGAACGGTATGGGAAATGTTGGCAGTTGGCAAAAGGATAGGTTAGTTCCCTATTCAGAATCCCTTGCTTACAATAAAATGAACATATCCTAAAGAGATATCCCATATCAATCCTCATGATTGATCCCCTAGATCGATATCATAGATCAACTCCCCAGAGTGATATCCCATATTGATATCATAATATTGATATACCAAAAATATTTTTTTCGAGTAAATCTCCCTAAAGGAAATTTTCTGAAGAAGATTATCAAATGTAAATGCTGAAAAGTGAAGATCCAATGAATATAAAAAAACTGGCTTAAATCAAAGTTCAAAGTGAAGATCAAATGAAGATCATAAATCAAAAGTTTGAGCGAAGATTAAATGAAGATCCAAAATCCAGTTTAAAGAGAGATCAAATGAAGATCCAAAGACAGTTAAAAAAGAAGATGGAATCGACTCCCTTGCTTCACTACATACGAGCAAGTATCCTAAAAATTGAAGGATAGAAAGGAATGAGCCTGAATCCCTAGAATTATTAGCACTACTATACCTTACGCATGGCGATATGTCTGACGCATTTGCAAATCGCTTATGAACAAGACCAATGTTTGAATGTGGAGGAGCTAGCTTTAGGTGTCCTGCATTGCATAGTGGATTAGTCCAACTAAAATCCTGCTTGACATCAAAGAACGCTCGTGTCTTATCTTAAATAATCATTTGCACACACACAAATAATGAACAGTTAGGGTCTATCCTAGCAAAAGTCTTTTATCTCAGAAGTCTAGTGTGGTTAGTATGCAATTTTTGATAAGTCTATTAGGGTGTTTGAGTCTCATGGAAAACCTCAAAAATTTCTCCCATAGCAACAAAGTGTCAAAAATGGCAACCATATAAATCTCCAAATTACAAAGTATTAAACCCATGATACATCATTATAAAAAGCACAATCAACATATAGGATAGATACCGGATGAATATTAGCAATAATATTTAGACGACCACTGACTATATCGTGCACATTTTTCAAAATTGCAAAGGAAAATCGAATGACACATTATATCATTTGCATCATAAAATATTCATACCATTGCATTTCATATATGGGTGATTAATTGATTACATTCTTATCTTAAGGATTTTCAATTACATTCATGATTTTTATACATTTTGTGGCATCATCCATTAGATTGATAAACATAATTGCATTCATTCCTTATGTTTTAAGTGATTAAAGCATACAGGTTCATTTACATTAGATCAGCATCATGTAAATAAAGTATTACATACATTAATGCATGAAAACAAGGCAATATCAAATACGCGTTAAGAAGAAAACATCACATCCATATGCATCCATAAAAAAACATATCTAAGAATCTAAGATCACTATATATCATCATCATAAATTAAATAGCTATCTAGTGCATGTCATCCATACATCACATCATATAGCATCAACATAACATAAGCATTGCATCCATGTGCATCATATAAACGTAAAATTAAAAATAAATGAGAACACAATAAGTGAGCCATAATAATGATCATATCATATAAATATGTGTCTCAAAGTACATGGGGAGTACAAAAATTTCTACAGGCTACAAACATGTAGGTCCTCGACCTTACACCAGAAATGAGATATATCAAAAATGTGTCCTATAATCTAGAGCTCTAGCTTTGATTTGCTCCCCTATACCAGAGCTCTCATCGCCTCCCTTAGTGTTGTGCTTAGGAGACTGCTCTGCCTACTGCCCTGCTAAATTTTGTGGATCCTGCTGAGCACCTTGAGTACCGCCTAACCTGAAGAGGCCTAGCACTCGTCCAACTGCCCCCTGAGCGATGGGCACCTCTATCCATAGGGACCTATGACTAGATGCTATAGTAGACTGACCTGCCTCCCTGGTATTGGTATGACTAATACTGCCATGCATACTGGAGGACCTATGTGTCCTCTCGCTTTTATGGGTGTGATGGCTCGAGCTAGTAGTGGACTGTCCTATAGTTCGAGACCTAGTCCATTGGGACTCTACAACATATGGATCCTCAGGAACCTCTACACCCAACATTCAAATGTAGCTCACCAGCTGGTCTACCTGAGCAACCCTAGATACGTGCCTCTCATTGACACTCATAAGTAAACCCTATAGGCATTGTATCTCGATCATAGGATTTTAGCCACCTGGTAGTACTTCTACTGGTGCCACCAAAAGCCCTATAATCAACTGAGAGGCTAGAGGAACCCCCCTTTATGCCTTGAGTAGATCACATTCTGCTACAGTCGCATCCCTCTATACCTCTACTAAGTCATGAGCATGTGTGATCTCACCAACCTGGGTCTTTGTTGTAGTAGCTCGAGCGATTAGGCTAGCAATCTACTAGTCTATCTATGTCAGTCGATGATTTCTCTCTATCAGCTACACCTACAGAGTAGCGATAGTAGTGTCACACTCCCTCTGCTACATTTGGAATTGATCGAGCTGACTCTGCAAGTCAGCCACCTATGCTAAGAGTAGCCCCTCTACACTATCAGGAGGGACCTCACCCTCCTCTGGAGCCTCCTCCTCGGGATCAATCTCAAGAGCCTCCTCAATGACAGCCTCTGCACCCCAACCGCCATTTATACATTGGTGCACCCTACGCCCGTCAGGATCCACCTCTACTCCTGCATGATCTATAGCACAACCTAGACACCCTGTCCCATACCAGCAGAATAGAGACCACCATCCATCGTACTCTGGAGTAGTCATATCTATGTCAACCCCAGTCTCCTAGAAGTCATTTGGAGCATCACCTAGTACTGGAGGTTGGATTCATGACAGATCCCTCTCCAAGGCCAGGTGCTTGTAGGTGAACAAAATCTTTGGGATGTCCTGCACCATGCTGAACCGACACAGGACATGAGAGAAGAACTGAAACTCCCATATCTCGGCCATTCAGTGATCAACCATTTATCCTGGTGAGCCCATCGAAGACTCTCACCAACCTTAGGCCAGTTAGGACAATCCATGTAGGGCTGCCACTGTATATCATATGGCCCGAGTGTTGTAAATCATGTGATGTAATGTTAGGTCTCGCCATCATGAGTCCTACTATGAAATCCCTCGTTATTTCGAGGCTAACAAGTAGCATAGTACTGATGCTCATCATCAATGTCTGTAATGGGTAAGGATAGCTCCCCAAGACGCTCTACTCTGATATGCTACCAGCCCCAGATCTACAAAATTAGACTGTAGTTGATGCCCTTATCGCTACACTCAGTAATCTGATATAGCTCTTGATAAAGCTAAGCTAGTAGTGTGTTCCCCCAAGCTAGGAGCAGTGTCTACCGGATAGAGCTCTGTACTACTCTACGTACAGTAGCTAGAAGTTTCCAAGGAATCCTCATGCCCGAGGAATCTAGAAGCACATATTGCACCACCAGGTGCATGAAGACGACCTCATGCATGGAGAAGATATTATTCCCCTGTGAGTAGCCGATGTGGACCCCTCCATGGTTGATGGCACCCTGAGCCTCCGCGCTTTGAGCACCAAATATAGCGTCAAATATAGAATCCTTAGCCCTAAAGGTGAAGTAGATGATGGCCTCGCCATCAATAGGGATCCTGAAGATCCTGTAGACATCCTCTAGTGTGATTGTCATTTCACCTGTAGGTAGGTGAAATGTGTTGGTCCGCATATTCCAACGATGGGCCAATGCAGTCAGATAGGATTTATCTACCCTAATGGTGGGTAGATCTAGAATGTAGCTAAAGCCAACAGCTTTGAACCACTCTCGCTCACCATCAGTGAGCTCTCTGTGAAGAGTCTTTAGAATGTTAGGCTCTCACGCTCTAGAGGTCAATATCTAGAATAAATAGCATAAAATAAGAAAAAAGATAACTAAAACATGCAAAAACATTTAAAAATTGATCTAAAAATCATCAAAAATAGTAAAGAACTGATAAAATTGCAAGGACATGTCATCATGCAGGCCTAAAAATTTAATTTGTCAATCAGTCAGGTCAAAAATGCATTAAATGATATTAATTGCCTCTAAAAATTTAGAAAACTTAAAAGTTTGCAAATTTTTCCTAAAGTCGGCGAACCGTGCATCAACCCTACGATTTGCATGTGGTCAAAATTTGACCGTTGGAAGTTTGAATGCTGACTACATCTGGAAGTTGCGGTCCCTAATTCACCAATTGGGAACCATAGTTGGTACCTGCGATCTCTGTTCGAAGTCCGACCGGGTGTGATACCACGGCCAAAAATGCAAAAAAATTAATAACCTAAGCTATCCTAGCCTAAAATGAGGTTCATTACCAAAAGTTTAGTGAGATTGATTTACCGATTACTTTTTTTTTGTTTTAAAGTGAAAAACCCCTTGCGGTGCTGCCTTGGTCTAAGAGACCACGAACAGGGGGTTCTACACTGTCAAAGTCACCCAGGGGTCGCACCCAACCCTGCACGCATCGACATTATCAATTGGATTTTGGGTACCCAATTTAGCTTTTTGGTAGGGTGGAGATTCGAACCTGGGACCTCCCTTGGAGGATTTCCCTGTCCTCTCCAACTCACCTACAACACCTGGGTGATTTACCGATTACTTAATTGGGTTTATTTTACTGGTAATGGATGTGAGGTCTTGTTTTTGAGTTACCTTGCCCTCCCCTTGTCCTCCGTGGCTAAAATATGCTTGCCCGTGCCCTGCCATCGTGTTGTGAGTCGATAACCGGATAAGGTGTGCTAGGTTGCAGATCAGTGTAGTCATCTGTCACTATCAAAGCTCTAGTTGCAGGTCACTATCAAGGAATAATGAGAGATATTTGAAATTTAGAAATTTTATAGACTTCTCATATTCAGCGCGGACCGCAGGCCCTAGTCATGGTTCCCAATTTTGCAAATGAGAACCGCAAACCCTTTTTTATGGTTTGCAAGTGGTAGATAGTTTTAGAAAATCCCACCATGGGAAGGGCCAAAAAGATCAATTAATGCCTCCCATTGGGTCAAAATGCAATAAAAACAAGCTAATTTGGAAATTTGGTGATAATCAAGCACCAGGATCCAATCAAAAAATTAAAAATCTAGCTGAGATTATAAAGTACATTCAATCGAGGTCGTCGATATGACAAATCCTTTCATGGAGTGACACACCTCCCAACCAAATAAATAATATCAATGCATAATTCAAAAAATTCAAAAAAATCAAATAATTAAAACACAAAATGCACCTCGTATTCAGTAATTTATCCTATATACTTGGCGGTTGTAGCGACTTGTGACCAATGTATTCCAACAAGATGAGTAAATTACCATAAGGAAATTTAGGGCAAAAACTATCATTGTTGATCTGATATGCTTCTTTTCAATCCCTAAGAAGGCCTTCACGACCGGACTGCTCCACGAGAATGAGGCGCTACATGTCATTTATTTTATGACCTCTTTTTTAGCAAATCATCGACAATTTGATTCAACACAAATCTGATTGGATTTGTATCAATTCGATTTCCTAAGACGGCCTGACTGCTCTATGGGATAGAAATGTGCAAATACTATTAACAGTTAAAATCAAAAGTTGAACTAGGCCTAGCCAATGCATTAATTTGCTCAAATATAAATGTATTCAAATCATTCATTGGTGGTCAAGCGACATCATCGATTTATTCATTGTCATTACTTTTATCAACTCGTTGCTTGAGGGGGTAGTCATAATATCAAATCATAATCAAAATCAATAGAAGATCCCATAGATCGTAGATCCCTTGATCTTGTAAAAATTATGTTCGTCCTTGCGAATCATTGTAAACAGTTATCATAAGCTTACCACTTTTTTTGGAGCAAATAGAAAAAATGATAATTTGTTTGTAAATCTCATCCCTTCAGTTATATAGGCCTAGCTCATATTGTAGTGCCAAAGCTACTCGAATGTCTGATGATGAGTGTAAACTCTTTCAAGTTTAAGCCTCCAAAGAGTTGGAAGCAATGATTCCAAGATGCGCGTCCTTTTGCTAGACCTGGGGCATCTAATGTTGATCTGACTAACGATCATCATGGAACCTTCGACATCATTTTAGGAGGTTTATTTTTTCTCAGTGTTGTTCGATCTCACAATGCATCTCAAAAGGGGCATCTGTAGACACCTAAAATGTGTCATGTCGAGGGTGACTACTCATATGGACATGCTACAAGACCATATGGAAGATCTTGGACAGACTCCAAGATAGAGTAGTGGTTCTAACCACTCAATTTAGGCTCCTTGGCCTAATCAGTCTAAATCGTAGCTCAGACCTATGGTTTATAACTGAACCACAGCTGAGACCTACGATTTGCAATATAGACCGCAGTTGTGGCCTGTGGTCTTAACTAAAGTTTAGTTGGCCTTCAATCCAAGCCAAATCGGTTGAAACGACCATTGGATCTAGAAGAATGTGGTTAGAGGGCGAAAGCTTCCATTCCAATTGTCCTAACCACCCCTTCTTGATCTTGGCTTCTCTAGGAAGCCACCCTTAGCCCTTAGGTAGTCCTATAAGTACCCTTGCAAATGAGGACAAATATATAAATGATTTGTATAGCGGAGCATTGACGAATTATCAAGTGAGTGTGAAGTGATCAAGTGAGCAGCGAAGCCTTGTCGGATTGCATACTGAATTTATGCATTCGAAGGCTACTTTGCTATTCATCCAATGATCAGTTTGCCATGGAAGCCCTAGGAGCCTAGGAGGACCAAGAAACACAAATTCAGGCAAACAAAGGCCCATCACAGTGATTTTACCGCCAAACCTATCAAAAGGACATCGAAGGCGACCCTTGAACATCAATTGGACAAGGAGGTGAAGCCCATTGCCCTTGGAATTGAGGGTAAGCCTATTAGAGTGCTAACTGTAGCTGTCAACCATGGTTTATAGTGTAGACCGTGCACCAGAGCTATGATTTGTAGCAGAGGTATAACCGCCTTCCTAATTTCATTTTTGTCTGGCTAATTAGTTTAGATTAGTTGTTTTCATGGTTAAAATACATTTTAGCAAACTTTTGACCGTAGATTTAGGTTAGTTTAGCTTCTTTATGTTTATGCTTCAATTAGGACATTAATAAGTTATTTATGCACTTTCATGCCTTATTTCATATATCTAATCCATGCATAGAGTAGTTGTTATCTTTATTTACACTATTATATGAATATTGATTCAATTTGCATAGTTTAGAAGCACCTTTTATACTTTCTTGATTATGCATGTTAATGGTGTTATTATGCATTTTACCTAAAAGGACCTCATCATGAGAGGTTGCATATATTTTTGAAATTCTTGTTGTTTCTTGACCATAGGGAATAGTTTTAAATGAGAGCAAACCATCAAGGTCCTTCCCCATTACGAAGAAAAGGGCACCTCCACCCTAGAGTAGTTCGTGCCATTCTGAGAGGCATTTGGAAATCACACCTACCCTTAAGAGGGAAAACAATTGAGCACTCCTATTGTAATATTGTATCAAAATGAATATCCCTAAGAGGGACGTACTTGTAATTGGGTTTTGACTTCAAATATAATGGAATAAAGTGTTTTCTTTCTTGTTTCATTTGTTGTCAATTTCGTTTACTTGTATGCATGTTATTGTTGGTCACCAAATTTGCCTAGGAAAGGATCTGGGTAAGTGTATGCGCCCTAGACCTAGACCAACATTGAAAGGCCGAAGGGAAGAGATGCCCCTCGTGCCAATATCCGAAGAAATGCCGGCTCCTATGCTAATCTACTTTGGTGTTTTGAGATAAGGGATGTAGGAAAGAGATAAAGGAGTTAGGGTTAGAGAAAGAAATAAAAAAGGGTAAGGGAAGAGAGATCGATGATTTAAGGTGGGAGAGAATAGGAAGCACAATCACTAATCGACAACTTGAATAGCAGTAAGGAACACCAAGAATAAATGAAAGAAACACCACATTAACCTTCCTATGTATCCTCTGGGTGAGCTCACAGGTATTCTCCTTCTCCCTTTCATCAAAATTTAGGGTTCAGAGTAAAGACAATTAGGACAAGTGAATGTAACAGAAACCACAACCCACCAGGCAGCATAAAAGAAAACCAATATAGCGTTTTTCCTCTCCTATGTATCCTTTAGGCGAGTTTCAGGGTATAGTCCCCAATTGCACATCGGATTCAGGGTTCAGAGTCTCAGTATAAAAATGAAGAAAGACAAAATAATCAAGCATAGAAGGTAGCATAAAAGAGAGAAATTGAGCCCAAAGATCTTTAGTATTAATCGCAGGACATCAAGTTATAGCAACTTTCTAGCAGATAGTTCCCCCCCTTTCTACATTACAATGCCTGGGTTTTTATAGAGGACCCAAACCTCTGAGTCATAATTACACAAGATGGAGGAGTACATTCTCGAAAGCTGAGAAGTCGGCCCTTCGTGGCTCTCATGACTGAGCTTTCATATCCTTTGCCAAAACCAGTAGTTGCAACCGGGTCAACCAGGAAAATCTGCATTAATGAGCCACCTGAGCGTCCTCAAATTCTGAGTGCAGTGCTTGAGTGGCCGCCATGCTCGTCGGGCTCTCCTTCTGGAGCTGATACTTCATTTCCAATTGTCAAAAATGAACCGTAGACTTACTAGGCACGTAAAAATGCATTTATGAGGCACTTGATCACCTCGAGAAAATACCCAACTTGGAACTTGTGCCCTTGAAATGCTTTGCAAGATGTTTGTTCACAACTTTGCTTCACAATGGACTTGTGCCAAAGCAATAACCCCTCCTTGATTTGTACTTTGCAAAACTGCTTCAGGGGGCGTGAGTGTCGAAGCGTATTTCCTTTGCAATATGGGCCTCTTCATTCTTCGCCGCTTCGCTAACAAAACTGCTTCATTGATGCCTTGGAGAAATGCTTCGTTGTGATCTTCTTTCAAGACTGTGGTTCGGGAAGGTTTCGGCCAAAGCAATTGCCTTCAAAATATGTTGCATTATTTATGGCCATCACTACTTCGGGTGAAAGTACTTCGAATGAAAGATGGCCGAAGCAGATGCTTCGCAATGACCTTCATCGAAGTAGAAATGGTTCACTAGCGCCAGGGGTCAAAGTGGATGCTTTGACGGCTTTTCGATGAAGTTTTTTAAGTGTTGCATTCCTTCAAATCCCACTTCGCAAAACTTTTGCCTGAAGTAGCCTTTTGAAATGCTTCGGGTGCAAAGTAGTTTTCATTCTTCCTCCTTCGTATTTTTTCTTTCGGCAACCCTACTTCGTAAAAAAAATTGCCCGAAGTAGCTACTTGAAATACTTCAGGCCCAAAGTAGTTTCTAGAAACGCTTCGAGTGCGAAGCTCTTCTTTATGCCTTGCAAGAATTTTTGTTTTGGCAACGCTGCTTTGCAACCTTTTCGCCCGAAGTAGTTTTTTGGGGAACTTCGGGCCCGAAGCCCTTTTGCTTTCCTCGTATTCTTCTTCAGCAATGCCACTTCGCCAACTTTTGCCCGAAGCAATTACTAGAAATGCTTTGGGTGCGAAGCTCTTTTCATACTTCTCTACATTTTTTGGCGAAGCTATTTTTCCTAGCTCGTTCGGCAGCGAGGTTCTTTCTTCTTCATCTTATGTACAAATGGGTGACAAGGAAAGCCAAAATTGCTGCAACTTGCAAATATTTCCAAAAAAAACAACCAACAGAAATACTTTACAACAAAGAACACTGTACAAAGTTTTAATTTTCTACCCCATTGTGAAATGTGACAAAATTGTCAACATTCTTGGCGGCTCGCGAGGCAATGAGCTCGTCTCGGTGGAAGAACCCTCAGCTTTGATCCATTGGGCCAGAGTCACCTCCAGACCCTTCTCCCTTTTCCTCCTTCGGGGGTGCTTCCATAGCTTGTCCTCCTTCTTCTTATGCTCCTTCTTCTTCCTATTCTGCTCCTTCTCCTCGCACGGCCTCCTGTTGCGGCGATGAGACAAGATGATCGCAAATTTTCCTCATAGTTCGACGGACGTGAGCCCAGAAACCTTTCTGAAATGGCCCTTGGTCTTCGAGTGCCTTGACCAAAACATGGAATCGATCAATTTGCCCAATATCAGCATGTTTGATTCTTACACTTAGGTCATTTAGGCAAGCCGCAATTTTGTAGTGTCTCAAGATGAAGTTGGTGGCTTGTCCTTCTGTGACTGGCTCTTCCCACTCATCTATTTTTGAGACGTCACTTTCAAAACGGAGCCACACCGACTTGAGTTCTTCCCTGGTGAGAAGGTTTGCATCATCGTCTGTGAAACTCGGGAAACCTAAGGAAGAAATGTCTTCGAAGTAACCCATTGATGTGCACTGCTCCTGCTCAAATATATCTTGGAGGTCCTTCGCCTTTTGTGCTTTCTTCACCTTGGAGAAGAAGGCGTGAACAATAGCTTGGGCAGTAGACCAATCCCTAGCCGTTCAAATCATAGTAGCAACCTGCAGGTCCTGATATCTAATACTTTGGACTTCAAAAGCCAGCTTGAGTCGCCTTCTTATTTTTTGGATAACATCATCTACTATTGGCCTTTTCTTAGCAATGGCATGTTGGGCTTCGGTGACATAGATTAAAGTTGACAGGGCACTAGAGGCCCACGATCTAAAACATTTGAGCAAGTGTGAGTGAATTTCCTTAATTCTACCTCTGTCGAACAGCTCCAGGTTTGCTTTTCCCAACAATTACTGTTGAGCTTGCAAGATCTTGCTTTTGAGCTCTTTGGATTTTAGCTCATTTTCAGCCTGTTTTTGTGCTTGGTGCTCAGCTGAAGACTACAATTGTAATATTTTCTATTTCAGAGCATGTGTTTCTTTCTTCATTAGTTTACACTGCTCCTATGAATCCTCCAGCTCAGAGTGGATTCTATCCAGCTCTTCCTCCAACTTGATGTTGGCGCTCTCTACTTCAAACCTACGCTGATTGGCAATATTTGCATGCGCTCGAAAAGTCTCGATCCTGACATGCATGGATGCGGATTCATTATCTATATTCAAATGCTCCAGGTCCTTGGTCTTCTCCTGGTAATCATAGTCACTGGAGTCATTTCATCCAGAGGCTTCTGAACCTTAGGGACCTTCTTAACCTTATGTAACTTTCCACCCTTCAAGTCGAAGACAACACATTTTTCAACCTGGGCCAGAGATCGCCCTCTTTTCTTCCTTGCCTCCTTAAGCATTTTATTTGTGTTTTTTTGAGCTAAGAGTAGCTTCTCGGCTAAGGGGCGTTCCTTTATTAAAGATATATCTATTTCAAAAAATGCTGGATCTCCAGCCAAAGGTGTGAACAAATATAAAGAATTAACGGGGAATGATTCCCTAGACGGTTCGAATACGGGTGTAGTAGGGGCTTTGGCAAGCGGGACTATGTTGTGAGCGATGGGGGAGTGAGCTACAGGGCTCGGCATTAGAACACTGCCTTCACCTTGAATTAGGACTAAAGGAATAGTGGCATGGGTGGGCAAAGTGGTTTCAATAGGCTTGTCCTGGTCAGACGACTCGGGTGGAGTGGAGCTATGCAGGGTTGGACTGGTAATGGGTAGTACCTGAGTGGGTGATTGACCTTGTGGGGGAGGGAGATATTGATGGGGACCTTCAATCGAGACCACAGTAGGCATGTCAGAGGCCAAGGTGAAAGGAAGAGAGTGCATACCTGCGTGTCCTCCTGGCAGAGCGGCCATGGTGACATCCTGGGTGATTGGCTCTTGTTCTTTTTGGGCTTCAACACTCTCAACCTCCACAACTTCTACTTTGGGGTCTCCTTCTTGTTGGAGGAGCTCATCCACATCAATGACGTCTATATCAGGGACCGTCTTAGCACTTGGTGGCCCCGCATCTTCGACATCTACTTTAGTCGGGCCTGATGCAGTTGGTTCGACAGGAGCACTTGTGAGCTTCATGCGAGGTCGCTTTGGGTGACTCAGAGGCACTTGAATTTGCTCTTGCCTCTTTCTTTTCTTTCTCTCCAATGGTTGCTCTGCCTCTTTAGCACTTGTGTCATGGATCTTCGATGGTCCCTGTGGTAGTGCCGCTGGCGTAGCTTCGGCCTCTACTTCTTCCTCTTCCTCCGAGGCATCTTCAGCTCCTCCTAGGCTTTCGCCTGATCTTGGGGTAGCTTGGGGAACAAAATCTACAAAGGATATAGACTTCCAAGTTTCAACATTGGCTTCATAAAGAATCATGAAGTCTTTATCTAATGCCAAGAGTCCATAAGAGTTCATTTTTTAGCGATGGACTCTCATTATCCACCACTCCCGAAGCTTTTCCTCGCTCCAATTCTTCAATTATTCCTTTAGATCATCCTTTGCCTTTATCCAAAATATGGAGCTTGGAGTTGGGAGGGGGTACTGATCAGGGTTGAACTTGACCTTTATGGGGTAGAACTCATGCCAGGGAGGAAATGTCCTCATTCTCTCCAAATGCCACTCCAGATCTTTCCCATTGGGATTATTCCTTTGTTCCACAATTTTGGGGTGCGGGTATATGTGGAAATTCTTGAATTTTAAATGATCCCTCATCACTCCCAAGGGATCATAGAGCCATTGTTGAGGAATCTAGAGTAGGCCAAAATCGGCAAGCTTTTCCTCCAGGAAAACATTCTATTTTAGGGCAAAGACTTTGATTACACCCATACTGAAGGGGAAGTCACAGGTATGTTCCCATTTACGATCATGGTCATATATTGAATTTGTAGAGTCGCTCTGTCGAGCGACTTCCAATGCGAAATGATATTTGGAGGGGTAGACTGGTAACAGGAAGGGCTTCCCTATGAAACCGAACAGGCGAATCACCAGGTCCTATGTCAATTGGAAAATATCTCCTCTTTTTTTCTGCACCACTCTATCTCTCAAAATGATGGGGACCCGAGGGCAAGAACCCTTCAAAAAATGCATAGTGGGTCCCAAAAATTGTTGGTTAAAATAATAATAGGACTTTGTCCTCAATAGGAGGGGAGTCCACTGGTACACCGATAGAGGATTTCCATCCTCGCCGCTTGGAGAAATGGCGATATGGGGGAATCACTTATGAACCTGGTAGAAAAACAACTAGACAAGGAAAGAGCAGGGTGTGAAGTACTGGCTCGTTGCCGAATTCTTCATGCTGGTGAGCCTTGTATGCAAGGTTCGGGCCACCCATTCCGCCCAGTCGAAGAAGACTGGGTTGGTGTTTGGTCTTGAAGTGTCGGGGGCATAGAATTCCCCTCTTGAAATACATTCGGCCAAAGACACCTGCCAAGGTTACACTGAAGCATCTGTTGACAGGCCTGCCACCCATGCAATGATGGAGAAAATATCGATGTTTTTGAAGGCCGCCAAGGGTAAGGGCATCTAGGGCAACTTGTTTGAAGATAGCCCGCTCTTGAGATTCTCGCGCAGGAATTTCAATATGTAGCTATTAGAGGTGAACCTTTCCATTTGTTTGCTTAGGATGACATTGCGAACATAATAGCCTTTGGGCAGACCTTGCTGTGGCGCAAAGGCTGCTTGTACATCTTCCTTCAGGATGAAAAACAATTTGTGACCTGAAGTGTCCAACACTTACCTGGATGCAGGCTGGTAATTTTACGCGATAGCATAGATTAGCTCGGGACAATGGTGAGTAGGTGGGGTTAAATACCAGTAAATTTGAGAGTAATATGCAGCAGCTCTCTTATTCTCTGGGGTAAGTCTGCTCGTCATAAACTCTATGGTGTGTCGGAGGTCAGACACACCCTTAGAGAGCTGCGTGTCTCTAATATTCTCCCACCCATCAATTTGTGGTTCTATAAACTGCTCTTCCTCCGAGTCGTCCCCTTCTTTAATAGACTATTTTTCAGGGCAAGGGGTAAGACTTATCTTCTTTGGAGCACACTTTTTCTCTTCTTTGCCCTTCTTTGTTTTTTTAGGGCCTGCAACTTCGGGCTCTTTCCCCTTTTCTTTGGAGTTTTTCTTCCCCATGTTGAAAATGATGGTGGCAGAGTCCTTGATACAGAGGGTTTCAATGCGAAGGGCTTGGATGTAAAGGGCAGGAAAATTGCAGAATAACCAAAGGCTCTTAGTCTTGCACGTATCAATGGATAACTAACCTCTCATGTGCTAGGGCTTCACATTTTATAGCCCAAAAAGGGTAACTGACTCAATTTATGGCACCTACCAAATTTAAATTAATGCTTCGAGAGGAAGTTGCCTTGCCTTTTGATTGGCCCTGCAGTAGCGTAGTACATGGGGCCACACGCTTTGGTAATCATGAAATACAAACCACTACCACCTCGTACCTTGGCGCGGCTTTTACATTAACCGAATCGCCTCGAGATGTGCTCTGGCACTTTTGCCTTAAATTCATCTGCTTCGAACTCCTCTCAAAGTCGCTATCAGCGCATTATTCGAGGCACATTTTAAATTCTCCCATCTCGCGCGTTGTTGGTTCGGCAAAGTTGAAAACAACATTAAAAATGCTTCATGACGAACCTTTGATGCGGACTACTTTTTGACACTTCGGGCCCGAAGTACTCCTCCTTTGCCATGTTTTACAAGGACCGCCTACCGAAGCTTGTGTTCTTGAAAACTGCTTCACAAAAGCCCCTTTTAAAATCTACTTCGCAAAATTCCTGCCCAAAGTAGCTACTGGAAATGCTTCGGGTGCGAAGTACTTTTCATGCCTTTGTTTGAACTTTGGTTCGGCCCTTTTGAGGATAAAGTGCTTCGCACCAAACCTCCTTGCAACTGCTACTTCGCATTTAAAATCCCCAAAGGAGATTTTGGAGTGTAGTTCTTGGATTTTGCATCTCGAAACAGGACGTATATACACAAATGAAAACAAATATATACAAAAGTACATATACACACATTTTTTTTTTTTACAAGAGTTTTACCTCAGCGATGAAAAGTCTTCAGATGAAGACCATTGATAGAGATCGGCAAAACCTGTCCATCTGTATCTTTGATGATGAAAGAGTTGGCCGAGTTCACCTTCACTATTTTGAGCGGCCCATTCCAGAAGGCGTCCAGCTTGTCATGATTTCCAGGCTTGGCTTTCTAGGAGTCCCACTTCCATACCAGGTCTACCACTTTGAATGTGCGATTGGATGATTTTTTATTGAACCAATCTTGGGTGACCTGAGCATGCTTAGCAAAGTTCTAGTAGGCTTCCTCATGATCTTCCTCTAGTTGCAACAGCTGAGCTAATCTGCTTTCCATTGGACTAACTCCATCCTTTTCTAGCAGCTACAATGCAGGGATCTCTATATGGGTAGGTAAGATGGCCTCCTTACCGTAGACCAGGGCATAGGGTGAAGTATTGATTGACTTTTTGACTAAAATTCGATCGGCCCACAAGGCCTGATCTAGCAGAAGATGCCAAGTCCTTTTCTTTGTCTCTATAAGCTTTCTCAGCACCCTTAAAAAGGTCTTGTTGGTGGATTCTGCCAATCCATTGCCCTATGGATAGTAGTTGGAGGAGACTTTATGATATATCCCATGTTTGTAGAAGAAATCATTAATTTTGGTGCTTAAAAAATCAGGGCCATTGTCCATAATAATTACTTTGGGAATACCGAACCTGGTGATCAAACCTTCTAGGAAAGCGATTACAGTCTCTTGGTCCGCATGCTTCGTAGGGATTACTTCGGCCCACCTGGTGAAGTAGTCAATTACAGTCAGAATGAACTTATGTCCCACGAAGGAGTTCGACGATACGACCCCTATGAAATCCAACCCCCATTATTGAAATGGCGATTCAAATTGTATCAGTCGGAGAGGCATCGAAGCATTTTTGCTTCGGCCGATGAACTTCTGACACTGCTCACATCGACGACAAACTGCGAAGGCATCAGCGAAGAGTGTGGGCCAATAATAACCCACCTTGATTATCTTTAGTGTCATTGTTCTTCCTGCGAAGTGACCTCTAGATAATCCTGAATGGAATTCTCCCAGGACCTTTCTTTTATCATCATCTTTTATGCACTTGAGAAAGACACCATCAATGTTTCTAAAAAATAGACCTTCGGGGTGCAAAGTATATCGGGAGGACCGCATCCTAAAATGTCTTCGTTGTGAAGCGTTTAGATGTGAAGGACATCTGCCAGTGTTGAAGTACCTGATTATCTCACTGACCCAGTCCTGCTCATCCTCTTCTTGGTTTACGAGGCATCCTTCGGCTGGCGAATCATCCCGTTTAGATTCTGTTGCTTCGGCCACTACGCTCTTCGCCAGTTCTTGACACAATGTGCGACCACGAACAAGTTTTGTGGGCTTGATCTCAATGTCAAATTCTTATATCTTATTCACCCAACCGGCTCTCTTGTTTCCCAATTCTCCTTGGATGATGAAATTGCGCACATCAGGGTGAATGACAAAGACCATAACCCAACTTTGGGAGATGAACTGCTTGAACTTCCTTAGAGACTTCATTACTGCATGCACCTAATGTTCTATGAAATTGTATCTCTCTTCATGGGGATTGATCACCTGGCTTAGAAACACGATGGGACACTCTTCATCATCTTCCCCCTTTTGTTTCAGGATCGTAGCATAGCTTTCAGGCTCCCCTATGGCATACAAGATAAAATCCTGACTGTAGTTAGGGTTGATCAAGACCGACGCCTGAGCGATTTGAGCCTTAATCTCTTTGAATGCCTCCTTCCTTTCTTCTGACCAGATGAATTCAGTGCCCTTATTTAAAAGTTTGGACATCAGCTTGATGACTTGGGCAAAATCATGGATAAACTTCCTCATGAATTTGATCTGCCCGAAGAAAGATTGAAGTCCTTTCTTGTCTGCTAGGAGTGGGAGCTTTTTTAGAGCCTTGGCTCTATCAGGATCTACAGTGAGGCCCTTTTTTGATATCGCATGTCCCAACAACTTTCCTTCACTGACTGCGAATATAGACTTATTCGGATTGATTGAGATGCCAAAATCTTGGCATTTTTCAAAAATTTGTTGTAGGTGTACAGGGTGATCCTCCCTTATTCGGGAGAAAACAGTCATGTCATCTAGATAGATGATGATTACCTTATTCAGAAGCTCACCAAAAGCTAGGTCCATAGCCCTCTGAAAAGTGGCATTAGTGTTCAAAAGGCCAAATGGCATTCGTTGGTAAGCAAATGTTCCCCACTTGGTGGTGAACATTGTTTTATGCTGGTCCTCATTCCTGAACCAGATCTGATTGTACCCTGAGAAACCATTGAGCAGGGAGAAGCGTTGAGCCCCAGCCATCGAGTGCAAGATCTGATCGATTTGCAGGAGAGGATAGTGGTCCTTGAGAGAAGCCTGGTTTAGGCTGTGAAAATCCATGCATAACCGTATATCTCCATTCTTTTTTTTGACGGGGACTAGGTTCACTACCCAAGAAGAATGCTTGATGGGATAAAAGATCTTCACCTCGAGCATCTTCAGGAGTTCAGCCTTCATCAGGACCTCGATCTTCGGGTTAACCGACCTTTGCTTTTGTCGAAAGGGTTTGACCCCCTCCTGTAATTCAATTGTATGCTGGATCAGCTATCGATTGTATCCCCTGAGGTCTTGGTAAGACCAAGCAATTATGTCGAGATACTTCCTGCACAGAGTTTGGATCTATTCTATTTCTTCTGAAGTGCAATCGGTTCCAACTTTTATTGTTTTTCTAGGTTCAAGCTCTAAATCTTGATATTGCTTTTCATTGACCTTAATCATGTGAGAAAGTGCTCGATCATTCTAATCAAAGAGGCTTTCAAGGGTGATCAGTCCCTTGGGAACGTGGTTATTCTTCAATTAGACCAACCCTTCATATTCTTCTTCATCGAGGCTTTTGTCTTCTATTATGGCGGTTTCTTGAATCATGAAATTTACAATCTGCTCGTCATTGTCAAAGACTTGCCAATGTAGGTCTCTATCCGGGACAGAGGGTTTGTAGATCATTCTCATAGCTTTGGGCTTGTGCACCATGTCTTTTGTGGGAGAGTACTTGGCTGTGATGGATGCTATAACATCAACATGTCAATTCTTTTCTCATGGGATAAATTGCAGATTGAGAGACTCGAACTGGTCACACAGGTCCCATACCCTATTGCGGTATGAATTTAGATAATGCTTATTTTAACTGCACCTGTTTGTAACTTGGTTGCAGACCAATTCAAAATCTCTGAAGATTTGGAGGTGCTTTATGCCTAACTTGTCAGCTTTCTTGAGTCTTAGACATAATGCTTCATATTCAACTGCATTTTTGGTGCAGCTCCATGTCAACCGGTAGCAATACTCTTTTTTCTCTCCTGATGGTGAAACTAGAATAATCCCTGCCCCAGCGCCATTTTTACATCGGGCACTGTCAAAGAACAACTTTCATAGTCCTTCTTGGACACTTGTTCTATTCTCTAGTTGGGCACGTTTCTTAGGCTTGGCGATCGCATAACATCCCATATCGATTTCTACCATGGCATTAAAGTCTACCAATGGGAACTCGTCTTCATAACTTGGTTGCGCAAGAGCTTCCCCGACCAAGTCCACCTGCTCTATTTCCTCCACTATTGCGTTCACTGGATCGTTGCTCCCTTCTTCGGACATCTTCTACACAAGTAAGGAAGAAGGTTTTTCATTGTAGATCTTCACCTTCTTTCCTTTGAATGGAATCTCCAGGTGAGAGTAATCCATAGACAAATATCTGCCTAGCTTTGCTGTGAATTCCCTTGACAAACACATATTGAAGTATGGCTCCAGGTTGACGACTACTACCTCTTGTATGACCATGATCTGAGGCATCTTATGTAGTCGAATAGGAATGTCTTTGATCACTCCTATAGTCTTCACTAGGGTACCATCCAACTAGAGTACACCTTGGCCGCTTCGCATATATTCCATCCCTATTTCTTTGCAGACTGCTTTCGGCATGACTGTTGTCGCGGCCCCAAAGTCGATCATATAGTTATGTACGATATACCCTTCCATCTGTAGAGACAGGTAGAATGGAGGTGGTCTATTCTTCCCCGTAATGGATGTGGATAGGGTCTGCACAAGAGCAAGCGGTGCTGCCTTTTTTGCTTTAGTCATCTTCAATGATTCTTACAGCAAGTCCACTTGTCCAGGTAGTTGCAGTGCATCGTACAAGTTGATCTTGGCTGGAATTCTCTTTAACTCCTCTACAATGTTGTACATCAGGGAACTAAGCACCTTGGGTTCCTTCCTCGGCTCATATCTGGTGTGATACTATTTTGTAGCTTCAACTCTTTGTCGCTTAGTCAGTGGAGGAAACCTGAGCTTTTCCCTAGCCTGCTCTTTGGTTTCTGCTTAAGGTGGTTCAACAAAGGCCTTTTGAGCTTCTTCTTTGCTTGATGCAGGTGAAGGAGCTTTGTTCAAGGCTGAAGAATATGATTATCCCTTCTCAGGTCGAGTGTGCACTTTCAAGGGAGCCATTTGAGTAGCATCCACTTCTATCACCTTCTTTCCTCCTCTGGTAAGCACTTCCATCGGCTCTTCTTCGCCAATCGCCAGGTTCTAACTCATTTTCCTGATGAAATTGACTTGACCACCATGACTACTACTCGCCAACATTTGTACATAGTGTTCGTGTAGCATGCAGGTATTCTATTCATGCGGATCATTGCACGTAGAGCACCAATACACATAATCGAAAGTGCTCAGGGCCTCATTAATCACAACATTTCTCGTCAAAGCCTTCCCTTGCTAGACTGCTTGATCTTTGGTAAGTGCAAGTGTAGGATAAGACCTTCTTGGTAGAAATTCTTGTTGCGCTTGCTTCTTCTTCACAATGGTCATGTCGTTGGATAGCGTCTAAACTGTGGAGTTCAGAGACTGCATCTCTTGCAGGATTTTAGCTTGCATATCATTAGCTTTTGGAACTAGTGGCAATGAAGCCATCGTCGGTACTGGAGGTAGGGCATGGGGTTGAAATGGTGCTGGTAGTCTAGGGAATGCCGAAGTGACAGTAGGCTATAGAGTTGAAAATGTGGGAAAATGAACTTGTGGAGCAATGATTTGAGCCATAATAGGATTCAGGTTCCAAGATGATATCGGGAGTGCAGGGGTTGCAGGGACTTGTGAAGCGGTTGCACTCGTATATTGGGATTGAGGGAATTCAAGAAGTATGGGCATCGAAATTCTTTGGGGAAGCTTGCCCATAGCTATCAAATCTATTTCTGCCTTCTTGGCTAACCCATATAATTTAGGAAAAGTATTGACGTTAGAATATCTTACCACAATACTGATATCAGGGTTGAAATCCCGAAGGAAATAATATGTTGCAGCTTCGTCGATTGGCCGAAGTCCAATTGGTACTCTCTGCCAGGTTTGAGCGAACCTAACATTGATGTCTATGATCTCTTCTTGTGGATGTCTCTGGATTGAAGTGAACTGATGCAGGAGAGAAGTAGGATCGGAGGACTCATTGAATTTTCCCATCAACTGCCTGACCAACTGGTCCCATCTCGTAATAGTACCGGGTGGTAAAGATCTATACCAGTAGAGGAGTTTTCCTCTAAGGGAAAGAACCAAAAGCTTTACCATAACTTGCTCCTCTGAGATGTCATGGATTGCTACCAGAGAGATTATGTCCTAGATGTGTTCTAGAGCAGTCTTCCCAGTTCCATCGAACGTTGGGATCTTTTTTATAGCAGCGGACGACACTTGCCCTTCTCCTGCTAGACTTAGTGGTGACAAAGAATCCCATGCCACGAACCACTTGGGCGGTGATTTCTACTGCATTGGTTGTTGTTTTTGTTGTTGCTGTTGATGTGCCATACTTGCTCCTAGATTTTGAGAAACAGGAATCCCTGAAACTCCTCTTTGATTGCTAAGAGGACGACTAATAGGAATGGAGGCACTAGGATGCTTTGGTGAGTTGGGAGGATTGGGAGAAAAACTGGATGTTGTGCTATCAAAATTCAGGCCTTGTTCGTCAACAGCAGCCTCTTGCGAGGATGTTCCACGTAACAGTGATTCGGGGGTGACCAACCTTGATCGCTCCCCAAAGGCATCAATATCTAGCTCAAAGAACTCGGTTTCCTCTCCTCTATTCTTAACTCTCCATCTCATTTGCATGAAGGCACAAACTTTGATACTGGTCTTTTCGACTTAAATATTCTTGGGTTGAACAGAGTCTCCAGATGCTAAGAGTCTTTTGGTAATGAGAGCATCGGTTCTCACTACCACTAGTCAGGTGAGATTGATCGGGTCACACCGAGAATTGGTTAGAACTATTGGCCCCGATGTAGATGGGTTTGAGATTTGTGCTTAAAATATGGGACCTTGGTCCCACCGGGCATGCCAAAACTGTTGGTCACCAAATCTGCCTAGGAAAGGATCTGGGTAAGTGTATGCGCCCTAGACCTAGACCAACATTGAAAGGCCGAAGGGAAGAGATGCCCCTTGTGCCAATATTCGGAGAAAGGCCAGCTCCTATACTAATCTACTTTGATGTTTTGAGATAAGGGATGCAGGAAAGAGATAAAGGAGTTAGGGTTAGAGAAAGAAATAAAAAGGGGTAAGGGAAGAGAGATCGATGATTTAATATGGGAGAGAATAGGAAGCACGATCACTAACTGACAACTTGAATAGCAGCAAGGAACACCAAGAATAAATGAAATAAATGCCACATTAACCTTCCTATGTATCCTCTGGGCGAGCTCACATGTATTCTCCTCCCTTTCATCGAAATTCAAGGTCAGAGTAAAGATGATTAGGACAAGTGAATGTAACAGAAACCACAACCCACCAGGCAGCATAAAATAAAATCAATATAGCATTTTTCCTCTCCTATGTATCCTTCAGGCGAGTTTCAGGATACAGTCCCCAATGGCACATTGAATTCAAGGTTCAGAGTATCAATATACAAATGAAGAAAGACAAAAGAATCAAGCACATAAGGCAGCATAAAAGAGAGAAATTGAGCCCAAAGCTCTTTAGTATTAATCACAGGACATCAAGTTATAACAGCTTTCTAGCAGATAGTTCCCCCCTTTCTACATTACAATGCCTAGGTTTTTATAGATGACCCGACCCTCTGAGTCATAATTACACAAGATGGAGGAGTACATTCTCGAAACCTGAGAAGTCGGCCCTTTGCGGCTCTTGTGACTGAGCTTTCATATCCTTTGCCAAAACCAGTAGATGCGACCAGGTCACCTGGGGAAATCTGCATTAATGAACCACCTGAGCGTCCTCAGCTTCTGAGTGTAGTGCTTGAGTGGTCGCCATGCTCACTAGGCTCTCCTTCTGGAGCTGATACTTCATTTCCAATTGCCAAAAATGAGCCGCGATCTTATCGAGCACGTAAAAATGCATTTATGAGGCACTTTGTCGCCTCGAGAAAATACCCAACTTGGAACTCGTGCCCTTGAAATGCTTTGCAAGATGTTTGTTCACAACTTTGCTTCACAATGGACTTGTGCCGAAACAATAACCCCTCCTTGATTTGTACTTCACAAAATGGAGCTTCACAAAATTGCTTTGGGGGGCATGAGTGCCGAAGCATATTTCCTTCGCAAAATGGGCCTCTTCATTCTTTGTCGCTTCGTTGACAAAACTGCTTCGCTGATGCCTTGGAGAAATTCTTCGCTGCAATCTTCTTTCAAGACCGTGGTTCAGGAAGGTTTCGGCCGAAGCAATTGCCTTCAAAAGATGTTGCATTCTTTATGACCATCACTATTTCAGGTGAAAGTACTTCGCATGAAATATGGCTGAAGTAGATGCTTCACAATGACCTTCACCGAAGTAGAAATGGTTCGCTAGCGCCAGGGGCCGAAGTGGATGCTTCGATAGCTTTTCGACAAAGTGTTTTCAATGCTGCGCTCCTTCAAATCCCGCTTCGCAAAACTTTGCCCGAAGTATCCTTTTGAAATGCTTCGGATGCGAAGTAGTTTTCATTCTTCCTCCGTATTTTTTCTTTCGGCAACCCTACTTCATAAAAAAATCGCCCGAAGTAGCTACTTGAAATACTTTGGGCCTGAAGTTGTTTTTGGAAACGCTTCGAGTGCGAAGCTCTTCTTTATGCCTTGCAAGAATTTCTATTTCGGCAATGCTGCTTCACAACCTTTTGACCCGAAGTAGTTTTTTGGGGAACTTCGGTCCCGAAGCTCTTTTGCTTTCCTCGTATTCTTCTTTGGCAACGCCGCTTCGCCAACTTTTGCCCGAAGCAATTACTGGAAATGCTTCGAGTGCGAAGCTCTTTTCATACTTCTCTACATTTTTTTGCGAAGCTGTTTTTCCTAGCTCGTTCGACAGTGAGGTTCTTTCTTCTTCATCTTATGTACAAAGGGGTGACAAGGAAAGCCAAAATTGCTGCAACTTGCAAATATTTCCAAAAAAAACAACCAACAAAAATACTTTACAACAAAGAACATTGTACAAAGTTTTAATTTTCTACCCCATTGTGAAATGTTGAAGAACACAAGCTTATACTGAG
Organism: Wollemia nobilis; assembly: GCA_028583015.1. Classification (NCBI taxonomy): domain Eukaryota; kingdom Viridiplantae; phylum Streptophyta; class Pinopsida; order Araucariales; family Araucariaceae; genus Wollemia; species Wollemia nobilis. The sequence continues at coordinate 2,141,188 of JAQPPZ010003072.1, forward strand.
AGGGGGGGTGAACAGTATAAGACCTCTTTTTACTTTTTCCTTTATACTTCAAAACAATAAAGCAATATATCCAAAGCAATATCAAAACAATGCACAAGATCATCCACAAAGTGACACCAATTTTAACGTGGTTCACCCAGAAAGCCTGGGCTACGTCCACAAAACTTTTCTCTAAAAGTTATCTCAAAGTTCTTTGGGAAACCTTCCCAATTACAATGTTTATGAGCCTTAGCCCAAAGGAGATACCTTCCCCCAATCTGAATTTATGAGCCTCTGCTCAAAGGAGATACCATCCCCTAGCTTTGCTCTAGCTGGTGATCCTCTAGAAGACCTCTACCTCCGCTGCCCTTAGCAAATGGAACTCTATCCATAGAAGACACTTGTCTTCCCTACTCTGGCTGGAGACCTCTGTCCTCAACTCTATCACCTCCAAATATGGTCCTCGAATTTGCACTAAACACAGTCCTTCGGTCTAGCACAAATCTGTCCTCAGGTTCTTCTCATAGAACCAATGCACCTCTGTCCTCAAGTTCTCTGATAGAACTATCAAACTCAGCGTCACAAGTCCTCTGCTAGGACCTATCCAAATCTGCTCACAAGTCCCCAACGGAACCTGTCCAAATCTGCTTACAAGTCCCCAACGAAACTTGTCCAAAACCTGCTCACAAGTTCATCAAGAAAAAACTTTCTTGGCATGAACCCACAAAGAGAATTGTTAGAGACCCAATGTGATTCATCAACCTCATAGAAGCATAAAGAGAATTGTTAGAGACTCAATATGTTCTATACTTAACTCCCAATCTCAAACTCAAGTCTCATAGAAACATAAAGAGAATTGTTAGAGACTCAATATGTTCTATACTTAACTCCCAATCTCAATCTCAACTCAATCTCAAATCTCAAAAGAATAAGATAGATGTAGTATGCTTTTCTCAAGAACATGAAACACAACCCAACAATTGCCAAACATGCAATATCTCATATAACAATGCTACTCATGTTCTTTCCACAACCAATATCTTTTCTCAACCAATTAGGGCTTCAACAACAATGCTCATAGACAAGGTTTAACCAACATCATTCAACTCAACATCAACCTTGAAGCATTCAACCAATCATCACAAGAAAAGGAAACAAGTAGAAATCCTTTTCCCTCCAAAGATATTTGAACAAAACAGCCACCAACACAATATCACCAAATGCAAAGAATAACTTGCTCAAATCAACTCAATGGAGTAAGCCCAATATCATGAATCAAGTAAAGCAATAACTTGATCAAACAACCTCTATGGAAGCAACTCAACCATCAAACTCAAAATAGCCAACCAAGGGTTCCACCAACTCAATGCAAGTAGCTAGACTCACAACTATAAACCCTAGTGCACAAAGCTTCCACTATCTCAAACCAAAAATTATGCATTCACCAAAAACTCTCCTTAAGGATAACAATGCATAAGTAGTCTTCAACAAACCAGAAAATAGGATTTACACCCAACCAAAGGAAACCTAGTTGATTACCTTTTCACTCCAATCTTATTTCAGGAAAACATACACCAATCATACTCATAAGAAGAATGTGCCCATACCTTATTGAAGATGAAGAAGATCTCACAAATTTGTCATAACCATAACCACCTTTTTGCCAAACTCAAGAAGGTTAGTAGACAACATATTTCTTTAATATTTCCTCAAGAATATTCCTTGGTTCAAATATAATCAAGGTTCTATGTCTTCTTCTTTCAACCTCATTCAACAAATCATACATAACATATTTCTTATATTCACCTTATCAACTCCATTACACTTAATAAAAACTATATAAAAAATATTAATTTTGCTAACCTTATACCTCCCAAACAAACTTTGGAAATACCATAAACAATGCAAAATTAATATATTTTATTCACTGCCCTTTTGCAAAAATTGGAGTTCGCATGGATACCTCTTACACCCCTAAAAATGGAATTCGATGCGATTTGACCTGTCGTCTCCTCTAGCCAAGTCGCTTGGCTAAACCACGTGGGCCATCCACACCCACGTGAGGAAGGGAGAGGGGCCTCCCTCTTATCTCTCGAACAAGTCTCCTCCTTGGCGCGAAAACCGAACCCTTCATCCTTATTACCGTGTGCACTCCTCCTTGGCACCACGACCAACTCATCCTCCTTTGACCTCACGGCATGCACACTATTTGTCCACCACGTGCGCCTCCTCCTTGGCGCCACGACCAACTCGTCACTCCTTTGACCATGCCATGCTTGACTTCCTCCTTCGCTGGCGTAGGGGCTCGATGTCGAAAATGAAATGCACAGGGATTAATATCGACCTCTTAACCCAAAACATTAATGAATTCATTTGCCTCATTTTATATGCACTTTGATGCATTTCCAAACACGTCGGCCCTTTTTAACATGAATTCCGTCGGTGGAAAATATTTTAATTTAATTTAAATTTAATTTAAATTTTAAATAAATAAAATTTAAACTAAATATTTAAAATTAAATATCTCCATCACCAGGGCACCTTTTTCAACGAAACGAAAAGCCAACTTGGGTTTTAAGAAAAACCCATTTCAAATCTGTTGTCCATGGTTTTAAATAAAACCTTTTATTTTTTCTGCCTTGGTTTTCACAAAAACCCTTCCTTGAACTTAGATTCTTTTGACATCAAATCAAATTCCTTCAAAAGCTTCTTGACATCAATGACAACATCAACACTTGAGCAAAGGCAATGTACCCAAGGTACCCAAAATTGCCAACAATCTCCCCCCTTTGTCATTGATGGCAAACCTTTACTAAAAACACTTCTCAAGAGCCAAAATTGAAACCAACTGTGCCCACAACTGAGAATCTTCCTTTGAAGTTTTGCTCCCCCTGACTTGAAGCTTTCCTCTTCACTTTGAAGCTCTCCCCCTTACTCATATCTCTCCCCCTTTGTCATCAATGGCAAAGGTCCACCTTTGGGGCTCGGGACTAAGAATGAGCCTCTTAGCTTAGTCCCTCCCCCACCTCCTGTTGAGGTGATTAATTCTGGGGTGGGAGTAAAACTCCCATTAGGCACTGATCATCATCAATGTCTATAACTTCCTTGCCGGGCCTTCTCTTGAACTCTTTGTCCATATTCCTATTCTTTGTCACTGTCTTCTTTTCTCATCCTTGTTCTTGTCCATGCCTTGATCCTTGGACCTGATCATGCCACTATTCCTGTTCCTGTATTCTAGAATTTCAGCTCTACACTGTCTAGCTATGTGACCTTTATTGTTGCACTTATAACAAGTAACAATGTTATTTCTTTGCGGTAAACCTGATCTTTGAATCCATCAGTTCTGACCAAACCTGTTTTGGCCAACCTTGATTTGACAAAAACTGTTCTGACCAAATCTGTTCCTGTTATTTGCCTTGCAATAAACTCGCCTTGTGCCCAAACTATTGACAAGAGTAGCAATACCCTTGAAAGTAACTAGCACTTCGAAAGTGTCATTTACCTCCTTCACTTGAGCCATGCAATGTGAAGCCATGTGACCAAACCTGTGACAAGAAAAACATCTGCCTTGAAACTTTCCTTTAATTGACCTCTTAGGTTCTGAAAAATTCTTCTCATTCTGAATTTTGTTTTCTTTTTGGAATCTCTTACTAGATTCTCCAACCTGTTCCTTGTGTTTCTTACAAAAACCAATACCTGTTTTATCTGTTGCCCTTCTTTGATCTTTGATGATGGACTTTACCTTTTTGGAGCTATCTTGAAACCTGTAAAGCTTATCCTTGCACTCTTTAGTTTCTTCATTCAAAGAAGCCATTTTTTGTTCTAACTCACTATACTCAAGAACCTTAGACTCTAACTCATCCTTGAGTTCTTGTGTCTTAGCCATAGAGATGTCAAGACTTACTATAAGATCATCTCTCTCCATACAACATTCATCTAACTTATCCTTGAGTCTAGCATTCTTCTTTCTTTCCTTTTTCAAAGCACTAAGAGCACTAATAAGCTCACCTTTAAGATCTACTTCACCTTCCTCTATATGTTTGCTTTTAGAATCATCAAAGCCTTTTTTAGATTTCTTATCGCTAGAGGTGCTACCCTTTTCAAAAACCATACATGCATCTTCCTTATAGTTTTCTGAAGCATCCTCATACATACTAGAAACCAAATCATTATTTGTGCAATCATCCTCAAGGTGACCAAAATTTCCACATCTAAGACATTTCATGATAATGAATCTATGTTTCGGTTCTTCCTCTTTTTTTGATATGAACAACATCTCATTTTCATTATCACTTGAAGAACTTTCACTATCACTACTAGAACACTTACTTGCTTTGTCTAGGTAGAAACTCTTCTTGTGCTTGTGAGAATACCTCTTTCCTTGATTGTTGTGCTCATATTTGTTTTTCTTGTGATGCTTGTGCTTTTCAGAATCCTTGCTCATAGAATCTTGTTTATCTTCATCACTTTCATTCTTGGAAACAATACAGTTAGTAGCATAATGATCAAACTTTCCACAATTGAAACATCTTATATTTTTCATACTTTTGTGTTTTCTAGAGAACTTGCCTTTCTTGTTGTAATATGCCTCTTCATCACTAGAAGACTCATCACTATCTTGAAGTTGTTTACCCTTGGAATAATCCATTGTGTTCTTTACTAGCTTTTCCTTCAAGCTGTTAAACTTTTCTGAAGGAACCCGCTCTGATACCAATTGAAGAACACAAGCTTATACTGAGAGGGGGGTGAACAGTATAAGACCTCTTTTTACTTTTTCCTTTATACTTCAAAATAGTAAAGCAATATATCCAAAGCAATATCAAAACAATGCACAAGATCATCCACAAAGTGACACCAATTTTAACGTGGTTCACCCTGAAAGCTTGGGCTACGTCCACAAAACTTTTCTCTAAAAGTTATCTCAAAGTTCTTTGGGAAACCTTCCCAATTACAATTTTTATGAGCCTCGGCCCAAAGGAGATACCTTCCCCCAATCTGAATTTATGAGCCTCTGCTCAAAGGAGATACCATCCCCTAGCTCTGCTCTAGTTGGTGATCCTCTAGAAGACCTCTGCCTCCATTGCCCTTAGAAAATGGAACTCTATCCACATAAGACACCTGTCTTCCCTACTCTGGTCGGAGACCTTTGTCCTCAACTCTATCACCTCCAAAGTTGGTCCTCGAATTTGCACTAAACACAGTCCTTCGGTCTAGCACAAATCTATCCTCAGGTTCTTCTCATAGAACCAATGCACCTCTGTCCTCAAGTTCTCTGATAGAACTATCAAACTCACTTCACAAGTCCTCTGCTAGGACCTGTCCAAATCTGCTCACAAGTCCCCAACGAAACCTGTCCAAATCTGCTTACAAGTCCCCAACGGAACCTGTCCAAAACCTGCTCACAAGTTCATCAAGAAAAACTTGCTTGGCATGAACCCACAAAGAGAATTGTTAGAGACCCAATGTGATTCATCAACCTCATAGAAGCATAAAGAGAATTGTTAGAGACTCAATATGTTCTATACTTAACTCCCAATCTCAAACTCAAGTCTCATAGAAACATAAAGAGAATTGTTAGAGACTCAATATGTTCTATACTTAACTCCCAATCTCAATCTCAACTCAATCTCAAATCTCAAAAGAATAAGATAGATGTAGTATGCTTTTCTCAAGAACATGAAACACAACCCAACAATTGCCAAACATGCAATATCTCATATAACAATGCTACTCATGTTCTTTCCACAACCAATATCTTTTCTCAACCAATTAGGGCTTCAACAACAATGCTCATAGACAAGGTTTAACCAACATCATTCAACTCAACATCAACCTTGAAGCATTCAACCAATCATCACAAGAAAATGAAACAAGTAGAAATCCTTTTCCCTCCAAAGATATTTGAACAAAACAACCACCAACACAATATCACCAAATGCAAAGAATAACTTGCTCAAATCAACTCAATGGAGTAAGCCCAATATCATGAATCAAGTAAAGCAATAACTTGATCAAACAACCTCTATGGAAGCAACTCAACCATCAAACTCAAAATAGCCAACCAAGGGTTCCACCAACTCAATGCAAGTAGCTAGACTCACAACTATAAACCCTAGTGCACAAAGCTTCCACTATCTCAAACCAGAAATTATGCATTCACCAAAAACTCTCCTTAAGGATAACAATGCATAAGTAGTCTTCAACCCAACCAAAGGAAACCTAGTTGATTACCTTTTCACTCTAAAGGAAACCTAGTTGATTACCTTTTCACTCCAATATTATTTCAGGAAAACATACACCAATCATACTCATAAGAAGAATGTGCCCATACCTTATTGAAGATGAAGAAGATCTCACAAATTTTTCATAACCATAACCACCTTTTTGCCAAACTCAAGAAGGTTAGTAGACAACATATTTCTTTAATATTTCCTCAAGAATATTCCTTGGTTCAAATATAATCAAGGTTCTATGTCTTCTTCTTTCAACCTCATTCAACAAATCATACATAACATATTTCTTATATTCACCTTATCAACTCCATTACACTTAATAAAAACTATATAAAAAATATTAATTTTGCTAACCTTATACCTCCCAAAAAAACTTTGGAAATACCATAAACAATGCAAAATTAATATATTTTATTCATTGCCCTTTTGCAAAAATTGGAGTTCGCGTGGATACCTCTTACACCCCTCAAAAAGGGGATTCGGCGCGATTTGACCCGTCGTCTCCTCTAGCCAAGTCGCTTGGCTAAACCGCATGGGCCATCCACACCCACGTGAGGAAGGGAGAGGGGCCTCCCTCTTATCTCTCGAACAAGTCTCTTCCTTGGCGTAAAAACCGAACCCTTCGTCCTTATTACCGTGTGCAATCCTGCCTCCCTGGCACCACGAACCACCCTACTCTCACAATTGAGGCATTAATCAAAACTCCATTGGTTCTTATCACCACGTGCACCTCCTCCTTGGCACCATGACCAATCCCGTCACACCTTTGACCACGCCATGCTTGACTTCCTCCTTCGCTGGCGTAGGGGCTCGATGTCGAAAACGAAATGCACAGGGATTAATATCGACCTCTTAACCCAAAACATTAATGAATTCATTTGCCTCATTTTATATGCACTTTGATGCATTTCCAAACACGTCGGCCCTTTTAACATGAATTTCGTCGGTGGAAAATATTTTAATTTAATTTTAAAATTTTAATTTAAATTTTAAATAAATAAAATTTAAACTAAATATTTAAAATTAAATATCTCCATCATCGGGGCACCTTTTTCAACGAAACGAAAAGCCAACTTGGGTTTTAAGAAAAACCCATTTCAAATATGTTGTCCATGGTTTTAAATAAAACCTTTTATTTTTTCTGCCTTGGTTTTCACAAAAACCCTTCCTTGAACTTAGATTCTTTTGACATCAAATCAAATTCCTTCAAAAGCTTCTTGACATCAATGACAACATCAACACTTGAGCAAAGGCAATGTACCCAAGGTACCCAAAATTGCCAACAAATGTGACAAAATTGTCAACAATTATATCTTTACTATTTATCGCAATAGGAGCCACAATCGGGTGTGACCCTTTTTGGTGGTTATACCTAGTTTGGTTGATTTTGCTTTTATTGCTTTGCATTTTCATTGCTTGGTGTTTTCCATCAATTTTTACTAATATTTTTTGTTGTTGACTTTGTTTACACTTTGTTTATCTTTATTTGTTAGGGTATCGCTCTTGCTAGTAAGGGGTATCATGATTTCTTTAGTATCTTCCTCGTATTAGTACCTTGCTTTAAGTATCATAAAGAAAATTGCCTTAGTTCAACCCATGCCTTCTCCCATATGATAATGTGGTCAAAACACCAAGGCAACATTCATTTCAAATTTTATGTAATAAAAATAACAATCAAAATTTCTAATTAACTAGTCATTTTGGTGTCTCACTATCATGGTAAGTTGTTGAACAATACACTTGACCAAATACTATTGTGATAACTTATTGTAGGAGAGGTATGGTGACTTTTCCTTCCACAATATCTCCCTCCCCTAGGTGAGTTGTAATGTGTATCTAACCCACCTTTGATCATTTCTATTATTTTTGTGTCCCACTATAGTGGAATTCATGGCTTGTTGCACAATCTGCATGACTGGATATTGGAGTGGTAAATATTTTTATAGTATGGAAATGGTGACTTTCCCTTCCATGATATCTCTCTCCCTTAGGTAAGCTACAACATGTATATAGTCCATCAATTTCTTGCTTTTATCTTTCTTCTCTATATATCATTGTTTGTGTGCCTTACCAAGCAATGCATTTATCATCAATGATAGGTCATAAATTGGATTTGGGGACATATACTTCCATACCATTCATGGCATATGTTGGCATCCCCTAGGCCATCCTATAATAATGGATGGACATGATTGACTACCATAGTGTCCATATATGCTTGTCTTGTAATTTATTTTAGGATTGGGATCAAAAACCTATATTTGTACATGGTATAAATTGGTTTCTCCTAGTTTACTCAAAAACCTATATTTGTACATGGTATAAATTGGTTTCTCCTAGTTTACTCAAAAACCTATATTTGTACATGGTATAAATTGGTTTCTCCTAGTTTATTTTTTGCCATATTTCATGATGTTTTTTCCCTCTTAACTTTCTCAAACCCCAAAATAAAAGATACAGTCATGATTAAAAAATGTTTTGACATGTGTTCCCAAAAGCACACATCCTAAAAAAATAATAGTTCCTAGACTACTTGGAGCTTGGTGGTCCAATTAATTTTAGGTTTTTGATTCACATTTGTGATGGTATAATATTTTTACACCTAGGATTCAAATGGTGCATCATTTAGATCGATGATTATAATTTTATGACCCTAAAAATGAAGAAAATTAGTCATCGAATCCCAAGGGAGAGTTATATGCTATAAATACCTCTTTTACTTCATTTTCCCACCATACATTCATCATACATTCACAAAATCATTACAAAATTTTTTATGCTCTTTATAGCTCTAATTTCAAGCTATTTACCTATATTACTTTAGCACCACATATCCTATTTTGTTCTCTTTCTCTCATCCTTATACATACAACTAAAGCATGGAGGAGGATGGGATGCTCTACTAGGATTTACAACTAAAGTTCACTAATTGTTGCTCAAGGAATGGATTCCAAGGAAGGTCAAACCCTACACAATCATCCAATGTGTGATCTCTCCTTATTTACTATGGTGATGTTACAAGCAATATAGTGTAGGAATGATCTTATTTTTTTTAATGTTAAGGTCCTTGATTCCCTAGGTGTCAAGTAATTATTTTCACTACATTAGGATTAGCCCTAGCTTGTTAGAATTTTGTGGATAATTTTAGTACAGTTTATTCTTGAATATTCCATTTTATTTAAGCTTTAATTAGGATGACTTATGGTATTTATTGTCATTTTATTTCTTTGTTTTCTTAGTTTAAGCTTTTTGATTTATCTTATAGTAATTTGAATAATTGTATAAGATATCCTATTTTTCCATAAATAGTTTAGTTGGAAAACCACTTGACACTAGGTATGGCAATAAAATATGGTCGACTAGTAGTTGAGGGTGAGATAGTACAAATCAAGAATAGAAGGTTAGAGATAAAATTGGTACAAATCAAGGTAAAAAGATTGAATTCAGCAAGAGAATAAAGAGCTTAAGAAAAAGATAGCTAAAAGAGATTAGTTGAAGAAATAAGTGGAAGACCTTAAAGCCCTACTTGTTGAGTTTGAAAAACTCATGCAAGAATTGATTGAGGAACACAACATATTGTTGGAGGACATGGGAAAGAAATACCAACATATTAAGGAGTTGGAAGCCTCAAATACTTCCAAGATGAATATGGACCCAAAATGTGACACAAGAGATCCAAATAGAAAAAGACATGTGGTACTAGATTAGAGAGGAAATAAAAAATACCTTTAAATACTTCAAGTTAACATCCTTTATAGGAGAAAAATTAGAAACAATTAAAAACATCATTAAACAAGTGGAAGAGTATCTTTCTACAAGATGTGAACACTAAGAAGTCCTAAAAATACTTGCATCAATGACCCCAATATAGGAAAAACAACATGGGATAGATCATAAGGACATGGTAAAGAAGATAAAAAAATATCCTAGATGCCTAGAGGAACTTGCAAACCTATAAAGATAACCTAGCATATCTAAAAACCTAAGTCCAAGAAATAGTCAAGGAAATCAAGGGATTAATTTTTGGTAGAATGCTAGACATCTTCAATGACAAGAAACAGGTTCAAGATAACAATGTCATCCATGACATGATAAAAAAATGATCAATCCAATGAAGGGAATGCCTTCAAATTTTGAAAAAACTAAAACCAATCCATGCCAAGCTTAAAGAGATAGTAGCCAAACAAAAAGAGTTGTTAGAGAGTCCTTTCAAAAATTTGGTAGGAGAGAATGAAGACCTTGAGGCAGTGTAGTTGCTCGATGATAGTGAGTCAAAAAAAATATTTGTATTATTGCCATCCAAGACTAGCTAAGCGAGGAGGCCAAAGCACCAATCAGAAACAAATCTTGTAATTTACAAAAAAAATCCTAATTTTATAGACTCTATGCCCAAAGATAAAGAAAGGATTTAGGATTACATGCCAATCAAGCTTGGTGTCCCATGAAGTTGTCTTAAATGTCATACCTCTACACTACTTTTGCCAATTTTTGTATATTTTGGAAGTAATAAACAACAATTGGGGACCAAATGTCTAGAAAAATCTCAAAAAATATTAAACTTTACTAGTTTGTAGAAAATTTAGAATTTGATTGCAAAACCTATTAATTGTCTCAGAGGAGCAATTCACTCAACAAATGTGCTAATCTACTCAAAGAGTGATTTACTCAATAAGGGTGCATTGTTTACTTGTTAACACAAGTGAATCTCTTGCAAAAGCGAGCAAATAATTTGATATAGCCAAGTGAATCACTTGGATGGGGCATAAAAGTGAAAATTAGTGCAAATTTCAAGAAAAATATCCCAAAAAATAATATTTTTGGCATTTTGTGGTGCATTAAGCAAATTTGAAGACTCTTAAGCCTATTAGAGACATAATTAGAGGCATGTAACATTTGAAGGTGGAACATTTTGCTAAAATTATCCCTAGATATTTACTTTTACTGAGTAATTGTTTTCCACCCTAGGTAATTTAGGTGTAAACAATTACTATATATAAGGTCATAGGAGCTCATTGTATTCATCTTTTGGCCATGAGAATTTAGAGCTAGACTTTGTAAATCCCATATTGTGCTTTGTAATCATAAGGTTGTAATAAATTGGAAATTCTTTGTGCATCCCATTAGAGGCACCATTCTCGTGGTTTTCAAGTGCATGATGGTTAGGTATGACCCTTATAATCCATCTTGTCATTATTTTATCAATTTTATAATAAAATAATTCTTTGGAAGTTGTTGAAAAATGAGCTTTGGGGTAAAAGAAGGCATAATGGGAGAAGGCACAAATTTTTTTTGAATATGGGGCTTAGGTGGGATATGCAACAATGGTTTAATGGGGTGCACACCTAGGAAATGGTGAAATTTTATGATCCAAATCTTTCAACCTGGGTGCTTCGTAGATTTAGGCAATGAGGGCTAAGCTAAAAATCCCTATTGGAAATTTTGTACTATCCCTTGAGGGTGAAAAATTAGTGGTTTCTAATGATTTAGAGTAGATGGATGAAGCTTAAGGATATATTTATTTGGTCAAAACATTTATGGGCATCCACCCTGAGCTTGATGCTATCCAAAGGTGGGCATTGGAAATATGGTACCCCATGGGTGATTTGGATATAGTTTCTATTTCGTGGAACTTTTTTGTGGTTTGTTTGAAATATGAAGAGGATTTAGGTATGATTCTCCAATGTAGGCCCTAGGTTTTGGGAATCAAGGATTATTTATCAAAAAATGGACAATAATTTTTTTATTCTTTCACACAGAGTATTAACCAAGCCCTAATCTGGATCAAGCTTCCTGACCTCCCCTTCCATTTTTGGCATGAGGACATCTTGGCAAGAATCCAACATCGATTAGGGCATCTAGTGGTGATTTAATATACAACATTAGCTAGATATTGACTTCTTCTTGCAAGGGTCTACATAGATATGGATATGGAGCTCCCATCCATGAAGTCAATTGAACTAGTCTCTATATTTAGAACATGGAATCAACTTATAGAATATGAGAACCTTCTAGTCAAATGCAATTTGTGTCAGTGGGTGGAATACATCAATAGGGACTGACCTTAGAAGAATAATAATGCCCAACACTGGTAGCAAAAAAATAATATCTAAAATAAGGGAGGAGCTTAAGGGATACCAACATAGAATGTAAAGGATCCTGGGTTGGAGAAGATTCCTTTGCCCACTCAGGAAGGTCAAGAGGAAGGTGAAATTACAAAGGAACCCCCTCAGGTAAACAATATCATTGAAACCCTTCTTCTCTCTTCCTCTGATTTAGTTATTCAAAACCAATTTGAATGTTTGCAAAATGCCTGAGAAGGCCTAGCCCAAGATGCATTCGTTTGTAATTCTGATAAAAAATATATCAACTATGAAGTTGAGATACAACTAAAAAACTAATTACCCTCTTACCTAGGAGGAAAACAATGAGATCTAGGATAATTCTCCTAGGGACCAAGACCTAGAAAGGAATAGGGAAGCCTAGGCAGAATCACCATAAGTTCTAAGAAAGTAGGTGCAAATGTCAGGCATGAAGGAAAAAATGACAGATCATCTCAGTTTGAAATAAGGGAAAGAGAGACAACTAAAGAGGTTGCTAACAAAACATAGTTGACTCTAAAATTAGCAGGGAAAAAATCCCCAACTAAATCTAAAAATGGGAAGTATATCCTATAATGTGAGGGGCCTATATGCCCCCTCTAAACATTAGTTGGTATCTTCTTTGAGAAAATATCTAAAGCCCAAAATTTTATTATTGCAAGAAACCAAATTGGATAACAAAATATTCAAAATAATTAGGAGGTGTGTATGGAAAGAAGCCAAATTTATTTCTAGTGCAATGGTGGGTGCCTCTAGAGGGCTCCTTTGTATGTGAAAATGGCAACTCTATAAAATTAAGAGTTATGTCAACCTTGAATAGATTAACCAGTGTGCTCTTTCATTGTAAAGATACCAAAATCAGATGGGTTCTGACCAATGTATATGCCCCAAATACGTACACAGGGAGGAGACAATTATGGAAGGACTTAACCTCAATGAAAAAGGCCTTACATAACCTAGCATGGATTCTATATGAAGATTTTAACACTCCTCTTTATCCTTATAACAAAAAAAGTGGAAATCCCAACTTTACTAATGGTTTGGATGACTTTGAATAATTTGTTACTTAGAATGGGTTGATGGATGTAGACCTTAGAGGGATAAAATACACTTGGTGAAATAAGAGACTTGAAAATCAATAGATCTATATAAGACTTGACAGGTTTTTAATATTTCAATAGGGATTGATCAGCTTTGGTGATATCATCCTAATTACTCTTCCCAAAGTTGGTTTAGATCAAAACTCTCTAGTGTTTGATTCCCAAACTAATAGAAGATTTTATAGTCCTTTTAGGTTTGAGGTGATGTAGCTAAAAAATTATGGTTGTGAGCAATACATTAAGGAATGGCGATATGGAAATACAAAACATGAAGCTAATTATTCATTATTGGTAATAGAATATATAGAAGCTACAAAGAATCATGTAAGTCATAGTGGTTGTAACTAAAGGGATAACCACCTGCCAAATATGGATGCTAACAACCAACTAACTTCTAGATGATAAAACACATCTCTAATAGTCTAACTATGCATCCTAACAAATAACAAACACATATCCAACATGGGCATACTATGCCTCACATAAATACAAATGCAATAAATATTGTTGGCAATTTTGGGTACTTTGGGTACATTGCCTTTGCTCAAGTGTATAAGTTGTCATTGATGTCAAGAAGCTCTTGAAGGAATTTGATTTGATGTCAAATAATTTGTTTTGATGAAGGTTACGGCATGACAGTTTCAAAGGTCTTTTGTAAACCCCAAGTTGGCGGGTTTAAAGATTACAGGTGGATGCATTAGTTTAATGCATTTGGGTCCAGGAGGAAGTATTTATTTAAATAATTAAAAACCTTGTTAAGGTTCCCTTTAATTATTTTTAAATAAATATTAAATTATTGTTTGCAATGGGTTCTCCTAACCCATGGCGCAAATGTTTTAAGATTGTGGGCGCTAGCCAAGACCTCCGTCGACGTGTTAAACTCCTCGTCGACGTCAAGAGCTTATGGTAAAAATGCATATAAATCTCCCTCGATGAAAATCAAGAATTATCCCATCCGCATTTTGAAAAGAGTTGCTCGTTGTGAATTCGTGATCCACTGTTCATATTTCTTCTCCGATTGTGTCTTCGTCTTTTCTTGTTCGTTGTGTCTTCGCCGTTTTCGTGAATCCGTTGTTCATTTTTTTGTACTCGTCATTTGTCGTAAATCCATCGTAAGGTTTTCGTCTTCGTGTTCGCGTCAGAAGAAAGGGAGGCACTGTTGTTTTATTTAATCCCTGGCGCAGAAGGAACAAGGCTAACAGCGTGAGGTTTAAACCTCATCGGGTGCCTTTGGCGCACCGGTAGCGGCTAGGTTGTTGGCGCGCTACCCGAACGGGAGGTTCCGCATTCGAATAACGTGAAAGGGTTTTTCATCATGAAGTGGACGCAGCGGGTGGTGTTAGAATTCGTGTGCAATTTCTCCATAGCACGATTTTTGATGTTGGCCAAGGTATTTTCGAAATTAATTTTTGCTAAGTGTATTTTGTGGATGGAGGAAGTTTATTAGAGGGAAAAACAGCTTAGGAGTTATAAGGAGTTTAAAGCTTGTTTTATTTTGATAAAATATTCTTTTGAAGGTGTTGTTTGAAATATCTTATTGCATTCTTATGAGAGATAAATTTTATTTTTGATAAGACTATAAGGGAGAAATAAGGTGTATAAGGGATAAATTTTTCTTGTAATGTTGAGAGTGCTTTTGGTTGATTATGGAAATGAAAGCATGATGTTTTAAGGTTAAAATTGCTTCTTGTGTGAAGTTGTGAAACCTTAAGTGGGCAGCTTTGAGATTGACATTTGCTTTCATTAAATTGGTAATAATCAAGCTATTCTTTACTTGGTTAAAGTGTTGGGCTTACTCCTTTGTTGATGATTTGAAAAGTTGTTTTGTGCTATTGTGATTTGAGTTGGTGGATGCTTTTTGTTCAAACAATATTGGAGAGAAAAGGAGTTCTACTTGTTTCCTTTTCTAATGTTGATTGTGAAATGCTTCAAGGTTGTGTTTTGAGTTGAATGGTGTTGATTGAACCTTGTTTGATGAGCATTGTTGTTGAAGCCCTAATTGATGGTGAAAAGAACATGAGTATCATTGTTATGTGATTCTTTGCATAGTTGGCAATTGTTGGGGTTTCATGTTCTTGAAAGAAAGCATTCTATCCTATCCATTTCAGATATTGAGTTGAGTTTTCAGATTTGAGATTGAGTTTGAGCTGAGTTGATTTGAGTTGAGTTTTGAGATTGGGAGTTGAGTATAGAACATATTGAGTCTCTAACAATTCTCTTTATGCTTCTATGAGTTTGAAAAATCACATTGGGTCTCTAACAATTCACCTTGTGATTTCCTACTAAGAAAGTTTTTTTCTTGGTGAGCTTGCTTGAGTTTTGGACGGGTTTTGGTGGGGACTTGTGAGCAGTTTTGGACGGGTTTCGGTGGGGACTTGTGAGCAGATTTGGACAGGTCCTAGGAGAGGACTTGTGAGCTGAGTTTGATAGTTCTATCAGACTTGAGGACAGAGGTGCACTGGTTCTTTGATAAGAACCTAAGGACAGATTTGGAAAGTCTTTGAGAAGGCTTGTGTGTAGAGGATTGATTTGTTCAAACGTTGGACAGATCGACAGACAGAGGAAGACTTGTACTAGACCATTGACTATGTTTGGTACGGTTGTTGAGCTATTGTGGACGTGATCATAGAAGGAGAGGTCTCTTAGGCTAAGCATTGAGGACAGGAGGTCTTCGGTGGAAAGGAGTTCCACGTCCTTGGCAAGAGGTAGAGGCGGTTGATCTTCGAGGGATCATTTCCAGAGCGAGAGGGAAGGTATCTCCTTTGAGCGAGAGGCTCATAAATTTTGATTAGGGGAAGGTATCTCCTTTGGGCCGAGGCTCATAAACATTGTAATTGGGAAGGATTCCCAAAGAACTTTGAGATAACTTTTAGATAAAAGTTTTGTGGATGTAGCCTGACCATTTTGGGTGAACCACGTTAAAATTGGTGTCACTTTGTGGATGATATTGTGCATTGCTTTGATATTGCTTTGGGTATATTGCTTTACTATTTTGAAGTATAAAGGAAAAAGTAAAAAGAGGTCTTATACTATTCACCCCCCTCTCAGTATAAGCTTGTGTTCTTCAATTGGTATCAGAGCCGGTGCCTTCGAAAAGTTTAACAGCTTGAAGGAAAAGCTAGTAAAGAACACAATGGATCATTCAAGTGGCAATGCGGCACCTATTCTTGATGGGTCAGATTTTGGTCTTTGGAGTGCAAGGATGAAGGTTCATCTAATGGCACTTGGGAATGAGGTTTGGGAAGTGATTGAAGATGAGTACACTATTCCTGTACATGGTCCTAATACTAAAGAAGAAAGGCTCCTACATCACAGCAATTCAAAGGCAATGAATGCAATCCTGAAAGGCTTACAGAAAGCAGATCTCACCAAAGTGATTCACTGCAAGACAGCTAGTGAAATGTGGAAACAGTTGAAGGTGGTTCATACGGGTGATACAAATGTCGAGAAAGGCCAAGTTGAGACACTTCAAAGGTATGTTTGAACAACTCAAGATGAATGATGATGAAAATATTAGTGACTACATGCTTCGTATGGATGAGGTTGTTAACTCCATGAAAGACTTAGGTCTTGAGCTTGCTGAAAATGATGTTTGTGATAAGATTTTAAGATCTCTTCCTAATAGATTTAGTGAAAATATTTCTGCTATTGAGGAAGCTAAAGATTTGGATAAGTTGAAAAAGGATGAGCTCCATAGTATACTTGCGGCATTTGAGTTGAGAACTCAAGTGAAGGTTGATGTCAAGAAAGAGGCAGCTTTCAAGGCTACCAAGAAATCCAAGGGTAAACGGCTTCAAGATAGTGATGAGTCTTCTAGTGATGAAGAGGCATATTACAACAAGAAAGGCAAGTTCTCTAGAAAGCACAAAAGTATGAAAAATATAAGATGTTTCAATTGTGGAAAGTTTGGTCATTATGCTACTGACTGTATTGTTCCCAAGAATGAAAGTGATGAAGATAAACAGGATTCTAAGAGCAAGGATTCTGAAAAGCACAAGCATCACGGGAAGAACAAAGATGAGCACAACAATCAAGGAAAGAGGTATTCTCACAAGCACAAGAAGAGTTTCTACCTAGACAAAGCAAGTAAGTGTTCTAGTAGTGATAGTGAAAGTTCTTCAAGTGATGATGAAAATGAGATGTTGTTCATATCAGAAAAAGAGGAAGAACCGAAACATAGATTCATTATCATGAAATGTCTTAGATGTGGAAACTTTGGTCACCTTGAGGATGATTGCACAAATAATGATTTGGTTTCTAGTATGTATGAGGATGCTTCAGAAAACTATAAGGAAGATGCATGTATGGTTTTTGAAAAGGGTAGCACCTCTAGTGATAAGAAATCTGAAAAAGGCTTTGATGATTCAAAAAGCAAACAAATAGAGGAAGATATAGAGGAAGGTGAAGTAGATCTTGAAGGTGAACTTATTAGTGCTCTTAGTGCTTTGAAAAAGGAAAGAAAGAAGAATGCTAGACTCAAGGATAAGTTAGATGAATGTTGTATGGAGAGAGATGATCTTATAGAAAGTCTTGACTTCTCTATAGCTAAGACACAAGAACTCAAGGATGAGTTAGAGTCTAAGGTTCTTGAGTATAGTGAGTTAGAACAGAAAATGGCTTCTTTGAAAGAGGAAACTAAAGAGTACAAGGATAAGCTTTACAGGTTTCAAGATAGCTCCAAAAAGGTTAAGTCACTCATCAAAGGTCAAAGAAAGACAACAGATAAAACAGGCCTTGGTTTTGTTAAGCCACACAAGGAACAAGTTGGAGAGTCTAGTAAGAGACTCCAAAAGGAAGAGAGTTCTGATGAGGAAAGTATTTCAGAAAAGGAGTCCTTGAATGATAGATGCACAGAAACAGAAAACAGAATTCAGAATGAGAAGAAGTATTCAGGACCCAAGAGGTCAAATAAAGGAAAGTTTCAAGGCAGATGTTTTGCTTGTCATAGGTTTGGTCACATGGCTTCACATTGCATGGCTCAAGTGAAGAAGGTAAATGACAGTTTCAGAAGTGCTAGTTACTTTCAAGGGTATTGCTACTCTTGTAAATAGTTTGGGCACAAGGCAGTCTATTGCAAGGTAAATAACAGGAACAGGTTTGGTCAGAATAGGTTTGGTCAAAACAGGTTTGGTCAAAACAGGTTTGGTTAGAACAGGTGGATTCAAAGATCAGGTTTACCTCAGAGAAACAACATCGTCAAGTGTTTCAAGTGCAACAATGAAGGTCACATAATCAGACAGTGTAGAGCTGAAATTCTAGAATACAGGAACAGGAACAGTGGCATGATCAGGTCCAAGGATCAAGGCATGGACAAGAACAGGGATGAGAACAAGAACAAGAACAGTGACAAGAACAGGAATATGGACAAAGAGTTCAAGAGAAGGCCCGACAAGGAAGTTATAGACATCGATGATGATCAGTGCCTAATGGGATTTTTACTCCCACCCCAGAATTAATCACCTCATCGGGGAGGTGGGGGAGGGACTAAGCTAAGAGGCTCATTCTTAGTCCCGAGCCCCAAAGGTGACCCTTTGCCATTGATGACAAAGGGGAGAGATATGAGTAAGGGGGAGAGCTTCAAAGTGAAGAGGAGAGCTTCAAGTCGGGGGAGCAAAACTTCAAAGGAAGATTCTCGGTTGTGGGCACGATTGGTCGGTTGTTAGCACAGTTGGTTTCAGTTTTGGCTCTTGAGAAGTGTTTTCAATAAAGGTTTGCCATCAATGACAAAGGGGGAGATTGTTGGCAATTTTGGGTACTTTGGGTACATTGCCTTTGCTCAAGTGTATAAGTTGTCATTGATGTCAAGAAGCTCTTGAAGGAATTTGATTTGATGTCAAATAATTTGTTTTGATGAAGGTTACGGCATGGCAGTTTCAAAGGTCTTTTGTAAACCCCAAGTTGGCAAGTTTAAAGATTACAGGTGGATGCATTAGTTTAATGCATTTGGGTCCAGGAGGAAGTATTTATTTAAATAATTAAAAACCTTGTTAAGGTTCCCTTTAATTATTTTTAAATAAATATTAAATTATTGTTTGCAATGGGTTCTCCTAACCCATGGCGCTATGTTTTAAGATTGTGGGCGCTAGCCAAGACCTCCGTCGACGTGTTAAACTCCTCGTCGACGTCAAGAGCTTATGGTAAAAATGCATATAAATCTCCCTCGATGAAAATCAAGAATTATCCCATCCGCATTTTGAAAAGAGTTGCTCGTTGTGAATTCGTGATCCGTTGTTCGATTTCTTCTCCGATTGTGTCTTCGCCATTTTCGTAAACCTGTTGTTCGACTGTGTCTTCGCCATTTTCGTGAATTCGTTGTTCATTTTTTTGTACTCGTCGTTTGTCGTAAATCCGTCGTAAGGTTTTCGTCTTCGTGTTCGCGTCAGAAGAAAGGGAGGCACTATTGTTTTATTTAATCCCTGGCATAGAAGGAACAAGGCTAACAGCGTGAGGTTTAAACCTCATCGGGTGCCTTTGGCGCACCGGTAGCGGCTAGGTTGTTGGCGCGCTACCCGAACGGGAGGTTCCGCATTCGAATAACGCGAAAGGGTTTTTCATCGTGAAGTGGACGCAGCGGGTGGTGTTAGAATTCGTGCGCAATTTCTCCATAGCACGATTTTTGATGTTGGCCAAGGTATTTTCGAAATTAATTTTTGCTAAGTGTATTTTGCGGATGGAGGAAGTTTATTAGAGGGAAAAACAGCTTAGGAGTTATAAGGAGTTTAAAGCTTGTTTTATTTTGATAAAAGATTCTTTTGAAGGTGTTGTTTGAAATATCTTATTGCATTCTTATGAGAGATAAATTTTATTTTTGATAAGACTATAAGGGAGAAATAAGGTGTATAAGGGATAAATTTTTCTTGTAATGTTGAGAGTGCTTTTGGTTGATTATGGAAATGAAAGCATGATGTTTTAAGGTTAAAATTGCTTCTTGTGTGAAGTTGTGAAACCTTAAGTGGGCAGCTTTGAGATTGACATTTGCTTTCATTAAATTGGTAATAATCAAGCTATTCTTTACTTGGTTAAAGTGTTGGGCTTACTCCTTTGTTGATGATTTGAAAAGTTGTTTTGTGCTATTGTGATTTGAGTTGGTGGATGCTTTTTGTTCAAACAATATTGGAGAGAAAAGGAGTTCTACTTGTTTCCTTTTCTAATGTTGATTGTGAAATGCTTCAAGGTTGTGTTTTGAGTTGAATGGTGTTGATTGAACCTTGTTTGATGAGCATTGTTGTTGAAGCCCTAATTGATGGTGAAAAGAACATGAGTATCATTGTTATGTGATTCTTTGCATAGTTGGCAATTGTTGGGGTTTCATGTTCTTGAAAGAAAGCATTCTATCCTATCCATTTCAGATATTGAGTTGAGTTTTCAGATTTGAGATTGAGTTTGAGCTGAGTTGATTTGAGTTGAGTTTTGAGATTGGGAGTTGAGTATAGAACATATTGAGTCTCTAACAATTCTCTTTATGCTTCTATGAGTTTGACAAATCACATTGGGTCTCTAACAATTCACCTTGTGATTTCCTACTAAGAAAGTTTTTTTCTTGGTGAGCTTGCTTAGTCTTGGACAGGTTCGGTGGGGACTTGTGGCGAGTCTTGGACAGGTTCGGTGGGGACTTGTGAGCAGATTTGGACAGGTCCTAGGAGAGGACTTGTGAGCTGAGTTTGATAGTTCTATCGAGAGAACTTGAGGACAGAGGTGCACTGGTTCTTTGAGAAGAACACGAGGACAGATTTGGCAAGTCTTTGAGAAGGCTTGTGTGTAGAGGATTGATTTGTTCAAGCGTTGGACAGATCGACAGACAGAGGAAGACTTGTACTAGACCACTGACTATGTTTGGTACGGGTTGTTGAGCTGTTGTGGACGTGATCATAGAAGGCGAAGGTCTCTTAGGCTAAGCATTGAGGACAGGAGGTCTTCGGTGGAAAGGAGTTCCACGTCCTTGGCAAGAGGTAGAGGCGGTTGATCTTCGAGGGATCATTTCCAGAGCAGAGGGGAAGGTATCTCCTTTGAGGAGAGGCTCATAAATTTTGATTAGGGGAAGGTATCTCCTTTGGGCCGAGGCTCATAAACATTGTAATTGGGAAGGATTCCCAAAGAACTTTGAGATAACTTTTAGAGAAAAGTTTTGTGGACGTAGCCTGACCATTTTGGGTGAACCACGTTAAAATTGGTGTCACTTTGTGGATGATATTGTGCATTGCTTTGATATTGCTTTGGGTATATTGCTTTACTGTTTTGAAGTATAAAGGAAAAAGTAAAAAGAGGTCTTATACTGTTCACCCCCCCCTCTCAGTATAAGCTTGTGTTCTTCAAATATAATATCCAATGCGGGCATACTATGCCACACATAATGCAATACAATAAAATAACTTAGATTTATAAATAAACCTAAGGTAATATAGTATCCTCAACACTCCTCCCAACCATAGAAGAATTGGACCACAATGTACTCAACAAATGTGGAAATTCATGGGCCATTTATTATGGGGAATCCAGTGATCCATATGTGGAAAGTGATTGCAATGGGCAACAAGGTAAGAAGTGGAAGAATCATGTTGAGTTTGATGAGTCTTCATATCAAAAACTTTATCTGTAATAAGTGAAAGATGAGGATCAAGTGCCATTACTACTGTAGGGCTAATGATAGGTTTAAGTACCAAAGGAGGATCCTTATATGGTGTCTCTGGAAAGCATCACTTATCCAAAGGGAGTCAAACTCTATATCCAACCTAAAATGGATGAGGACTATGATGCTTGCACATCACATTTTGCTTTGACTAAGACTTCTACAAGTCCTATGTTATCTTGCCCTGAAGGCTATATTGATGTTGAATGAAGGAAGTTACCTTAGCTTGCTTCTTCTCTATATGTGCAATTGTGGAATAGGGCAATGCTAAAGGTAAATTTTGTGGAGCAAGTGGTTATGTGGTTATAGGTGTACTCGAAATAATACCAATAGAATGGTTGGTATCTTTCTCATGAGTAAGAGTGATGGGTTCCTTAACCATGCACTCTTATGATTGTAAGTGAAGCTTCTTCTTTATCATGAATCTTTGGAGGTGCGTGTTCTTTATATTGTGTGGAACTTATGGAAGTAGGATCCAATACAAGTGATTGACTTAATGGCTTACGATTTTTCCTAATACTTAACATCAAAATTGATGTGCGTGTAGTGCTTTGTATCAATTATGTTTTATCATGCAAATCCAAGGTGTAGGTATTATTTTTAGCATGATACACCACATTCCTATCAAATTGATAGGGTTTACTAAGTAATATTCCACAAAAATCTTAGTGACATTGCATTGTACCTTATCCACAAACTTATCACCAAAAGTAAAAGATAAGGTGCAAGTGTGTGTGATGTTGGATGTAGAGTCTACATCCTTCCACCCAAGTGCATAGGGTTGAGGATGTGGTTTTGTGGGAAGCTTCAACTTCTTGAAAACGGTCCTTGTGATGAGATCCTTCTACGAGCCATTATTTATGATACAATCCACATAAAAATCATGAGTAAGGTGGGATCGAGTGATAAATAAATGGTCATGATGCCTTTGAGGAAAAAATTTGACATGAGGGTAACTTTATTTAGTTTAACCTTCAAAGTAGTATATTTATCTTCTATCTTTTCAGTCACAATGGGACCATCTTGTGGTTCCTCATTTGTAGGTTGTATAATTAGGGACTTCTTCTTCATTCTTTCAAATGTAAAATATCTAGATTTTGTATGACCATGGTTTTTACAAAAATCACAATACAATATTGAAGAAGAAGAATATTTAAAGTGAGAAGAAGAAGAATGTGATTTAGGAGAAGTGGGAGGAGAATAATAATGAGGGGAAGAATCCATGAGTGAACTTGTTAATAAAATCCTCTTTTGGATCTTTCACACCAAGAAGAACCCTTAGCCTATTGAATTGAAAAATGTAGTCTGCAGCTGACCTACTATAGGCTTACCTCAACCTATACCACTTGGTCATGAGGTCACTTTGGTAATTTGGTGGTGTAGGCCCAAAATGGCCACATCCTTCAAAAAAATTTGAGAATATTTTCTAAGGCATGGAGATGTCCTAGGTCACTCACACTTTAGTGTATTTTCTAGCGGCACAATGCAGGATGTTCCACGCCACTGGTAGAGCAATCAAAACTTGTAGTGTGATCACTTTAGAGGAGTGGGATATAACATATTTGCTAAGGCAAGAAGGCATGTTCCCAACCACTCAACATTTAGTGTATTTTCCAGCAGCACAATGTAGGATGTTCCATGTCGTTGTACACCTGGGTCAAAGATGACGTCATTGTTCTTCGACCAATGGCCCAACGCATATTGCTCTAGCCCATGTAATAAAATGATTAACTTTTTATGTGTTCTACATTATTGAGGTTCACATTCATTTTAGAGCGGATCAGAACACATGTTCTACATCGTTGGTCAAAGAATTCAAAATGCTCGAAATGAAGCACAAGGCAGTGATGCAACACAAAGTTTCATGAAGCGCTATTTTACACTACATTCTGAGCGACACAGAGCAAGGCTCTATCCCATGGATAACTTGGTAAAATTTTGAAGATGTGGATATCAAGGAGCGGGCTACGACATAGTGTTCTACGCCGTAGACATGAAAGCGAATTAAATAATTTTAAGATTTAAAGAGAGCGGCCTGGTGACATGTTTCTAATCCGCGCATATTAAAGTATATTTTTTTGATGTGCTCCACATCGCTGGTCAAAATGGTCAACTCAAGTGACAAGTATTTCTAAAGAGTGGCCTAGTGACATGTTCTACGTTGCTTGTATCCAAGCATTGTCGAGGTTTTAATCGTAGTCGTTCATGAATGAATCAACAATCAAGCTTATACTAACACTTTCTCAGGTATACAAAAGCAAAGTCTTTGCAAATAAGAACCAATCGATTCGAGCAGGTAGGCAAGAAAAGTGTCCATGGAGCCAAGAACCAAGAACTTGGTTGGTTATAGATCTATGGCCATATGAAGTCCCCAAGAAAGATAAATGACTTAGATCTGGAGTCTAACAGTCTGGAGCCTAACTGCCATTGAAGAACGAGCAAGTTGTAGAGCCGAGCTATGAGGGTATGCGACATTGCACAGATTCTTCGGGCTTCAAAGACAAATGAAATGATGCCACCTCAAAATTTTTTTGATCTGGCATGGTTTTCTCCTTGTAATGTTCCATATTCTTCTTTCAATGTAAAACTATTAATAGAGGTCGAACCCTCGATTTTTAGGGTCGGCTCTAGAGTGTTTGCTTGCCCTGCTATGTAATATTTTTTTGCAAGTCAATAGAAGGAATATTACTTGGATTTTTACCTCTGGAAATTGATATCTTCAATTATTCTGTCGAGAGATTCAAGTTATGGATTGATTTTTCTACTAATGTTGTATGGTTAGTCTATTATGTTGATATTGGATTACTAACTTAGAGCAATTGAAATATTTTCATAATTGAATCTATGCTTGCAAGAAGTTATTTTCTATAAAATCATGATACTAATCTTATTTTGCTAAATTGGATTATTAGTATTATAGATGTTGAAATAGCTTCTTGGGGTATGTCTCTGTTCTATGTATTTTTGATGAAGATAATCTATTTCTTGAATGTTGTTAATCTCAAGTGTGGGACACTGGAAATTGTTTGTTAGAAAGGTTTTCCTTGTGGATGCCTATGTTGTTAGCTCTATCTGACCACTATTTTGATAATAATTCCTTAACCCTAAACCTTTTTCTATCCCTATCTCTTAAACATTTACTGAGCTTATATGAGTCAACACCTTATCAGTTGACAAGGAACCAACCTACTTTGGAGGTTGGATTAGAGTAATATTTAGTCCATCCAATGTTGAGGTCTGAACTGTGACTAGCGGGTGCATGCCTAATAAAAAAATTAGAAGATAGATAATCATAGTTTTGAGTTTTTCTCGATGTCAATTTGGATCCCAATAGTTTTGGCACGCTCGGTGGGACTTGTTTACAAGAAACACTAGTTAACCCACCCCTTTCTTTATTTTGTATATTTTCTTGAAGGAATCAAGATTTGGTGAATTATCTTGACCTTGTTAAGCGGTGAGTAGTAAATTCACCTAGCGACTCCTTGAATGCAAGAAACCATAAATCCATCCCTATAGCTTGTAGTTTTTCATGAATACTAGGTCATCTGCAAGGAATAACCCTGGTTCTTTCATCTACTACGAGCTCCCTTTTAGAGGATCTACCATCATAAGAGATTTGAACCAAGATTTCCATTCAGATGAAACTCCTCCTGAGCAACCTGTTGTAGGGCCCCCAAGGCCACCTCCAGCAAGAACTACACAAGTAAATATGGCTCAAAATATACCCCCTAATTAGCCCCTACAAAAATATCCTAGCTGGAATATAGCTGGTCCCCTAAGACTAGCTCATATGCATGATATTCCTCAAGTTGTGACTAAAGCCATTCCCACATATGATGGATCAGGAAAGACTGCATATGAACATTGTCAAGATATTCTAAATTTAGCAACCATCCATAACATAAATAATGAAGATGTTATCATCAGAATCTTGGCCCTATCCTTTAGAGGGAAAATTTTGCACTGGTTCAGGACTTTAGAAGATAATACCATTACATCATGGGTAGCATTAGCAAAACCCTTTGTAGAAGATTTCAATGAGTCTGTTGATCCCTTTTCCCTCCTCAACCAATTTATGTCCATGCAAAAGCATCAGCAAGAGTCCGTTTTAGATTTTAACCTAAGATTTAGTAGGTCCTGGAAAAGAATTCCACCTAAAGCCAGGCTAGCTACAACCCTTGCTTTCATGTACTATATTAGAGCCCTTGGGTCTAAATTGGGTTTGCAAACCCAAAATTCAAGGATATGTACCTTCCCCCAAGTCTACAATGCAACCATCCAAGCTGAAAATACCCTTATCAATGTGGGAAGATTACCTCCTAAAGTTGTCATGCCCTATTGTTCAAAAACTCCCAATGTTCAAAACCAGGCAACTACATCTTCTTATATGGATCCTCCTTCTTTATCATCCTCACTTCCTCAGATGACCCCTATTCCTCATCCCAAAGTATCATCTGCTATAGTTCCTTTCCCACCACTTCCTATTCAAACATCCCAAGAATCCACTGTGCTTCTTGATATACAGAATACCCTTAAAATGCTCAGTAACAAAATGAGCTCAATGGAAAAAAGAGAGATGGAGAGATCTCAAAAAAGAATATTTCCCTATGTCAATAGGGACCAAAAACTTGGTACCAACAATAGCATAGGAATCAGAGTAAATACAATGCAAGAAGATCCAGGATGTTCCTCTGAAACAAGCCTGGTAAATGTGTGGTGTCTTGTATGCAATGATCCCCATGATTCAGAATCATGTGTCATGTACCAACATCATGTGTAGTAGGCTATGGAAATGGTAGAGAGGAATCAAAAAGGTAGGGTCAATATGCTTTGGTAGCTAGACCAGATCATGGTTGGACAAGACCCAGATGAAGAAGGACCAATTTTAGTTATGACAAGATCAGGAAAGAAAACCTTGCAGGTTGATCCACAAAATATGGGTCAGTTTCAAGTCCCTTCCCAAAAGAAGAAATATGTTCTCCCTCAAGGTAATGATATTTTCCCTATTCCTCAAGAAAAGGAAAAGAGGGATATGGTCCCAAAAGGCCAAGAAAAGGAGGTCAGCTTCCCTAGAAGATATGACAAAGAAAATGACAAATAAGGGATGAGATCCAAGAGTGAAGCACAAGAAAAGCTTAGATTTCCCTCCATAACCAAGAGGTAAAGGATTGAGGCCACCCAACAATACAAAAGGAAGTATGGTGAACCAGAGAGAAAGTATGAGAATTCCTCTTCAGTGAAATTAAAGTATAACATTGTAGAGGAGATGAAAAGAATACCCTCAAAGGCTAGCCTGTATGATACCCTATTTATTCTTGGTCAAATAGACCTGCTGAAGGCTTCTCTAAGCAAATATCCACAAGAAAAGTAGGCTACTACAATCCTCAACATGCCCTCTAGGAAAGACAAAATATCCCCTGCTACCCTAAAGAACAAACCCCCTCCCTTTTACATTTCTTTGAGGATGGAGGGTTGGATTATCTACAACTGCATGATTGATTCAAGGGCTTCCACCATAGTTATGCCCAAAGCAGTCTGCGAGGAGATGGGTATGGAATATACCAAGTCCTGTCCTAGAGTTTTGCAGTTGGATGGAACCCCAGTGAAGATAGTGGGGGTAATAAAGGATGTTCTAATGAGGTTGCATAGAGCTCCAGAGGTAACCATTGTGCAAGAAATAGTGGTGGTAGACCTAGAGCCTTATTTTGGCCTATGTCTTTCAAGAGAATTCACTGCCAAATTGGGAGGATGTATGTACATGGATTACTCTAGCATGGTGATTCCATTTAAGGGAAAGAGAATAAGGATTACGCCTGAGAAGCCCGTGTCTTATCATATTGAAAAATTTGAAGAAGACATGTGTAACCTCACTCCTATGGATGAGTTCCAACTGGTGGAAAGTTTTGAAGAACTAGAGGTTGAGGACGAATTGTCGTTCAAAGAAGATTACAGTCAGTTTGGAACAGGCATGGGTACATATAGCATTTCCTTAGAAATAGAGAAAAGAGTCCCTGCCATATCCAATCATTCATTAAGGGAGACAGAGACTTGGACCATGCACTTTGATGGTGCAAGATGCAGAAATGGGGTTGGTGTTGGTGTATTGTTGTAGTCTCAATTAGAAGGTGCAAAGAGTTTTGCATATAGACTGACTTGGTCCTGTACCAAAAATGTTGTAGAGTATAAGGCTTTGTACCTCGAACTAATGTAGGCTGAGAGTATGGGCATCAAAATACTAAATATATATGGCTGATTTAAACTAATTGTTAATCAGGTAAGAGAGAGGTGTAGTAGTAAGCACCATTACCTAAAGGCATACAAAAATAGGGTATGGGATTTGATGGAATCCTTTGATGCCCTAAATATTAATTTTATTCCCAGAAGACAGAACACTTTGGCTGATTCCTTGGTAGTGAGGGGAGAAAATTTCAATCCATCTGTAGATATAGGAGTTACAAAAGACAAAGGAATCAAAATGATTTTTAGGCCTACAGTACCAGACAAGTAGATCTTTTGGCAAGTTTTTGAAAGCGATGAACAGATCATTGATTTCCTAGTAAGGGAAGCCTATCTATCTACCATTCAAGAGGAAAATCTAGAAGAGATAGACCAACAAGATGTCATCCAGCTAAAAAATAATCATATCCCTAGAGGGTTGGTCACTTTGGAAAGCTTGTTTGATAATGAAGATAGGAAGAAGATCAAATCCATGGAGATTAATGAGAATATTTACAAGGAAATTGAGATAAAAAAGGAAAAGAAGCTCAAAGTTGGAGTCAGATGTTCTCCAGAAGAAGAGGAGGATATCAAGGTCTTGTGCCTGAAATACCAAGACATTGTGGCTTGGTCATATGAAGATCTTAAGGTATATGATAAAAAGGTGATCCAACATACAATTGAGCTAGAACCAAACACAAAACCTTTCAGGAAAAATAAAAGACTTGTGAACCCTAGAATTAAATATATAATGAGATAGGAGTTGTTAAAGCTACTAATATCTAATATTATTTACCCAATCAAACACTCCACCTAGGTAGCTAACTTGGTTCCAGTAAGAAATAAGAATGGAGACATCTACTTGTGTGTATATTTTAGGAATCTTAACCAAGCATCATTAAAAGACCACTATCCCCTCCCTCAGATTGATCAGATATTGCATATTGTTGTAGGAGTAGAGAGGTTCTCACTATTAGATGGCTTCTCTGGTTACAACCATATTTGGGTGAAGGATGAGGATCAGTTCAAAACAATATTTACCACAAAATGGGGTACTTTTACCTATCAGAGAATACCTTTTGGTCTGTCCAATGCAGGAGCCACATTCCAAAGAGCAATGGATTATGCCTTTGGAGAGCTAATCAAAAAAGTCATTTTGATCTACTTGGATGACATGATTGTATTCTCACATAAGAAGCAAGATCACCTGGCACATTTAGAGCAAGTATTTAAAAAGTGTAGGGAATTTGGTATCTCTCTCAACCCAAAGAAGTCATTTTTTGTAGTCCATGAGGGAAAGTTGTTAGGCCATGTGGTCTCTAAAGAAGGTATGGCTATCGATCCAGATAGAATCAATTCAATTCTCACTCTTCCATTGCCCATGAACAAGAAATATTTGTAGTCCTTCTTTGACCAGATCAATTTTATCAAAAAATTCATCTCAAATTTTGCTCAAAAGGTGAAACCTATCTCATAATTGTTGAAGAAGAATGCAGATTTCAAATGGACTGAAGTGAGAAAACAAGCTTTTGAGATCATCAAATAGTCCATTGCCACTACTCCAGTTCTAGTGAACCCTAACTTTAGCAAAGATTTCATTTTGTATGCTTATGGAGCTGAAGAGAGCTATGCATATGTGCTCACTCAAAAAAATGATGAGGGAGAAGAACACCCCATATTATTTTGGAGTCAAACTCTCCACGAGTATCAGGTCAAGTACAATTTTATTGAGAAACAAGTATTTGTAGTGATGAAGTCATTGAAGAAATTTAGGTAATATTTGGTTCAGAGTAAAACCCTAGTCTATGTAGTTCACCTAGATGTTAGAAGTTTCATTTTACAAGGTGAACTAGGAGATAAAAGAGCTGGTTGGATTACTAAGATCCAGGAGTATGACATGGAAATCCATCCTACTAAGCTGGTCAGAGGTAGAGCATTATGCCAAGGTTTAACAGAAAGAGTAGTTATAGCAGAAGTGACAACTTGTCAGTCATCATCAGAAGATAAGACTAAAGAGCTACAGTCAGGAGAATCAGACTAGGTCGATCAGATGACCAAATACTTCCAGATAGGAGTTTGTCCTAATAATATTAACCCCTCACAAAGGAGAATATATAGGCTTCAAGCCTTGAAATATGTCCTACTTCCAAAAGGACTATACAAGAAAAATCTTGATGGAGTCCTCTTAAGATGTTTGAAAGACGATCAAAAACAAAAAGTCATCGAAGAGTTCCATGGAGGATCATCTGGAGGATATTTTTTAGGAAGGGTCACAACTTTAAATATCATTAGGGTAGGTTATTACTGGCCTACTATTTTTTTTGATACTTTCAAAGTTACAAGAGCCTATGATGAATTCCAACAATATGTGGGGAGAACCAAGAATGCATCATTTCCCCTCAAGCCGATTTAGGTTGAAGAGCCTTTTCAACAATGGGGGCTAGACTTCATTGGGGTAATCAATCCAAATTCCTTAGTAGGACATAAATACATCTTGACTGCCACATACTACCTCACTAGATGGGTAGAAGCCATCCCCACAAAGAAATCAGATCAAGAAGTGGTGATTGACTTCATGGAGAGTTTGATCACAAGATTTGGTGTCCCAAAAGCTATAGTAAGTGACAATGGTCTAGATTTTGTAGGAGCTAAGTACATTGAGTTTTCTAGCAAGTATGACATTACTATAAAAAATACCTCCAACTACTATCCCTAGGGGAATGGATTAGCAGAGTCAACTAACAAAAATCTGCTTAGAATATTAAGTGTTGAGCAAGATGCAGAAATAGTATTGTCATTGTTGTCAACACATAATAGATCAGTTGATTCAATGGACAGGAGTTCAGAGGTCAGTTAGAGCATGTACAGTGAATATCCAAGAAGACAGAAGTGGCCCAGATTCAAAGGATCAAAGAAAAAGACAAGTAAGAAAACTGTCGTGATATTGCGACATGTTGAGAAGAAAGAAGGCAGAAAAAAAAATTGTCACGATTTCACGACATATCGAAGGAGAGAGAAAATGCTGGAAAAATTGTCATGATTTCGTGACATATCGAAGGAGAGCGAAAATGCTGGCAAAACTATTGTGATTTCGAAACATGTTTGAAGGGAGAGAAAGTGCAAGGAAAACTGTCACGATTTCGTGACATGTTGGACGAAAGAGAAAGCGCAAAGAAAACTATCGCGATTTTGCAACATTTTTGGAGAGAAGGTGCAGGCAAAGAAAACTGTCGTAATTTCATGACATGTTTGGAAAGAAGGTGCAAGCAAAGAAAACTGTCATGATTTCGTGACATGTTGGCAGAGAAGAAAGCAAGTGGAAAAATTGTCACGATTTCGTGACATGTTCGAAGAAGAAGCACATGCAAGAAAAATTGTCATGATTTTGCAACATGTTTGGATAGAAGGCGTAGGCAAAGAAAACTGTCGCGATTTCGTGACAATCTGCAAGAGAGGCAGTATGAATGGAATTTTGTCATGATTTCATGACATGTTTGAGAGAAAGGGCTAGCAAGGAAAAGTGTCACGATTTCATGACAATTTGCAAGAGGAAGCGCTAAGGAGAAAAAGTATCACAATTTTGTGACATGTCAGGTTTTCGTGACCCGAAGGGAAGAAAAGCACCAAGGAGAAAAAGTGTCATGATTTCGTGACATGTCGGGTTTTTACGACCCGAAGAGGAGAGAGAGTGTACGGAGGCAAGTGTGTCACAATTTTGCGACATGTGTTTTCACGGGTGAAATATAGAGAAAGGCACAAGACAACGAATGTGTCATGATTTCGTGACATGTTGTGTTTTCGTAGGCGAAAGACAGAAAAAGGCACAAGGTAGCAAATGTGTCACGATTTCATGACATGTTGTGTTTTCATGGGCGAAAGACAGAGAAAGGCACAAGGCAACGAATGTGTCATGATTTCACGACATGTGTTTTCGCGGGTGAAAGACAGAGAAAGGCACAAGGCAGCGAATGTGTCACGATTTCGTGACATGTGTTTTCATGGGCCAAAGACAGAAAATGCACAAGGCAGCAAAAGTGTCGCGATTTCGTGACATGTTCCATTTTTGCAGGAAAAAGGCAGAGAAGTGCAAGGAAGCAAAAAGTGGCATGATTTTGGGACATGTCTGGTTTTCACTGGTGCAAGCCAAGTAGAGTGTATGAAAGCAAAAAGTGTCATGATTTCGTGACATGTCTGGTTTTCGCGGGTGTAAGCCAAGAAGTGAACAAGGAGGCAAAAAATGTCACGATATCGTGACATGTCATGTTTTTACAAGTAAAATGCAAGAAGAGAATAAAGAGACAAAAGTGTCACGATTTCACGATAGGTCGTAACAACACGATTACGGATAGCTAACTGAAGTAGAACGATAGTTAAAGGGGCAATAGTAGAGGAAAATCATGCAGGCAAAATAAGAAGAGTTAACTGGAGTTAGTGCGATAGTTACAAGTGAAATTATAGATAGAAATCATGCAAGCTAAAATAAGCATAGTGCTTTAAAGATAGAATGGCAGTTACAGGGCCCATAAAGTAGTGTAACCATCAAGCGACAGTTATACTGAAAGTCCCACGCAAGAGATAGATCTATTAATAGGTTACATGTAATAAATACTGTGCTATAAAGGAGTTACTATCAACAGTGGCTATTAATAGGCTGCATGCAAGATTACAGAAGTTACAGAAGACGAGGAGTCTCATTGAGAAATAGTGTTATAAAAGGACAATCGCGTAGAGAATTAAGTTACCACTGAATGTGTGAAAGTGCTACCAAAAGAGGGTTAGAAGAGTGCTGTAAGAGAGCAACAAGCAGAGTAGTAACTGTTTACTATGTTTTGATAGATTGTAGACCAGTAAGGGTCTTGTAAAAGTGAAGGCATTTTTATGACATTGAAATAGCTTTCAAAACTGTGATTCAAGTTGGTGCTTGGATAGGGGTTGGTGCTCCTTTCTATTGGTGTAGATAAATTAGGGGTTGGTGCTCCTTCCAGTGGGTGCTGGTAAACAGTTTATAAAATTGGTGTTTTGCAAATGCTGGATTTGGACCGTAGTCCAAGCAATCATTCTTGAGGAGTAGCCAAATTGGTGAACCTCGTTACATTGTGTGTTGTGGTGTGCTCTCTTGTGATAATTGCTTTACCTATTTTTAAAGTTCTCTTTACTTAAGCCTTAAGAGTTGTAGAGTTGAATTTAAATAGCTACACTGATTCACCCCCCCTCTTAGTGTCATTGTGAGAATATCAATTGGTATCAGAGCGAGGTTCCTGAACAAGCTTAATCAACTAAGGTGATCTTGGAAGAAACACAATGGCAGGAGGTGAAGGATTCTCATCAAACAAATCTCCTTTGTTCGATAGAACTAATTACTCATTCTGGAGACTCAGGATGCAGACATATCTGTGTGCATTGGGATACGACATTTGGGAGTCAGTAGAAAGTGGATACACAATACCCGCTACTCCAACAAATACTGTTGAGAAGAAAAAGTTTGAGAATAACTCCAAAGCAAAGAATGCCATAATGTGTGGACTAGTAGACAGTGAACTGATAAGGATCATGAGCTATAAAACTACAAAAGACATGTGGGACAAACTAAAGAGCATTCATGAAGGAGACAGCAAGATCAAGGAAGTCAAGCTACAAATGCATAGAGCTCAGTTCAAAGCATTAAAAATGAATGACTATGAGAACATAAAGGCCTATATGCTGAGATTCAATGGAATCATTAATGCTATCAGAGGACTCGGAGAAAAAATCAAAGATGCGGTCATCGTGAAAAAGGTACTTAAAACTCTTCACAAAAGATTTAATTCTAAAGTTTCTGCAATAGAAGTAGCTAAAGATTTAAATAATTTTAGCATGGATGAGATGCATGGTTCTTTGACTGCATACAAAATGAGAATAGGACAAACTAAGCCCATAGACAGAGAAGCTGCTTTTAAAGCACACAAAAATATAAAAGTTGAACAAGAATCTGAGGATGAAGAGACATTGGATGAAATGAAAGCTAACTTTGTTCAAAAACTTATAAAGGGAAAAGGAAAATATAGAGGAAAGTTACCGTTTAAGTGCTTCAATTATGGAGGGGTCGGTCACTTTACAGCTAAGTGTCCAATGAATGAGAAAACCAAAAGTGATGAAGGGTCACACCAAGAAAGAAGTGATTGGAAGAAGAAACAAAATTTTAGAAAAAGCAACTTCAAAAAGAAAAATTTCATATCCATGTATGTCAGATCTTCTGAAGATAGCTCAGGTGAGGATTCTGAAGAAGAAACAGGTGAAGCTTTGTTCATGGCATTTGAAGAAGAAAAAATAGAAGAAAAATAGGAAGGTGACAAAGACATTAAAGATGAGGTTGAAGTATATCTGGAAGGAGAGTTGGTTGCTGCACTTAAAGAGTTAAGTACAAAAAGGAAAAAGAATAAAAAGGTATCAAGAAAGCTTGAGGATGTGAATGACATAATAAACAGTTTGAAAGTACAGACAGAAGAATTTAAGAAAATTTCTAAAAAACTCGAAGTATAATTAACCATGAAAATAGATGAGTGCAGCAAACTGGAAGAAGATATTGTTGTCTTAAGAATGAGGCTAGAAGAAAAGAATAAAAAATTGAGTTGCTATCACAAACATGAAGGAAGTTCTGCAAAGCTTGAAAATATTATAAATAGTCAGAGGACTATAGGCATCAAATTTGGCTTGGGCTTTGTCGAAGGAGAATCATCAAGTGGATCAAAGACCATAACTATAGAACCAGTCAAGAAAGAAGAGAAGATCAAGGTTGATCAAGGAAAAATGAATCACGCAAAATAAAGCAACAGTGCCAAGCACGAGAAGAATGCTGACAATGAGGGATTCAAAAAAGTCACGCATCAAAGGAGAAGAAAATTTGTGGCTCCTACTACAAAATGGCAAAGACCAACTCCTAGGTTCAATCATTCCTTCTCTGGTTATTGTTTTAAATGCAATGCTTACGGTCATAATATTTCAGACTGCATTCATAATATAGGACAAAGAAATTTCACCAGTAGAAATGTTTTTTCACCCTTGATGGATTATGCAGTAGAATGCTATAATCTGTCATAACTTTGGACACATTGCAAGAAACTGTAGAAGCACATATGCAGCAAGTAAATATCAGGGAAGAAGATCTCAACCAAACAGTTTAAGGCAAAACAAAAAATTCCCAGAAAAACATGCATAGGCTATTGACAAAGAAAAGTCTAAACAAGTGACCAAAACTGTAGTCAAACCAGAATGGAAGGAAAAGGAACGACCCAAGGAAGAAAAGGAATCCTTGATTATACAGACAGCATTCAAAGCACAGAACAAATCTACACCATGGATATTGGATAGTGGATGCTCCAGTCACATGATAAGAGATAAACAAAAATTTGAAAAGTTACAAAAATATGAAGGTGGCTCTGTAAAGTTTGGAAATAATGATGGAGCCAAGATAGTTGGCAAAGGATCAGTCAAGATAAGTGATGGAAAGATCAATTCCAAAGAAGTTTTGTTTGTGATTGGTTTGAAGCATAACTTACTGAGCGTAAGTCAAATCTGTGACAGAGGTCATGAAGTCATCTTTAAGAAGCAGGGCTGTGAAGTCAAAAAAGCACATAGTGGGAAGCTGATAGCTACTAGATCGAGGACTTTTGAAAATCTATATACTCTCTCAAAAACTTTAGAAGGAGCGTGCTTGATTGGATAGGAAGATGAAAATTGGCTATGGCACAAGAGGCTCGGTCATATTAGCTTTGACAATCTGGTAAAAATAAGTTCAAAAAGGGCAGTAAGAGATATACCCACCATTGGCAAACCAGTAAATAGCATATGTGCTTCATGCCAAAAAGGGAAGCAAACTAGATCCACATTTAAATCAAAGGAACACTTCACCAGCAAACCTTTAGAGCTAATTCATACTGATTTATGTGGACCCATGATAACACAAAGCATAAATGGTGACAAATACTTTATGTTGTGCATAGATGATTATTCTAGGATGACATGGGTACTATTTTTAAAGCTTAAATCAAATGCCTTTGAAATGTTCAAGACTTTAAAACACCAGGTTGAGAATAAAACTAGAAAAAGGATTAAATGCTTAAGATCAGACAGAGGAGGAGAGTTTATCTCAGAGGAGTTTGCAGAGTACTGTCAAAAATATGGGATTAGAAGACAGTTTTCAGCAGCAAGGACACCTCAGCAGAATGGTGTTGTAGAAAGGAAGAACAGGACTTTGCAAGAAATGGCATGGACAATGTTGGCTGAGAACAAAATAGCTGACAGATTTTGAAAAGAGGCAATCCATACTGCAGTTTACATCCAAAATAGGTGCATTTTAAGAACGCATGAAAGCAAAACACCTTATGAGCTGTGGTTCGGCAGGAAGACAACAATAAGATACTTCAAAGTGTTCGACAACAAGTGTTATATCAAACGAACTAAAGATAATCTTGGTAAGTTTGAAGATAGAGCTGACGAAGGTATTTTTCTTGGTTACTCGACAAAAAGCAAAGCCTACACATGCTACAACAAGAGGCTAAAGAAAATTGTGGAGAGTGCCGATGTTAAAGTTGATGAAGGTAGAGAACTAGAAATTACTTATCAAGAAAACTACCCTATTTATGAAGAAGTTATTGAAGGAGATGAAGAAAAGGAAACATAAGAGAATCAAAAAATTGACCCAGATGATTTAAGTATTGACTCAAAAGTAGAAGAAAACAATAAATTCAAGACAGGCAACTGGCAAAAAAATCATCCCAGAGAGCAAATTATTAGGGACCCCACAATTGGTATTTAGACAAGAAGAGCAGTAGTATGGAACTACTCTCTATTATCCAGCATTGAGCCCAAAAATGTTGCTGAAGCAAGCACAAATGATAGTTGGATGAAGGCAATTAATGAAGAACTAGATCAGATTGAGAAAAACAAAACCTGTGAGTTAGTACCAAGACCAGCAAATAAAAATATAATCGCTACTAAATGAATTTTTCAAAACAAATTGAACGAAGATGGATAGGTTGTAAGGAATAAAGCAAGACTGGTCTGTAAAGGCTATGCACAGGTTGAAGGTATTGATTTTGAGGAAACCTTTGCACTAGTAGCTAGACTAGAGGCAATCATAATGTTTTTGGCTTTAGCAGTTCATAAAAATTTCAAAGTATATCAAATGGACTTGAAATCAACATTTCTGAATGGAAAACTGGAAAAAGAGGTTTACATTGAGCAGCCAGATGGTTTCCAACTCGATGATAATCCCAAATTTGTTTGCAAGTTGAAGAAATATTTGTATGGTTTGAAACAGGCACCTAGAGCATGGTATGTAAGGCTGGATAACTATCTTATTCAACAGGGGTTCAAGAAAGGTATGGTGGACAACAATCTGTATGTAAAAACAAAGAATGGCCATCTTATTGTCCTTGTTGTTTATGTAGATGATATCATTTTTGGCAACAACAATGATAAGTCTTGTAGAGACATAGCAAATAAAATGAAGAAAGAATTTGAGATGTCTATGATTGGTGAACTTTCTTATTTCCTTGGACTGCAAGTCAATCAAAGTGAAAAGGGCATTTTTATCTCTCAAGTTAAATATGTGAAAGAAATGCTAAAAAAGTTCACAATGGAGGATAGTAAACCTGTTAGCAATCCCATGACAACAGGTTGCAAGTTGAGCAAGGATGACAAATCTCCAGATGTAGATCAAACCATGTACAGATCTATGATTTGAAGCCTGCTGTATTTGACAACTACCAGACCAGATATCTTATAGGCAGTATGCATGGCAATATTTTAGGATAGTCCCAAAGAGACTCATGTGACAGCTATGAAGAGTATTTGTAGGTACCTCAAGGGCACCATGGAGTATGGGTTATGGTACCCAAAAGGTAAGGACTTCACTCTTATTGCATATTTTGATGCATATTGGGAAGGATGTATTGATGACAGAAAGAGTACCAGTGGAGGAGCATTTTATCTTGGAGATAGGCTGGTAGCATGGCATAGCAAGAAACAAGAATCAGTCTCTCTATCCACAGCAAAGGCAGAATACATTGCAGCAACAACATGCTATACATAGATATTATGGATGAGACAAACCTTGAAATATCTTGGTATTCACTTCAAAGAACCAATTTCGGTTAAATGTGATAACTCTAGTGCTATTAACATATCAAAGAATCCAGTTATGCATTCTCAAACCAAACATATTGCAATACGGTATCACTTCTTGAAGGATAAAGTTGTAGAATGTGAGGTCAAATTGGATTTTTTTCCAACTACAGAGCAAGTAGTAGATATATTCACAAAACCATTGCCCAAGGAAGTTTTTGAGTACCTTCGAAGTAAGTTGGGAGTGGTCACGTTTCCCAAGAACTGACTATCAATTGGGATCACATTCTCAAGGGGAGCATTTATGCCTATGTTTATAGTTTTGCTCATATTCATGATTTTTGCTAACTATAACAATAGCTATCTAAGAATGTTGTGCATAGACTCAGGGGGAGTCTGCAGTAGCCCTTTGGTATTATTGTCAAAGGGGGAGAAGAATTACAGGAAATTGCACATGTGTTGCCAACAATTCCAAAGAGGAAGATTGTTGAGCAAGATGCAGAAATAGTATTGTCATTGTTGTCAACACAGAATAGATCAGTTGATGCAGTGGACAGGAATTTAGAGGTTAGTCAGAGCATGTATAGTGAATATCCAAGAAGACAGAAGTGGCCCAGATTCAAAGGATCAAAGAAAAAGACAAGTAAGAAAATTGTCACGATATCGCGACATGTTTTATGTCATGATATCACGACATGTTGAGAAGAAAGAAGGCAAAAATAAAAACTGTCGTGATTTCGCGACATATCGGAGGAGAGAGAAAATGCTAGAAAAACTGTCACGATTTCACGACATATCGGAGGAGAGAGAAAATGCTGGCAAAACTGTCACGATTTTGTGACATGTTCGAAGGGAGAGAAAGCGTAAGGAAAATTGTCATGATTTCGTGACATGTTGGACGAAAGATAAAGCGCAAAGAAAACTATCGCAATTTTGTGACATGTTTGGAGAGAAGGCGCAGGAAAAGAAAACTGTCGCGATTTCGCGACATGTTTGGAAAGAAGATGCAAGCAAAGAAAACTGTCGCGATTTCGCGACATGTTGGCAGAGAAGAAAGCAAGTGGAAAAACTGTCACGATTTTGTGACATGTTCGAAGAAGAAGCGCATGCAAGAAAAACTGTCGCGATTTCGTGACATGTTTGGAGAGAAGGCACAGCAAAGAAAATTGTCGCAATTTCACGACAATCTGCAAGAGAGGCAGTACGGATGGAATTGTGTCATGATTTCGCGACATGTTTGAGAGAAAGGGCTAGCAAGGAAAAGTGTCACGATTTCATGACAATTTGCAAGAGGAAGCGCTAAGGAGAAAAAGTGTCACGATTTCACGACATGTCGAGTTTTCACAACCCGAAGGGAAGAAAAGCGCCAAGGAGAAAAAGTGTCACGATTTTGCACATGTCGAGTTTTCATGACCCAAAGAGGAGAGATTGTACGGAGGCAAGTGTGTCACAATTTTGTGACATGTGTTTTCATGGGCGAAAGACAGAGAAAGGCACAAGGCAGCGAATGTGTCGCAATTTCGTGACATGTGTTTTCACGGGCGAAAGACAAAGAAAGGCACAAGGCAGTGAATGTGTCGTGATTTCATGACATGTGTTTTCACGGGTGAAAGACAAAGAAATGCATAAGGCAGCGAATGTGTCGTGATTTCGCGACATGTGTTTTCACGGGCGAAAGACAGAGAAATGCACAAGGCAGCGAATGTGTCACGATTTCGTGACGTGTTTTTGCAGGCCAAAGACAGAAAAGGCACAAGGCAACGAAAGTGTCGTGATTTCGTGACATGTTTCGTTTTCATGGACGAAAGGCAGAGAAGTGCAAGGAAGTGAAAAGTGTCACGATTTCATGACATGTCTGGTTTTTCGCTGGTGCAAGCCAAGTAGAGTGTACGGAAGCGAAAAGTGTCACGATTTTGTGACATGTCTGGTTTTCGCGAGTGCAAGCCAAGAAGTGAACAAGGAGGCGAAAAATGTCGTGATATCATGATTTTCATGGGTAAAAGGTGAGAAGAGCATAAAGAGACAGAAGTGTCACGATTTTGTGACAGGTCACAACAGCACGATTACAAACAGCTAACTAAAGTAGAACGACAGTTAAAGGGGAAGTAGTAGAGGAAAATCATGCAGCCAAAATAAGAAGAGTTAACTAGAGTTAGTGCGATAGTTACAGGTGCAATTATAGATAGAAATCATGCAAGCTAAAATAAGCACAGTGCTTTAAAGACAAAATAGCAGTTACAGGGCCCATAAAACAGTGTAATCGTCAAGCGACAGTTATACTGAAAGTCCCATGCAAGAGACAGATCTATTAATAGGTTGCATGTAATAAATATTGTGCTATAAAGGAGTTACTATCAGTAGTGGTTATTAATAGGCTGCATGCAGGATTACAAAAGTTACAGAAGACGAGGAGTCTCATTGAGAAATAGTGTTATAAAAGGGCAATCGTGCAGAGAATTAAGTTGCCGCTGAATGTGTGGAAGTGTTGCCAAAAGAGGGTTAGAAGAGTGCTGTAAGAGAGCAACAAGAAGAGCAGTAACTGTTTACTGTGTTTTGATATATTGTAGACCAGTAAGGGTCTTGTAAAAGTGAAGGCATTTTTATGTCATTGAAATAGCTTTCAAAACTGTGATTCAAGTTGGTGCTTGGATAGGGGTTGGTGCTCCTTTCTGTTGGTGCAGATAAATCAGGGGTTGGTGCTCCTTCCAGTGGGTGCTGGTAAATAGTTTGTAAAATTGGTGTTTTGCAAAGGCTGGATTTGGACCATAGTCCAAGTAGTCATTCTTGAGCAGTAGCCAAATTGGTGAACCTCGTTACATTGTGTGTTGTGGTGTGCTCTCTTGTGATAATTGCTTTACCTATTTTTAAAGTTCTCTTTGCTTAAGCCTTAAGAGTTGTAGAGTTGAATTCAAATAGCTACACTGATTCACCCCCCCTCTTAGTGTCATTGTGAGAATATCATTAAGGAGATCATTAGAGGATAAAAATATAAATTGGCACATGCTGTTAGAAAAAGCTTTGTGGGCAAATAGGATCACCATAAAAAAATCCATTAAGACCTCTCCTTATGCCCTGGTGTATGAAAAAAATGCAGTATTACCTATTTACTTAGAAATTCTAGCTCTCAATTTGATAGACACAGAGGAACAGTCTGAGCATAATCTAGTTGAAACCAGGTTAACACATTTACTTCAGCTAGAATAAAAAAGGACTTAAGCATATGAAGACATCCAGAAGCACTCGTTTGATATTAAGGGATGGTTTTATAAGAAGGCTAGATTTAGAAATTTCAAAGTGGGAGACTCTATTTTGATATGGAATGTAGAAAGAGCCAAGCCAGGGCACCATCAAAAGTTTGATTCTTTCTAGGATGGTCCTTTCAAAGTAGTTGAGGTTAAAGAAATCAATGTTTTCTAGCTTGAAGATCTAGAAGGAAACAAGCAACCTATCCTAATCAATGTTTTTCATCTGAAACTCAATTTTTATTAAGACATACATTTGTTGTAACATATGTACATATATTGTATTATATTATTTTTCCTTTGCTCAAAAATTTTATTTTGTAGAGTAAAAAAAAAAAGAGGAAAATTTACTTTAAAGCAGTTCAATAATTGAAAATAAGTTGCTGACTAAAAGGTAAGGTTGTGAAATAAAAAAAGGGTGGCAGTGGGATACATGTATTCCATGTCACTCTCCAATAAGTGAAGATGGTAGTGGAATACATGTATTCCATGTCGCTCTCCAATAAGAGAATATGGCAATGGGATACAACATGTGTTCCATGCCGCTCTTCAACAAGTGAAGATGGCAGTGAGATACAAAATTTGTTCCATGTCACTCTTCAATAAACAAAAGGAGTTGCAAACTACAACATCTAACCTCCACCACTCCAAGAAAAATAAAGTGATAATAAGTGTTGCAAGTCCAATGAGTGCTTCATGCCACAACCAATCAACAATGGACATGATGATTCCTATCACTAAGATTCATACCTTTGAATTGAAAAGTGTGCAACAGATAGTTTTTGCACTAATCACATCAATGGTAGAAGGTATGCATGTGGTAGAACTTAAAAAATCAAAATGTAAAGCCCATTCATTCCACAAAGTAACATTCACCTAGTAGAAAGAGACAAAGGAGTAGAAATATGAAGCTCATGAACTAGAAAGGGAGAGAACATTCCAAGGATTTTTCCAGAGAATGGCCCCCAAAGTAGCCCAAAAGGACCTGCAATGGGAAACTGTAAAGTTGGAAAGCTACGTGAAGTAGGCAAGAGCATTAGTAGACACTATAATGATGTAAATAAGGAGAACCAAGCTTAGGAAGAATTTTGAGTATAGGTACTTCGAGGGACAACCAATTTCCTCCCAAGGTATCATCGCTATAATTTCTCTCTTATATTTTTATGTCTGTGATTCAGTCCATCATTGCCCATAGTTAATTTTTGTAATCATCAAGTTTTATGATCCTAAGACAAAAGTAGTAAGAATAGTTGATGGCAAAACCCTATTCAGTATCACAGCCAGAGATTGTCATGACTTAGCAGAGCAATCCATATCTTATTCTTTACAGATGGATGTTGATGAGGGAGGAGTTTTAAAAAAATGGATTCGCTTCCAATTTAATCATATAAAAAATGAATACGAGCTACCTAAAACCTCAATTCCTATTGAGCAATTTGCTAACCCATAACTATTCTCTATGTTGGTCTGCTTAGAAGGTTTATAATCTGACCAGTTTGTGAGATATTGGCAAATAGCTACTGTATATTGTATTTCAAATGAGAGAATGTATAAACCTAAAGCAAAATAAGAAGATGTCAAGGTAATTTACTTTGACTGGCCAACCTTCCTTTCTAAACAAATGCATGAGTAGTTGGTTAGAATGAAAAGAGGTTCAGAACCTCCTTCTTTTTGACACTGTTCAAGTTTGTTGTGGATGTTTTATGTTGTTGTAAGGCACATGATGCCATGGATTTCGATGAAATATAAGAATGACAAAGGAGATTCTATTCCTATCTATTAT
This sequence comes from Wollemia nobilis, assembly GCA_028583015.1. Lineage (NCBI taxonomy): Eukaryota > Viridiplantae > Streptophyta > Pinopsida > Araucariales > Araucariaceae > Wollemia > Wollemia nobilis. The sequence goes on from JAQPPZ010003072.1 coordinate 2,184,569, forward strand.
TGGACTGCTCATCTGAGGAGCACATAATCATTCTAAAGGCTCAATTTGGAATTTTTAGAGCCACGTTGAAAATAATGTATGGAAAATGCCCTAGATTTTCATCTTTGACTAATAAATTGCTAAGAGTAACAGATGTTGAAGAGGGAGATTGGTATATACTCACAGAGGGCACTGTCATCAGGATCTACAGTTTCACTGGTAAATCTTTTTTACTACCATATTTTGTGATTAATAGGTTGTTGACATTGGAGTACTTGAGGTAGAAGACTTCTTTAACATGATTACGACTCTAGCAAAGGGAGGAAATGTTTGTTGACTTACTCTCATAACGTCGATGATATAACAATAGTCAAAAGGGGTCAAGGTGAACAAATCATCCAATATTTGGAGAGGTTAGACCTTCTGTATATACCATAGAGATGGAGGTATGACCCTGATGACAAGTTCACAAAGAGGAACATCACTCTTAATAATGAAAAATCTTTCAAGTTTGAGAAAAAATCGAGGCCTCACTTTGAAGAGGGGAGGAATAACAAATAAAGTGCTATGTTGGAATGGAATGTCACCAAAATGGAACAATTACCCCCATGGAGGGACTTTTATGAATAGGTGGTCGATTTTGACCCTACAAAAAATAAAGACCATTGTTTAAAGGAGTCCAAAATTAAGGATATTGAAAAGAAAAAAGTATGGGATGAAGGTAAAATTATCGATTGGTAGAATATGAGAGTAGAAACAGGTGCTAAAAAGGCCAGACTAGGTTGATCATTAGATGAATTTTTTGAGTGATATGACAAACATATTAAGACCTAAAAAGATAATGGCACTAAGAATTTGGTATTGAGTTATAAGAAAGCTCAAATAGTGTCAGATCCTCCTTCTCCACATTCATAGGAAGGAATGCAAGAAGCAAAGATTAATGTGTTGGCAATTTTGGGTACTTTGGGTACATTGCCTTTGCTCAAGTGTATAAGTTGTCATTGATGTCAAGAAGCTCTTGAAGGAATTTGATTTGATGTCAAATAATTTGTTTTGATGAAGGTTCGGCATGACAACTTCAAAGGTCTTTTGTAAACCCCAAGTTGGCAGGTTTAAAGATTACAGGTGGATGCATTAGTTTAATGCAATTGGGTCCAGGAGGAAATATTTATTTTAATAATTAAAAACCTTGTTAAGGTTCCCTTTAATTATTTTTAAAATAAATATTAATTATTTGCAATGGGTTCTCCTAATCCATGGCACAAATGTTTTAACATGGTGGGCGCTAGCCAAGACCTCCGTCGACGTGTTAAACTCCTCGTCGACGTCAAAGAGCTTATGGCAAGGATTCATATTAATACCCCTCGATGAAAACAAAGATGAATCCCATCCGATTTTTGAAAGGAGTTGCTCGCTATAAATTCGACTGTGTCTTCGCCGATTTTTGTAATCCGCTGATCGTGTGTTTGTCTTCAGTTTTTGTATCCGTTGTTCGTTCGTTTGTCTCACCGTTTATCGAATCCATCGTAGAGCTTGTCGTCTATGAATTCACGTCAGAAGGAAGGGAGGACTATGTTTTATTTTCCTGGCATAGAAGGGACAAGCATAACAGCATGAGGTTTTAACCTCATCGGGTGCCTTTGGCACATCGGTAGCGGCTAGGCTGTTGGCGTGCTATCCGAATGGGAGGTTCCGCGTTCGAATCACGCGAAAGGGTTTTTCGTCATGGACGCAGCGGGTGGTGTTAGATTTCGGGCGCAAATTTCTCCAAAGTGATTTTTTTGATGTTGGCTAAGGTATTTTTGAATTTAATCTTTTGCTAAGTGTATGTTGCGGATGGACGAAGTTTGTTAGAAGAAAAACAGCTTAGGAGTAATAAGGGTTTTAAAGCTTGTTGTTATTTTGATAAAATATTAGTTTGAAGGTGTTGTTGAAATATCTTATTGCATTCTTATAAGAGATAAACTTTTTTTTTGATGAGACAATAAGGGAGAAATAAGGTGTATAATGGATAAATCTTTCTTGTAATGTTGAGAGTGCTTTTGGTTGATTATGGAAATGAAAGCATGATGTTTTAAGGTTAATTGCTTCTTGTGTGAAGTTGTGAAACCTTAAGTGGGCAGCTTTGAGATTGACATTTGCTTTCATTAAGTTGGTTATAATCAAGCTATTCTTTACTTGGTTAAAGTTTTGGGCTTACTCCTTTGTTGATGAATTGGAAAGTTGTTTTATGCTATTGTGAGTTGAGTTGGTGGATGCTTTTTGTTCAAACAATATTGGAGAGAAAAGGAGTTCTACTTGTTTCCTTTTTCGATGTTGATTGTGAAATGCTTCAAGGTTGTGTTTTGAGCTGAATGGTGTTGATTGAACCTTGTTTGATGAGCATTGTTGTTGAAGCCCTAATTGATGGTGAAAAGAACATGAGTATCATTGTTATGTGATTCTTTGCATAGTTGGCAATTGTTGGGGTTTCATGTTCTTGAAAAGAAAGCATTCTATCCTATCCATTTCAGATTTTGAGTTGAGTTTTCAGATTTGAGATTGAGTTTGAGCTGAGTTGATTTGAGTTGAGTTTTGAGATTGGGAGTTGAGTATAGAACATATTGAGTCTCTAACAATTCTCTTTATGCTTCTATGAGTTTGAAAAATCACATTGGGTCTCTAACAATTCACCTTGTGATTTCCTACTAAGAAAGTTTTTCTTGGTGAGCTTGCTGAGGTTTTGGACAGGTTCGGTGGGGACTTGTGAGCAAGTTTTGGACAGGTTTCGATGGGGACTTGTGAGCAGGTTTTGGACAGGTTTCGGTGGGGACTTGTGAGTAGGTTTTGGACAGGTTTCGGTGGGGACTTGTGAGCAGGTTTTGGATAGGTTTCGGTGGGGACTTGTGAGTAGATTTGGATAGGTCCTAGCAGAGGACTTGTGAGCTGAGTTTGTTAGTTCTATCAGAGAACTTGAGGATAGAGGTGCATTGGTTCTTTGAGAAGAACCTGAGGACATATTTGGCAAGTCTTTGAGAAGGCTTGTGTGCAGAGGATTGATTTGTTCAAGTGTTGGACAGATCTGACGAGATAGAGGAAGACTTGTACTAGACCGACCGACTATGTTTGGTACAGGGTTGTTGAGCTGCTGTGGACGTGATCATAGAAGGCAGAGGTCTCTTAGGCTAAGCATTGAGGACAGGAGGTCTTCGGTGGAAAGGAGTTCCACGTGCTTGGCAAGAGGTAGAGGTAGTTGATCTTCCGAGGGATCATTTCCGGAGGAGCAGAGGGAAGGTATCTCCTTTGAGCAGAGGCTCATAAATTTAGATTGGGGGAAGGTATCTCCTTTGGGCCGAGGCTCATAAACATTGTAATTGGGAAGGATTCCCAAAGAACTTTGAGATAACTTTTAGAGAAAAGTTTTGTGGACGTAGCCTGACCATTACGGGTGAACCACGTTAAAATTGGTGTCACTTTGTGGATGATATTGTGCATTGTTTTGATATTGCTTTGGGTATATTGCTTTACTATTTTGAAGTATAAAGGAAAAAGTAAAAAGAGGTCTTATATTGTTCACCCCCCCCTCTCAGTATAAGCTTGTGTTCTTCAATTGGTATCAAAAGCGAGTGCCTTCGAAAAGTTTAACAACTTGAAGGAAAAGCTAGTAAAGAACACAATGGATCATTCAAGTAGCAATGCAACACCTATTCTTGATGGGTCAGATTTTGGTCTTTGGAGTGCAAGGATGAAGGTTCATCTAATGGCACTTGGTAATGAGGTATGGGAAGTGATTGAAGATGAGTACACTATTCCTGTACATGGTCCTAATACTAAAGAAGAAAGGCTCCTACATCACAACAATTCAAAAGCAATGAATGCAATCCTGAAAGGCTTATAGAAAGCAGATCTCACCAAAGTGATTCACTACAAGACAACTAGTGAAATGTGGAAACAGTTGAAGGTGGTTCATACAGGTGATACAAATGTTAGAAAGGCCAAGTTGAGACACTTCAAAGGTATGTTTGAACAACTCAAGATGAATGATGATGAAAATATTAGTGACTACATGCTTCGTATGGATGAGGTTGTTAACTCCATGAAAGACTTAGGTCTTGAGCTTGCTGAAAATGATGTTTGTGATAAGATTTTAAGATCTCTTCCTAATAGATTTAGTGAAAAGATTTCTGCTATTGAGGAAGCTAAAGATTTGGATAAGTTGAAAAAGGATGAGCTCCATAGTATACTTGCAGCATTTGAGTTGAGAACTCAAGTGAAGGTTGATGTCAAGAAAGAGGCGGCTTTCAAGGCTACCAAGGAATCCAAGGGTAAACAACTTCAAGATAGTGATGAGTCTTCTAGTGATGAAGAGGCATATTACAACAAGAAAGGCAAGTTCTCTAGAAAACACAAAAGTATGAAAAATATAAGATGTTTCAATTGTGGAAAGTTTGGTCATTATGCTACTAACTGTATTGTTCCCAAGAATGAAAGTGATGAAGATAAACAAGATTCTATGAGCAAGGTTTCTGAAAAGCATAAGCATCACAGAAAGAACAAATATGAGCACAACAATCAAGGAAAGAGGTATTCTCACAAGCACAAGAAGAGTTTCTATCTAGACAAAGCAAGTAAGTGTTCTAGTAGTGATAGTGAAAGTTCTTCAAGTGATAATGAAAATGAGATGTTGTTCATATCCAGAAAAGAGGAAGAACCGAAACATAGATTCATTATCATGAAATGTCTTAGATGTGGAAATTTTGGTCACCTTGAGGATGATTGTACAAATAATGATTTGGTTTCTAGTATGTATGAGGATGCTTCAGAAAACTATAAGGAAGATGCTTGTATGGTTTTTGAAAAAGGTAGCACCTCTAGTGATAAGAAATCTGAAAAAGGCTTTGATGATTCGGAAAGCAAACAAATAAAGGATCTTGAAAGTGAACTTATTAATGCTCTTAGTGCTTTGAAAAAGGAAAGAAAGAAGAATGCTAGACTCAAGGATAAGTTAGATGAATGTTGTATGGAGAGAGATGATCTTATAGAAAATCTTGATTTCTCTATAGCTAAGACACAAGAACTCAAGGATGAGTTAGAGTCTAAGGTTCTTGAGTATAGTGAGTTAGAACAGAAAATGGCTTCTTTGAAAGAGGAAACTAAAGAGTACAAGGATAAGCTTTACGAGGTTTCAAGATAGCTCCAAAAAGGTTAAGTCACTCATCAAAGGTCAAAGAAAGACAACGAGATAAAACAGGCCTTGGTTTTGTTAAGCCACACAAGGAACAAGTTGGAGAGTCTAGTAAGAGACTCCAAAAGGAAGAGAGTTCTGATGAGGAAAGTATTTCAGATCATGAGTCCTTGAATGATAGATGCACAGAAATAGAAAATAGAATTCAGAATGAGAAGAAGAAGTTTTCAAGACCCAAGAGGTCAAATAAAGGAAAATTTCAAGGCAGATGTTTTGCTTGTCATAGGTTTGGTCACATGGCTTCACATTGCATGGCTCAAGTGAAGAAGGTAAATGACAATTTCAGAAGTGCTAGTTTCTTTCAAGGGTATTGCTACTCTTGTCAATAGTTTGGGCACAAGGCAGTCTATTGCAAGGTAAATAATAGGAACAGGTTTGATCAAAATAGGTTTGGTCGAAACAGGTTTGGTCAGAACAGGTGGATTCAAAGATCAGGTTTACCTCAGAGAAACAACATCATCAAGTGTTTCAAGTGCAACAATGAAGGTCACATAATCAGACAGTGTAGAGCTGAAATTCTAGAATACAAAAATAGGAACAGTGGCATGATCAGGTCCAAGGATCAAGGCATGGACAAGAACAGGGATGAGAACAAGAACAAGAACAGTGACAAGAATAGGAATATGGACAAAGAGTTCAAGAGAAGGCCCGACAAGGAAGTTATAGACGCTGATGATGATCAGTGCCTAATGGGAGTTTTACTCCCACCCCAGAATTAATCACCTCATCAGGGAGGTGGGGGAGGGACTAAGCTAAGAGGCTCATTCTTAGTCCCGAGCCCCAAAGGTGGCCCTTTGCCATTGATGACAAAGGGGGAGAGATATGAGTAAGGGGGAGAGCTTCAAGTGAAGAGGAAAGCTTCAAGTCAGGGGGAGCAAAACTTCAAAGGAAGATTCTCAGTTGTGGGCACAATTGGTCAGTTGTTAGCACAGTTGGTTTCAGTTTTGGCTCTTGAGAAGTGTTTTTAGTAAAGGTTTGCCATCAATGACAAAGGGGGAGATTGTTGGCAATTTTGGGTACTTTGGGTACATTGCCTTTGCTCAAGTGTATAAGTTGTCATTGATGTCAAGAAGCTCTTGAAGGAATTTGATTTGATGTCAAATAATTTGTTTTGATGAAGGTTCGGCATGACAGCTTCAAAGGTCTTTTGTAAACCCCAAGTTGGCAGGTTTAAAGATTACAGGTGGATGCATTAGTTTAATGCAATTGGGTCTAGGAGGAAATATTTATTTTAATAATTAAAAACCTTGTTAAGGTTCCCTTTAATTATTTTTAAAATAAATATTAATTATTTGCAATGGGTTCTCCTAATCCATGGCGCAAATGTTTTAACATGGTGGGCGCTAGCCAAGACCTCCGTCGACGTGTTAAACTCCTCGCCGACGTCAAAGAGCTTATGGCAAGGATTCATATTAATACCCCTCGATGAAAACAAAGATGAATCCCATCCAATTTTCGAAAGGAGTTGCTCACTGTAAATTTGACTGTGTCTTCACCGATTTTTGTAATCCGTTGATCGTGTGTTTGTCTTCGCCATTTTCGTATCCGCTGTTCGTTCGTTTGTCTCGTCGTTTATCGAATCCACCGTAGAGCTTGTCATCTACGAATTCGCGTCAGAAGGAAGGGAGGACTATGTTTTATTTTCCTGGCGCAGAAGGGACAAGCATAACAGCGTGAGGTTTTAACCTCATCGGGTGCCTTTGGCGCACCGGTAGCGGCTAGGATGTTGGCGCGCTATCTGAACGGGAGGTTCCACGTTCGAATCACGCGAAAGGGTTTTTCATCGTGGACGCAGCGGGTGGTGTTAGATTTCGGGCGCAAATTTCTCCAAAGTGATTTTTTTGATGTTGGCTAAGGTATTTTCGAATTTAATCTTTTGCTAAGTGTATGTTGCGGATGGACGAAGTTTGTTAGAAGAAAAATAGCTTAGGAGTAATAAGGGTTTTAAAGCTTGTTGTTATTTTGATAAAATATTAGTTTGAAGGTGTTGTTGAAATATCTTATTGCATTCTTATAAGAGATAAACTTTATTTTTGATGAGACAATAAGGGAGAAATAAGGTGTATAATGGATAAATCTTTCTTGTAATGTTGAGAGTGCTTTTGGTTGATTATGGAAATGAAAGCATGATGTTTTAAGGTTAATTGCTTCTTGTGTGAAGTTGTGAAACCTTAAGTGGGCAGCTTTGAGATTGACATTTGCTTTCATTAAGTTGGTTATAATCAAGCTATTCTTTACTTGGTTAAAGTTTTGGGCTTACTCCTTTGTTGATGAATTGAAAAGTTGTTTTATGCTATTGTGAGTTGAGTTGGTGGATGCTTTTTGTTCAAACAATATTGGAGAGAAAAGGAGTTCTACTTGTTTCCTTTTCTTGATGTTGATTGTGAAATGCTTCAAGGTTGTGTTTTGAGCTGAATGGTGTTGATTGAACCTTGTTTGATGAGCATTGTTGTTGAAGCCCTAATTGATGGTGAAAAGAACATGAGTATCATTGTTATGTGATTCTTTGCATAGTTGGAAATTGTTGGGGTTTCATGTTCTTGAAAGAAAGCATTCTATCCTATCCATTTCAGATTTTGAGTTGAGTTTTCAGATTTGAGATTGAGTTTGAGCTGAGTTGATTTGAGTTGAGTTTTGAGATTGGGAGTTGAGTATAGAACATATTGAGTCTCTAACAATTCTCTTTATGCTTCTATGAGTTTGAAAAATCACATTGGGTCTCTAACAATTCACCTTGTGATTTCCTACTAAGAAAGTTTTTCTTGGTGAGCTTGTTGAGGTTTTGGACAGGTTCCGGTGGGGACTTGTGAGTAGGTTTTGGACAGGTTTCGATGGGGACTTGTGAGCAAGTTTTGGACAGGTTTCGGTGGGGACTTGTGAGCAGGTTTTGGATAGGTTCCGATGGGGACTTGTGAGTAGGTTTTGGATAGGTTTCGGTGGGGACTTGTGAGCAGATTTGGATAGGTCCTAGCAGAGGACTTGTGAGCTGAGTTTGTTAGTTCTATCGGAGAACTTGAGGACAGAGGTGCATTGGTTCTTTGAGAAGAACCCGAGGATAGATTTGGCAAGTCTTTGAGAAGGCTTGTGTGCAGAGGATTGATTTGTTCAAGTGTTGGACAGATCCGACAGACAGAGGAAGACTTGTACTAGACCGACTGACTGTGTTTGGTACAAGGTTTCTGAGCTATTGTGGACATGATCATAGAAGGCGAAGGTCTCTTAGGCTAAGCATTGAGGACAGGAGGTCTTCGGTGGAAAGGAGTTCCACGTGTTGGCAAGAGGTAGAGGTAGTTGATCTTCTGAGGGATCATTTCCGGAGTAGAGGGAAGGTATCTCCTTTGAGCAGAGGCTCATAAATTTAGATTGGGGGAAGGTATCTCCTTTGAGCCGAGGCTCATAAAAATTGTAATTGGGAAGGATTCCCAAAGAACTTTGAGATAACTTTTAGAGAAAAGTTTTGTGGATGTAGCCTGACCATTCCGGGTGAACCACGTTAAAATTGGTGTCACTTTGTGGATGATATTGTGCATTGTTTTGATATTGCTTTGGGTATATTGCTTTACTATTTTGAAGTATAAAGGAAAAAGTAAAAAGAGGTCTTATACTGTTCACCCCCCCTCTCAGTATAAGCTTGTGTTCTTCATAATGCTCCACAAATTACTGAAGAGGTCCCTAAAACATTTGAGCCCTCATAAGAACAACTAAAGAAATATTTTTTAGGGGCCAAATTATGAGTAAGATGCATTACTCTGATGAGAGGGCAATAAATACAAAAGTCATTCAGACAACAAGTAGGTCCAAACATCTAGCCCTAGGCGAAGAGCCTTTAGAGATCGAGATAAATTGGAAGAAAAAGGATAAATACTTTGTATTCATGCTTGTAAGTTTCACTACTGCAGCTACAACTAAGTCAAACCCTACCACTGAAGATGTGTTGTAGGAAGATCAATCCGAAGAGGATACAGAGAGTGATAAGCCTACAGTGTTTCAAGTTTTTAAAATAAAGGCTAAAGACACACTGGGGGAAACCTAGAAGGAGATATGCAAGAAACAAAAAATGGATAAGGGGTAGAGTGTTGAACATGTCCATGTTTTAGTTGTTGAGATGTCAGTACAACAAGTGCAACACCAAAGTGCAGAGGAGGTTTTCTAACACCCTAATTTTGTAGGTGAAGGTACTATTTCTATCCCTTATCCTTCTTCCCCAAAGAAATCCCCTTCCCATTCTCAATAAAAGGTTAAACAAAAGGTGCCCTTTCCCCTTCATAACTCACCACCCATTTCATCAGCTAGTATAGAGGTTCAAACCAATCCATCACCTCTGCATTCACCTAAAATCCCAATCACATCATCTTCTATCATTCCATATCCATCCTCAAAACCTCCAGTATCCTCATAAGGACAAGCTTTTTCATCCCCTTTAGCTCATTCCATGATTTTTACTTCTATTCCTATGTCCTTCTCAATTGCAACTCCAGTAATAAGCACAAATTCAACTGTTGTCACCACCACTCTGCTACCATCAGTCTCTGAGTCTATCCTACCTTATTTTATAACTTCCCCTCCCCTTATAAGTCATCCTACGTTGGCTTCTATGTAGAAAGGAATAGAAGTTTCACATAAGATCCAATATTTTTGGGTGAAGAAAATCTCTAAGCCTTCAAATAAGATGGCTACAAAGAGGAAGATAATGTTTTTTGATACAGTAACAAGGCAAAGAATAGCCAAAAATATTATCCCTCTTATGAGAAAACTTGAAGAAGAGATGACTATGCAAGATTATCGTCTGGAGGACTATACTGAAGATATTGAGCAGCTTCCAAAAGAGGACGAGTTGGTCATAGCAAAATCTCATCTTGAAACTTTTTATGTCAAGATTGACATCTACAAGATGGTGGGAAAGTTGGAAGAAAATATAGAGAGGTTGGAGAAAATAGTTAGCAATCAAAAGCAGGTAGAAAAGACTATTATAAATGAAGTCAAGAATTGGTAGAATCAATATCAAGAGGCTGTAAAACTTGAAGATCAAGTGGAAGAGTAGAGGAAAAAGAATGAATATCAAGATAAGAAAATACAAGATTTGAAGCACCTACTTCATATTGAGAAAGCTAAGTCCTCAAGCTTTTCAAAAGGAGTGAAGAATTTTAGAAAGAGCTATGGTCTGAATTCCTTGAGAAATGCTCTGAAATACAACCCATCATTGATTATATATATGATACCAACCATTTGCTCCAAAATACCAAAGAAGATTTGGATAAGTTCACTTAGGAGTTGTAGCATATGGTGATACCGACTGAACAAATATACAAGTTGTTTGATTGTGGGTTTAGTGAAATTGCTAAGCCTATCCCTAATAAAGCATGGAGTACTTCTAGACTAGCTGCTAGATTTATGGTTAAGAAGAATAGATTGCTCCAAAAATGTTGGTTGTTATTAGATAAGATTGAAGGCACAATTCGAGATGTGGTAGATATCAACCAAGAAATGACTCAGTATGGTTTTGGAGGACTTTGGCTTGAGAATAATACTTTATTATAAAATATATATATCAAGAAGAACATAGCCTCGATCATTTAGAATGAATCTGAGATAGATGACTGGGAAGATCTAATCAATCAAGAGCAGGTCTCCCAAATGATTCAAGACTTAACTAGGCTCAAGGATCTGATGGAGGAACTGGTGAATAAAGGAAACTCTGCAACTTATGAGGATACCTATAAGTTGAAATTCATTCATAAATAACTTAAGGATACTTCCAACCCTTCTAAGGTAGTGTGGAGTTAGGCTTTGTAGAATCTGAAACTAATGATCCAACTGTTTGGGACTGATGTAGAGCCTAAGGATAAGAAACAAGACTCGCCGAAAGAAGAAGAAGCTAACCAAGAGCAGGAAGGTAATGATGAGGAATAAGATCGATGGGAGGAGCAATCAGAAAAGGTTACTGAAGAATCTGAAGAGACACAAAGAGAGCTACTCAATGGTCGAAATTCATCAAAGGAATGAGCGGGTGTAGAAGTTCCTGTACTAAGCATTTTTGTATTCATGTAAAAAGTGTTGTATATTGTTTTTTATTCTAACACAGTCAAAGAAAAAATTGTAAAAGCATGAAGCAAAAGAGCAAAAAATAAAAATTCCATGAAGATATTTTGATCATGTCGATCAGGCATATAAGGGAGAGAATAACGCCATATTGTTTGACACGAAGCAGTTTTTAGTCCGAAGGAGTTGCAGGTAATATTGTTTCCATTATGATTTCCATATAAATTGTTATCCTTTGAATGTCTTCACCAATGATCTAGAGGGTTATGGTCATATAGAATTTATTCTATGAAGCATAGCTTGTGGATTTCATATTTTTTGACTCGTGATGCCCAATGGATGACTCTGAGTTTGAAGGCTTTGTGAGCAAATCCCCTAGAAGGTGCTAGAATGTAGGCCAAAATTGGCCAATATCCTTAGAATTTTTTTGAGAATATTTTCTAAGACATAGAGAGATTCTAGGTTGCTCGTAGTTCAGTGTGTTTTTTAGCGGTACAACACAGGATGTTCCACACTATTGGTAGAGCAGTCAAACTTGCAGTATGATCACTTTAGAGGAGCATGATATGACATATTTTCTAAGGCAAAAATATATTTTTCCAACCACCCAACACTTAGTGTATTTTGGTAGCAGTACAACGCAGCATGTTCCATGTCGTTGTTAACTCGAGTCAAAGTTGACATCATTGTTCTTCGATCAGCGGCCCAGTGCACATTGCTCTAGACTGTGCAATAAAATGATTAAATTTTTGAGGTGTTCTATGCTGCTAAGGTTCACATTAATTTTAGAGTGTATCAGGACACATGTTCCACGTCGCTGGTCAAAGAAGTCAAGATGCCCGAAATAAAACACAAGGTAGCGATACAGTGCAAAGTCTCATGAAACATTGTTTTACACTGCATTTTGAGCGACGTAGAGCAAGGCTCTATCCTGTGGATAATTTGGTAAAATTTTGAAGATGTAGATATCAAGGAGTAGGCTACAACATAGTGTTCTATGCTACAGATGTGAAAGCAAATTAAACAATTTTAAGACTTAAAGAGAGCGGCCTAGTGACATGTTTCTAATCCGTGGACATTGAAGTATATTTTTTTATGTGCTCCACATCGTTGGTCAAAACAGTCAACTCAAGTGATAAGTCTTTTTGAAGAGTGGACTGGTGACATGTTTTATGCTACTTGTCTCTAAGCATTGTTGATGTTTTAATCATAGTTGTTCGTGAGAAAATCAACATTCAAGTTGATGCTAACATTTCTCAGGTATACAAAAGCAAAGCCTTTTGCAAACAAGAACCAGTCAATTCGAGCAAGCGGGCAAAAAAAGCGTCCATGGAACCAAGAACCAAGAACTCAATCATTTATAGATCTACGACCAAATGAAGTCCCCAAGAAAGATAAACAACTTAGATATAGATTCTAATAGTTTGGAGCCTAACAACCATTGAATAATGAGCAAGTTGTAGAGTTGAGCTACGAGGGTGTGCGATATTGCATGGATTCTTTGGGATTCAAATACAAATGAAATGATGCCACCTCAGCATTCTTCCAATCTAGCATGGTTTTCTCCTTTTAATATTCCATCTTCTTCTTTCAATGAAAACTATTAATAGAGGTCCAACCCTTGATTTTTAGGATCGAATCTAGAGTGTTTACTTGCCCTATTGTGTAATATTTTTCTACAAGTCAATAGAAGGAAAATTACTTGGATTTTACCTCTGGAATTGATATCTTCAATAATTCTATCGAGAGATTCAATCTGTGGATTTATTTTCTACTAATGTTGTATGGTTAGTCTATTTTGTTGATATTGGATTACTAACTTAGAGCAATTGAAATCTTTTCATAATTGAATCTATGCTTGCAAGAAGTTATTTTCTATAAAATCATGATATTGATCTTATTTTTCTAAATTGTATTATTAGTATTATAGATGTTGAAATAGCTTCTTGAAGTATGTCTTTGTTCTGTGTATCTTGATGAAGATTATATGTTTCTTGAATGTTGTTAATATCAAGTGTGAGACATTGAAAATTGTTTTCTAGGAAGGTTTTCCCTGTGGATGCCTATGTTGTTAGCTCTATCTAACCACTATTTTGATTATAATATCTTAATCTAAACATTTTTCTATCCCTATCCCTTAAAATTTTACTAATCTTATGATTCAACACCTTATCAGTTGACAAGAAATCGGCCTACTCTAGAGGTTGTATTAGAGTAATCTTTAGTCCATCCAATGTTGAGGTATGAACTGTGATTAGTGGGTGCAAACCTAATCATAAAACTATAAGATAAACAATCGTAGTTTCAATTTTTGCTTGATTTCAATTTGGATCCCAATACATGGGAAAAAGGTATTTTTTAGAATTTGGACCAATTCTTTCCAAGTCATGGCAGCATTGTGGCTTTGTCTTTCTATAATCAAAACTTTTGCTAAGCATGTGAGTTTGATTGTGGCAAAAGCAACTTTTTCATCTTCAAGAATTTCAATATAGGTGAACCAAGTTTGCATATCTAAAATCCAAGTAGACAAGACTTCAGGATATCTTGATCCATCATATAATTTGACCTCATATTTTGCTTTGTTGATAAATTTATTGTTATAAATTTTGACAACAGTAGGATTCAATTGGATAGTAATATATTTCACTTTATCTGCAAAAATATCTACTACAACAGTAAGATTTTCCATTTTTGTTTTGAGGTTAGCAACCATTTGATGGTGTATATGCCATACTAGGAGAAATATAATATGGTTTTAGGAACTATCTAGGTAATTGCTTAGGATAATTTATGAAATTTCTAAAGAAAAATAAATAACCTAGATTTACAAAAAAAATTACCTTTACAAATTGCCAAAAAGGTGAGTTTTAGTGTTTTACAATACCAATTTCTCCTTCAGTATGATATTTTTACAAAAACATATACTAGTCACCTAGCAATGAAGTTGGCACTTTGCCTCCCTTCTTGCAAAAAATATCCTATGGCTTTGATACTAGTGATATGGAAATACCAAACATGAAGTTGATTATTCATTATTGGCAATAGAATATATAGAAGCTACAAAGAATCACGTAGGTTATAGTGGTTGTAACAATTTGCCATGCAAGGCCAACCAACTATAACTAAAAGATATGTAGGGATAACCACCTGCCAAACATGGATGCTAACAACCAACTAACTGCTAGATGAAAAAACATATCTCTAACAATCTAACTATGCATCCTAACAAATAACAAACATATATCCAACATGGGCATACAATGCCACACATAATACAATGCAATAAAATAACTAGGTTTATAAATAAACCTAAGGTAATATAGTATCCTCAACAAGTGGGAAATAGATTTCACTGGTCCTTTGATATCCCAATTTTCTAAGAAGCTCAATTTTATTAAGTACAAACTCAAATATTGGAATAAGAATATTTTTGGACACTTATTCCAAAGGAAATTTGAACTGATACAACAACTAATGGATATTGATACTTTGGCAAGTGACGGCCACTTCTCATAGGAATTCAAATATAAGGAGAGACAACTTCTATGTGATTATCATAATACCTTGGTTTGCAAGGAAACCTTTTGGAGGTAAATATCCAAAGCCTTATGGCTAAAGGAATGTGATTGAAACATTAAATACTTCCTTGTTACAACTCTCAAACATCGAAGTCATAATAAAATCAAATAAATCCTCAAAGAAGTTGGTTTATGTACTGATGACATAATTTAGATTAAATAGGAATCTATCAAGGTTTTCAAAAACCTCTTTGGAACCTCAAATAGGGTGGAAGAAACTATTGTCAATCTTCTCCTTCATAACATTTCCCCTCTAGTTTCTACTGAGAACAACTCTTACTTAGTCAACCATTTCAAGGAAGATGAGGTTAAGGGTGTTGTGTTTGCCATGGCTAGGAAGAAAGCCTCAAGGCCTGATCATGTTTTGATAATTTTTTCCAAATATTTTGGCATATTGTTGGTTCCAAGGTGTGTGTAGCAGTATATGAAGTGCAAAGGACTCACCACATATAGCAAAAAAAATAGACATATGCAAACTCTTAGATTTATTTTTTAACATAACAACAAAATTAGACATATGCATACTCTTAGATCATTGGCTAGATGAAGGGACTTATGCTAAAATTAATACCTTGACAAGGATTGGTTTAGATCACTAGCCAAGAAGAGTTAAAATGGTGGTAAGTGAATTAAAAAAAATCATATTTTTTAAATATGAGAAGATTTGGGAAGACCATCCTCAATTTGTTGATATAATAGAACAAACATGGAATTCTTCAGTAAAATTTGGGTTGTATACTCTTACTAATAAAATTAAATTCAACGACATCTAGATTAAAAGAATAGAATAAGAACACTTTTGGAAATATTCTTGAGAAGAGCTAAAAGATAAATTTTCAAAATTCCAAAAAGGTGATCATAATAATCCAATCTTAAAGGAAAGAGAGTTGCTTAGCGAATATCATAGTATTTTGAGTAAAGAAGAGAAATTTTGGAGATTAAAATCGAGATAAACTTGGTCAAAGGAAGGAGATAAAAATACAAAGTTTTTTCATAGGATGACAATAGTATAGAGATCAATATCCAGAATTCGTAGAATTAAATCAATATAAGGGGTTTGGATGGAAGACTAGGGTGAAATAAAAAAGGAGGGAAGGCTTTTTACTAGAATATTCTAGGATTATAGGAGTTTGAAGTTCTTAATGATAAACTACTACAAGAAGTACCTTCAGTTATAACAAATGAATACAATAGGAAACTAATAGAGCCTATTACTTTGGAAGAAGTTCATTTAGCTCTTTTCTCTTTTGATAAGGATAAATCCCTACATTCGAATGGACTCTTTGCAACATGTTATCAACATAATTGGGATATAGTGAAGGATTATTTATTGGTGGTAGTGTAATATTCTAGGGTAAAATAATACATTCCTTATAAATTAAATGCAACATATCTTGCCCTAATTCCAAAAAATAAGGATGCATAATTATTTGATTTATTTAGACCCATAAGCGTATGTAAATGGCATATAATATTATCTCCAAAGTGATGGTGAATCAATTAAGACCTCTATTAGACAAAATTATTTTAGAAGAGCAAGGAGGATTTGTGAAAGAGAGACATATTCTAGATAGGATCATAGTAGCTCATGAAGTTATGCATTTAGTAGCTTCAAGAAAAAAAAGAGCAGTGATCTTAAAACTTGATATGAGTAAAGCCTATGATATGGTTAAATGGGATTTTATTTTTGTAGTATTAGAAAAGTTTGATTTGGTAATAAATGGGTCAAATGGATTAAAGCTTGTATCCCTACAATTTCATATTTGGTGTTAGTCAATGGTTTAGTAACAAAATATCTTAAAGCCAAGAGAGATCTTAGACAATGAGATCCTCTATCACAATATTTGTTCATTATTATGCAAAGGCTTTGGGTAGGAACTTGAAGAATGCTAATAAACATGGGTTGATAAGTGGTATTAAGGCTAGTAATAACATTGATAACATCACCCATCAATAGTTTGTAGATGATACAACCCTTTTTGGGAGGGCAAGGATAAATAAGGCTAGAGCTTTGAATAACTTCTTAAAGGAATACGAAAGAGTGTCAGGGCAAAAATTCAATAAGACAAAATCTAAAATTTACTTTCTAAACACCCCAGCTATAATCAAAGTACGGATATGCATGTTACTTCAAATGGAGGAGGAAAATATGCCAACAACTTATTTAGGGATACCCTTATTTTAAAGGAGAATGAGGGTAGAATTATGGAATACAGTTATAATTAAAGTTTAGAATAAACTATTAGCATAGAAAGGTCGATGGTTATCGTTAGCAGAAGAATGCATCTAATTAAATTAGTCTTACATGCCATTCCAACATATTATATATCCTAAATATATGTATCTAGTGATTAAAGGTTTAATATGGGTGGTGGTAACTTAAGAAAAAAATCTCTATTTGAATGGATACTTGGTGTGATAAAAAACCACTCAATCTAGATCCAATTTTGAAACCCTATATGAGATTACTTCAATATAAATATGGTGATAGGGTTTCAAAAATTTTATACAATTAGGATGGAAGATACAAATGGAAAACATTTTTTTTACAAGTATACAAGAAATTAATGCTAAAAGGTAGTTGACAACAATGATTATTCTGAGGGAAGCCAAAGATAAATTGACTTGGGAGTTGAATAGCTTAGGATAATACTTAACAAGAAGTGAATATAATGTAAAGAACCAACAAAATAATAATATCGCAAGAATATGGAGAGATATTTGGGATAGACCAAACATTCTTAAAGTAAAAAATTTTATTTGGTTCTTAGGTCATAACATTATTTTATCCTAGGATAAACTTTTGAAAAGGAGTTTTCATGGCCCCTCATAATGTGTTCTTTGTAAAAAAGGATATTATAGGCCATCTCTTGGGACATTGCTCAATAGTCTAGAGACTATGGCAATGTATTCTTAATATGTTCGATAAATACATGGTGATGAATGGAGAATTGAAGAATGGTTAAAGCAATGTCAGAGCACTTTTAAAAGTGAGGCTTTGCAAACAATCTGGGATATATCAAAAGATACAATACTTTGGACTGTATGGCTAGAAATAAATAGAATAATATTTAACGGAAAGGAAATTAGTTTAGAGGTAATGGAAAGGAAGATATGTTTAGCCATAGAGGAGTTTACTACAACATTATTAACTCACCCAATTACTAATCCAGAAGCAGAGAGCCTTGAGAGATGGAGTCAAATTATCAAATGGAATTATGATGTGGAGTTGGTCAAATTGAATTTTGATGAAACATATAAAGGAAATCTAGGACCGATAGGATGAGGAATAATTAGAAATAATAGAGGAGAGATTTTGTCTCATTACGGATAAATAATGAAGTTGAAGCTTGGGAAGCTTTAGAAGGGTTAAAAATAAACAAACAAATGAAATGGCTCAGAGTATGGATGGAAGGTGATTCACTCATAGTAATAAATGCAATTTTGAGAAAAGCAAAGGCTCCATGGAACATACAAGAGATAATTGTGGAAACTCAAGATCTTGTTAAAGAGTTTGAAGAAATTAGGTTTACACATACGTTAAGGAAAGGAAATAAATGTGCAAATAGGCTAGCCAATAGAGGGGTTTTAATTGAGGATCATGAAGTTAAATTCTCTTTTTCATGGTTAGAGAAAATAGTAAGTTTAGTTGAAGTTGACAAGAAAATATTGACTGCCTGATTCAAATAATGATTAAGATTTACTTTAGTGTTTTTCATTGGTAATATATCCTTTATCTTATAACATTAATGTGTTTTCATGTAAACTATTGATTATGATTTTTGTGGTCGCGCTTGTGCTTCAAGAAGGAAACTAGCAATCCAAATTTGGTAAAGTGGACTATGATAGTGCAATTTTTTGGAAATATTACTCTACTAAGATGCAATGCATAGATAGTAGAGGTGATATTTTGGTATTGTGAAGGATGCTATAGGAAAATATCAAGAAGGATGATGAATTCTAGAATATTTGTATTCACACACAAAATTTAAAAAAATCTAGAAAATGAAAATCAAGAATTCAAATATTTTATGTAAAATGATGTAGTTTTCTAGCTATAGTATCTTAATTGAGATCAGAAGTGAATCTATTTGTAAAATATCAATATCTAAATAAGAGAGTTGTAATTTGTCAAGGGTGGGGGACCCGAGTACAATCCTTTGTTCTCCAGCAAAAGAAAAATATTATATGTCCTTGTATACTATGTCAAAATTGATAGAAAAAAGTTTAATATATATTATGCGATCCTTTTTGTGGTCAGGTTTACATGATAAAAGAAAAATTTCTTTGGTGAAATGGAGCAAGGTGTGTGATGATAAAACTAGGGGAGGTCTCGGTTTAATAGTTCTTATGGATGCAAACTTAGATTTTAGGGGAAAACTAATTTGGAGATTGTACAAAGAGAATAAAAAATAATGGGAAAGAATTATTCTAAGTATGTTAAGCCCAATGACCCAAGCTTAATATTCATAGTATTCTCTCTAACAAATGGTTCTGCTCTATGGAATGGTTTCAAAAATCTATTGACCTAGTGATTAAAGGTCTGAGATGGGTGGTGGGAACTTAAGAAAAAATCTCTATTTGGATGGATACTTAGTGTGATAAAAACCACTCAATGTAGATCCAATACCTTGGATGATATTACTTCAAGATAAATATGGTGATAAGGTTTCAAACATCATGCACAAGGATCGAGAAGGAAGATACAAATGGAAAGAAGATTTTTTTACAAGTATACAAGATATTGGTGCTAGGAGGCAATTGAGTAGAAAGATAACAACAATGATTATTCCAAGGAGATCCAAGAGTAATCTAATTTGGGAGTTGAATAACTTAGAAGAATACACAATAAGAATTAGATATAATGTAAAGCACCAACAAAATAGAAATATCACAAGAATATGGAGAGATATTTAGGATAGCTCGAGTATTCCTAAAGTTAAAATGCTTTTCAAGCTAGTAGGTCATCAAAAAAATTTATCCTAGGATAACTTATGAAAAAGGGTTTTCATGGCCCCTCAAAATGTGTTATTTGTAAAAGGGAGGAGAGTATAGACCATCTTTTGGGATATAGCTTAATAGTTTGGAATCTATGGAAATGAATTCTTAATATGTTTGGTAAATGCATGATGATGAATGGAAGAATTGAAGAATGGTCAAAGCAATGGTAAAGCACTTTTAAAAGTGAGGCTCTACAAACAATCTGGGATATATCAAAAGATATAATACTTTGGATTGTTTGGCTAGAAAGGAATAGAAGAATATTTAAAGGAAAAGAAATTAGATTAGAGGTAATAAAAAGGAATATTTTTTTAGCCATGGAGGATTCTAAACCAACCCTATCAACTCAGCCAATTCCTAATCTAGAAGCAAAGAGCACTGATATATGGAGTCAAGTCATCAAGTGGAATTATGATGTTGGGTACAAGAGAAAAAAAGAAGGCAAAAAATATAAAGTGGAAACAGCCAAATGTGGAGTTAGTAAAAATGAAATTTAATGGAGCTTCTAAAAAAAATATAGGATTAACAGGATGAGGAATAATTAAAAATAATAAAGGAGAGATCTTGTATCATTATGCTTTCAATAGTGGATTTAAGAAAAATAATAAAGTTGAAGCTTGGGTAGCTTTGGAAGGGTTAAAAATATGCAAACAAATGAAATAGAATGGAATATGGATGTAAGGTGATTCACTCATAGTAATAAATGAAATTTTGAGGAAAGCAAAGACTCCATGGAACATTAAAGAGATAACTGTGGAAATTCAAGACCTTGCTATAAAGTTTGAAGAAATTAGGTTTACATATACGTTAAGGGAAGGAAACAAATGTGCAGATAGGATAGCCAATAGAGGGGTTTTAATTGAGGATCATGAAGTTAAATTTTCTTTTTCATGGTTAGAAGAAGTAGTAAGTTTAGCTAAAGCTAACAAGAAAATGTTGACTACCTGAATCAAATAATGATTAAGATTTACTTTAATGTTTTTCATTGGTAATATTTGCTTTATTTTATAACATTAATATGTTTTCATATAAACTATTTATTATAATTTTTATGGTTGCACTTATGCTTCAAGAATAAAACTAGCAATCTAGATCTAGAAAATTTCAAGAAGGATGTTGGATTCTAGAATTTTTGTATTCACATAGAAAATTGAAGAAGATCCAAAAAATGAAAATCAAGAATTCAGAAATTTTATGAAAAATGATGTAGGTAATGAGAATTGAGTCTATTTATAACCTCTCAAGCTCTAAAGGAGAGAGTTGTGACTTGTCAAGGGTGGGAACCCGAGTACAACCCCATGTTCTCCAGCCAAAATAATAATAATTTATTAATTTTATTTTTTCTTGTATAAGGTTTAAATTTAATATTTTGTATGTAAGTTATGCGTGTTTTTTTTAGATCATTCCTATGAAATTGACAAAACATTGTATTGTTATAAAGTTAATTAAATTACATCCGCGAGGGCTAGGTGGATTGGTAAGACGTTGGCCACTTACCAGGAGGAGACCTAGTTTCAAACCTCATGGGCATGCCCACTCTAGGGCAAAGGTAGTAGTCTGACTAGAATCCACTGAGTGAGTGCCAGCTTGATGATGGCGGTTTCAACCCCGAGCCACCGAGGGTCTCCCTCACTTCGGGCCGTGTTTACCGAGGCAAGGTAGGGGTTATAGTGGTAGCTCCATGATTTGACGTTACGACCGGAGGCAATGTGATTTGACCATGTGACCAGTTGTTCAAAAAGGAAAGGCAGTTGCCAATTCCCCTATGTATAAAAAAAAAAAATTAATTAAGTTATATCCAAATTTTCTTTTTTATCAAGGATATTCTTCATTTATCTTTATATAAAAAAAAATCATCTTTCTCAAACTACCATGTTTCTAAAGTCAATTCCTTGATATCATTCTCATGGTGTATAAATTTATCAGTCTAATGGTGAGACTATGAATCTTTGAATGGGAAGTTCAAGGTTCAAATTCGATGGGGCTAGAGCTATACACCATACTTTGGTAACCATAGTTTTTTTGGATAAATATATGTTGGGTAAATAACATTTTCTATAAGGGTTGTCTCATATAGCCTATGGTCTTGTGGGCATTAAAAAATATTTTATTCTTTTTACCTTTTATTAAGAGATAAAATCTCTCTTGACCAATTGCCTTATGATATTTGAATTCTACCAAGACAAAAATCAATATTGTGAATGGCTAAAATATCTACCATACAATTTCCTTTTCTATAAATATGTTGACTATAACAACTTTTCAATTCCTTGATACATCTTTTTTTTAGGGGTTTTATGGTAAGACTTTGAAGCTCCAAATAGAAGGTCCAAGTTCCAATATGATGGGTGCAAGGTTGTACACCATGCCCTAGTACCAAATTTTGGTTGAGTACACACATATTGGATAAATAACAACCTCCAAAAGGATAATCCCATATGACCTATGACCTTATATATGTTAAACTACTTTAATTTTAATAATACAACATATCATTTTCATTATCATTTTTTGTTTTTATTTGTGGGTCTAATCCCACTTCTTGTTAGCACTTGCAATATTTGTTTTTGCTTTTCCATATCAATATCCCTATAAGTTTTATTTTTCTTTATTTTTGCTTATTTGGTTTTCCTCTTCTATTTTTATTTCCACCGTCACTTTTGTCTTCATCAATCTCTTCATTTTTTTCATACTTTTCATAGTGAGATTTATCATCTATAGATTTGTCTTGGTTTGAATGACCTAAAGTGAAAAGAATAACATCAAAAGCATTTTCTTCTTTATGTTGTTGAATTATTTATAATATGACCTTATTAGGTTAAGGTTAATATTGATGAAGTACCTATGGGTGCTCTTGATGTAAGCCTACGAGCAAGTGCTATGTAAGCCTTTGGGCATCTTGATGTAAGCCTACATACATCTTCATGTAAGCCTATGGGCATCTATGTTTAAGCTTATGAGTATCTTCATGTAAGCCTAAGGGTACTCTCATGTATTATTCCTTAGTGATATTAATTAATCTACCTTTATAGATAACCTTGTTTAAAGGGCAATTTTTATTATTATTATATTGTAAGGTTATCCTCAAAGTTAAGTTTATGTCAGTCTAAGGTTAATTTATCATTGGAATTTTGGTATCATTATAAATAATCCTCAACGAGCAATCACGTGTATCATAAGTGTAAATAAAATATGATATATTGGGGTGCCCATGGGTACCCACCTTATAATTCTTGTTGTTTACCTTTGTTTCATTACACCATTTACTATTGTTATCTTTTAATTATCTTTTCTTCTTTAAACATATGACTGTAGTGAATGAATGTTTTGAAATGGTTTTCGAAAATATTTCAAATTCTAACATGGTATAAAAACATGACCTAAAGCAAAATCACTCATCAACAAAAAAAGGAATCATGTCATCAGCAATTAAGAGCATCATTCAAGTTACATTTGTGTTTTTAATTTAAAATATTGAATTTTTAAATTGTTGTTGGTAGCATTTTTTTGGCACCATTTGCATGTGTGTTTCTATGAAACCTATCACCTCACATATGTGTCATACGATATAGAAGTGGTGCACCAGTATAGACAACATGTAGGTTATATCATGCGTATTAGATCTAGGAGGAGGGGCATTCAAGTTGCAACACCTTTTATTTGCAGTCACATAAAGTTATATGCTAAAACCCTTTTTCTTCCATCCACCAACTAGGGAGTGGCACATTGGCTGAGAGTGTTATTTATCTGGTTGCTATCACAGGTTCAAAGCACCAATGACATGATATTTTGTCGTGCTTCTCAACATGAACCATGAGGAAATTTATCTTCATCTTCTTAGTCACATTCATGTTGATGGTGCAATGGTTGGGTTGCACCTTTTAGTAATAAGTCTATTGTTTGATTATACACAAAGCTATTTTTAGAGCCCTTTCTCACTATGCAAGATGGCACATGTGCCTTAGGAGGGAAGCTACTCTTTCAAACTCAATCAACTACATGTCATAGTGGTTGTTCTGCTTACTTACAAAGGGAAGATCCGAAGTTTAACTCAACATAGGCATAGGCATTTCATTTTTGTATGGATTTATAACTTAAAGCATGTTCAAGGTGATCCAACTTTGGCTTTGGTCTCAGTGCATATATGTGGTGCATTGGTTAGTGCTCTTGCTTGCTTGTAGGGGGTCTTGGGTTCGAGCCCCATTAGCTCCAAAACCACTAAATCAAGTTTATATACACATATATAGGCGAAGAATAATCCGCCAATCACATAATCAGAGTGTTAAACTCAAATTTATCAGTTGATGATGCAACATCCAATCTAGTAGTGCCAAGTGGTACCTATTGATTCGACAAATTTTTTTCTAAGGTTTGGTATTTAATTTTTTCTAATTTGAGAGCTGATATACCAAAACTTCTAGAGGCCATAACTTTTGCATACATAAGTATTTTGGACCATTTTTTTCAAATCACATAGTTTTTCGAGCTCTACAAATTGGTGGTATTAGTTCAAGGACCTATTATTATCTTTTAAATATTTTTCTATGCAAAATAAACCTTTTTTACAATGTTATTCATATCAATATCATGTATAATCATTCTCTTTTCTCAAAATAGATGTTCTCTCTAAGTCCACCAATCCTTTAGTGTGGTGATTGGTTGTCCTTTGGGTTGCAAGAGAAGTACATTTTGGATGATCAATGTAAGGTATACCTAAACGTTAGGGTTGATTATTCATAAATATACCTATTGCTTCATGATCCAGTTGCCTTCTCTTAAGATTGGGGGATAGATTGTGGTCACTATTGTGCATGTTGAAAATCTCAAGGGAAGCTCAACATATTGATGCATAATGAGTCACGACTTCATGTTCAAAAGAGGTTGAGCAAGTTCATGTGCCTTTGATAAAGAGAATATAACATTATCCATTAGCCCATATAAGAATTTGTTATGAGGGAATATGCATCATCTCTAATGTCTTCTCTCCTTGGCCCCTTAGTTCAAATTATGGAGGATGTTAAAATATTTGTAATTTGTCCTTATTAGGCCAAGGTCAACAACGATGAAGTACCTATGGGTGTTCTTTATGTAATCCTATAGGTACCCTCATGTATTCACCCTTAGTGATATTGGTCAATCCATATTTATGGATAACCTTACTTAAAGGGTTATTTTTTATTACTTTATTATAAGGTTAACCTTAAGGTTAATTTTATGTTGGGTTGAGGTTAATCACTCAGGGTTTTGGTATCACTATAAATACCCCTCAATGAGCAATATTTTGTATCATAATTCTAAATAAAATATGATATATTTTGGTACCCACGAGAACCAACCTTATACTTTTTCATGTCATCTCCCCTCGTTTTTTTACGTCGTTTACTATTGCTATATTTTAATCGTCTTTTCTTCTTTTTGACATATGATTGTGGTGAATGAATGATTTGGAATGGTTTTAGAAAATATTACATATTCTAACATATGTTGCCCTAAAAAATATAAAATGCAAGGATGTTTCTCCATAGTAATTACCTTCTTCTATTAACCTAAAAACCTTAAATTGCTACATATATCCTCCACCTAGATTTATTTATTATACTTTTCTTGAAACCTTAAAGTGCAAGGGATAACCTCTACACTACTTTCATTTCTATTGCAATGAGAGGATTTTATACTAAGGAGAATGAAGAGGATTTACCTAGAATAAATTTGACCTCTTTTGCCCTTTTTATTTCAAAATTTTCCTCCACATCTTCGTTTACACTTTTAATTTCATATGAATTTGAACTTGCACCTTATACTTTCTTATCCCTTGTATCCTTCTTTGTTTCTTCTAACAATTGATCCATATGAATGATGATAGTCGTCATAATTTAATATTGTAGATAAGATTTATTTAGCTCTTTAATGAGAGTGTAATCTTCTTGATCTAATCCAACATCTACTATAATACGATCTCCTTTCTCCAGCTTGAAATTTATTTCATGGTCAATTTTTTTAATATTTTTCTCCATCGTTTCCCCTTTGTAATCTCTTGCCATACGTTTGATCTTATTACATTTGCGATATCAAAATGCAATGTTCTCATAATCTAGATGATAATCACATTCTCTTAATTCATATTTAATCTTAATGGACTCTTGCAAAGTTTTAAAATATCCATAGCAACACATTTGGATATATACAACATGTTTTTTCTCCTTACGAGTTGCTTCCTTTTGGATGAACTTCCATAGGCTATTGTCAATAATCTTCAAAATATCCTTATTGATAAGTTGATATAGAAGTCCAAAAAGCCTAACCCACATTGAAGTTTTTTAACAGTTTCATCTCAATAGAAAAATTCTCACTTCATGGTCTTAAATATAGGTCATCTCTCCCCCTAAACCATGGACCACTACCTATTATTTTATTCTTAATTTTTGAACTAAAAAAGATGATAAAGACAAACTTTAGGAAGATTAGTCATGGAGTAAATTGAATTCAATCACCACTTCTACTTGATCCAATTTTGAATCTTTGAAATACCTAACCATTATTCATAAAACTTACAAATTAACCCTCTCCTTTTAAGAACCATTATATCGTGCTTAATCATCTCATCCTTGAAAATTACTTCTTATGTAAACTCTATTGCTTTATCATATAGTTGCTCTTCCTCTTATCTCCAACTTGGGCATCAATACTTCTAGCAAGGGCTTCCTTACTTTCAATTTGGGCTTTCAAATATGGGTTTCCTTCCATGTTACCTAG
This sequence comes from Wollemia nobilis, assembly GCA_028583015.1. Lineage (NCBI taxonomy): Eukaryota > Viridiplantae > Streptophyta > Pinopsida > Araucariales > Araucariaceae > Wollemia > Wollemia nobilis. The sequence goes on from JAQPPZ010003072.1 coordinate 2,211,143, forward strand.
CTTTTACTCATATAAATCTTTTCTTTTTTGAATTTCCTCATGAGATTTAAAGGAAGAAAATACGAGGCTCATTTATTACTCACACTCTCTCATTGCTCTTCCCTAAAGATCTAAAATAAAAAATGCAAGGCTTGTTCTAACTTCCATACACATTCGACTTGTACTTGTTTTTGGCTCACACTCACTTTTGAGATGCACTCACTTTTGGCTCATACTCAATGGATTTGCTCCTGATTCAAGTTCAAGTGACTATTAGAATTTTGATCGAACTTTAATAATTATTTATGTAAATTTTTATTATATAAATAATGATTAAGAATAGTTAAAATTTTTATTTTTTAGTTAAATTACAATTTGTTATAAAATTTTAAAGTTTAATATGGTTTAATTTATTTTCAAGATTTCAAAATTTATCATCGTCTTTACTTTTGAAGGCCAAGAGTGCCTCTCATATCCATGACTTTCCTTTTAAAAAATATGAGTATCTTTCATATCAAAGTATAACTTCAATGGGCATAATGGTAAGACTTTGAAACTTCAAATAGAAGGTTAAAGGTTTGAATCCACTGGGGTTTGGGGTTAGAGTTGTACATGATACTTTGATAATTGAATTTTGGTTGTATATATATATTTGGTAAATAATATCTTTTACTAGGGTCATCTCATATGATGTATGGTTTTGTAGACATTAAAACTACTTCACCTTTCAAAATTTATATTTTTAGGAACAACTTGCATAAATGTGCATTTATGTTTTTAATAAAAAAATAATTAAATAATATTTTAATTATAAAAGAATAACTACAAGCTTATTGTAGTGGTAAGGGCTTTGACCTTTTTATGGAGAGGTCCAAGGTTCAAACCCCACTCACTATGAGAGGATCGGGACCCCTCATAAAAACCTATATATACTTATTAAAAATATATTCTAATCAATTATTTTTTTTGTTTTCCATTATTTTTTATTTATTTATAAGAAGAAAACCTAATTAAATAATACATATATAATTATCAAATCATTTATTACTAAATTATTTGAATATAAATTTATGTGAAAATGAAAATGAAAATTTATTATTTTTTAAATAAAAAACTAATATATAACCCTCATTTAATTTTTTTAGAACTAAAAAAATTAAAGTTATTTTTTCCTTTAAATATCTTTTAAACAATCCAATATTTAAATAAATAAACCCATTCATATAATTGAAAACAACCCAACCAACAACAAAGAGATTAATTTTTCAATTCCACACTACTAGAAAATGGTGGAAGAGTAATCAGGTGCAAGGCCACCAATGGCGAAAATGGTGGTTAATAAGGCTTTTTCACCTTGCCAAAGCCCCACCTTAACAGATAATATGGAAATAGAAATGTTGGTCATTGAGGCTCCTCCGTCTTGCCACAGTCGCACCTTAACAACTAATATAGCCATCAAGGCAAGCTCTCCTCCCCTTCTTTTGTGAGATCTTAACGTTCTCGTAGTCCCAAGAAAAAGAAAGAAAAATGGGGCAATTACCAGAAAAACGACTCCATCTCTCTAATCCTTAGCTGGAGAGATCCATACATAGCAACTTCAACAACTTTTGGATGTTGGAGTTGGTTGAACAAACGAGAAATTAGTGAAGATGACAACCTTTACATTTGCTCATAGGAGTCCCCTCCGGATTGATTGAGTTGACTTGACTTCAAACTCACATAGGCGTGTGATGGTGCACAGTTTACCATCAATTTTTAGATCTAAGTCTCATGCATTTGTAGGAGCTAAAATCTATACAGTTTTTTTTGTTCTCCACACTTTTTCAATTTAGTTTAAATTATCCGTTTTGTTTTAATTTTCTGATTATTTGTTCCCAAATCCTTGGTTTAGTTTATGGATGATTATTTATGGAAGCCCCAAATATTTGTTTTAAGGTTGTGGGTGTTTCTCTGTGTAAATACCAATCCTTGTTGTAAGGTTTTGAGTGATTCTTTATGTAAACCCCAAATCCTTGTTTTAGATTCTACATGGTTTCTTAGATTAACATCTCATGATGTCCATACCACTTTTTTTTATGATAAGTGTAACTAATATTTTTTAATAATATAAGTCACTTAAAAAAACTATTTATATAATTAAAAATATTTATTTTTACGAATATGATTGCTATCTACTTGCAGAAAAGTTAAACTTCAATTACCAATTTTTTTAAAAAGAATTTGAAAAAATTATATTAAAACAAATATCATTTACAAGTTGAAATGAGACTCCTCACAACTTTAGCCTACAAAGACAAATGTTTACAACAATAAAAGATCTGTATTGGAGCCAAATCTCCGGAACCATATATCTATAATGACTATCCAAATTAGCTAAACATTGGATTTGCTCACCAGCCTGCCTAATCCTCTCATCCTTAAAAGTCATGTCATTGTACCATTCAACTCCTACCTCCTTCTCGATACCCATTTTAACCAAGAATTCTACCACTTTATTTAGATCTCTACCCACATAAACTGGAATTGCATCATCTATCTACAATTTTTTATCCACAATTCCTTAATTTGAGTGACAATGAACCTCAACCTCCATATCTTCAAAGCAAAGTTCCTCATACAATTTAGAGCTCCTAACAATATTTTAGAATTTGATTTTAAGATTATCCGTCTATAACTTTATCTTATTACTCAAATAAAAGTAAGTAGAAGTAAATTTAATAGTAAGGCTTCTGCTTCATTGTTCGTCGCCCTGCTTAAGTCTTGCAATTCCTAATAAAACATCGTCCCAATATAATTCTTATAGACTACTCTAATTCTAACTGCTCAAATAAAAGTAAATAGAAGTAAATTTAATAGCTAAGGCTTCTATTTTAATTGTTCGTGACCCTGCTCATGTCTTACAGTTCCAAATAAAACATTATCCCAATATAATTCTTATAAACTACTTCAATTTTAACTTTACCAAAATTGCCAAATTTACATTACAAATTTTTATTAAAAAATTTAACTTCAATTGTCAAAATTACATTGCAAAATTTTTTTGAAATATTTTAATGATATCTCTTTGAAGTGTTATTTTTTTTTTGGTAAGTAGATAATTTATATACAAAACGGGTTTTTTAAGAGGATCCCAAAACCTTATAACATGAGAGGTCGTAGCCTTTACCATTAGAAGGAGCCCCTTGGGCTAATACATTAGGTACCATATGAAAACTTTCAAAAAAAAAAACATAGTGATGCCCATGAGGGCTACATCAAAACCCTCCCAACGGAGGTCAAAACAACTAAAAAAAACATAGAAAAAACACATAAGCATCCATTATATAGATCGCTGCCACCAGACGACAAAAAGGATCACGTCCCAAGAACCTCCCTTACATGTCTGGATCCTCCTGATCCTCCTGGGCCTCACGCCCCTTAAAGCGCTTGAGGATCCTCACCATTGCATTGGTAGAGGAGAGGATGTTGGTCATCATGTCTAACAGAACTAGGGGGACAACCCCTCTGCCTCACTCTCAGTGTCAGAGTTGATTTGTTGCGGCGGAGTCCCTTTCTCCTTCTTCACCTTCTTGAGCCACATAGACAACTGGGATGGGGTTGGGGCATAGACAACCGGGATGGGGTTGATGCATCACTATGCCCTCTCTTGGCTGGCTTGCTATGGGAAACTCTTTGGAGGGATGCAGGATTAGCCACCTCAGGGGGGTTGTTGCGGACAAGGCTGGAAGTCCCATCCTCTTGAACAAACACAGGACTACCTAGGGCTTGGGTAGCAATAGGATGGACCACCTAGGGCAGAGGATGATTCGTAGTGACATGGCGAAAGATGACGCTCATTAACCCCTAGTGGATGGGAGGGTAGGATGACTTCTTGCTCTTTTCGATAGTGAGGCCAAGGGAGTAGACAAGATAGTCGGGAATACAAACCTGCTTGGCATCCCTCAGATGGTTCACAAAACTGATGTGGAAACTGCATAGAGGCTTGTCGGGATCATCGCAAGTAACATACTACAGGATAGGGATGATGGCAAGGTTCCAAGGTTCAGGGAGGGCAGAGCGAAGGAGGGCCGACTTATCCCACCCAAGGTTTCGTCCTTTGTCAGGGAATTGCTCCAATTCCTCTTCCCAATTGTGACGATCACGTCGAATGTTACGACCTACCACCGACAACCCAGTGACCTCACTCAGAAGCTCAATGGAGATTTTAAAATTTAGCCCCCTCACCACAACCTCGCCCCGATTCTAGGAGTCCACAAAAGCATGGGTGATATCGTCTTTGAGCCCTTGGAATTTCTGGAGGAAAGGGAGCAAACCCTTGTCATTCATAAACATCATGGCTTCGTCACACATGGAAAGCTCAGTCAGCTCGACATAAGGAGAAGCCATGGATTCAAGAAACACACGCCAGGAGCTAGGACAGGGAAGCCAGATGACTCTGCACCACACTCCAGGGGACACCTTACACCAAAAAATACAAAGGCTCGCCCAAAACACCACTAGATTAAATAGATTTTCTTTGGAGATGAGCCTCACATGCATGCAGGGAGGGTCATCATTACCAAAGATAGCATTAGATCCAGGGTGGTGGCAAGGATTGATGATGAGGTGGACACGCAATCTCCGAAGGTGCCACGTGTTATCATAGGTAGTGGCGCCTTTGGCAGTTGTGTCTAGAGAGGTGGGCCGGAGCATCCTCTCAAGGTGGCCCGGGAGAGGGCCAATGGTGATCTTCGCTTGGGCACGCCGGGCCCGTCCAAATCTCTGCAGGGGAGATGAAAAAGCACCCACCTGTCTTCGAACTCTGCCAAGCACGAGGGACAGGACCGAGGATCTACTGGACCACCTTTCGAGGGCCTTTGGGAAAGGATCATTCTCGTTATGCCTACCACGAACCATCATGATGGATGTGCCAATTGGACCCGATGGCGCAGGTGTCGTGGCTCTCCCTGAGCCCGTCCACCTAGGCCCGGTCCTTTCATCACGCTTATGTGGAGACATTAATAATGTCCTGGCTGGCGATCTTCTCAATGTTCGCTGGGAAACGTTGACGCCACACCACAAGACATGTGGACTTTAAACCTTTGTTTGCTAAGTGGTCAGCTAGACCATTGCCCTCCCTATAGGTATGCTTGATCTGGACTTGGTTCCTCCAAAGTAGGATGCTCCTGGCCTCAGTGATGATATTGTAAACCTTCCACGCCGGATCCTTGGAAGTCGTCATGTAGTTGATGATGTTCAAAGAGTCCCCTTCAACAACCAAGGGATGAGGATCCTCTGTCATGAGCTCGAGTCCTCTCAATCCTCCACGACATGATTGGTTTGACGCCCTAAGTTTTCACAGAAAGCCATAACAAGCTTTCCATTGTGATCTCGAACTGACCCCCCCGCAGCGGCCGCCCCTGGGTTGCCACGAGACGCCCCATCAAAATTTAGCTTCAACCACCCGTGAGGAGGCCTGACCCACCTGACGTTCTTCCTGGAGACCCACGGATCCTCCCGCTCCTTACTCTCCCCGGATAGCTTCAAGGATTTGAACAATCCTTCTTCGAACACATGTTTGGGCCAAGGGCTGGGGATAAGCTTGGCATTCTCAATGGCAAAGGCGATGGCCCTATGAGCGACTGAGGGAGGATCCCTAGGGGGTGACCGAAGACCCGACCATTGCGTTCCAACCATACCTGCCACAGAAAGTGGTGGAAGCAAGCATTCCACAAGAAACGGAGCTTAGGGTTTTTAAAAGGATTGACCCATTGGAAGAAGGCCTCCTTGATGGTCTTGGGGGAAACCCATTGGATCTGGAAGGTGGAGAGGATGGCGCCAAGGACCGACCCAGTGTAGCCGCAGTGCAGGAAGAGATGGTCAGAGGACTCACAGGCAGACTCGCACAAGTAGCATCTATTGGCCAAAGCAAACCCCCTCTTGTGAAGATTGTCAATAGTGAGGGCTTTGTTCTGAAAAGCAATCCAAGAAAATAAATTTACCTTTGGGATCACTCCTTTCCTCCAGACCACGTTGTAAGGAAAGTCCGAATTTAGCCCTTTGCACTGAAAACCATAGGCAGATTTGACAGAGAAACCCTCGTCATCGGTCCCCCTCCATATCAATCTGTCCGGTCCTCTGCTAGTGGGGATGATGATGTCCTTGAGGATGGAGGACAGGAAGCCAGCCTCCATCTCTAGCCCTTCTGCGTTGATGAATTTCCACTGCAGGGAGCCATTTCTCCATTCAATGAAATTGGCCACCTTCTGCCCAACATTGTTATCCAAGAAACTTTTAAGTTGAACCAGCCCGGTCTGTTCTGACAGAGGATCCTCTAGGGCCCACCTGTCCTTCCAAAAGTCTATACTTTGACCATCCCCAAGGATCCACCTGATGTCATTTTGGATCAACTATCTGGATTGGCCAATGGCTTTCCAAAAATCTGACCCCCCGATGGGAATTCCACCCTCAAGAAGGGGAGTGTTGTTGAGGTATTTCCTCCTGACAATCCTAACCCATTCAACCGGTTCTTCGACTAGGATCCTCCAAGTGTGTTTGGCAATGAGCGCTAGGTTCATCATGGCCATTCTTCTAAGCCCTAATCCACCTTGCTTTTTGCTTCTGCACACTTTGTCCCAGGCTACCAGAGGAATCCTAGACTTATCTTCATTGCCTGACCAAAGGAAATTCCGTTGAGCCTGCTCGATCTTGAGAAGAACTGAGGTAGGCAATCTAAAAATAGACATGAAGAAGGTCGAAATACCTTGGAGGCATGCCATGGTAAGGGTTGCCTTGGCAGCTTGGGACAGGAGCTTGCCTTTCCATGACGCCAACTTTTTGTGGATCCTCTCAATCACCATATTCCACATCCCTTCCTTTGCACGCCCACAGAATAGAGGGAGGCCAAGATAGGTGGTGGGAAGGTAGTCAATAGAGCAACCCAAGATCCTTGCAATCTGAACTTGACGCCTGGCCGGGGTGTTGATGAAAAATATCTTGCTTTTGATGTAATTTACTTTTTGGCCGACAACCTTCTCATAGAGTCCAAGGATTCATTTGATGGATTTAGCTTGAGCTACTGACGCAATGGTGGACAGAAGTGTGTCATCCACAAACTGTTGATGGGTGATCGCATCAATCTCTGAGGCAGGGAGGATACCTGTCACCTTCTTCCGACGTTGGCCGTCCTTGAGAGCTCTTCCCAACGCTTCTGCAAGGATAATGAAAAGGATGGGGGACAGAGGATCCCCTTGGCGTAAACCTCTTGAGCTCTGAAAGAACCCGGTGGGAGAGCCATTGACTAGGACCGAGAACCAGGGAGAGGAAATGCAGCCCTGGATGAGATCGACCCACAAGGGGTGGAAGCCAAACTTGAGAAGGATCTTCTGAAGGAAACATCTGTCAACCCTATCGAAGGCTTTGTTCATATCCAGCTTAAGAAATAGGGCAGCCTTCTTAGACATTGAGGCCGAATGCAGGGTTTCATGGATCGAGATGACCCCATCCAGGATGTTCCTCCCTTTTACCGAGCTGCCTTGGGATTGATCAATGATGAGGGGAAGTATGGCCTTCAGCCTGTTGGCCATAACCTTGGTCAAAACTTTGTAGATGACATTGCATAGGCTGATGGGCCTATAATCAGAGATGGATTTGCAAGCAGAGACTTTCGGGATGAGGGCCAAGAAAGTGGAATTGAAGCTGCGAGGGACAACTTTGGTTTCCTAAATTTCTCTAATAGCCTTACATACATCATTCCCCACCACATCCCACATAGTTTGGAAGAACCTTGGAGAGAAACCATCCGGTCCAGGGGCTTTATCGGGTTGCATTGAAAACAAGGCCTCTTTAACTTCATCGCGGGTGAAGGGATCCACCAGTCTGGAGTTCAAGTCCTGAGGAACGATGTAGGGGATATTAGCAAGAAGAGTATCTTGAGCTTGACTGTCACCCTCCGAGGCACTTCCCAAGAGGTTTTGGAAGAAAGACACTGCTTCGGTCCTGATCTCCACAATGTCAGTGGAAGATGATCCGTTGCTGCACACGATCTCCCTGATCTTGTTGGATGCCTTGTGCCACATGGTGGAGGCATGAAAGAACCTTGTATTGGCATCGCCTTCCTTGACCCATAGGTCTCTTGACTTCTGCCTCCAGAAGGTTTCCTCTCTAGCCAAGATATTATGGAATTCTGCTAGGAGGTTCCTTTCCTCCTCCCTAGTGGGGTTGTTGTGATCCCCTGCTTCGATTCTCCTTTCTATCTCCTGAAGTTTCTCAGTAATAGCCTTCTTATTGGCAAAAAGGTTGCCAAAGACCTCCCTATTCTATATTTTTAGGTTTTCTTTGACCATCTTCAGCTTTTGAGCCAACTGAGAAGTGGCAGACCCTCTGACATTTTGATGCCACCAAGAGGACACTTGATTTTTGAAATCCTTGTGTTGGGTCCACATGGCTTCGAAACGAAAAGGAGTTTTGAAGGAGGGAGGCCTACCAGATTCAAGGAGGATGGGATTGTGGTCTGATCCGATCCGAGGTAAGGCCAGCAGAGTGGCATCGCCAAACCATGGGATAGCTTCTTGAGAAATTAGGAACCTGTCCAACTTCACCTGGATGAGTCCGCTATCAATCCTCCTGTTGCTCCAAGTAAAAGAGGATCCTTTGAGCTGAACATCCATGAGCTCATTGGTATTGACAAACCCTCTAAAATCCTCCATGCTTCTGTTGTAAGAGTCGTTGCCTCCTTTATTTTCAGATGGATGCAAAGGACTGTTGAAATCCCCTGCTAAGATCCAAGGAAAAGTGTTAAAGGTGGTCCTCATTTGAGTTATTGTTTCCCACATTGCGACCCGCTCAATGGGTGAGTTTGGGGCGTAAATATTTGACAGAATCCAAGACTTCTTATTGGTCTTGGAATGAAACAAAATGTTTAGGATCCTGTTCGAGGATGATAGAAGCCTTCCTTCGACCAGGGTAGGGTCCCAAAGACACATAAGCCCCCCCGACGTGCCTTGAGCAGGACTAATAAGGCAATCTCCATTGGCCCAAATGGCCTTGGCAACCTTTCGAGAATAGAATTCGTCGATTTTGGTTTCTTGCATAATGAAGATGGAAGGATTGATCCTTTTCCTTAGGTCAGCCACCAACCTCTACTTGGTTGCCTCATTTAGGCCCCTCACATTCCATGAGAGGACCTTCATCTCAAGGGTTTAGGGTTTTTCCTGCCTCCCTTCACCAGCTGGAAGGGGGGTTTGGTTCCTTGCTTGTCGTTGTCGGACTCGTCGGAGAAAAGCATCGACTGGGTCCCATTTGCGATATCCTCCATTGTTTCCTTGTTTCTTTTCTCATTGTCAGAGGGTCTCCCTCTTTTCCTTTCACTGCCATAGTCTATTGCCTATTTCCTGCTCCTGGTGTTCCTGGGGCTGATCCTTCCCGAGAGAGATGGGCCTTCTTTTTCAGATGAAGGAGAAGGGGGTGCCTCTCCCCTATTCGAGCAATTTGGGGATTTTCTATTGCTCACCAGGTACTCATCCATATAAGAATTTGGAAAAACAATTTCGGGAGGGGGTTGTACCTGGGCCACTGGATCCTCTATGTTAGGACTGGTGAGAACCGAAGATTTTGGAAGCGCCTCCTGCTCCTTTTGGCCTGGCAGGGATCCTTCTCCTTGCTCACTGGTTTGCTTGCCTTGTTCTACAGTGGCACTCTAGCCAGCCTCCTGAGGTGCTCGATGAGCAGGATTACGCATGATGTGTTTCGGGCCTACCGATGGTTCCTTGTTGAGAGGGGGGATACCCTGGTTCCTCTGCATGCCCTTGGTTGGACCTGCCGCCTTTTGGTTCTGGGTCCTCAAACCAGGGCACTGATTCGGTAGATGACCTTGGGTGCAATAGTGAGTACAAAAGGCATGCTTGTTTTCATACTCGATGGGCTGCCTCCTGACCATGTGGGATCCTCTGTACAAGTTGATGAAGGAGGGTAGCTCTGTTTCCAAGTTAGCGGAGACACAGAAGCGGGCATGGACCATCCTGGATCGGACTTTGGTGGAAGGATCGATGGCAATGAGCTCACCTATGGAGCGGGCTATCCCTCGAATGACATCCTCATGCCAGAACTGGAAAGGGAGGTTTGGCAACCTAACCCACAGAGGAGCTACGTTTATGTTTTGAGTTTCAGGGTTAAAATCATCCCCCCACTTTCGGAGAAAGAGGCTCTTGCATCCGAGGAACCAGGGTCCCCCAACTAAGATGTTGCAGTAGTCCTCCTGAGTATTGAGTCTGATGACGAAGAAACCTCGAGAGAGAGCAACGATTTCCATGTTTTCGCTGGTTTTCCACTTGGAAAACGCCCATTTTTGAATGGTCTCCATGTCTGGTCTCCCTCCTACAAACTTGCCAATCAGAGTGAAACGCTCAAGCTCCATGTAGCTATCCATTAGGTCTTCAGGGATAACCAGGTCTGTTCCACAAGGAAGCAGTTCCTGGGAGGGTTGCTTTGTTGAGGATCCTGGCCTCAGGACCTGAGCGTAGGACCCTTTTTGGTTTAGGTTTAGCCTGCCCTTTTGTCCCTCCTTGTCAGGAGGGTCTTTTCCATGCCTGTCCGACCCATCCGCCTGGGTCCCTGATGCATCAACCACTGCCCCATCAACCGTGCCATGACTGGTCCCTCCTGGACTCTCGCCTGACCGTCCTGCCTCCTTTCTACTGTATCCTCCCGGTCGCTCTCCATCCGTCGCTCGATCGCTACCTTTCCCGCTCTCCATCCAAATTTTTAGTGGGTTTTTTGTTATCCTTTCTTTCTTCACTCTAAGAATCATGGAGTGTTATTTAAATTAAACCATAGTTTGTACATTACTTCCGATTCTGTCACTTATTACACTTAGTTTTACTTTTAAAAAGAATTCAGATTGCAAGTTTTTTTTTTTTCTCTTAAGCAAAACTTTAGGATGTTTATAAAAAAATAAAATTAATTATTTAGGTTGAGTTGTTTTTAATTTTTATTGTTTAATAAAATAGTGTTGTGGTTAGAATTTTAGTTTTTTTTTTTTTCTTAAGCAAAACTTTAGGATGTTTATAAAAAAATAAAATTAATTATTTAGGTTGAGTTATTTTTAATTTTTATTGTTTAATAAAATAGTGTTGTGGTTAGAATTTTAGTTTTCTAGGAGAGATTTAAATTTTAAATTATAACGTATTCGTAAGGTAAATATTTTAGTCGTAGAGAGTCAAGAGCCATTGATTTCTTGATGCCGTGGAGGGTAGGTGTCAACATACTATGTCTTAATCTTAATGCCATGGAGGGTAGGTGTCAACATACTCAGAAGGTAGATGTCTTAATCTTAGAGAGTGAAGGGCCATTGACTTTTTTTATGCCTGAGAGGGTCAGAAGGTAGATGCCTTAGCCTTAGAAAATCGAGGGCCATTGACTTCTTAATACCTTAAAGGGTCGGGTTCCTTTACGTTTACTTTATCCAACAAATTTAAAATATTATATTTTATAATAATAACTTTCTAAATTTATTCTACGGAAAATAATATTCTCATTTCTCTTTAAAAAAAATTCTGACTTTCAATTTTTATTTAAAATTTTATTAAATTATTTAAATTACAATTAAAATGTACCGTTGGTGATCAAATAATCTATAGGGCGCTGAATGGTAGAGACGTTTTTCGTAGGACTGCCCAAACTACCGAACTCGTTTCGGCCATATCTCACTCATCCGAACTCGGATTGAGCTGAAATTTTGAGGGTAGATGCCTGAAAAACCCTAGAACGTCTCCACCAATTTTCATATCATTTGGAGCAACACAGATCCTAGCGCATCCCTATGTGTGAACGATATATTTGGCAAGCGGCTATGCGAGGGTTTCATCTGGGTTGAGTGCAAGCAGCTCCGGAGGTTGGTTTTTAGGGCCTTCGGGCCCTAGCGGCCAATATTTTTGTGGTTTATGCTCAATATTTTAGCAGGAAATGTTGCGGGGGATACAAGATGGGTTAGAAATTTGTCTTTCAACAGATCATATTGTGAACTTGAGTGACAACGGCTTCCAATTTGCTGCACAAAAGAAAAGTGAAAACCATACCTTTCCACGACGTCTAGGGCAAGGATTAAAGAGACCACGAAATAAGTTTCAAGCAGTTGATCAAAAAATGGCTCATATCTCAAGTGAATCTGGTGCTAAGGTGCACCCACAAAATAATTCTACTATGAAAACCCCTGTCAAGGGTAAGAATTTTGAAGACTCGGTCCCAAAAATGAATTTTAGGGATGCCCTTCATGGTGGACAGCCTCGGCCCAATGCTAATATCAATATTAAGGCTTCTCATAAACCTCTAAGAATGCCTAAGATTGATCCCCGAGAAAACGAGTCGGGATGTCTTAAAGCGGTGATGGAACTCCTATTGTTAAGCTTGATATGGGTAACATTAGACTGGCATTGAAGATTTGGAAAAAAGAGGACTAATTTGTCGGTTCGTGGGTTTTCGTCCGAGTCTATCTGCTTTCAAAGTACGGGCTACAAAAAGCTGGAAAACTAAAGGTGAGTTACAAATCTCTATTTATCCAAATGGTTATTTTCTTGTTTTATTTGCTAATAATGAAGATAGAGAGAAAACTTTTCAAGGGGGTCCTTGGTTTTTTGGAAGGGCAGGGCTTTTCATGAAGCCCTGGCATACTAAATTTAAAGCCGAAGAAGAGATGCCTTCTATAGCTCCCGTGTGGGTTAGACTCTTTGGCCTCCCTATTGAATTTTGGAATCCTATTGTTTTTTCTTCAATTGGAAACTCTTTAGGAACTTTTATGATGACTGCTGATTGTACTCAAAATTTTGAACATATTATTTATGCTCGAATTTGTGTTTTAATGGATTTTGACAAACCCCTACCTAAAAATATCACATTACAATTTGGGGAAGACACTTGGGAGCAAGTAGTGGACTATGAGAACATTCCTTTTCGTTGTAGAATTTGCCATGAATATGGTCATTTGGCCAGTGCTTGCCCAAATAAAATTCTTGATCAAAAGAAAGAAGATATAAACTCGACGGGTTTCCAAATACCTAAGAAGAAGAACACTCGAAAAAAAACCGGTAATGAAGGATCAATCAAAGTCATTTGCTAATATGTTTGAAATCCTTTCCACAAATGATGTCCCAAGTGAGGAAGAGGAAATAATGGAAACTGAAATCTTAGAAACACAATTTAAATATGAAGGAAAGAACTCAGAGACAAACCAACAAATCAAAGGTTTTCAACAGAAAAAAAAAAGGAGAAAATTTACACAAGAAAAACAATATTTCAAATGTCAAAACTTCAAATAATGCAAGTCCCAATATAGACTCCATTGAACCATCTAGTAAAATTTTGGTTGTGTATGAGCATTCTTCAAGGTTAGAAGCCATCTCAGATTCAATTGGAATAAGTCAAGAAACGGGGAAAAAAAAATTGAAGATGGATTCTAATCAAAAAGTAGGTCGCAAGACCAATCAATATCATATGGTAAAAGAAGGTGAAAAGCTTGTAGAGGAAGGTAAGATTAATGCCCTTCCCAACATTTTTAGCCCTGGTATTAATGAAGATCATCACTTGGAATATTAGAGGACTCAAAGGGAGTCTTTCAAAACAAAATGAAATTAGAAGAATGATTCGGATAAATCATCCACATCTTGTTTTCCTTCAAGAAACAAAGATGTCAATGGAGGATATGGACTTAATTGCCGATAAAATTTGGCCAGTTGGAAAAGTGGTTTCCCTCGGTTCCCAAGGGACTTCGGGTGGCATTGCTTGTCTTTGGGACCCAAAAGAGGTAGTTATTCACCATATGGTTGGCGGTTGGGGTTTGTTGGCTATAGCTATTCAAAGTAGACATTCCAACCAGATTATGCTCTGCATTACTGTTTATGCCCCGACTTCTTTGGAGGAAAAAAGAAGACAGTGGAAGGATATTACTCATATTATCTCTCATTTTCCTAAAGCTTGGATCTTGATCGGAGGAGATTTCAATACCATCCTCTCTCTGGATGAGAAAAGGGGGGAAATAGAAATTTGGACAAAAGTACTTACCTCATGAGCGAATATATTGCAAACCTCCATCTTGTGGATATCCAACTGAATAATGGCCTTATGACTTGGTCTAACGGAAGGCAAGGCTTAGCTTGTATAATGGAGAGATTGGATAGGTTTTTGCTCTCTAAAAATTTCTTAATCCATGGTCACATTCCTAAAGTGAAGACTCTTAATAATGTTGGTTCGGATCATTGGCCGGTCATGGTGGAAATGTGGAAAACCAATGTGAGTTTCTCTCCTTTTCGTTTTCAATTAATGTGGCTTAGAGACATTTCCTTCAGACCTCATGTGCAACAATGGTGGAAGGAAGGTAAACCTAGGCATGGGACTAAGATGTTCTGTTTTGCCAAAAGACTGCAATACATTAAATCCAAAATCAAGACTTGGAGCTCGGAAAGAGTTTGGGGATGTTCATAAAAAAAAACATGAAGTTATTGCTCATCTTGAAAATTTGAATAAGAAAATCCGTTTAGATGGCCTCACAGAGAAGAGAAGTGCGAATGAAATTAAACTCACAACTCGGTTAGAGGAATGGGAAAAAAGAGAAGAAATCTTATGGAAGCAAAAATCTAGAATTCAATGGCTCAAAGAAGGAGATCGAAACACAAATTTCTTCCACAAATCTCTTCTAGCTCGAAGATCTCACAACTTTATTTCTTCCTTAAAATCAGATTATGGAGATGTTGTTTATACTTGGGATGGCATGAACTCTATTGTTGTTGATTACTTTTCCAATATTTTTCTTGCTACTCCTCTTGACTCGACTTCACAACAAAATGTTCTTCAAGCAATCCCTTCTCTTATCACTTACGAGGAGAACTCTATTTTGATTGCTCCTATTACTATCAATGAGCTTCAACAAGTAGTTTTTAAAATGCAAAAAGGGAAAACCCCAGGTCTTGATGGTTTTCCTATTGAGTTCTACCAAGAGTTCTGGGATATCCTTCATGTTGATTTATTAGAGGTGGTGGAAGAAGCCGGGAAATCCAAAGAAATTTTGAAGGTTATCAATAAAACTTATATTACTCTTGTTCCAAAAGCTCAAGAGGTTGATCATATCTCAGCTTTTAGACCTATTGCTTTATGTAATGTTCTTCTCAAAATTATTACTAAAATCATGGCGAGAAAGGTTGAAGCCTCTTTTGCATAAGATTATTTCCCCAGAGCAAGGGGGATATGTGGAAGGACGTCAAATAGTAGATGAGATAGTTCTTGCTCGGGAAGCCATCCATTCCATGGATATGCAAAATTCTCCTTCTATGTTCATCCGGTTAGACTTATCCAAAGCTTATGACAGAGTGGATTGGCACTTCCTTATCAAAGTTTTGAGGCAATTTGGTTTCTCTAAGGATTGGATGGATTGGATTATGGGATGTATCTCTTCGGTTTCCTACTTAGTTCTTATCAATGGCAGGCCTTCTCGGTCTTTCCCGGCTTCCAGAGGTATTAGGCAAGGTGACCCGCTATCCCCTTATTTATTCATCATTCTTGTTGAATGCTTGGGTAGGACTATAACAAAAAGAGGGAAAACAAAACCCTTGAGGGAGTTACCATTGCTCATGGAGCTAGACCTATCTCTCATCTTCAATTTGTGGATGACTCTACCCTTTTAGGTAAAGCTACGGTTAAGGAATCTTCTAATATTAAGCAAATCATTAGCTATTTTTCTAAGGCCTCTTGGGCGGTTGATCAATGAAGACAAATCTAAAGTTATTTTCTTTCATTGCTCTGCTAGACGAGGAATCCATGGTCTTGGATAAATTAAGATATAAGAAGACCTCTCTTCCAATCACTTATTTAGGTATTCCCATAAATATTCAAAGGCAGAAAAATAAAGATTGGAATTGGTTGTTGGACAAAGTCAAGAAGAAAATTGGAAAGTGGACCAACAAGTGGCTTTCTTCTGGGGGTAGAATCACCTTGGTAAAATCAGTCCTTCAAGCTATTCCTATTTATGTTTCTTCCGTTTTGAATATCCCAAAGGTTGTTCTTCGAGAATTGGATCAAATCGGTCATCGTTTCCTTTGGAGTGGTACTAAGGAGAAAAGAAAATGGGCCTTGGTGAAATGGGATACTTTATGTCTTCCTAAGAGTGAAGGGGGGTTAGGATTCCGGTCTTCAATTAATAACAACAAAGCTTTAGCTGCTAAATTATATTGGAGGATGTTGCATAACCCCAATGCTCTTTGGGCCAATAATCTCCGTGCTAAATATTCTGAGAACAAAAGTCCTGAAGACCTTGTTCGCTATCAACTTCCTACCAAAGGTTCTCCCATTTTAGCAGTTCTTAAGGCTGGTGAGGATTTGATAAAGAAAAAATTATTTTGGATCATTCATAATGGTCAACATGCAAATTTTTGGACAGATTCTTGGGATGGTCACAAGCCTTTGATAACTCAGTTTCCCGATTGGAGGCCTTGGATGGAGGAGCTTCATCGAGCTAATTGGATAAAGGTGGCTAATTACTATCGGTACCATACTTGGTAATTCAAAGGTTGGTAGATATTGGATCCCTATTGAGGAGTGGCCTATTCAAATCCCAGAAAGGCAAAGACAAGATATCCAAGGCATCCTTCATATGAGATCCCTCTCTTGGTCCCATGAAAAAGATTGTTTTGGATGGAACAACACTACTAAGGGTGAGTATTCGGTTGCTCAAGGTTATTTGACCTTATGCCATAATAATCCCAACCATTCTTCGACATATTTTCTCAATTGTGGGCTCAAAAGCTCTGGCCTAAGGTGAGGTTCTTTAATTGGCTTTTATTGCATCGTAGGGTGCTTACTGGTGAGCAACTTATGAAGCGTGGTTTTCATGGCCCTTTTAGATGTGAAATGTGTGAAGAGAATGTAGAAAATATCAACCATATTTTTATTGAGTGTACTTTAGCCTCTGAGCTATGGAGGAGAATGGCAACTTTACTTGGCTTACAGTGGTCCAATTTTTTCACTTTTGAACAACTTTGGAGGGATTGGCCTAATCAAGAGGGTGTTGATCATTTTATTAGGCCAGTTAGTTTGGATGGGTTCTACCATTCTTCTTTGGAATATTTGGAATGAAAGGAACAACCAAATTTTTAATCAAGATAGGAAGGATATTCACTATATTTGGCAAAAGACCATAGCCAACTTAGTTGAATCGGTCCATCAACTCCTTAATCACCCCCAAAACTCCCACCAAATATGGGATCAAGTGATGCAAAGATTGAAGATTAAACCTTCTAAGGGCAACCAACTTAAAGGGAATGTGAGTATTAGTAAGATGGATAGGACTAGAAATTGGCAACCTCCTCCTAAGGATTTTGGAAAAGTCAATACTGATGGAGCCTCTAGAGGGAACCCTGGAAAAGCCGGTGTGGGAGGAATTGGTAGACTTTCGAGATGGCTCCCTGGTTTTTACTTTTGCTTGAGAATTTGGGTATTCTTTCCAATAACCTTGTTGAGGGGTATGGTATCCTTAGAGGCCTTCAGGAGGCTACTAAGGTTGGATGGGAAAAGGTGTTAGTTGAGTCGAACTCTCAACTTATGATTAATCTCTTGAAGACTCCTTCTAAGAATCATAAGGTGGATTGGAGAATAAAAAGAATTATTGAGAAGATTCGGTTAATCCGGATGGGATTTTTGAAAGTTGATTACAATCATGTGGTCGAGAGATCAAAACAAGAGTGTTGATGCTTTAGCTAATTGGGCTTTGGACAAAGGTGATCTTACTTGTTATGGCCACCCTCCTATATGGTGGGCTTCTCAAATTAGGGAAGCTCTTCTTTCTATCATTTCTTTGGATGGCTCCAGTTTTGAAGGTACCTAGTTTCTTCTTGTTTTTTTTTTGTTTCTCTTTGGTTCATTCAGTTTTTTAGTTCCCTAGCTCATTCTATTCTTTATTTTGTTTCCTCTGTTGATTCTTGCATTAATAGTCTTCTGGTCTAGATAGGTCATTGTTTTGTTCATTTTTTTTCTTTTGTCTTCTTTGTTTTTTTTGTTTAGTTTTTTAAGGTGGGTGGGTTCTTTTGTTTTGTTTTGTTTTTGTGTTCTTTGTGTTGTTTTTTGTTGTTCTTGTGTTTTTGTTGTTTTTTTTTATGTTTTTTGTTATTGTTCTTGTGTTTTTTTCGTTCTTGTTCTTGGGTTTCTCTTTGTTTGTGTTATTTCATTTTTTTATGTGTGAGTGTTTTCTATGTTTTTTGTTTTTGTTTATTGTTTGTTGTTGGTTGTTTTTATTTTTATTTTATTTATTTTAATTTTTAGGTTTTGGTTGTGTTTATTTTTCATGTTTTTTTTGGGTTATGTCTTTGTAGTGTTCTGTTGTTTTTGTCTTGTTTGTGTTTTGTTATGTGGTTCTTGTGTTTTTCTATGTGGTTTGTGTTGTGGTTTCTTTTATCTTATTGTGCGTGTTTGGTTGTGCTTTTGGTTTTGACACACTCAAGGAGCATGTTTTTTATTTTATTTTATTATTTTTGTTGTTATTTACTTTTTTTAATTTGGTTTTGTGTGTTTGTTTGCTCCTTGAGTATGTCAAAGGTGGTAGGCCAGGTCCGAGTCCTGGGCATTTTTGGCGGAATGGATACCCCTGCCTCCTTGGGTCTTACCCGAAAGTGGCATCCCTTTTGGGATGTTTTCCACAAATAAAAAAAATGTACCATTGGTACTGATTGAAAGTACGTAGGTATTAATCCAATGTAAACTGTACCTTTGGTATTGATTGAAAGTACGTAGGTTTTGATGTAAACTGTACCGTTGGTATTGATTGAAAGTAGGTAGGGTTTAGTGTGACAATTGTACTTATGTTCAATTCCTTCGGAATGATGGCTGGTGACAACGTTTCACAATTAAATTCCTTACAAACTCCTACATAACGGAAAAAATGAGATTTGTATAAGATATGTTTGACAGGTGGAACTCAAGATGAGATCTGTAGAAAATTCCTTCCAGTTACCTATTCAAGAAAAACTCCTACATAATGAAAATATGAGATTTGGAGAAGATATGTTTGACAGGTGGAATTCTAGATGAGATTTGTAGAAGATATGGTTTGGAGGCGATATATTTGACAGGCGGAACTCTTTTTTAAGCGGAGTTTCGAGGGTAAAATGTTTTATTTTTTATAGATTAATTTTTATAAGTTTAGATGTGAAATAGGAGATGGACACCGTCCAAGGAACAATATGAAGAAAGCATATGTGTTCTATGCAGCACCTCGGGGCAATAGAAACAAAGAATGTCAAGTTTTTCAGACATTTGTGACAAATATAAAAACACTCTTGGAAAAGGGTCTATAATAGAGTTATGCTTGGAAAAGGGTCTATAATAAAATTATTTGAGACAAAAGTATTGAAAAGTTGCTAACCCAAAACAGTAAAAAGAGAAACAACTTTCTCAAAAATATTAATAATCATATATTTAAAAATTTATGTTTTCATGAATATCCCATAAACCATATTTTAAACCTCCTGAAGAAGCCAATGCCTCACCTTTTTGCTACCGTTCTTCTGTTGCTTCTTCTGAGGGGTATGTAGAGAGATTTCAAACAAAGGCCTTGATGTAAATGATTTTGACGTCAAGTTGGACAGTTATGGAAGGGTTAAATTGCTGTCTATGGGAAGAAGTTCGCCATGAACACTATGTGGGATTTCGTCCTACTCACAACAATTTAACCCCTTCTATGACCCAACTATACTTCAGCTATAATATGTTCTTCCGTCCCCACACCCTCTGGATATTGGAAAACTCAACAAACAGAGGTATTTCAAGGTGGCTTATTCTCATTTCAATGGCCGTTCCAATAAAGATGGATAATTTGCAGCAGTTGAAGAATTTGGACTTCCATTAGAATTTCTTGAATGGTTTAACTACAAAAAAGATGGGGAATCTGCAGCAGTTGGAGCACATAGAGTCGAATTCCTGGTACAGTTCCATCCTAAAGAAAGATGTGTAACATCTCCATCTTAAAATTCTTAGACCTCTCTTTGAATTTTGGCGTGATGATCTGAAAACCGTTAGGCAATAAACAACACATACATAAATCTAACAAAATTACAGCAATTCTGATAATTTTATTTCTTCAATACTTTCTATACATTGAGGATTCATTGCTAATCTAACAAAACATGAACCTAATACTTTCCTATAGGAGCCAACAGCTGATTTTCCCTTATCTTATTCTTTTTCCCAGTTTTTTGTGGGCATATTTTTTTTCATTTTTCCAACCTCTCGAAGCCATACCATTTTTCCTTTCTTCTAGCTTTTTACACAGGCATACCCTTTTTAATGAAACATCATGGATAGAACCGGATGCCTTCTCTTCTAGGTCTCTTCATTATTTCTGATGAACATGAACCCGTTAATGCAACTGGCTGACGGATCATTAGGAGAGCAGCTGAATGAAGTGAATCTCATGGATGAGAAGAAGAGGAGGTATTAAAATGGAACAAAATTCTAACATAGGAATAAGACGCTGGAAATAAATAGCTTCTGTGGAAAGAACATAGAACATCATATGAATCGGTCACACATGTTGCAACTCGATGTTAATAGGGGTGAGGAGTTCCACTAAGCGGGACCAAGGGCTTTCACCTTTAAGCCTGCTACTCCATTGGTAAAGAATTTGACAAGTGTTGGGGCTCATAAACCACTCAAGTCCCACAATAGAAAACTTAAAAATGAAGGCTTAAATATTTTAGGTAAGAAGTTTAAGTTCAACTCTGAAGGGGTAGGATATATAAATCTGCCAATTGAATAATAGAAGTGCCTTCTGAATCGTAGGAGTATAAGGCAAGTGATATATTCAATGCTTGTAGACCTTAAAAGTTACTTAAGTTTTTTAACTTAACAACACTTCACATGTCTAGATGTGGGCTAACAAGAGCAATGCCTCTCCTGTTGCAAATCTCTGGCGGCTTGAATACTTGGACCTCTCAGTCAACTGATTAGAAGGTAAAATTCGAGCCATTGCACAGTCAAATTTATACTGCTTTGATCTAATTTTTTATCAATTGAATGGCACAACTCCAATATCTGTGGCCATGGTCTTCAAACTTACATGTCTTGACCTTAGCAACAACAAACAAACCAGGGGGCATTTTCTCACTTTCTCTATTGTATAATTTCTCCAAGATTTTTTTTTTTTTTTTTCTAATATTTTTGAATCTCTCAAACAATATGTTGACAGTAAAAATTGATGCTGCACCTATAAATTTCTGCTTGAAATATTACATTTGAGCTCTTGTGATATGGAAGGCTTTCCCCAGCCTTCATTTATTCTCAATGCTTCCTTTACAGCTGACTTCTTCAACAACTACTTTAGCGGCAGTACTTTGGATCGGATATGGAATGTTCCTTATCTGAACATCTCTTCAAATCAGTGATCAGGTCATTTGACGAGCGGGTAGTACTGTGTGGGTGTAATAGCTCCATTGTTCTTGATCTTCACAGTAATAGATTACAAGGAAATGTTCCCATTCCTTGTCCTAATATGGAATTCTTGGACCTGTAAGACATTATTTTATGGATCCACTGCAACAGAATTTGGTAAACAAAACAAATTCTTAATTATTTTTCATTATCCAAAAATAATCCCCATGGTTTCATTCTACACTCTCTTTAGAGCAACAAATTTGATGGTACTGGACTTGTCAAACAATAACCTTAGAGGTAAAATTCCTATAAGTTTTAAGAACTACTCAATGTTGTCATTTTAGACTCTTTCAAAAGAACAATAACCTTAGAGGTAAAATTCCTATAAGTTTCAAGAACTACTCAATGTTGTCATTTTAGACTCTTTCAAAAGAATCACTTCAAGGGTAAGATACTAGATGTGTTTAGGAAAATAGTAAGTCTTCAAACACTGAATCTAGATGATAATGGGTTAAAATGGTATATTCTATTAGCTCTTATAAATTGTAGTTCCTTGGAAATCTTAGATTTAAGATATAAAAAGATACAAGAGAGCATTTAAAATTGGATTACAAAAATTGGATTACAACGTTTGATAGTCTTTGAAGTTTAGTTTTAAAATCTAACAAATTTATTGGTGAAAACTCTTCAGACTTGGCAAAATTGAAAAATTTTCAAAGTCTTCGATTTGTCTGACAATATATTTTTATGAGTTTTTCCAAAGGGTTTATGAACTCAATTTTAATGACAATTCATTCAAAAAGCACAAAAGATTTAGGACCTATAGATGGTGGTTCACAATAATTATACTATTTAGATCACATGTTCTTTAGAAACAAGTTCACATGTTCTTTATAATCTAGATTGAATCACATGTATCTTATCAATCACCCTTTGTAAATTCCAATCCTAAAAGGAGGTCCTAGTGGGTGCCTTCAGTTGATTAATGGTTACTTCTGAGTCTGATTCAACCTGTATTGCAAACTAGACAACCTTAGTAGCTTCCTAAAGACCACGAAGGATAGCACACACTTTCACTAAATTGTTAGGGAGGAAACCAATATTCTTTGCAAAAATAAAGGCATGAGTACCATTTGAGAGTCTTCCTATGCCTCTCATGCTTTACCTTCTTGGATTACCTCTTGATGCACCATCAATGTTGATCTTCCTCATACCTCTAGGAGGGACTTTCCATGGTCCATCCCTCTTAATAGGAGGTTGAGGACTCGGTGGGTGTCTACATCTCTATTCACCCAGAGGGAGTTGAAGCCTTGAGAGTAAATTGTGCCACTGCTAAGATACCATGGAGGGGGGATTCAAAGTATGCAGGGTAGTTTCCTTGATATTGGTTGTAGTATTTTCCCAAATATGTTGGGCATTATGGTGAGTTGCTTTAAATAAAATTATTCCTTTCTTTCCATAGATTCCAAAGCAATAAAGAGATGCTAACCAAGGCCATATGTTTCATCAAGTTGTCCAATCCATTCACCCTAGGCCAAGTCCTCCATGTCTGCTTGAGGGAGGTGAATTGAAGGAATTTTAGATCTAAAATGGTTGCCAACCATTTCCTTAATTGAATAGCTAGGGGACACAAGAAAAAATATGGTCCCAAGTCTTGTTCTTTGGACAATGGAGCTCACCTCTGAATGAACTAGAAAATACCATGTTTCATCAATTAGTCTCCTATAAGAACCCTCTTGCAAAGTACAAGCTAGATAAATACCCACTTTAGGCCATGTTAAAAGTTGCCACAACTAATTAAAGACATCCCTGAGTGGATTTTCCCCATGGTGAGTGAGGGATGAGTATCCTAGAGCTGTAGTATATACACTGTTAGAATATGGTCCACATCCTAGCTTATCTTTAGCTTTCGACCAAGATAGCTACCGACTTCTAATAACTTGATCAATAGCCTCATTGATGACCCTTGTTGCTAGTATTGGCCAGTCCCTTACTAGAATCTAGACTCTATCCTCTGAATTCCTTTCCCCATAATTTTTATAATAATGTGATATCTTTGTCCATCCTCAACTATGGATTTGTTCCGTGATGTTTTGCCTATTTTGGAAATTGTTGAGACAATGAAGGCACACCATCCCAAGCATTTGTCCATAATTTTGCTTGATGGTCATTCCCCACTAGCCAAAACAGTTGTGGTTTGATAATTGTCTTCCCTATCCTTAGTACCTCAAGAACTGAAGATCCTCGTCAAGGAAGCTAATATCTAGTAAAGTCTTATGAAGCTCAATTGTTTGCATACTTTGCTCTTAGTATTTATGCCCATAACTTGTTAGGAAAAATAATTAACCGCCAATATAATTTTGCTACCAAAGCTAAGTTGTTTTTTATTGTTGATTTAAGGCACAAACCTCTCTTTTTTTTTGGAAGACACAGCTAATCCCACTTCACTAGGGTCCACTTATGCTCTGCTTTTGCTCTACTCCATAAGAACCTTTGATTAATATTGTCCAACTTTCTCAACACATCCTTAGGAATACTTAGGACCGAGGAAACATATATGGGAATAGATTGTAAAAAAATTTGACCAAAGTGAATCTACCTACAAGAGAAAGCCATCGACTGGTCCAATTATTCAACCTACTTTGTATCTTCTCTATCAGTAACCCCATTCCTCCTTTTTTTGTTTGGCCATCGTTAATGGAACTCCTAAATAAGAGATTGGAAGATATGATCGCTTAAAATTCAACATACTTAGAATCATGGTCTCCACTCTAGCAATACAATGAAAAATATGATCTCAGACTTTTCCTCATTAATAAGTTGTATTGTGGCTATCATAAAGAGGTTTAGAATTTTTTTTGAATTAGGTTGCTTCTGATGCAATAACATGACCCATCAAGGTCGAGTCCTATACAAACTATAAATGAGAGAGAGAAGGGGTTGTCGATGCACATCTGATTCCTTGAATGAATATGTTATTCCTTTCTTTAGAGATGAGATGACCTAGACACTGCCAAAATGAACATATAAGGGGAAAGAGGGTCCCCCTGGTGTAGTCCCCTAGAAGCAATAAACAAAGGAGATGGACTACCGTTTATCCACATAGCATAAGATATTGAGGAAAAAGTGCCTCTGATCCACTCCACCCAATCTTAGGAGAAACCTAACTTCCTCAAGATCTGTAAGAGAAAATTCCAATCCACCTTGTCATATGCCTTAGAGAGGTCCAAACAAATAAACATGGTTGGGGATATTTTTGTTTGCATGGAGTGAAGGACCTCCTGAGCAAGAACTATTTCATATATGATTTGTTTCCTTCCCACAAATCCTCCTTGCTTTGGTGAGATTATTGCAGGGAGGAAGGGTTTCAACCTTTGAGTTATTATTGTTATAATGATTTTAAGAACATACATAGAGCTATTGGTTTGCAGCCAAAAATATGATCTACCTCTTGGGATTTAAATATGAGCGCAATGTAGGTTTTGTTGATTTTTTTCAAAATTGACTTTGCCACCTGCGCTTCCTCTACCACTACAAGTAGATCATCCTTGAGCACATCCCAAAATTCTTGGAAAAACTCTATGGGGAAGCCATCCACTTTGGGAGTTTTTTTTTAAAACCACTTCCTTTATTTTCATTGTAGAAACTGATACTATCAATACCTTATTATCCTCTTCCTTAATAATGGAAGGGAATCCCTATAGAAATTCCTCTTCAGCCCTAGGGTCTAGGGGGATTGCAGAGAAAAGCTCCTCAAAGTATTTAGTGGCAATTTTATTCATCCCATCCCAAGAGTACATTGGATCACCTATGTTGGTCTTCAAGAAAGGCACGGAGTTTGAAACTCGTCTGGCTAGAAGATATTTATGGAAGAAAGTAGAGTTTTTTTCCCCTTCCTTCAACCACTAGATCTTGGATTTTTGTTTCCATAAGAGTCCCTCCCTCCTGTGCCATTCTGCTAACTTAAAAGAGACTTGGATTTCCTGTTTGCTAAGTTCCTTTGTAAGTCCCAAGGAGTGAATCTGAGTGTTCACTTGCTCCAGTTTGAAAGCTCAATCTACCTTTTTAGCCCTCACATCCCTGAACTCATGCTAGTTCCATTCCTTATTTTTGGTTTTGATGAACTGTAATCTCTTGACAAAGCAATACATCTAGGTATTGTATCTTGGCTTTCCTTCCCTCCACCATTGAAGAGCTAATGGCCTAAAGGAAGTATATCTAAACCACATAAGCTTAGAATTTGAAGGGTGAAGAATTCCTAGTAGACTACCAGAGGTCTAGCAAAATAGATGGTCTTATTCTGCATAAATAAGGATAAGAGAATTCAAAATTACTCTTAGAGAGGTCATATGAGATTATAAAAATATCCAAGCTCTCCAATATGTATGCCAGTACCTTTTGTCTGTTGGTCCATGTCATCAATCCATTGTAAGACTTGGCATCAAACAAGTGGAGATACCTCAACTGCTCATGCATTAAATTAGTCGTTGTTCCAATGTTCTTATCCCTCTATAAAAGTCACCTTACCCTCAAAGACAATAGTTTCTCCTTCTTTTGCTAAGTGGTGTTGATTTGTCTTATGTTCCACTTTTTTATTGGTATCCATTTTTATTTTCTTGTGTTTCTCCTATTGTATACCAGACTAATCTTGGGCAGATCCTCCTTCATGATCCTTTTTGTATACCACTAAGGACTTATTAAGGGGGGTTGAGGTGTCTCCTACGTCAAGATGAGTGATCCTATGTGTTTCACAAGTATCATTCTCTTCTTT
Organism: Wollemia nobilis; assembly: GCA_028583015.1. Classification (NCBI taxonomy): domain Eukaryota; kingdom Viridiplantae; phylum Streptophyta; class Pinopsida; order Araucariales; family Araucariaceae; genus Wollemia; species Wollemia nobilis. The sequence continues at coordinate 2,237,274 of JAQPPZ010003072.1, forward strand.
TTTGGCTCCTCGCTTATTTTTCCTTTGTTGACCTTTGTGATTTAGGTTTGTGTCCATTTGCTTGTTGATTTGATTGTCATCTATTTTTGGAGGTGTCTTTTCCTCTGATATGGACTAGGTAGTTGCTTCAAGATTTGGCTCCACCATCGATTTTATCTATGTTTAATGATCTTCTCCCACGGTTGGGTCTTCAATAGTCAAAGGAGTAAATTTGTTATTTGGTGTTGCATAGCTTTCCATATCTGCTTTTTTCTTTAATTGTACTTTCTTTTTAGGTTCTTGAAATCTACAACCTTTTCCTTTTCCTACATTTACTTCGAACAATTTTTTGGATAGTCTCTTGTCATATGCCCATACTCCTGGCATATCCGATATGAATTAGATGTTTTTATAATTTAATTTTTGCTCCCAGGCTTCATCCTCTGTTTGTAATGTGATATTTTCAAGAAGAGGTTTGTTGAGGTCCATCATAACACATATTCTGGCATATATTATTTGTTCAAAACTGTAAGTGTTGTCAACCACCATCATAAAGGTTTCCAAAGTGTTTCTATGGCTGCAAAAGAGATGGGGTTCCAGTATTCAGCTGGTAACCCAAATAACCTAACCTATATAGGGCCCATAGATGGTATTTCCTCCTCTACTTGAACCTTTGTATGCCAGGGTTTCATGAACAATCATGCTCTCCCAAGAAACCATGGCCCTCCTTGGAATACACGTTCTCGGCCCTCTTCACACTCAAATAGCACTAGAAAATAGCCATTGGGATAAAGTGTGATTTGAACGTTTCCCTTAGTTTACCAATTTCTAGATGCCTAGTACCTAAAGGTTGATAATTGGGGTCTGAAACCCATGAATTTGCATATTAGATCTTTTCTTTCCATATTCTCTATGTCCGTTTTAAGGTCTGCCTTTTTCAACTAAACTATCAGGGAGCCATCCATTGCTTTCATCCAACCATTGGCATTCCTCATGGGATCTAAGCATGGCATTCTTAGAGGCTTGCGAGGAAACTTGGTCACAATGTTACTTGTATGCCCTCCACCTCTGGATCGTACTACATCACATAAGGAAGGCTTAGGGGAGGGATCCCACTGTCACTGCCGCCATAACAAAGTTGCAAAGGTATCCAAACCCTAATTTGCTCAAAAAATAAAAATTACCTGGACTTTTTTTGAACAATGTTTAATACGAAGAAATCCCACCCCAAGCCTCACATTCCATAACCATTCCATCTTATTGAAGCTTTTGCATGTAATGATGACGATAATGCATACTAATAAGATATATATATATATAAAATAAAGTTGTAAAGGATTGATTGAGTTGTTTGTTACTTTGGTTATTTGTATTTAAAGGAAAAGTTATTTAATTTTTTTTGTTTGAGGAAAAGGGATTGTATTTGAGTTTCCCATTCTCGATAAATCACTACTCTTTTATGCAAAGCCTGAGATTTATAAATATATTCAATTCTCATTTCAATTGAGATGCTATAACTAGATACCTATGTATTTTTTTACAAAAACTCTAAATTTTCTATATCCATTTTTTTTGGATCTTTTTAAATTTGTTTTTAATACAATCTTTTTTCTTGAGAATTTCCAATCTTGTTCATCCATCCAAGTGAAATCTTGATTAGTGATGGTCTTTGATGATGCTAAGCTACCACTGTGCCACTTGAATATCCATAACTGCTATGTTGGCTCCATGATTTTGTTGCTTTGCTATGATATTTTGAACAATTGATCCTATTGTTTCCTAATGTTGTTGCACCCATTTGAAATATAGAAACATTATGCTTTTTGTTAGGGTACCTAGAATAGATATTTGGGGATATATTATTATATTGTATAAGAGTTGATATGGCCCACACATAACCCAAGGTTGATTGTATTATAATATAATATTATATTATATTAGTAGTAGGCTCCCCAAAGTAGAATGAGAATATGGATATATAAAGAAGAGATATTTGTCATTGTAATCATCATGGAGAACAATCTTATGTAATCGTCTTTGTCCATGAAGTGGCTTATGGGACTTTTCCCTCCTTAAGTGGCTCTCTCATATTGGGAGATCTTGTGGAGTTATTCCTTCCTTAAGGATTATTATTGGTGTTTCCCTACCTTAAGGGTATTATCTATCTCTCTTATTTGTGGATTGTTATTGTGGATAATTATTTGTGGATGAATGATTTGATATTTCTACATCTGTTAATAATAATAAAGTTTTGCAACAAGTGGTATCAGAGCAACGATTCTGGCAAAGTGGGGATTTTTTTGAAACTGTAGAATTAAGGCAGGTTTTTTTTGGGAAAAAATCTCATATTTCAGGAGCCATATCTCTACAAAATTTTATCCGATTCAGATGATTCTTGTATCATTTTTGTGCGAAATTTGAAGAGCTTTAAAATGAGTTGTCATATGAAGGAATCTGAGCAGTATTGAGGGAGATATGACCTTTTGAAGTCAATCATTTGGAACAAGAGCAATGACGAATTTTCAAATTGTGACTTTTTGGAAGACGAAATTTGTTAGTTCAGGTAAGCCAATCAATTGCAATTTATTTTGTTTGGAAGAAAAATTACAGATTTAATTGTTTATGTGGAATTAGCTTCAAATCAGTGGAAAGATATATATTTTCATAAAACTCTACTTTGCATTAGGGCATGATATATATTGTCAAAAAAAACCCTAGTTTGCATTAGGGAATCAACTATGGCACTTCAAAAGTTTTCTGGAACAAATGATATGGATGTGAGAGAGTGGTTGACAATAGTAAAATCTCATTATGGTGAAGGCATGCCATTACACTTTTGTTTTCAAAATTGTTTTTTGGGTGAAGCTTTACAATGGGTAGAAAGCTTTATTAGGAACAATCCAAGGTGCACTTGGAAACAAATGGAACCATCATTCTTGAGCTATTGGATACCTTTTCAATTACGAAGAAAGTTAGATAATTGTAAGAGAGATCACTTTTGCTGCCATACCCTAACACTTTTTTTGCCAAACACTGCCATACTTGATGCCTTTCTGACTCCATGTAGATCTAAAATATTGATTCCTTAAGCCATGCCTCCAAAATTGTTGTCACTTAGGGTGGTGTGGGTGTGGATATGCTGCAACCTTAACTTGAAATTTTGTTTCCTTTGATTCTTTAACAATTTGTTTATTTATTTTAAATTCTTCTTCATAATCTTCTCTCTTATACCTTTATTTTGTTCTCCAAACCCTGCCATACTTTATGCCTTTCTAACTCCATGTAGATCTAAAACATTAATGCCTTAAGCCATACCTCCAAGATTATTTCCACTAAGAGTGGTGTGGGTACCAATATAATGCAACTTTAACCTAACATTTTGTTTCCTTTGATTCTTCGCCAATTTGTTTTTATTTATTTATTTATTTTAATTCTTCTTCACAATATTCTCTCTTATACCTTTCTTTTGGTGCATCCTTGTGCATTTCTGACAAGGCTTCCTTAAACTTTGTTGTTGCTTCTTCCACAGACTTTATTGTTGCTGCTACTATAAATTCAAATTTTAGTTTTCTAATGGTTCTTCAACTTGTTCCCTTATCATGATTACTTCTTGCTTCTCTTTGGATCCTTTGTTCTTAAGATTTTTCTTTTGAATGGACCATGAACTTGCATGTTATTATCTGTATATTTTTATCAATTATATCCTTTTAATTTATTTCTTTCAATTCCCTCTGAAGCCTTTTTATTTCTTCTTCAAATCTTTTGATGGTGACCTTCAAATCACCTATTTTTTTATATGGGTTCCACTCATTCAAGAATGCATGCTCCATTTCATCCGAGGTCAAAATTCTTTCCTTAGCAATCTTTTCCTCACTAGGAAGAATTTTCCACTAATCATGAGCTTTCTCTCTTAAAAAATAGAAAAGTTGCAATTTGAAAACGGTTAGATTTAAACTTCGTCCACTATTCTTGAGCATCAATGTCATATTTTTCAGTGAAATTTGGTAACTCCATGATCTCAACAAAAAAAAATCCCCAAAATAGCAAGGGTTTTGGAAGAAAAAAGATCTAGGGTTTTTCAAAAAAAATTTAACTCCTCTAATCCTTGTTATCATCAACGTACCAATTTACATGCAAATTAAATGACATAGAAAAGGAAAGCAACCTTCTATTACGACTTTGCAGTAATCCATTACCAAGCTTCTCTTCCAAAAGGCCCAACATTGTTGTGTAGACTACTTCTGCTGTTGTAAAGAAGCGTGAACGACTTTGATAACAATGTGGTTCTTTTCGATGGCAATGATGATAATGCTAGAAAATTAATTTTCGGTAAACAAGATATTGTAGTTGAAACTCAAAGCACTTACTTTTTTTTTTTTAATCTCATAAATAATCTTCTCCCTCCATGATTTCTTCATTGCAAATCTTCTTTTATCTTTAATCTTTTCTTCTACCTTCACATACAACCTTTTTAAAATATGTAAAATACAACCAAAAAAAATTTGAACCTTTAAAATATCCATTATAATTATTTAAAATATAATTTAAATTTAATAAGATTCAAGCTTTCAATTTTTATTTTAAAATTCAAAATTCCCCTATTAAACTACTCAAACTGCAGTTTGTATTGTTGGAAAGTACGTAGATCAAAGCATACAATTAAACCGTACGGTTGGTTTGATGGAAATTAGGTAGGCTTTAGTGTGACAGTTGTATTTAAATTTAATTCCTGGGCAATGGTGGTAGGTGACAACATTTTGGAATAAAATTCCCTACTATAACATGTATATTTTTTTTAATAATAAAAACTTTTTATAAGATAAGATAAAAAATATAGAAGTTATGTTTAATAGATGGAAGGAAAGGTTTTGGGTTTAGTAGATTAGTAAGTGTTCGTCTAGTATTTAGGTTTAAATTTTGGGTAGCTTGTTTGTAAAGGTAGTAATTTAATTTGATGTGAATCTTGTAAGTGTAGGTAGGATCGGTAGTTCATTATATGAGTTTCATTTTATGTTGAGTTAACAATAATGACGTTGAATAGGTTTGGTAGGAGCAGTCTACTTTAAACTCTTTAAATTCTACACTTATCAATTAATAAAAATAATATAATTATATTCATGAAATTATTAAAAATAATATAATTATAAACCATTTTAAAAAAAAAGTGTAAGTCTTTTTAATGTGGAAGTCTTTTATAAACCAATCCTCTATGTAAAAAAAACAGGTGTAAGTCTTTTTCAAGCGGGAAGTTGTACCCGTTTTCCATCGTTTGGAGGTGAGAGAGTCCATTGCCGTGTCCAATTTTCTCTCTTCTGTGTACGTAATCCAATAAAATGCTGCCCCTCTTTTCTACTCTTCTTCTGTTGCTTTTTCTGTGGGGTATGTAAAGAGCTTTCCTCTTTGATTTCAAACAAGTCCTTAATGTAAATGATTTTGATGTCAAGTTGGAGAGTTATGGAAGGGTTAAATTGCTGTGCATGGGAAGGAGTCCTCCATGAACGAAATGTTGGATTTCTTCCCACTCGCAGCAATTAAACCCCTTCTATGACTCAACTTAACTTCAGTAATAATATGTCCGTCCTCACACCCTCTGGATATTGGAAAACTCAACGAACTTAGGTATTTCAAGGTGGCTTATTCTCATTTTTACGGTCAAGTTCCAATAAAGATGGGTAATCTGCAACCGTTGGAGTATTTGGACTTACAGTAGAATTTCTTGAACGGTTCCACTGCAAAAAAGATGGGAATCTTGAACATAGAGTCGAATTCCTGGTTCAGTTTCATTCTAAAAAAGATGGGTAACATCTCCATCTTAAAATTCTCAGACCTGTCTTTGAATTTTGGCGTGATGATATGAAAACCTCTAGGCAATAAACAACACATACACATCTATAAAAATTACAGCAATTCTGATAATTTCAATTATTCAATACTTTCTATACATAGAGGATCTCACAAAACATAAACCTAATACTGTCCTAAAGGAGCCAATAACTGCCTTTCCCTTATCTTATTCTTTTTCCCAGCTTTTTGTTGGCGTACCTTTTTTCATTTTACCAATTTCTCGATGCCATATCATTTTTCCTTTCTCCTAGATTTGTGCACAGGCATACCAATTTCTCGATGCCATATCATTTTTCATGCCCCACAATGGATATAACCGGATGCCATATCTTTTTGGTCTCTTCATTATTTCTAATGAACATGAACTGTTTATGCAACTGGCTGACGGATCATTGGGAGAACCGCATGTTGGATGAGTGAACAAGACATTTGAGAGGCTTGCGCTTCCTTACATTGAATGAAGTGAATCTCACAATAGCACGTGATAACTGGGTGAGAGTATAATCTTGTTGTACAGCCTGAGTGGGGTTAACAATGAAGGCTTGGGTATTATCACTGGGGTGAGGGCATCATCTTTTTGCACAGCCTGAGTGGGCTTAACAATGAAGGCTTGGATATTCGGTATTCTAGATAAGATGTTCAAGTTCGACTCGGAAGGGGTAGGATATACAGGTCCTGCAGATAGTATAATAGAAGTGCCTTGCCATTTACAAAATGGACCCTACAAATATAGGGCAACCTGATATGCCCAATGCTTGCGTACCTTAAAAGTTACTAATTTTTTTTAACTTAGGAACACTTCACATGTGGGCTAACAAGAGCAATACCTCCTCCTGCTGCAAATCTCTCAAGGCTTCAATCAATTGATTAGAAGGTAAAATTCCAGCCTTTACACAGTCAAATTTATACTGCTTTGATCTCAATTTTTATCAATCGAATGGCACAACTCCAATATCTGTGGCTATGCTCTTCAAGCTTACATGTCTTGATCGTAGCAACAACAAACTAGGGGCATTTTCTCATTTTCTCTTTTGTATAATTTCTCCGAGACTTCTCACTTGTTTCTCTCCAACAATATGTTGACAGTAAAAATTAATGCTGCACCTATTCTTAAATTTCAGCTTGAAATATTACAATTGAGCTCTTGTAATATGGAAGGTTTTTCCCAGCCTTCATTTATTCTCAATAGTTTCTTTACAGCTGACTTCTTCAGCAACTACTTTAGAGGTAGTATTCTGGATCGGATATGGAATGTTCCTTATCTGAACATCTCTTCAAACCAGTGTTCAGGTCATTTGTCGAGGTAGTACTGTGTGGGTGTTAGCTCCATTTTACTTGATCTTCACAGTAATAAATTACAAGAAAACGTTTTCATTCCTTGTCCTCACATGGAATTCTTGGACCTGTAAGACGATTTATTTTATCGATCCATTCCAACAGAATTCGGCAAACAAAACAAATTCTTAATTATTTTTTATTAACCAAAAAATAATCCCAATGGTGTCATTCTACACTCTCTCTTTATAGCAACAAATTTGATGGTACTCGACTTGTCAAACAATAACCTTTCCTATAAGTTTTAAGAACATATTGTCAAACTATAATCTTAGAGGTAAGATTCCTATAAGTTTTAAGATCTGCTCTATGTTGCCATTTTTGAATCTTGAAAAGAATTGGGTAAGATACCAGATGTGTTTTGGAGTACGATAAGTCTTCAAACATTGAAGGTAGATGATAATGGATTAAAAGGGCATATTCCATCGATAAGTAGATACAAGGGAGCATTTAAAATTGGATTACAATGTTTGGTAGTCTTCAAATTTTAGTACTAAAATCTAATAAATTTGTTGGTGAAATCTGTTCAGAATTGGTAAAATTGTAAAATTTTCAAATCTTTGATTTGTTTGACAATTTTTTTTTAGGAGTTATTTCAAAGGGGTTTATGCACTCCAGTGTGATGGCAATTCATTCAAAAAGCACAAAAGATTTTGGACCTATAAATGGTGGTTCACAAGATTTGTACTATTTAGATCACATATTCATATTCATTAGAAACAAGGCACAAGATATGGAATTTGTGAGAAGTTTGAGAATAGTAAAGTGTGTTAGCGTACTTACTATTTGTCTCTATTGTTTTGTTAAGACTACTGTTACAACTTCTGTAACAGAGTTCAGTACGCCGGTGTGCTATTCCCGGCAATGGTTGTATTATTTAAACTATGCTGATTAATACAAATCTAGTTCGCTGGTTTTCTACATGGCATCAGAGCCAGACTGGTACGGGATTTTTTTGCAGTGAAAGGAAGCAGCGAGAGGAGGCTGGAGGCGGACGAGCAGAGGAAATTTTTTTTTATTTTTTTTTCCGCGACGTGTTATTCCCTGTCGCGAGATTAAAAAAAAAAAAAATCTGCGCAGCCCGGCGCAGGACGTGGAACATCGCGCCCAGGCAGCGGTCCAGCCAGTGCGCGCGAGCTCGAGCTCGACGCGCGGCGTCACCGGACGGCCAGGGATGCAGACGTCCCGTCTGCGCGCAGGGCGAGCGTCCGCAGGGATTGACGTCGCGAACGCCAACCCCCTCCCCATTGGAGGGAGCGGACGCGACAACGCCGCCCCCGCGCGACGCGCGATCTGCGTGCGTGCGCTCCCCGAGGTGGCCCCCCCCAACCCGCGGGCGACGCTGAGCGGGAATTTTAAAATTCCCGCTCGCGCTCCCACGGGGGAGTATAAACCCCCCCCGGTTTATTTATAAAAAATAAAAAATAAATAAATAAAACAACGGGGACGAACGGAGACAGCCCACCAGAAAATTTTCGAAATTTCGTCTGCGTGGAAAGAAGTCGCAGTGTGGGAGGACGGAGGAGGCAGCGGCGGACCGAAAGCAGTGCTGCGGGCGCAAGCCGAGGCCGTTGCAGAGGAGGAGACAGAAGGAGGGGTTGAAAGAGGAGTAGGTCCATTGATCCTTCCGGATCGGCCCGACGGCTCACGTGGTCGTGAGCCGTGCGGTTAAGGCTCGAGGGAGCTCGCGGGTCGGGGGTTCAAATCCCGCCGACTCCCCCCAAGGTATAATTTTTTTTGTCAAAGTCATTTTTTAATTATTATTATTTTTAATTAAAATTTTTAATTTTAATTTTTTTTAATATAGTTTTTAAACTTTAATAAATTAAAATTTAATTTTAATTTATTTTTTTTCTAAAGTTTTAAAACTATATAAATTAAAATTATTTATTTTAATTTTAAAATTGATAATGATTATAAAAATGCTTTGTTAAAGAAAGCCTTTTAAGGGGGGATATTTTTTCAAAAAATCAAAGGGGGATAGAGAGTAATTTTTTGAAAAATAGCAATTTGGCATTGTAAAAGGTGCATTTTCGGCTGTGACCGACACCTTGTGGGTTATTCTTGTGGGCAATTTTTTTTGTTGTATGTTGCATATTTCATTTTTGCACTATAACATTAAAAATTAAAATCAAAACACTCCCTAAGTCCCCGGAATATAAAACCCATCTGTGCAATTTTATTGCACTTGCAGCGTTCGGTATTTGCGATACCTCTGGCCAGCACTTACGGGTAAAGCTGTCGTGATTTGGCTACTGTATCCGCCGCCTAATATAGTTGCTATAACGACGTACGAGCTTGTTCTCTATAAATCGTCGGGGAGGAATAAGTACGCCATTTTTGCATTTTTTTACTCCATCCACTACCCTTTATCGCACTTGTGTTTAGGCGTAAATCCTGACGAAGTATTCTTCATAGTGTTTAGGGGAAGTTACGCCCCACGCATGAGAAGAATCTTCTATGGTAGGTGCCATCAACAAGGCGATTCCCTTTCCGTACCGCTTATGTTCCACGTATCGTATGATCTCTAAAATTCACCTATAGTCTCCCTCACGTAAGGGCGGGTGATTTTTGTTGATCTTTCTAAATACCTATAGTTTCCCTCACGTAAGGGCGGGTATTTTGTACGGTATATTGGCCTAGCAAAAGGTATATCGAAAGGGGGACCAATTTGGTGATATAAGGAACCTTCACTATGGCCGTTGTTGCAAAGTTGATGGTCGATCCGCATCGGTTATTGAAAGGTCCAAATTATACACCATGGAAACATAAGATGAAGGCTATTCTCCAAATGGAAGATTTGTGGGATATTATTCCTTGGAGTAGCAACCAGGCCTTCACCAACGGCGGGATCCACGGGTCCTTCGACGGATCAGATTGCTTTTGACAAGAAAGACGGTAGAGCAAAGGTGCTCATTTTTGTTTGCTTGTTTCGGATGAAGTGCAACCTCATATAGGTGACAAAGCAAGTGGTAAAGAGGCATGGGATGCCCTTAGAACCATCTATGAGGGGAAGAATGAATCCACCATTCTTCATCTTCAACAACAACTTCATAACTCGAGTTTGAGGCGGGGTGAAACAGTTGAACTCTTTACGTGTGCGAGTGTATGAGTTGAAAGAGAAATTGAGTTCTCTCGGAGATACTGTGGACGAAAAGCTTCTCATTTCACTTGTGATGAGAGCTTTACCTTCTTCATTTGATATGTTGATAACCTCCATCCAGGTGTCCCAACGACAAATTACCTACATCGAGTTGGTCAATCTGCTTCAACAACGGGAAGCACGCCAACTTCACAAGGATGATTCTTCCAATACAGCCCTATACACCAACGAGGCGGGGTTCTAGGAAGAAAGGTAATGGGCAAAAAGGAGGCAACTTTCGGAAAGGAGGAAATTCTCAACGGGATACGAAAGGAAAAGGCAAACAACCTCAACGAGAAGAAGAGGTGGTGCAAGATCCGTGAGAAAGACAACCATGACACCAACGGGTGTTGGCATAAGAACAAGCGAGAAAGGCCAAAACAAACCACAAAATAAGAACAAGCAACCCCGGGTGAATGTTGTTGTTGAAGAATCGACTCGGATTACGAATGGGCACACAAGGTGCTCATGACTACCACAGATTCCACTCGGAGGGATCCTATTTGGTATGTCGATTACGGAGCTAGCAAACATATGAGCGGCGACGGATCGTGGTTTGAATCATTTGAGGCCAAAGAGGGCAAACCTGTCACCATTGCTGATGATAAAACCTACGGGGTTCGGGGAGAGGTACGGTTTCGGTCACTCTTCACGATGGCAAGTGTCGGATTGACAAGGTCCTCTATGTTCCGGGATTGGCCAACAATTTGTTGTCGGTGACACAAATCCTGGACAGAAATATGGTTGTCAACTTTCGTGTTGAGAATGGAAAGAAGTGTTGTACAATTACCGGGAAGGGTAAGCGGATTGCAACGACTTCATATAAGCATGGCTTATTTGCACTAGATGCTATCTCTACTCCACATGTTGCCATGATTGTCTCTACCAAAGAGGCAACTTCCCTATGGCACAAGAGATATGGGCATCTTAGTTACGGCTACTTACTTGAGCTCGGCAAGTATGAGATGGTAAAGGGTCTTCCTTCCCTTTACGCCACATTGCCGAGTGTGCTCGAGTCGCTAGCGGGAAAGCGGCATAGAGTACCATTTGAGAAGAGCTCTACAAGAGCACGAAAACCTCCGGAGCTAATTCACACCGATCTATGCGGTCCTTTCACACCAACGGTGTTGGAGGGAAGAGGTACTTTCGTTATTCGTAGATGACTACTCACGAAAGATGTGGGTTTTCTTTCTCAAACTGAAATCTGAAGCTTTCGCATTCTTCCGGCGAGTTCAAGAAATCCGTTGAGAAGGAGTCAGGGGCTTCTATCAAAACCCTCCGCTCAGATCGAGGGGGAGAGTTTACCTCTAATGAATTTTCTGCATTCCTAGATAAGCATGGGATCAAGAGACAGGTTAACAAGCTGCCTATACTCCTCGGCAAAATGGAGTTGCTTGAGAGAAGGAACCGTTCTATCATGGAAATGGTTCGTTGTATGCTCACGGGAGCTACTCTTGGGCAACAATATTGGGCAAAAGCTGTCACCACTGCAGTGTATCTTTTGAATAGGGCACCCACAAAGGCCCTAAAAGGAATGACTCCACAGGAAGCATGGAGTGGTCGAAAACCCTCCATATCTCATCTACGTATTTTCGGATGTCAAGCTTTCATGCACATACCGAAAGAGAAAAGGAAGAAGCTAGATGAGAAAACAGCTGAGATGTATTTTTCTTGGATATTACGAGCACTCTAAAGGATATCGGTTGATAGATCCTTTGACCAAGAAAATTCATATCAGCGGAGATGTTGTCTTTGATGAAGCTTTCACATCACAGAGCACATCTACGATGTACACCAGGATATTGTGGAAACTAAGGAAGAGGAGATTCCTTCGTCAACACGAGACAGGAGGTCCTTCTACATCTTCTTCACCACCACCGAAGAAGAATCCTAAATGGTGTACAAATACAATCGAGAGATGCAAATTTATCCACTCCTCCCAATTTGAATTTGGATAGACCTCGTACACGCAGTATGGCTCAAAAGGAAAGAGAAGCCGAGAAGCTGGTGAGGTTGATGATCTTTGTCAATCTTTTGAGGAACTTTACGTGACTCCAAGTAGAGAAGTTGAGGATATGGATATTGATGATGACGGGGCATTCATGTCTACCATAGATAGTCTTGAACCTGCATCGGTGCAAGATGCTCTCGGTGAGCCTCGGTGGAAGGCCGCTATGGATACGAGTATGAGTCTACGATGAAGAATAAAACTTGGAAGCTTGTTGATCTGCCGCATGGAAAGAAACCTATTGGCTGCAAATGGGTATACAAAGTCAAGTACAAGGCGGATGGAACAATTGATAAGCATAAGGCCCGACTTGTTGCAAAGGGCTATGCTCAAAAGGAAGGCATCGACTATGAGGAAACTTTTGCACCTACTGCTCGGATGACCACAATTCGGGTTATGTGTGCTATGGCAGCACAATATGGGTGGAAAGTTCACCAGATGGATGTCAAAAGTGCCTTTCTTAATGGTGATCTCCAAGAAGAAGTCTATATGACTCGGCTTGAAGGATTTGAAGTGGAAGGCCAACGGCGAGAAAGTTTGCAAATTGGTCAAATCCTTGTATGGTACTGAAACAAGCTCCTCGAGCTTGGTATATAAAAATGGACAATCACCTTATGCGGCATGGATTTAAGAGATGTCCAGTCGGATGCAAACCTCTATTTCAAGAAACGGGGTTACGAGATAGTGTTGCTTGTACTCTATGTGGATGATCTGCTCATTACGGGGAGTTCGGAAGATATGATCTCTCTTGTCAAAAGAAACTTGTGCAAATCTTTTGAGATGACGGATCTCGGACTTCTCCATTCTTGTCTTGGTGCGGAATTCAGCCGGAAGGAGCACACCATCAAAGTGTCTCGGAAAAAGTATGCCAAGACATTGCTTGGATAAATATCGCATGATTGATTGCAAGCCAATGGCAACTCCTATGGAGAATGGACTTCGGTTATCGCGATATGATGACTCACCTCGGGTAGATGGTACTCTCTATCGACGGTTGATTGGGAGTCTCATATATCCGACCAATACTAGGCCGGATCTCGTATTTCTTGTCAACTATCTTTCGAGGTTCATGCGGGAGCCTAAGACCACTCATTGGAAAGCGAGCAAAACGTGTTCTTCACTATGTCCGGGGTACTATGGAATATGGCCTAGAATACAAGAGGAACAACAAATTCTTCTTGCAAGGATACACGGACTCCGACTATGCCGGATCATTTGATGATCGCAAGTCAACTTACGGATACATTTTTCATCCGGGATCCGGTCCTGTCTCTTGGCACGGCAAGAAGCAACGAGTGGTTGCTATTTCATCAACGAGAGCGAGAATATCGCGCCGCACGTGAAGGTGTGTGCGAAGTGATATGGTTACGTCGCATTCGGACAAGTATGGGCCATCCATCAAAATCTCCAATACACTTGTTTTGCGACAATCAGGGTGTTATGAACCTCGTCAAGAATCCAGTCCATCATGAAAAAACAAAGCACATTGACACACAATGTCATTTCATTCGAGAGGAAGTTCCAAAGCACCGAATTCAGCTTCGACACATTCCCACGGATGCTCAAGTTGCGGACATTTTCACTAAGGCACTTGGACGTGTCAAATTTGAATTGTTTCGCAGCTCACTTTGTATTGCAAAATAATGTAAGGGGATGTTAGTAGTCTAGTATAGCTATTAGTTATTACATTACCCAAATAATGTAATAAAGGGGGATGTTAGCGTACTTACTATTTGTCTCTATTGTTTTGTTAAGACTACTGTTACAACTTCTGTAACAGAGTTCAGTACGCCGGTGTGCTATTCCCGGCAATGGTTGTATTATTTAAACTATGCTGATTAATACAAATCTAGTTCGCTGGTTTTCTACAAAGTGCCTTGATTTATCAAAGAATATTTTATCAGCAACAATATTGTTTTAGGAGTTATTCCAAAGGGGTTTATGAACTCCAGTGTGATGACAATTCATTCAAAAAGCACAAAAGATTTTGGACCTATAAATGGTGGTTCGTAAGAATTGTACTATTTAGATCACATGTTCATTAGAAACAAGGCACAAGATATGGCATTTGTGAGAAGTTTGAGATTAGTAAAGTGCCTTGATTTATCAAAGAATATTTTATCCGCAACATTTCTTAGGATATTGGATCACTCAAAAGGCCTGAATATTTTCAATATTTCAAGAAATAATCTTAATGGTCAGGTTCCCAAGTCCATTGGAAGCAAGGTGCAGTTAGAATCACTTGGATTTTTAGAAAATGAATTGTTTGGAACTCTTCCTCTTGAGTTGCAGCTTCTTGCATACATGAGGGTCTTTGGTGTGTCCCATAATAATTTATCAAGAATAACACTGTTGGAGAATATTACATTATTTGGTAGATGTGAAAGTACCCCCACAGTACAATTCTAAATTTCTAAATATTAGATTAGAGTGTGAGTTATTAGTTTAGGGTGTGTGATTTATATTTCCCTTAAAGTATATGTCAATGTGTGAAAAGAGTCCAAGTGTCATGTAGTAAAGTGTGCAAGTGTGTCATGTAGTAAGAGTGTGCAAAGTGTCATGTAATAAAGAGTGCAAGTGTGTAATGTGTGAGAGTGTGCAATGTGTCATATAGGTAAGTCAAGAGTCATGTGTAGGTGTCAAGTATACAAGTGAAGAGTCACATGTATGTGGCAAGATGTAAATTCAAGAGATATGAGAGGTTTGTCTTATGTGAGGAATAGGAAAGGATGCATCTCTCGGATATGTAAGGAGAGCAATAGTCAAGTATTGAAAGGTCATTTGTAAGGTTATATTATGGAGACAAAGCTCCATGTATTGAATCAAACGATCAAACATTGAAAAATATTGTAATAGGCATCTTGTATATTTGATTCGTCAATAATATTGTGAGTATATTGTTGATAGATATTGTTATTTCCTGAGTGTTATGTCCATTGATATTGTTTAGAGATATTGAATACTCTAATATTGAGTTTGTTTAAGGTCCTGAATATTGGGATTTGTGATTTAATCTGGATTTGTTTAAGATCTCACCTTTCTCCAACAATTCAGGCCTATGTTGCCTACAAATCAACATTTCATGCTTAAATAATCATCCTGCTTCTTTAGCAAGAGTTGAAGAAAGTAAAGAAGACATGGAGGAGGATATGTAGTGGTATGTGGGAATGGGATTGAGTTATGCATTTTAATTTTTTCTTGTGATTGGAATATTAAGTTTCAACAAATCATGAAGTGAATCTCACAATAGCACGTGATAACTGGGATGAGAGTAGCATCTTTTTGTACAGCTGGCTTGAATACTTGGACCTTTCAGTCAACTGATAATAAGGTAAAATTCCAGCCTTTGCACAGTCAAATTTATACTGCTTTGATCTCAGTTTTTATCAATCGAATGGCACAACTCCAATATCTGTGGCTATGCTCTTCAAACTTACTTGTCTTGATCTTAGCAACAACAAACTAGGGGGCATTTTCTCACTTTCTCTTTTGTATAATTTCTCCAAAATTTCTCACTTGGATCTTTCCAACAATATGTTGACAGTAAAAATTGATGCTGCATCTATAATTTTCAGCCTGAAATATTACATTTGAGCTCTTGTGATATGGAAGATTTTTCCAAGCCTTCATTTATTCTCAATGCTTCCTTTACAGCTGACTTCTTCAACAACTACTTTAGCAGCAGTATCCTGGATTGGGTATGGAATGTTCCTTACCTGAACATCTCTTCAAATCAGTGTTCAAGTCATTTGTCTAGCAGGTAGTACTGTGTGGGTGATAGCTCCATTGTTCTTGATCTTCAGAGTAATAGATTACAAGGAATTCTTGGACCTGTAAGACAATTTATTTTATGGATCCATTCCAACAGAATTTGGCAAACAAAACAAATTCATAATTATTTTTCATTAACCAAAAATAAACCCAATGTTGTCATTCTACACTCTCTCTTTAGAGCAACAAATTTGATGGTACTGGACTTGTCAAACAAAACCATTAGAGGTAAGTGTTGGCATTTTTGCCACATTAAAATTTTTGACAAAATTTTGCCTAAGTATGAAGCGCACTTCGCCAGCGAAATCCCTTTGGAGCTTTAAATCGGCAAAGCACATGCAGAAGTGTTGGCATTTTCGCAGGCCCTAAAAGAAGATGATAAATTGGATGAAATGATCTTTAGATATTTCATCATTGCAGATCTTTTCGTAAGCTTTCCGGCGATATATTATAATAGGCGATCGGGGCAGCGGATCAAAAGTTATGGCCCCGGGAAGCAAAACCAGCGAAAGCCCACTTTGGGCTTGAAAATTGGCTAAGGCACAAAAAGGGCTCAACTTCGCCTTGGGAGGTAGCGAAACTGAGAGTCGGACTTTGCCAGGAGCGGGTGCAGTTTGGGCAGGAAAAAAAAGTCTAAGGCAAGAGTCAAAACTGCTTCTCCCAAACTGCTGGCGAAGCTGCACTTCGGGCCCCAATGTGAGCGAACCTCCGCTTCGGGGATTTCTGGAGCGAAAATCCGCTTCGAGGATTTCTAGAGCGAAAATCCCCCGTCAACAGCGAAGATGCACTTCGGCGAAAAGTTTCTAAGGCAAAAGGTCGAGCTTGTCTTCGCTCCTCAGCCTGGCGAAGCTGCATTTCGGGCCCTTTCTTCGGCGAAGCTCCATTTCGGGCCTAACCGGAGCGAACTCCATCCAATGAAAGTCCATTTCGGACTTAGACGAAAACAACGAGCTGAAGCACAACTCCCCCCAGCTCTAGCGAACTCCCAGCTTTGGGCATCAACTCCGGCGAAGCTGCACTTCGGGCCCCAATGTGAGCAAACCTCCGCTTCGGGGATTTTTGGAGCGAAAATCCCCAGCTCCAGCGAACTCCCAGCTTCGAGCATCAACTCCAGCGAAGCTGCATTTCGAGCTCAATTCAAACGAAGCTTACCCAAGGCGTTTTTCAGCGCTAAGGCTACATCCGGAGGGCGCGCTTCTAGAGTAGAGGAAGGTAGGTGGGCATTCAATGCGTATCCATGGCGCACGAGTTTAGGTCTCCAAGCTATCCCATCAAGACGGCGCTGTCAGGTTTCGAAAAAGTCTCCGAAGGCAAACTTCACCAACCATATTTATGAAACATGCTCCGGAGCTGCTGTAAACACGAGTGAGCCGCATTCCCTGGATAATCTGTCATCTGACAGGGGCCAAATTTCAGCTGCCCCAACCACTTTTAGGGTTTGACATTAATGTTACATAGGTGAAATCCTCTATAAAAACTAACTCAATGCAATGTAATCGGGGGGGAACGTTCTCCTAGAGAGCTGTTGTACTTAAATTTTGCATCAATATTAAGACTCCTGGTTCTGATTCTGGACTCCTTTTCTGTGTATGATGCCTTCTGTCATTATTTCTATTAATTTTGTTTCTTTATATGCATGCTGTAATTCTGCAATCTGGATTTAAGTGTGTTATAAAGAGCAAAACCTGGAATTATTGAAGGATACATATCAGAGAATATTTCAGTGTTAGTTTATGTTATATTCATAGTATTGATTGCTGTTGGTTCAAGTAGAGATCAGTAATCGTGCTGCCTGTTCTTCCCCTTGGAACCATCTGGCCTGTGGCCATATTTCACATCTCTTTCAGTTATTTGTATCCCTTTCAGCAATTTCCCAATTTTTTTCTAGTTCCTTAATCTGAAACCCCAATGTAGTGTAGTATAGGAGCCAACCTTCTCTGGAGATTGGCACGGAAGGCATCCCTTCCTTCCGGCCTTTCAAAGTGTTGGATGGGTCTAGGGCGCATAGACAAACCAAACCCTTTCCTGTGGCAGATCCGTGACCAACAATAAGATTCTTATAAGTTTTAAGAACAGATTGTTAAACTAAACCTTAGAGGTAAGATTCCTATAAGTTTTAAGAATTGCTCTATTTTTTGAATCTTGAAAAGAATCACTTCAAGGGTAAAATAACAGGGGTGCTTAGAACAATGATAAGTTTTCAAACATTGAAGCTAGATGATAATGGGTTAAAAGGGCATATTCCATCATCTCTTGTAGACAGGAGTTCCTTGGAAATCTTAGATTTAAGAAATGAGAAGATACAAGGAAGTATTTAAAATTGGATTACAATGTTTGATAGTCTTTGAAACTTAGTATTAAAATCTAAAAATTGTTGGTGAAATCTCCTCATAATTGGAAAAATTGTTAACTCTTCAAATCTTAGATTTGTCTAACAATATTTTTGTAGGAGTTATTCCCAAGGGGTTTATGAACTCAAGTGTTATGGCAATTCATTTAAAAAGCACAAAAGATTTTGTACCTAGAGATGGTGGTTCACAAGAATTGTACAATTTAGATCACATGTTCATTAGAAACAAGGCGTACGATATGAAATTTGTGAGAAGTTTGAGATTAGTGAAGTGCCTGGATTTATCAAATAATATTTTATCAGGCAACATTTCTTAGGATATAGAATCACTCAAAAGGCTTGATTATTTCAATATTTCAAGAAATAATCTTAATTGTGAGATTCCCAAGTCCATTGGAAGCAAGGTGCAGTTAGAATCAGCTGATTTTTTTAGAAATGAATTGCTCGGAACTCTTCCTCCTGAGTTGCAGCTTCTCACACACATGACTGTCTTCAGTGTGTCCCATAATAATTTATCAGCAATAACACCACAACAAGGACAAATAATGACCTTTGATTCCTCATCCTTCAACAATTCAGGCCTATGTTGCCTACAAATCAACATTTCATGCTTAAATAATCATCCTGCTTCTTTAGCAAGTGTTGAAGAAAGTAAAGAAGAGATGGAGGAGGATATGTAGTTATATGTGGGAATGGGATTGAGTTATGCATTTGGATTTTCTCTTGTGATTGGAATATTAAGTTTCTACAAATCATGTAATGCAAAATGCTTTAAACTCGTGGATGATGCTATCATCTTCTTATCTCAAAAATTGAGAGAATAGTTTCATTATAAAGTTAAGATCTCCTCTCATTGCCCTTTCGTAATAGTCTGGGTAGACAATATTTTCATTAACTCCCTATACTGATATGGAAACAAATGTAGAATGAGATTATTGTTGTTTAGTGAAAAAAAATTAAGAGCTATAATGTGTGCTGTTTGCCAAATTCAACAATCTTTAGTCGGAATGATTGTGAAAATCAGTTCAATGTTTTGTATTTTTTGTTTTGAAAGGATACATCATTTTTATATGCGAATGAATTTGGATAAGACTTTTTCTCAAAGTTTTACATTATAATAAATTCATGTGGACTTTATTGTTACGTTCTTGATTTTTATATCCTTTCTTATGAGGATTATCTGTTGATAACTTAGAACTTTTCTTAATTGATTTTTTAAGAGGAAAGTTATTGGCATGCATTTTAAAAAATTCTTTTTTGATATATTATATTTGTTTTTGAGTTTATGTTCCAAGTGTTTGTGGATGAGCTCTCAAAAACTTTGAGCATTCATATGTTGCTTCCTTTTCATAGTTCCATGCCCGTTGACTTCTGCCTATAAGAATAGGATAGTTCTCTCATTTCCCATCTTCAGTGCTTGATAGCCTCTTGAAACACAACGCCAGAAACACCTTTGACAGTAACATAGGATAGATTTGTTAATTTATTTTTTAAGAGGACAGTAATTGGCATGCGTTTTAAAAATTTTCTTTGATATATTACATTTGTTTTTGAGTTTATATTCCAAGTGTTTGTGGATGAACCCTGAAAATCTTTGAGCATTCATATGTTTTCTTCCTTTTCATAGTTCCATGCCCTTTCACCCTGCCTATAAGAGTAGGATAGTTCTTTCGTTTCCCAACTTCAATGCTTGATAGCTTCATGGAACTCAATGCCAGATATACCTTTTACAGTAATAGAATTTGCAGATTTTTCATGGAGTTGAAGAGTTTTTTTGTCCTATTGCATTTCCTAGCACAATGGTCTTGCCCCCTTCTCCATGTTATTTCGGCATGCATCTTCTAATATGTTTCCAAAATTTATAAATGAAAAGTGCATCTCTTTAGATATAACCTTGCCTACTACTGCAGGAGGCTTCACTAGCTTTACAAATTTTAGGAAGCAAGAGCCTGTCCTTTGGCTTGTCCTTTCAAAACCAATTACAACTTTAAATGGTACAATGAGAGGAGCCAGGAATTAGTCATTGTCTAATGATTTTGTCTCTACAAATGCAACATAAACATAAAAATACTGAACTTGGTAAAGTTGGCAAGCTTGCCTAAATTTGTTCTTTGCACGAGGCAGTCTTGCAACATGTCTGTTTGACTTTTATATGGTTAGAAAATATCTTAAAAAACAAGAAAAATTACTTTTGGTGATTATATGAGCTTTTTAAAGGATTTGGAAAAGAATTTCAAAATAAATATGCTTGACTGAGCAAACCTGTGTGCTGTAGATTTCTCAGGTTCGATGAAAATGGGGATGATGTTGAAACTATTCCCGCCCTTCTAGCTGCCAATCATGGTGATGTTGGATGCTTTTATGACTCCTGATAAACTTATTTCATTTTTGAAGATAATTCTTTTATAAGCTCTTTGGACAGCTATTAAGTATAAACATAGGCTTCTTATTTAATAATTTACTATAAAGCTCTGACTGATAAACACTAACTATGTTGCTAGAAACGAGAAATGTGAAACATGACAGTGACAGTAATGTGACAAGAAGCGAGTCTATACGGATTTGCATAGAGAGGCAACTTCACCCTTTCTAGTGCAAAACCTTCATACCTAATTATAGCAGCTCTGTCTGAAAGAAGGTGAACAAATATTATATGCATATTAAAGGTCTAAACTAGTTAGTTGGATGAAAAAAATACCCCAAAAATATCATGTCATTGGCCATTTGAAGGTAAACATTTGAAGTCAAATGTAGGCGATGAGAGGTCCGTTGGCAACGACTATTTTGATCGCGTTGCTGCTTCACACGTGAGAAACATGAAACGGGGCTCTACCATCACATTTCTGGTAACATAGAACAATAATTGACAATAAATCAGTTCTATGTGTTGTTGATTTGGGCTCAATTCTGTAGCACACACTTGAGCTCTCATGTTATGTTTTGTGCTTGAGTATACACAGGCACGCACTACAATTTTGGTGAAGCAGGTTTTGAGTAGAAATCAAATATTTTTTTCTTCATCGTGTCTTTGATGAAATTACAGAAGAACTTAATGGAAGGTCTTTGAAGGGGAGAGTTGGTATCATATGCATTCTCCTATACATCTGCCAGTTAATTGCTGCTCTGTATTCAAGAAATGTGTTACAATGACATATCCTTGAAGCCATGTTGCCAGAAACGCAACATGTGACAGGTGTTTCGTATTTTTTGGACATGCAATGCCGATGCAACCAAAATCACAACTGTTTATTTTGACTGTGCTGTTGATCACTCTAACTTCACTGTTGTCTCTCTGGAAAAAGGTGATTTTTATAGTGTGTTTTTCATCTAATCATTAGTTTCCAACAGATGTTGTGCATTAGACATAGACCAAGATTGAACCCTGCATGAGAAGTGCCTTCAAAACCAATACGTCGACAATGTTGTTTGAATTCATTTTAAGAATTACATATATGTATATGTTGTACGAGAGATCTGTTTCTTATGCACAGTCTTTGGTAGGGTTTGTTTCTCGTCACACTATCATTTTCGTCGTGTTTCACGTTTCTCGCAACAGAGCCTTGAAGTGGTCCCTGAGCTGAGTTGTAACGTGTTGCAATGGCCTGTATTTGAGTTGTCATGGCATGTAGGTTGTAGAGATCTTTGCTTTGGATCATAAATGTTTGCTTATATCATACAGAAAAGAAGACTGTTTCAGATGGAATGGTTATGTTTGTTATTCAACTGTTGAAGTAGATATTTTTAAGCTATCTCAGAATCTCTTTGTATCTATTGGATTGCCAAAGTTCAAATTTTTTAGTTCTGATTTTTTTTCGTTTATATAATGATCTGTCTTTCTTGAGTTTTGCGATGGAATTGGGCTGAGTCAAATCTGGAACACTCTGTCTGATGTAGCTGATAATACTCTGTTTGGGATATGCTGGGAGACCGCGTCAGTTGTAAGGGTTAAGCTAGAAATTATTTGAGCAACAATTTATTAATGACACTTCATCAGGAGCGTACCTGCATCCTATCTATAGTTCCCATTTGCATGGCTTTCTATCTTCAGGTGAAGATAATGGGATTGCTTTGAAAATGAATTTAACACCCACACTGCTTGCTATATATTACTTATACGTTTTTAAGTTTTAGAAGACAAAATAAGTATGACAGTAACTTTCTCTGTCTTCATCCTCCAATGGATAGGAAAGCCTTGTTTTTTGATGAGATACTCTGCTGGTCTATCTCTGTACTGATATTGAGATGGTGTACGCATGTTGGATGTCACAGCTAGTAATTTTGGGAATGTGAGTGTAACAAACATCTGATAACACAGTAGACAAAGAAGCACTCTGCACACTTTTGATTACCTTGAGGTCTTTCTGTTTGCCATTTGTAAAAGCCCACTCATTATGGCTCTCTTTAAGTATGTTTGTGTTGACAAAGTCATCGGAATTCAGATGTGGAATGCTGAAAATGATGGTTAAAATAAGCCTTGGACGATGATTGTCAGAATGCAAGAACATGCGCACTGCATACAAGGCCTACATAAAGCAAGTTCTGATCACTTTTGAAAAGAACATTGTGGCATGATTAGCAGATATTTGCTTTAGAAGATGGAAGTGTTCGATGGCACCTTCATGTTGATTTCTTTGAATATAATAGCATGGTTGATTTGACTGAGGACTAACATCCCTGCAACCATGATCATAAATATGCCTTTGCCAGATATGATGTTTTGATTTTTTAATTTTATTTATTATAAAATTCGGTGGGCCGTTTTCTATTAACTTGGATCTTTCTATGTTATTGGGTGGGGGACTGATGGATAACTCTCAACCCTCGAGAGGGGTCCGGAAATACGAGAATACAAGATTCTTGTATTTAAAATTTTAAAGGGGTCGAAGTATTAAATGGTTTCATCTATATTATATTATTATAATAAAGTTTGGATATTATTTATGTATCATTTGGTAAGATTCGAACCTTGATTTCTTTCTTACATGTTAAAGAATCTAACTGATTGAATTAATACCACTCAATAAGAAGAATATGACAATATTAAATTAATTAGTAATGCCATTTTAATTGTATTGAAGTAAATTTGCTGTCTCAAGTGCCTAATAAACACTATCAACTCGTGATATTTCATGTGTTGGAATCTATCTTCTTTCACATGGATGTTTGTATCTATAGGTCTACAAGAAAAAATAAAATATTATTACATTTGAGGTTATATTAGAGCCTTTGTCTTTTAGATTTGAGCAAACTTATTAAATAAATTTATAAATAAATAATTTTTTTTATTTTTAAACATAATTTCAAACTTAGTTTATCTCACCTGCATTAAATAATGACTATATTGTGTATTGCAATAACTTGACAATTATATATGTATCATTTAACAATATTATAACTAGGGCTTTTCCATATTGAACTAATGTGAGTAACAATATTATAACTAGGTCTTTTCCATATTGAACTAATGTGAGTGCCATTTGATGGCGTAATGATATTTATTATTTTATTATATATACATATAGTTCTAGAATTTTTTTTGTAAATATAATTTTTAAATTCGTAGTGATATATATATATATATATATATATATATATATATATATAGTTTTCAAAGCGAGCATGAATCTTGATTTCTTTTCTATCTAGTATTTTGACAGAAAGGGATTATCATTTGTTATAGTTTTCACATTAAAAGTCCACATTTTTAATCACTTGAACTTATTTCTATAAAAAAATAATATTTTTAACATAATGAGAAATTTGTAGTATAGACTTTATTCCCAACAATAGAGTGAATAGATCAAACTAAACAAGCAACAAGGAATAAAGAATAATGATTCAGAACATAACCAATTCATTATGTGCAAATTGATATAAAAAGTAGTTTTTAATGTCCACGAGACCATAGACCATATGAGACGATCCTCATAGAAGATGTTTACTCGATGTGTGTATATCCAACCAAACTTTGGTTACCTAAGTATGGTATACAACTCTACCATCTCATTGGATTCCAACCTTGAACCTTTGATTCAGATTTCCAAAATCTTACCGTTAGGCCTATTCAAGTTGTACTTTCTTCACAACAACATGCCACAACACTATCTTCTCTCCAACAACACGTAATGATGATTTTACGGGTATTTGACAATACCATTCCATTACTCTTCTATAGAACATTTACAAAAATGAAAAAAAAGGTGGATAGTTACAACCTAACCATTACCCACTTGAACCAAATTATCAACTTATTGCAACTGGTTACAACACAACACATTGTCTGTATGTTTGGATTTACATGTGACAACTTGTAATATTTACAAAATGACAATTCTTAACATTATTTGATGAATGCGCATAAACATGTGTAACAACTATTGATCAACAAACATGACAAAATTGTTTATGCACACTACAAAATGAAGTTATTGACTCACTCAGGTTGTGTATGAGGTTATGCCACATTTGATTGATTTTGTTGATTTGTCTGACTGCCTACATCTACTCCTTCCTCTAAATTTGTTGGTGTCCTTGTCAATTGTGTTGTCGTATTATCTTGGCAGACAACATGACTATTAGGTAGATGAATGTATCAAATTATTGCCTATTGATTGTCAAATTGGGTTGTTTATAAGAGTCCAAAACCTCAAGCAAAAGGAGTTGGGAGTAAAAGAGTATATGCAAGAATTCTATAAACTAAGCATAAAACAGGTCATATTGAAGATGAGGAAGAGAAAAGTGGCAAGATATATAAATAGACTAAGGATGTCCATAAAAGATGAAATTGATATGGTTCAAATTAGAATGGTTGAAGACACGTATCAATATGCACTAAGGCACAAGAGAAATTGACCCACAAGCAAAAAATCAATTCCAAAGAAAAAGGACAATTCTTTAAAGGAAGAGGACAAACCAAAAGTGGAAGAGAGCAGCAAATGCAAGAGGGAAAAGCTAATACTTCTCAAAGAAATTTCGGCTATAATGCTAGAGAAAACAAATATTTCTCAAGAGGAAGGGGTGGTTATGGTAGATGAAGGGGTAGAGGATTCCTCAAAAACTACTTTAGATGTAGATAAAATGGTCATCGGATATTTGAATGTCCAAGTGCACAACACGGTAGTCACAAAGAAAAAGAAACCCATAGCCAAATTGCCTAAGTAGATGAAGAAAGCATTATCTCACCAAAGCACATGGAGGAACTGAAACAAGGAAAATCCCTTACGATGAAAAGCATATTGTTAAAACCCACCAAGAAGTTCATGACTTAGAAACAAAATATAATGGTATCCCTAAGTAACTTACCTTAAAAATTCAAGGAAACACTATAAAAGTTAGAGTTACGATGCAACTTGAGTCCATATTTAACCAGGTATTAATACAATTGTGTTGGTCACGAATCTGCCTAAGTATAAAAATATGCGCCCTAGATCCGACCAACATTGAAAGGTCGAAGGAAAGAAATGTCGTTTGGGCCAATCTTCAGAGTGGGTTGGTTCCCTTACTAATCTAAATATCGATATGAAGTTTAGGGAGAGAAATTAACAGAAAGAGATGAAAAATATGGTTGTAATCCTAAAAAATAGAGTGGAGATGAACTAATAGTTGAATAACCAAGTCATTTAACAGAAAGAACAACATAGGAACCAATCACAAATTGTAAATATGACTTCCAATTAACATTTCAACATTCACTTCTTCATCGAAAATTAAATTCAAATGCAAAATTCAATCTATCTAACAAAGGCATGAATATAATAGAAATGACAGGCAAAAAACAATCACATACACAACTAATCTAGGAACTAGAGTCAAAAGTATTTCAATTGATGTAGAAATTTAAACTCTAAGAGTTTTTTAGCAGAATGGTTTCCCCACTCTATTTTTCAGGCTTACAACCATATTTCCCATCTCTTTCTGTTAATTTCTCTCCCTAAACTTTATACCGATATTTAGATTAGTAAGGGAACCAACCCTCTCTAGAGATTGGCTCGAAGGACATTTCTTTCCTTTGACCTTTCAATGTTGATTGGGTCTAGGGCGCATATTTTTATACTTAGGAAAATTCATGATCAACAGTTTTTGGCACGCCCAATGGGACCCAAAAAGTTCCACCTTAAGCAGTATTAAGATTTGATGTTCGTATTTTACTGTTTGAGTAGAACATCTGGTGACTCAATTTTACCTAGAAGCCTCCGAACGTGAAGTTGGTGAAAGATTTACTTCATGATCACGATATTGAAGGCCAAAAATTCAAAAAATCCTGTTGAGTTCTTTGAGCTTGACACCCAAGTCTTAGGAGAGCATCCTAGATTAGTCACTTCGACTATCCCATCAATCGTAACATCTTCATAGGTAGTTGGTGTGTTTTTCGTTCCTTCAAGTCCCTCTAGCACTGCCACTAGCTTTCCTCCCCGAGCAAATTCTCCGGTCCAAATGGCTCAAAATCCACCACAACAGTTTCCAACATGGAATCATTCCGAAGCTTTGAATCTGCAAGCTCAGAACCCAATCCCATCGGCAGTGTTGAAGGCTTTGCCTACTTACGATGGTATGGGAAAAATAGCTTATGAGCATGTTCAAGATGTGGCTTCTTTGGCGACTATTCATAGCATCATAGATGAAGATGTCATGGTTAGATTGCTCGTGCTCTCTCTTAGAGGGAAGTTGCTTTACTAGTACCGGTCCTTACCACCTGCCACTATTACCACATGGGACCAGTTGACTGAGTTAATGATAAAATGCTTCAATGAGCAAGCGGATCCTTTTTCCCTATTGCATCAATTCACTAATATTTAGAGGCATCCATAGGAGGAAATCATTGAATTCAATGTTAGGTTCACTCGAACTTGGCAAAGAGTCCCTGATGGTCTCCGATCGACTCTTGAACAAGTTGCATTTTATTATCTCTGAGCCTTCAATTATGACATTAGCATGGCCATTTGTCAATCCAACATTGATATATTTTTGACCTTGTACTCCCAAGCGCAAAGGCTAAAGCTGATTTAATTGCTATTGGTAAGCTCCCATCGAAGATGACGATGCCTATCTTCCCTGATCTCCCACAACATTTATACTCCAATGCATCTTCTCAGTATTTACCAACGTCCCCCATGTATTCGATCCCTTCATGGAATCCAAGTTCATCTCAAACCTCGATAGTTTTTATCTCGCAACTGCCTGCTCCTTCCATTTCGCAACTACCCACTCTAGTTCCATTCCCAATAGTACCGTCTCCGCCAATGCCACTACCATTTCCAGCTCCTCCAACACCCTCAAATCTTGATCCTCAAGATAAGTTGCTGCAAGAGATGCAATCAATGAACTCAGCAATGAGAGCAATGACAAATGAGATCACAACCATTAAGAAAAGGTAAGCTGAGAGAGATTTCCAGCCTAGGAGATTTCAACCTCCACCAATCACCAGAGAGCAAGCAACTTCGACCAACAAGATGCCTGAAAGGAATCCAACCGTGTTGATGAATGAAGAAGCTGGCCCATAAAACAAAACATACTGGTGTTCTACCTGCAATGATCCACATGGCGAAGAAACTTGCATGGTTCATCTGAACTATGTGCAGACATTGGTAGACAACTCTTTCGATGGTCAGATCAACATGATTAGAGAAGTCAATCATAATTTTATGGTCCCTTTTGTAGAACAAGTTTTAGTTCTCACGAGAGCTAGAAAAAATCGATCATAGTGGACCCAACTGAGATGGAGCCACTGAAGGTACCTACTGAGCCGAAGGTGTAGAATGAAAAAAGACAAGCACAGGTGAAAGCACCTGGCTTAGCATATGAGTCAAAAGAAACCGTTCTTTTAAAATATCTCTTGCCCGCACAAGTGAAAGAAAGAATATCTCAAGCGAAGGCGTCAACTTCACAAACACAAGCTGAGACGAAGGAATAGGTAAAAAAAATGCCTTAAATACCCATCTTTGACCAAGCATCAGAGGGTGGAAGCCACACAACAATATCAAAGCAAGTATGAGGCTGCTAATGAAAGAAGGGAGTCCAATTTCGTCCACGTACAACATTATTGAAGAACTAAAGAAAATTCCTGCCAAGGTTAGTCTCTATGATGCATTGCAATTGCCTGGACATATTGATTTGTTGCAAGAATATTTGAAGTTTATTAAATATAAAAAGAAGAATCCCAATTAGACTGTGTTAGCTCAGATGCTTAAAAATTTGACTACTAGAAAGAATAGACCACCACCATTTTATTTGTCTCTCAAGATGGAGGGTTGGATTGTGCATAATTGCATGATTGACTTTAGTGCTACAACAACTATCATGCCAAAGGCGATTTGTGAAGTTATGGGCATGGAATATACAAGAAGCAGCCTAGGTGTCTTGCAGTTGGATGGTACTCTTGTAAAAATAGTAGGTGTTATCAAAGATATCCCCATTGTCCTGCATAATATGCCTCAGATCACTGTGATCCAAGAGGTGGTTGTAGTTGATCTAGAGCCATATTTCAGTATGTGCCTCTCAAGAGAGTTTATTGCCAAATTGGGAGGTTATCTCTCCTTGGATTACTCTCACCTAGAAGTTCCTTTCAAAGGAAAAAGAATCCAAATATACAATGAGAAGCCTTCCACATTTCATATAGAAAGGATCGAAGAAGAAGAAAAGTCCATGGATTTTGTCAATATGATGATTGAAGAACTAGGAGAATTGAATTTAATGGAAGAAGCTCTGGATGAGCTTCGTATAGAAGATGAATTTTTAATGAATTATTTTAATGTAATGATTGAAACTAAGACTGGTTGCTATGCCATTACCAATCCTGACAAGGTGGAAGTGAAGGTATCAAATGATCAAGATCCTGTCTCAGATCAGTTGTGGAAGCTCTACTTTGATGACGCAAGACGCAAAAATGGTGTAGGGGTTGGAATTGTCCTCATCTCCCCTTTTGGCATATAGAAGTCATATTCATATTGACTGACATGGAGCTGTACAAATAACGCTATTGAGTATGAAGCATTGTGCTTAGGTTTGAAAAAGCAGAGAAACTTGGGATCAAACAACTCCAGTTTC
The DNA here is from genome assembly GCA_028583015.1 of Wollemia nobilis. Lineage (NCBI taxonomy): Eukaryota > Viridiplantae > Streptophyta > Pinopsida > Araucariales > Araucariaceae > Wollemia > Wollemia nobilis. The sequence goes on from JAQPPZ010003072.1 coordinate 2,266,746, forward strand.
TTGGAGATTCAAAGCTGATTTTCAATCAAGTGACTAATAAGTGTGTCTCTAAACAACACTATTTGAAGGTATATCACAACAAAGTTTGGGACATGTTTGAAGCCTACATGGCATTAAATATTCAAGCGATTTCATAGGAACAAAATAAACATGTAGATATTTTGGCATCCCTTGGCGTCAACTTTTCTCTAGTTGAACACATGATGCAACAACCAAAGACTGTGAGACTTGTTTACAAGCCTTTAGTTCCTGATAAGAATATTTATTGGCAAGTGTTTGAAAGTGATGAGAAGATCGTGAACTTCTTGATAAAAGAAGCTAGTAGTGTGGAAGGAAGAACACTTGATGAAGAACCTAAGGGACTGATCCAGTTAAGAAATAATCATATCCCAAAAGGATTGATTTTGCTCGAAAGTCTCTTTGATCAAAATGACAGAGCTGAAAAACATAAGATCAAAGTAGATGAGGAGTACACCGAGCTGCAGTTGGAACCTGAAAAGTCAATCAAGGTTGGAACTAATTGCACTCCAGAAGAACTTGAGCAAATCAAGGAGCTATACCATGAATTTCTAGACATTGTTTCCTGGAGTTACCAAGATTTAAAAGGTTACAACAAGAATGTGATCCAACATACTATTGAATTGCAAGGAGTGAAACCCTTCAGGCAGAAACAAAGACCAATCAATCCTAAAATTGAAGTTTGATGAAAGTTGAACTATTAAAAATACTGGAAGCTAAAATTATTTACCCAATCAAGCATTCTACCTAGGTAGCTAATTTGATCCCTGTATAGAAAAAGAATGGAGATATTCACCTATGTGTTGATTTCTAAAATTTAAATCAGGCTTCTATGAAGGATCATTATCCTTTGCCACAGATTGATCAAATTCTTCACATAGTTGCAAGAGCTCAAATATTTTCTTTATTAGATGGATTCTCTGGCTACAATCAGATATGGATCAAGGATGAAGACCAATACAAGATGACATTCACCACAAAATGAGGTGCATTTGCTTATTAGTGAATGCCTTTTGGTCTCTCGAACGCTTGAGTAACCTTTTAGAGAGCAATGGATGTGGCTTTTGGTGAGATATTAAAACGATTCATCATTATTTATATGGATGATATGACTATCTTATCTCATATTAGGGAGGAGCATAACTTGCATTTAAGACAAGTGTTTGAAAAATACTGAGAGTTCGAAATATCCATTAACCCAAAGAAGTCTATCTTCACGGTGAAGGAGGGAAAGCTCCTAAGACATGTAATATCAGAAAAAGTTTTAGTTGTTGATCTAGCTAGAGCTGAGGCTCTTTTGAAGCTTTTGCTGCCAGCCAACAAGAAGGGTTTGGAGTTATTTTTTGATCAGATTAACTTTGTTCGAAAGTTTATTGCAGATTTTACCCAAGTTGTGAAACCAATGATTAAAATCCTGAAAAAGAATACCAAGTTCAAATGGACTGAACAAAGGAAGCAAGCATTTAGAGAAATCAAGGAAAGAATTGCTCAAGCCCCTATTTTGATAAACCTCGACTATTCGAAGGATTTTATTCTTTATGCTGTTGGTGAACAAGAAAGTTATGCAGCTATCCTTACACAAAAGGGAGAAGATGGAAATAAACGGCCTATTGCATTTATGAGTCAAGTGATTCAATCACATGAGGAAAAGTAAAATTTCATAGAAAAGCAAGTGTATGCAGTAATAAAGTCCCTAAAGAAGTTTCAGCATTTCGTTTCGCAAAGTAAAATAAAATTTTATGTTGTTCATCTGAACGTCTAAAGTTTCATTATCCAAGGAGAACTTGGATATAAGAGAGCTGGTTGAGTTTCTAAAATCCAAGAATATGATATCGAAATTTGGCCAACCAAGCTGGTTCGTGGCCGAGCACTATTTCAAGAGCTTGCAAAGAGCGCTACCCCCAAATCAATGGTTTACCAATATGAATATTTAATAAGTGAAAGTAATATTGCTAATCATTCCTCAGTTGATCATGATTGGACAAAGGACCTTTTCGAATAAATCTATTTAGGAATGTATCCTTCTCATCTCAATGCTTCACAAAGATGAATATTTAGACTACAGGCCCTCAGGTATGTTATGTTTCCAAGTGGGTTGTTCCATAAGAACATTGATGGAGTGCTTCTAAGATGTGCCAAAGAGTCAAAAAAGCAAATATACTAGAACAATTTCATTCTCGGATTGTCAGGAGGCCACTATGCAGGAATACCCATGGCATTAAAAATTATCAAAGCAGGTTATTTTTGGCCTACCATTTTTTTAGATGCATTTAAGGTCAGTCAAAGTTGTGACAAATGCCAAAGGTATGTTGGTAGGAGCAAAAATGTACCTTTGCCTCTTCACCCAATCCAAGTAGAAGCACCATTTCAATAATGGGGTTTAGATTTTATTGGGGTCATTGATCCTAATTCATCTGTTAGACATAAATACATTATGATTGCAACTGATTATTTCACCCAATGGGCCAAGCAGTCCCAACTAAGAAGGTAGACCAGGAGGTAGTCATCACTTTCCTTGAAGGATTGATCACTCGCTTTGGCATACCAGATGCGATTATAATAGATAATGAAACTCCATTCATCGATGCCAAAATCAGTGAGTTTATAGGTAAGTATGGTATTTATTTGAGAACTTCATCAAATTACTATTCGCAGGGAAATGGTTTGGCTAAATCTACGAACAAGAATATGCTTAGGATTTTGAAGAGGACTCTTGGTGACAACAAGCGAAGTTGGAATTTGCTCTTAAACCAAGCTTTATGGATTGATCACATCTTAATTAAAAAGTCTATCAAGATGTCCCCCTATTCTTTGGTGTATGGTAAGGAAGCAACCTTGCCCATTCACATTGAGTTGTTGGCTCTTCAATCTTTGCAATTGCTTGATGATGAAGATGATGAATTTGATCCCATGAGCGCAAGGTTGGCTCAACTATTACGGTTGGAAGAAGAAAGGGAGAAAGCATATAATGCTTTCATGGAGCATGCTCAGATGACAAAGAATTGGTTTAGCAAGAAGACTTCAGAGAAGGCATTTAAGGTTGGCGATATTATGTTAAAGTGGAATGAGAACAAGGTGAATCCAGAAAAACATCACAAGTTTGAGGTAATTTGGGAAGGCCCATTTTAGATTTCTAGTGTGAATCAATTTAATTCATATTATTTGTAGGATATGGATGGTTGTGTGTTGCCGATTCCAGTGAATGGTCTTCATTTGAAGGCCTATTATCGGTAAGGAAATTCGGAAACATTTGTAAATATGTACATATTTTGCCATTTGATTTTTATGTTAAAAAAAAAAAGGGGAAGTGAAAAACACTTTCGTCAAACATAGGTGTTTTTGCTGGCAAAAATCATTTTTGCTAGCAAAAATCTTCTTTGTTCCTCCCTTGGATAAAAAAGAGGATGAAAATGAAAAGCAAAAATCATTTTCGCTAGCGAAAATCCTCCTCTTTTCCTTTTTGGAAGCTCAAGTTGGAGATTTTGCTCTAGAGGTGCTTGTTCGACAATGATGTCATTAAAGGGTATTTTCGACAGTGAAAATACATGCACGTTTTAAGAAAGTTCTGCTTTTTGGAGTATGGAGTTAAGTCGGGCTTATTTTTAAATAGTCAAAAATCAATGTTGGAATTTAAGTTAGCAAAAAAGAGAAGAGAAAAAGGAAAAAATGATTTCATCCAAGACAAGGATTTCACTAATGCATATTTTATTTTCGGAGTGAAATTCATCTTCGCGCCCTTTCTTTCATGCATATCTTGATTTTTGAAGTGAAACTCAAGTTGACAAAATATTCTTCACTTTACATGCTTTTTCAGGCGTTCAAGTTGGCGAAAGCTATTTTCAGGGTTTAAGTGGGCGAAATGGATTTTCGCCTTGCTTTTTCAGCAAACTCCCAGACACATGGATTTTCGTTAGCGAAATTATTAAAAGTTATTTTCGGCACTCCACTTTAGAGAAACAGGTGCCCATCATGCAGTTCAAGGTGAAAAAGTGGTGAATCTTGTTTTCCTAAATTAACCGTTATTGATAGGTTGCACCCCCCAAGAAGGAAAAAATAAAAAGGAAGGTGAAACAACCAATCACGGTGCTCAAAAAAGATATGGGCAAAACTGTTGAATCATTGGAAAATGTGACATGCCCTCGAATTTATCAAGTGCATCGCAAGCATTAAATTCGGTAGGTATGGTTGGAAATTATAAAAGGACGAACACTTCAGCTAAAGAATAAAAAAATTGCAAGGCTCCTATTTGCAAAATTGCTATGAATTGTTCTTGCTCCAAAGGTTTAAAATTATTTGTTGTTTGTTCAAAGAAAAATGAAAATGGGGAATAAGACCACAGAATCCAAGATAGAGAAGATTTCGAAGAAGGCTGACCCAGAGAAGAGGTGGCTAAAAGCTAAAGAGGAGGACGAAGAAGTAAAACTTGCGCCTTACTACAGTCGCCTGGCACAAATCTACGATTGCACAATCACGAACAAAGGCGTGGAGAAATGACAAGACATCAAATTTTCTCTTCAAAAGGTATCTGCCAAAAGTAGGCACACCACACCATTTTACCCCCATATTTTTAGGTATCTTTGTACGCCGGTGCATTCATGTCTCGAGCTGGTATGGGAAATTGCTCGATTTTATGATTCTTCTACGAGAGTTGTTCAAAATGCCAATGGAGATAAGCTATTCAGTATCTCAACCAACTCGGTTAGAGAAGCTTTTTCTTGTGGTGCAAGACCTCATTTTGACATAATTTTTAAGAGGCTCAATATTGCGAAGCAGGAGGAAAGATACCAGTCTATAGTACCTATGCGGTAGTTCATGGAAATCAGTTGCCGAAGACACCACAGTTTGATGAATTGCTAGATTTATTGATGCCATTGAGAGATTTTATGATTCTAGACTTATATTCGATGTTGGCATGGATTGTTGGACTACCCTCAGATTCCATAGTGCATAAGTGACAAGCATCGCTTGCACAATGTATTTCATAGGTTGATTTTTATGCCTCAATTACCATGAAAGCAAGCACAAATCCAATTTTCTTTTATTGGGTAGATTTTGTAGCTCGAAGGATGCACACTCAGCTGTAGAAGGTGCAGAGCGGGGAAGACATCACCTTCAGGCATTGTTCTTTTTTGGTATGGTATTTATTTTACTATATGCATTCCCATTTTGCCTTTGTGGCAGTAAAGAAAATAAATGAGGCAGGTAGCTAGTTTATTCAAGGACCCAAAATTTATCGAAGGAGTCTTATTACAATTTAAATCAGATGATTTTGGGACTCAATCTTGAGCTCATTTACGATGTGTGCGATAGAGTACCGAAAGCAATGAAGGAGAAGATTGTTAAAGAGGAGAAAGGTGACATATTTTTGCTGACGCAAGGAGTTGTCATTAGAATTTTTGGCTTCAATGGTAAACCTTTTCTGGTGTCGTATTTTACCACATAACATCTTTTCACACTAGAAGTAGCCTGACATAATGATTTTACAAATGACATAGATGGGTTAGGTAGGGGAAAGCGAGCTATGTGCACCATACATTTTCAGTTTGGTGATGTTAAAGTGACTTAATATGGGCAAAACGAGTTGATGGCTGAAACATTGTACAACCATGGGTTAATTGAGCTTTCCCAATGATGGTGATATGACCCTTTGGGTATTTTTGGGAAGTTTATCAAGGCCAAGAATTTTCATTACTGCCCCAAAGAAGACATCTTACAATAGAGAAACAATCCTACGGGGAGAAACCTTGAGTGGTGTTGAGTGGTATTTTCACCCGATTATGAAAACACACTCTCCGATAGGATTTGGGTTCTAAATCCTCTCTTGCAAAGAAATTTAATAAACAATTTCTCCAATGTTTCGCTATGTTAGCATTTTACATCTGTGTATTAATAATCTCAAATAAAGATATTCAATAAAAATGCTTGGAACACCTCAGTGGTTGCAAGTAACTGAAAACAAGGGGCAATGTTGGTTTATTTTACTGTGAAACTGTAATGATTGTTCGTTGAACCCGAATAAAGCAAATGTGATTTGATCTTCATATGACCATGCTGTAACTTCAAAATGGAAATTTATGAAATGTCATAAAACATAACCCCTTCAATGAAATTGGAATTTTATGAAGGGAATATCATTATTTTCTCATGAATGAAAAACAAAAACTGAAAAATGAAATTCTGGCCTTGAAATGGAAATCTTCTATTTTCAGATTTTGGAATTTTTACTTTTTTTATTTTTCATTTTATTTTAATGCCTGTAAAAAAAAAATAAAGTGCAGAAAAAAAATGAAAATAAAATGTGAAAGAAAAATAAAAAGTGCATTCAGTATGATGCTATCCTATTTTGACAAAATCGAAGATAATGAGGTTTTCTGCATACAACCTAACCTATTGAACCTGCAAAATAGCACAATCCAGGTAAGTTAGGTGCTGGTTTCTGGGGTTTAAACTGTAATTTTCAGACTTAGACATTCGCATGAAGCAACCAAGAGAACTTGCATTAAACTTCACCTATAAGCCTAGAAATATGAAAAGGGGAAAGATAAACATTCAATCCTGCATGCAGAAAATAACTCCTTTCTTGCCAATGAGGTACAACTATCTAAATTTTTGTATTAAAAATTGGTCATTATACAACAACAGAATCTCTGGTTTCCCAAACCCGGTCTATGGAAGAAAACAACCTCAAAGCAGGCCCGGAATGGCCCTCTAGCCTTCAGCACTGCAACTCTGCTTACAACAATTTCCTACCCAGTCCAATGTAAAGGAAATATCCAGACAAAGTGGAAGAAAAACACCACAAAAGCAGGCCCAGAATGGCTTATTGCCTTTGGCTCTGCAACTCTGTACCAATCTATGCCTCTGTGTTTTAAACTTTCTAGCAAATTGCTTCTCCTTCCACAATGGTTCGTTTTGTTTCCCAGATTGCATCGTTTCGTATTCCCCGTCTCATCGTTGTCTTTGACTTTCTGTTCGATGTCTAAACATTTGATCTTCTCTATGAACTGTAATGCTTCTGTAGCCCTTACACTTTTATGCCATGTGTTCTGCACTTTTCTGCATGCTCCGTAACTGCCCCCTGTAAATCATGACCAAAAATAGCATGTCGCGATATCGCGACGTTTTTATGTATGCAGCTTTGCCCCTCTACCTGTATCGCAAAAACAAGACATGTCGTGATATCGCGACATGTTTCTGTCAGCAGCCTTGTTTGTCATCATGCATCACGAAAATGAGACATGTCACGAAATCGCGACATTTTTTTGTATGCAGCCTTGTCAGCCTTCGTGCACAACGAAAATGAGACATGTTGCAAAATTGTGACATTTTTTTGCTTCGGGCCATGTGGATGCAACCTGTCGCGAAATTGTGACGTTTTTCTCCTTCGCTATGTTTTGTCACACTTGGCCGCAAAAACGCGACATGTCACAAAATCGCGACGCTTTTCCATTCCGTACCACTTGGCTGCTTTCTGTCGCGAAATCGCGACGCTTTTTCCTTTCAGGCTGTCTAGCTGCTTTTTGTCGTGAAATCACGACGCTTTCTCCTTTCGGGCTGTCTAGCTGCTTTCTGTCACAAAATCATGATGCCTTTTCGTTTCGTACCACTTGGCTGCTTTCTGTCGTGAAATCGTGACGCTTTTTCATTCGGCACCATCTTGCTGCTTCGGGTCGCGAAAACGTGACATGTTGCGATTTCGTGACACTTTCTTTCAATTTGCTCCTTCCTCACTTTCTTGCAGCGAAAACTTGACGTGTAGCGATATCATGACATTTTTTATCCTTGCGCTTCATTTCGTCCTCGGGTCGTAAAAATGCGACATGTCGCGATATCACGACAACTTTAGTGCCTTGCCCTGTTTGACTGGTTTGACCATGATTTTGTGACATGTCGCGATATCACGACAATTCTGGCGCCTCATCTTCTCTCTCCTCCATGAACCACGATTTCACAACACGTCGTGATATCGCGACAACTTTTCATTTCTGGCCGCAATAGAGCAACACGTCGCGATATCGTGACAACTTTTCATTTTTGGCCGTGACGGAGCAACATGTCGCGATATCGTGACAACTTTTTATTTTTGGTCGCGACGGAGCAACATGTCACGAAATCGTGACAACTTTTCATTTTCGGCCGCGACGAAGCAACATGTCGCGATATCGTGACAACTTTTCATTTTCAGTCGCGACGGAGCAACATGTCGCGATATCGCGACAACTTTTCATTTTCGGTCGCGACGGAGCATCATGTCGCGATATCACGACAACTTTTTATTTTCGGCTGCGACGGAGCAACATGTCGCGATATCGCGACAACTTTTCATTTCTTGCTTTTCTTTGTCTTTTTAGCATCTGGGCCATTGCAGTCTTCTTTGAAAGCATGCAAAAAAGGTGGGTCCCCAATTTTTGGGTGTGTTGTGGATCAGCCACAACAAGTGGCTTGTTGAAAATATGGTGTCGCTCCCTCCTTGACATGATTTCTACAAAACGGAGGTTGAGTATTGTTGGTCACGAATCTACCACAGGAAAGGATTTTATGCAAAATGCACCCTAGACCCGACCAACATTGAAAGGCTGGGAGAAAGAAATGTCTCCTGGACCAATCTCTAGAGAGGGCTGGTTCCCTTACTAAATTTTATATTCTTGAAGACTAGAGTTACAGGAAAGGAATTGGAAATATGCAGAAAGAAATGGGAAATTACGGAAAGAGATGGGAAATGTAGCCACAGGCCGAATTTATCAGATCAGGAAAGATTAGCACAGATAACCTCAAGCACACTAACAACATATAACAAAAGATAGCGACGTAATTTACTTACAACCTTGCACAGATAACCTCTAGAATCGCATTCCAGAACTCACTTCCTCACTAGCAATATTTAAACTCAGATGCAGAATTCAAATTTAGTAGCAGATAAGAAATACGAGCGTAAATGAGGAATGCATAAGATAGAAGGAAAAACACACAGAAAGTTGCTTGCAAAACCAGTGGCCAAATATCTTTCATTCATGCAAAGAACTTGAAAAGTTTTTCAGCAAAAGTCTCTCTCTCGATGCCTCTTTTTGAGATATACATTGATATTTATAGAGGTCTTGCCTCTTTGTAGCATTTAAAACATGAAACGGACTTCCTCGAGATCCACAAAATATGCAACAGAAATAAGGAAATGATCCCCTTAAACCAGCCTCGGAGAAACCAAAAATTGAATGGAACAAGGAACCGGTCGTCTTCATTAAATGGTCATTCTCGGAGCATGCTTGGACCGTTAGAAAATCACGAACAGAAGCTTTGAATAATGGAGGCATCTTCAATTCTGGTGGCTTCGAAAACTACAGGCCTGAGCACGTTCTTCTATCTTGCACACATTGGAAAGCAGCAAAACATTAAATTTTGGAGAGCTTTTAATCCTTGGAAATCGCAATACTTCATCGGGCCGTTGAACTGCTTTCTGGCACGAAATCGTGACGGGTCGCGAAAACGCGACATGTCACGAAATCATGACATTTTCCTTCTCCGTACGCTTTTGCTATTTTGGGTCGCGAAAACCAAACATGTCACGAAATCACGACGTATTTGGCTCTTTGTTCTCCTTCGTCACCTTAGGTCGCGAAAACGCGACGCGTCGCGAAATCGTGACGTTCCGTACTATTCTGCTCCTTCCTTGCTTTGCTCTTGCGAAACTATGACCTGTCGCGATTTCGTGACATTTTTCCCCATGTTGTCCTTTCATTGTTTTGAACCGCGAAAACGTGACAAGTCGCGATTTCGCTACGTCTTTCTCTCGCTTGGCTTTCTCATTGCTCCTCGTCGCGAAAATGCGACATGTCGCGAAATCGCGACGTCTTCTACTTTCTGTGCCCTTCTCTTCTTTATACCCGTGAAACTGCAACATGTCGCGAAATCGTGACAGTTTTCTCTTCCTTGACCTTCATCCTCTTACAAGCAGCGAAAACGGAACATGTCGCGAAATCGTGACATTCCGTACCATTTTGTTCTTTTCGCGCTTTCACATTGCGAAAACAAGACATGTCGCGAAATCGCGACATCCTTCTCTATTTAGCCTTTTCTCCACAATATGTCGTGAAATCGTGACGTTTCCTTGCTTTCTCTACTGTTGCCGCTTTCTATCGCGATATCGTGACGTCTTTCATGCCTTATGCTTTTTCTTCAACTTGACCGTGATAATGCGACATGTCGTGATATCGCGACGTTTCTACATTCTGCCTCTTGTTCACTTTTATGTCGTGATATCGCGACGAGGTTCATTGCCATTGCCCTTTGCTCAATTATGTCACGATTTCATGACCTTTTCTATCACTCTGCTCCATGGCCATCGCAAGTCGCGAAAACGCGACATGTCGCGATATCGCGACAATTTTACTGCTCTGCCTCCGTTGACCACTTTGACCATGATTTTGGAACACGTCGCGATATCGTGACATTCTTCGACTTTGGCTTCTCTCTCCTCATAACCCGTGATAGCGTGACATGTCGCGATAGTTTTGAAGCCACGCTCTCCATGCTGCTTTTGGTCGCGATATCGCGACAGTCTTCGGACTTAGCTGTTTTGGCACCAAAACTCATAGAAAAACACAGAATAAGCAACAATCAAAACAATGTGGCAAAAATGCCAACATTCTTGGCGGCTCGTGGGGTATACAGTTTGCTGTATGCACGAATCCTAGGCCTGAATCCATTGGGCAACAGAGTCAAGAAAAATGAAGGAACAGAATGCTGACTGATGAGGAACATCTCTATAAACTGCTGCAACAAACTCTCGCTGATATTCGGCAAACTCAAATAAATCTGTATTCGGCCTAGCTTCACCAGATTCTGTAGAAGAATCTCCATGGTAGTAATGAAAGCACCTGGGTTACAAAAATGGAAATGAACGGAATGAACGGAGGGATGGCCAGAAAATGTGCAGGCCATGGAATGGGAATGTGGAATGATGGAATGGTTGAAGATAAAAGAGTGAAAGTGGTAGATACAACAACTGAAGAGGGAGCTACTGTGTCACCAGCTGCGGGGATGGAGGAAAAATGAATAATGGAATGGAAGTGGATGGGATGGTGAAAGCGGTGGAAACTATGAATAAATGCTGAAATGACAATGGATTAGAAGAAAAGGAAAAGAAGAAACAGGAACATCAGAGAGGGGGAGTAGAAACAACAGTAGTGGCTTGATTACGGATGGTAGAAGAAGGAATGAGCGAGGAAGGGAATGAAAAGAAGGGAGTGGAAGGAAGAAATTAACAAAAGCCACTATCTGTTGGGAAGGAAGAGGAAAAAAGAAAGAAATAAACGTACCTGCGGGCTCGCATACAAAAAGAGCCGGAGTTGACGATTCACAGAGGAAATTCACAATACCTTTTTTTTTTTTTTTTTTTTTTTACAAAAGCAAAATAACTGTACAAGGTAATACTGGACTCATACTTCATGGAGTGTAGGCTTTCAGATGAAATCCGTTCACTGAAATAGGAAGTGGGCTGCCATCCAAATCTTCCAGATGAAACGAATTTGCTGCACCGACACTGACAATGCGGAATGGACCCTCCCATAGAGCGTCAAACTTCTTGTGCATTCCTGGCTTGGCTTTCCTTTCATTCCATTTCAGGACCAAATCACCCACCTTGAGTGGACGATCAGTGGAATTTTTATGGAACCATTTTGAAATAACCTGTGTATGCTTAGCAAACTCCTCATAGGCCAAAGAACGTTGCTCTTCCAACTGCAACAACTGAGCCAACCGCATATCCAGGGAATCCATATCTGCTTCATCATCCTGAAATCCCTGCAACTGCTGCAATACTGGCAATTCTAGATGAACAGGCAACCTTGCCTCTTTTCCATATACCAGGGCATATGGTGAAGTCTTGATAGACTTCTTGATTGAAATCCTATCTGCCCACAAGGCTTGATTCAGCAGAAGGTGCCATGATCTCTTGTTATCCCCCAAGGATCTCTTCAAAATCCGTAGCAAGTTCTTGTTTGTGGACTCCGCCAAGCCATTCCCCTGAGGGTAATAGTTAGAGGATGTCTTCAGGAAAACACCATACTTGTTTGCAAATTCCGCTAGCTCAGCTCCAATGAATGGAGTTCCGTTATCTGTGATAATAGCATCAGGAACGCCAAAACGTGTGATCAGCCCTTCAATGAAAGAGATCACCACATCTTGATTTGCAACCCTGGTTGGAATAGCCTCAGACCATCTCATGAAATAATCTGTAGCCGTCAAGATATACTTGTGTCCAGCTAAAGAATTTGGATCAATAATCCCAATAAAGTCCAGTCCCCACTGTTGAAAAGGTGCTTCAACCTGAATTGGATGCAGGGGCAATGATGCATTTCTAACCCTTCCTGTATACCTCTGACATCTGTCGCATGCTTGGGCAATCCTGAAAGCATCTGTGAACAAAGTTGGCCAATAGTAACCAGCCCGAATAATTTTTAAAGCCATTGGTCTACCTGCATAGTGTCCTCCTGATATGCCAGAATGAAACTCCTCCAGGAGTCTAGCCTTCTCTGATTCCTTGACACACCTTAAAAGAATGCCATCAATATTCTTGAAAAACAATCCTTCGGGCAGCAACGCATACCTGAGAGCTTGCAGGCGAAACCTTCTCCGTTGTGAGGCATTTAACTATGAAGGGCATCTGCCAGTTGTGAAATAGCTAATCAGGTCATCAGCCCAATCTTGTCCTTGTACTGAGAGGTTCACCAGATTCCTATCTCCAGCAAGATCATCTGCTTGAAAATCAACTATCCCAGATGCTGCAGTCTTTGCTAAGTGTTGGCATAAGGCCTTACCCCGCACCAGCTTGGTCGGATGAATCTCAACATCAAATTCTTGAATTTTGGTGACCCAACCAGCGCGTTTATCACCCATCTCACCCTGAATGATGAAATTCCTTACATCGGGATGTATAACATAGACGACTGTCCTACTCTGAGATATGAAGTGCTTGAATTTCTTAAGAGACTTCATAACAACATATACCTACTTTTCAATGAAATTATATCTTGCCTCATGAGGTAAGATAACCTGACTAAGGAAAGCAATGGGCCTTTCATTCCCATCGTCTCCTTTCTATGTGAGTACTTGCGAGCATAGCTCTCATCTTCTCCGACTGCATACAAAATGAAATCTTTCGAATAATCAGGATTAATTAATACAGGAGCCTGTGCTATTCTGTCCTTAATTTCCTGGAATGCCTCCTTCCTCTGAGTCATCCACTTAAATTCTGCGTCCTTCTTCAACAACTCAGTCATGGGCTTGACGACCTGGGCAAAGTCAGAAATGAACTTCCTGATAAAATTAATCTGTCCGAAGAAAGACTGCAACTCTTTCTTATTGGTAGGGAGCGACAGTTTCTTCAACGCTTCGACTCGAGATGAGTCAATTGCCAAACCATCTTCTGAAATGACATGCCCCAAGAGTTTCCCTTCCTTCACTACAAAAACTGACTTCTTTGGATTAATGGAAATACCAAACTCTCTACATTTTCCAAAGATTTGCCTCAGATGAGAACAGTGATCTTCCCGTTTATGTGAAAAGATAGTCATATCATCAAGATAAATGACAATAATCTTGTTCAAAAGCTCCTCGAATGCAATGTCCATGGCTCTCTGGAATGTGGCCCCAGCATTGGACAATCCGAAAGGCATGCGTTGATAAGCAAAAGTGCCCCACTTGGTTGTGAATGCGAGTCTTGTACTGGTCCTCATCCCTAACCCAAATTTGGTTATATCCAGAGAAACCGTCTAGCAGTGAGAAACATTGAGCCCCAACAACAACATGAAGTATCTAATCAATGCGAGGCAAGGGATAGTGATCTTTCAGAGATGCACGGTTCAGATTTTGAAAATCTACACACGATCGTATGTCTCCATTTTTCTTTCGAACCGAAACCAGATTAGCGACCCAAGTCGAGTGCTTAACCGGATATATAATCTTGGCCTGCAACATTTTCACAAGTTCGGCCCTCATAAGAGTCTCAATATTTGGGTTCATTGGTCGCTGCTTTTGCCTGAAGGGTTTGACTCCTTCTTCCAACTCAATAGTATGCTGAATAATCTGTTTGTCATATCCCCTCAGATCCTCGTAACTCCAGGCCACGATATCAAAAAATTCTTGACACAGTTGCCTGATCTCTTGCAGTTCATTAGGAGTAGAATCAGTCCCAATCTTAATGACCTTATTGGGTTCCAACTGCAGCTCCATATACTCTTTCTTGTCGATCTCAATCCGATGTTTCTTGGACCGATCATGCTGATCAAACAAACTTTCTAGAGTGATAAGACCTTTCGAAATATGATTATTCCACAACTGAATCAGACCATCGGTTTCTTTGTGCTCCAAGGTTCTTCCTTTGATAGTGGCAGCTTCTTGAATCAAAAAGTTAACGATTTGCTCATCGCTCTCGAAGACTTGCCAGAAAGTGTCTTTGTCTGGAACGCTAGGCCTGTACACCATTCTTACTATTTTTGGTTTCTTTACTACCTGCTCAATGGGAGAAAAATTTGCTCCAAGAGATGCTAGAAGATCAGCATGCTTATTCAGCTCTCATGAAATGGCTTGAATATTCAGAGCTGTGAAAGACTCAAACAGGTCCCACACTTGGTTGCGATATGCTTTGAGATAATGCTGCTTGGAAATACACCTGTTTGTTACTTGGTTTACAATCAACTCAGAATCACCAAAAATCTGCAACTGTTCAATTCCCAATTTTCTTGCCTTTTTCAAGCCTAGGCATAATGCTTCGTACTCAGCAGCATTGTTAGTACAATTCCAAGTGAGACAGTATGAATATGTTCTTTGTAAGCCAGAGGGAGAAATCAGAACAATACCTGCTCCTGCACCATTTTTGCATCTTGCCCCATCAAAATACAACTTCCATAATTGATCGGGGACAGAGCTCTGATCATCTTGGTTAAGGAATACCTGCATTGTGCCATCCTCGGGCTTTGTGATAGAATAACAACCGATTTCGGTCTCCAGCATAGCATTGAAATCAAGCATTGAAAACTCATCTTCCAACTGAAGCTCATCCAAAACCTCATTCATCAAATCAGAACCTTCTAACTCTTCGGTTAGCATGTTGACAGACTGCATGGTCTTTCCTGCTTCATCCAACCTTTCAATATGAAAAGAGGAAGGTTTTTCATTATGAATTCGGATTCTCTTTCCTTTAAAAGGGATCTCCAAGTGAGAATAATCCAGTGAAAGGTAGCCTCCCAACTTAGCAGTAAATTCTCTTGATAAGCACATACTGAAATACGGTTCTAGATCGACCACAACTATCTCCTGAATGACTGTAATCTGAGGCATACTGTGTAAAAGAATCGGGACATCCTTGATTACACCTACTATTTTCATAGGAGTACCATCCAACTGCAAGACTCCAGGGCTACTTCGTGTGTATTCCATACCCATAACTTCGCAAACTGCCTTTGGCATGACAGTTGTAGCGGCACCGAAATCAATCATGCAGTTATGCACGATCCAACCCTCCATTCGAAGTGACAGATAAAACGGGGGTGGTCTATTCTTTCCAGTGGTTGAAGTGGTTAACGCTTGAGCATAAATTATCTGGGTTGGATTCTTCTCACTATCTTTTACAGATTTCAAGGATTCTTGCAATAAATCTACCTGTCCAGGCAATTGTAATGCATCATAAAGACTAACCTTAGCTGGGATCTTCTTCAATTCTTTGACAATGTTGTATGCAGCCATAGCAGATTCCTTCTTTTCAATGGGGGGGTCATATCTGCTCTGATACTGCTGAGTGGCTTCTACTCTCAACCTTTTAGTCAATGATGGGTACTTCAGCTTTTCTCTTGCTTGTTCCTCTGCTTTCGATCTTGCCTGTGTAGCTGCGGCTTTTTCTTGTACTCTGTGTGGAACAGGATCTTTTGGTAAAACAGGCGCATCTAGCTTTGATACTGACACAGGAGTTTTCACTTGTTTCTTCAAATCAGCTGGCACTTTTAATGGCTCTAGCTCAGCAGGATCTACTATAACAGGCTTCTTTCTAGTCCTCGTGAGAACTGAAACTTGTTCTTCAGATGGAACCATTAAGCTATGACCTACCTCAGAGATCATGTTGACTTGCCCTCCCAAAGAGCTAGCGGCCAATGTCTGCACATAATTCAAATGAACCATGCAAGTGTCTTCGCCATGTGGATCATTACATGTTGAACACCAATATGTTCTTTCTGCAAGGACTGCATCTTCATTTGCCAAAACAGTCAGGTTCTTCTCGGGTGCTTTGCTTGTTGAAGCAGCTTGTTCTCTAGTAATCGACGGAGGCTGAAATCTCCTGGGCTGGAAATCTCGCTCAGCCTGCTTCCTTTCAATAAGTGTGATCTTATTGCCCATTGCTCTTATAGCAGAATTGGCAGATTTTACCTCTTGCAAGAGTGTCGTATAAGGATCAGGATTTACAGGCGTAGGAGGTGCTGGTAAGGGCAAAGGTGCTGGTGGCATCGGTAATGCCGAGAATGAAGTGGAAGCGGGGAATGGCAGAATGTTGGGTGCAGGCAACTAGGGATTTGCTGAAGTAGGGAGCTGAGGAACTGGAATGGGTGCGATCTGAGGTGCACTTGAGCTCCATGATGGGGTAGGATACATGGAAGGCATGGGTTGTGAAAGTGAACCAGAGTACAAATACTTAGGAAGATCAGGTATGATAGGCATTGTTACCTTTGGAGGAAGCCTACCTATAGCAATCAAATCAGCTTCCGCCTTTAACGCTTGTTCGAACAGCTCTGGAAATGTAGTCACGTTGGACTGTCGGACAACCCAACTGATGTCTGTGTTAAACGCTCTAAGGTAGTAAAATGCAGCTAGCTCATCAGTAGGCCGAAGACCATCAGGAATTCTCTGCCAGCTTTTGGTAAATCTGACATTGAAGTCAGCTATCTCTTCCTACGGGTGCCTTTGAATTACATTAAATTGATGCAATAAAGAGTATGGATCAGCTTGTTCATGAAAATTTTTGACTAACAATTCTCCTAATTGATCCCATGATGTAATGGTGCCTGGTTGCAACGATCGGTACCAATACAACAATTTACCTCTCAGGGATAACACCAACAACTTTATCATCACATCTTCATCGGTTATGTCATGAATGGCCGCCAAAGAAGCTACATCATTAATATGCTCATAAGCAGTCTTACCAGTACCATCATAGGTCGGCAAAGCTTTCAAAGCAGCTTGAGGGACTGGATTTTGAGCCAATAAGTTCAAAGCTCCCGAACCATTCCATGCCGAGAACTTCTTGGGTTGAGGATACTGGGCCATTGGGACTAGTGTATGTGACTGAGAAGATGGAAAACTAGTAACAATACCAGGGATTTGTGTAGATATGGCAGATGATGCAAGCGATGGGGAAACCAACCTAGAGTGTTCACCTTTTTTTGTGTTGTCAAGTTCAAAAAACTCAACAAGATTTTCAACTTTTTTGGACTTTGATCTCGTGATCATGAAGTACAGCTTTCACTGTATCCACGTTCAGAGATTTTTGGGTACTGTAGAGTCACCAAATGTTCTAACTATACGGCATGAAGGCGAACATTAAACCCTCAATACTATGGGATCTTTTTGAGACAGAAACAGTCTGTCCCATCGGGCGTGCCAAAAACTGTTGGTCACGAATCTGCCACAGGAAAGGATTTTATGCAAAATGCGCCCTAGACCCGGCCAACATTGAAAGGCTGGGAGAAAGAAATGTCTCCCAGACCAATCTCCAGAGAGGGCTGGTTCCCTTACTAAATTTTATATTCTTGAAGACTAGAGTTACAGGAAAGGAATTGGAAATATGCAGAAAGAAATGGGAAATTACGGAAAGAGATGGGAAATATAGCCACAGGCCAAATTTATCAGATCTTGGAAATATTAGCAGTAGATAACCTCAAGCACACTAACAACATATAACAAAAGATAGCGACGTAATTTACTTACAACCTTGCACAGATAACCTTCAGAATCGCATTCCAGAACTCACTTCCTCACTAGCAATATTTAAACTCAGATGCAGAATTCAAATTTAGCAGCAGATAAGAAATACGAGCGTAAATGAGGAATGCATAAGATAGAAGGAAAAACACATAGAAAGTTGCTTGCAAAACCAGTGGCCAAATATCTTTCATTCATGCAAAGAACTTGAAAAGTTTTTCAGCAAAAGTCTCTCTCTCGATGCCTCTTTCTGAGATATACATTGATATTTATAGAGGTCTTGCCTCTTTGTAGCATTTAAAACATGAAACGGACTTCCTCGAGATCCACAAAATATGCAACAAAAATAAGGAAATGATCCCCTTAAACCAACCTCGGAGAAACCAGAAATTGAATGGAACAAGGAACCGATCGTCTTCATTAAATGGTCATTCTCGGAGCATGCTTGGACCGTTAGAAAATCACGAACAGAAGCTTTGAATAATGGAGGCATCTTCAATTCTGGTGGCTTCAAAAACTACAGGCTTGAGCACGTTCTTCTATCTTGCACACATTGGAAAGCAACAAAACATTAAATTCTGGAGAGCTTTTAATCCTTGGAAATCGCAATACTTCATCGGGCCGTTGAACTGCTTTCTGGCACGAAACTGTGACGGGTCGCGAAAACGCGACATGTCACGAAATCGTGACATTTTCCTTCTCCGTACGCTTTTGCTATTTTGGGTCGCGAAAACCAAACATGTCGCGAAATCACGACGTATTGGCTCTTTGTTCTGCTTCGTCACCTTAGGTCGCGAAAACGCGACGCGTCGCGAAATCGTGATGTTCCGTACTATTCTGCTCCTTCCTTGCTTTGCTCTCGCGAAACTATGACCTGTCACGATTTTGCGACATTTTTCCCCATGTTGTCCTTTCACTGTTTCGAACCGCGAAAACGTGACAAGTCGCGATTTCGCTACGTCTTTCTCTCGCTTGGCTTTCTCACTGCTCCTCGTCGCGAAAATGCGACATGTCGTGAAATCGTGACGTCTTCTACTTTCTGTGCCCTTCTCTTCTTTATACCCGTGAAACTGCAACATGTCACGAAATCGCGATAGTTTTCTCTTCCTTGGCCTTCATCCTCTTACAAGTAGCAAAAATGGAACATGTCACGAAATCGTGACATTCCGTACCATTTTGTTCTTTTCGCTCTTTCACATCGCGAAAACAAGACATGTCACGAAATCATGACATCCTTCTCTATTTAGCCTTTTCTCCACAATATGTCACGAAATCGCGACGTTTCCTTGCTTTCTCTACTGTTGCCACTTTCTGTCGCGATATCGTGACGTCTTTCATGCCTTATGCTTTTCCTTCAACTTGACCGTGATAATGCGACATGTCGCGATATCGCGACGTTTCTACATTTTGCTCCTTGTTCACTTTTCTGTCGTGATATCGCGACGAGGTTCATTGTCATTGCCCTTTGCTCAATTATGTCATGATTTCATGACCTTTTCTATCACTCTGCTCCATGGCCATCGCAAGTC
Source organism: Wollemia nobilis (assembly GCA_028583015.1). Taxonomy (NCBI): domain Eukaryota; kingdom Viridiplantae; phylum Streptophyta; class Pinopsida; order Araucariales; family Araucariaceae; genus Wollemia; species Wollemia nobilis. The sequence goes on from JAQPPZ010003072.1 coordinate 2,286,257, forward strand.
GCAAAAACGTGACATGTCGCGATATCGCGACAATTTTACTGCTCTGCCTCCGTTGACCACTTTGACCATGATTTTGGAACACGTCGCGATATCGTGACATTCTCCGACTTTGGCTTCTCTCTCCTCTATTAACCCGTGATAGCGTGACATGTCGCGATATCATGACAGTTTTGAAGCCACGCTCTCCATGCTGCTTTTGGTCGCGATATCGTGACAGTCTTCAGACTTAGCTGTTTTGGCACCAAAAGTCGTAGAAAAACACAGAATAAGCAACAATCAAAACAATGTGGCAAAAATGCCAACAAGTATGATCCTGCAAATCATTTGAAGCAGGTTTCTTGTAATTATTTGTTTAATCAAATGAAAGCAAAATTGCTCAAATGGTTTGACGAGATCACAAACTGGTGGGTTATGAGGGTTCATCGAGGTAAGATCAGGTCAGCTTACCCACTGGTTATGGATGAAGCATTTTTACAGGTTTATGATGAGCATTATGATAAGTACTAGCCCATATCTTTTGTTGACTTGGTGCCTCGAAGTATTTGAAGTCCTAACAAGGAAGAAGACATGGTAATAGAGAAGAGGATGTTGGTTGAAGAGAGGATAATTATCGAAGAAGAAGAGGAACAACCATCACCCGAGGAACAAATTTCACTCATAAAGAGGAACATGGGTATAAGGATGCCTTTCCCCAATATGGTAAAGAAGCCCAGAAGTGGTGTAATTTTTGCTCTCAGTACAAAGCCACATTCTTCACTTTTGGTTGAGCCGATTTATTTTAAGGAGATATTCTCTTTAGCTCAACAAGAACAGTCAATCCATATGGTGATGTTGGTAGATATGGAAGCATAAGAAGAGAAAGTGAAGAAAGAAAAAGATCCAACAGTGCAACAACCTTCATCGTTAGCTCAAATGGTATTGGAGCCCGTAGGTACGCATTTTATTTCTCCTTCTCTCAATGAAAAGCATTTGGTGACCATGGCTTTGTTGCCTACAATTTTTATTTCCACTTCAATTTCATTTGTCATACCCATATCTTCGGCTCCCCTCTCCATTTCACAGTTGCAGGTCACCAATGCTCCCCTCGTTTCTTCCATTCCCTCCATTTTTCTCTCTTCAATTCATTCACATCTGTCCTGAATTTGTTTTCCCTTCCATTTTCCTCCATTCCATCTTCCATCCCTAGCAATCCTGTTTTTGCTTAAGTATGCAAGCCCCTCCTAGGGTAAGTGTAACTATAGTGTCTTTCAATTTTGCTCCCTTTATTGAGCCAAACCCTCATCATGCCCTCTTCCTATTTTACTTTATTTTTGTAGTATAGGAGCCATTGGCATCAAAAGTGGAACTTTTATCGGAGCACCCCATACTAGAGAAGATCAAACGAGCACGATAGAGTTCCTCATAATGGTTGAAGAGTTGCAAGCGAAAGGATGCACAAGCCCCAACTAAGATAGTGAAGAAGGTGACTTTTGATCCGAAGGCAATGGAGGCACACACTATGAAGATGGTCCATCAAGTCTAGAAACCTCAAGGAGAGATGATGCCAAACGATTATTCATACTAGGTCATCATCGAGGACCTCATAAAAATTAATACAACTAAGAAAATGGGTAATATACATGTGGAGATAAGTTTGATCTATTTCCACGATGAGAATTTCAAGGATCGTTTCTTCCAAGCTGAAGAGAAGATAACATAATTAGAAGATCCTTTGGCTGCATAGAAGGCCCAACTGGACACTACATAGTCAGAATCTCAGCAACGGCGAGAGAAAGTGATGAGCCTAGAGGGCAAAATTGAAGGATATAAGTAGGCAGTCGAACAACATAAAGCATCACGATAGGAAGCGCAAAAATAAATCCAGGCCTTGAAGGACAAACTCTAGAGTCTGCAAAATCAGTTGGCAGATAGAACGATGCAATCAGTAGCTCTCACAAAGGAAAAAGTCAAGGAGGCTCGTAGTCATCTGCTTATTGATTATCCAACAATGGCAACAAAAGCAACATTGGTTCTCATGTTCCTTTAGGAGGTGTGACAAGCTGCTTTGTATGAATTACACGTAGTGGAGTATTCAAAAGAGAATCTTTAATCAAAACTGGAGATGGTAATGAAGATTCAAGCAATGGCTAAATGGATCTTAGTTTCAGCCCAAAGAGCGACATGGCCTGAGCTTGGGCAAAATCCAAGATAACACTGCACACTTATTTTTCCAGTTGGATTTGGTTAAATATGCTCAAAAGCTACTAGATACATTTGAGTAAGAGAGGCACATTTTGTTGGTCTACTTTAAGACAGTAGTGAGTAATAGTTTCCCAAATTTTACTGATGATCAGGGAAATATTTTGGTGAAGAGAGACCTGGATGCGATATGGGCTATTTTCATAGATGACACCTTAGAGATTGATGACTAGGAAGATCCTATCACCAAAGAGCACATGTTGCCATTGATGAGGAAGCTTCGAGTCGAGTTTTTTGGAGCTCAACTAAAGGATAAACTATATTGACCTGGAGCAGGTTCAAAATTTTTGGTACATTGTTGATACGTTCTAGACTCATGAGGTGATTAGTATTGAAGCTTGGGCCAAAGCCATCGTAGTATATGAAACTATAGCCTCACATCTCAAAGGGTAGAAGGAGACTGGTGCAAGCAATAGGCAATTAGATGCAACCAATAGTGGAAAATTTGATCCTAATGGATAAAGGCCCTGGGATCGATTGCATTCAGGTGAGCTAAATACCCCATAAGCCGCCAAAAGTGTTGGTATTTTTTCCACACTAAAATAAATTTTAAAATTCTGTCTAAATATGCAATAAGTTTTGCTCAAAAAAATCCAATTTCGACTAACGTTTCGAGCGAAATACAATTTTCAGGTTGGATATAGTGCAAATTCAGGTTTTGCCTTGGCAAAACGTCCATTTCGTCAATTTTACCCATTTTCCAGCAAAATCACCCCTTTCAACCCATTTTCTGGTGAAATCATCTTTGCTAGCAAAATTTCCATTTTGGCAGCAAAATTCTCTTTTCACCCCTGACTTAGCGAAATAACTTTTTCGCCCACACTTTGGTGAAATCACTTTTCAGATAACATCTTGGCGCATTTTCGGGCGAAAGTCTATTTTTGGCTATGTCATGGTGAAATCCCCTTTTCGCCTATGCCTTGGCGAAATTAAATTTTTGTTTTGTGCAATGCCTTGAAAAACTTCTATTTTGCACGTCAATGAAGAGAAACTCCATTTTCACACATTGTTGGAGCGAAACTCCCTTTTCGCATGTTGCTGAAGCGAAAGTCTCCCTTTTTGTATTTCATCATGGTAAAAACTCCTTTTGGTGTTTTGCCGTAGCAAAAGCTCTTTGCTCGTCTTATCGTGGTTAAAAGCCTTTATCACACAATGCTTTGGCAAAGGCACTTTTCACGTGATGCTTTGGCAAAAATGTATTTTGAAGACATGCCTTGGCGAAAGCCCTTTTTGGGCTTTGCCTCAATGAAAGTAATCTTTGCCATTTTCTTTAGATGAAAATCATGGTCAAAGGTGCTCTGAGCAAAAATCAGTATGGAAAGAATTTCAAGGTCAATGAATTCAAGTTTTGGGGTAAAAAAAGGTTGAAGTTTTTAGAATTGCTGCTAATAAAAATCAAGTTCTATAGATAACTAGAAGAGTGCCTAACTTAAATGTCATTTATTCTTAAATTTGGTGTGATCCCGGTGTTTTGAAGGCACCGCCATGGAGATGAATTTTGCTGATGGTTTCGGCTAGGTCCCGATATGCCATCTCATCAAAATTGCTTGTTGCTTCCCAAGGTACCACCAAATTGGTTCGTTGTTGTTGCCAAGGAGAGAATTGTGACCAACCAATCTATCATTTCCCATCATTTTATTTAATGATCATTTAATTTTGGAGGCGAAATCCTCTATAAATACTAGAGAACTTGATGTAAAAAAAGGAAGGGACATTCTGCTAAAAAAATCTTAGAGTTTAAATTTTTGCCTTAATTGAAAGACTTTTGACTCTAGTTCTTGGATTAGTTGTGTATGTGATTGCTTTCTGCCTATCATTTCTGTTATATTCATGACTTTGTTAGATAGATTGAATTCTACACTAGAATTTAATTTTCAATGAAGAAGTGAATGTTGAAATGTTAATTGGAAGTCATATTTACGATTTGTGATTGGTTCCTATGTTTTTCTTTTTGTTAAATGTTGGTTAGAACTTGACTTGGTTATTTAGTTGTTAGTTCATCCCCACTCTATTTTTTTGGCTTACAACCATATTTTCCATCTCTTTCTATTAATTTCTCTCCCTAAACTTTATACCGATCTTTAGATTAGTAAGGGAACCAACCCTCTCTAGAGATTGGCCCGAAGGACATTTATTTCCTTTGACCTTTCAGTGTTGGCTGAGTCTAGGACACATATTTTTATACTTAGGTAGATTCATGACCAAAAAATTGTTTATTTACTTTAGTATGCTAGAAATATAAATATCTACTAGGAACATAATGTGCAATATCTGCTAGGAAGTATTTTGCATGTAACTTGTTACATGCAAATGTTCAAAGTATGCCATAGGCCTAAGTTAATCACTATCATAAATAACTTCAAGTATAACTCAATAGTTGATTTTCACTTACTAAAGAAAATTAATATGATCTTAATAATATATTACAAAAATAATAATCAAACAATAGGAAAATGTTGATAGTTAAGTGCATTGGTATCTTGGAATATGTGGTGATTAAGCTTCTCTTGAGGTCACTTAACCTTGACCTAAATGTAACTTGTATTTGGGTATAGAAACCCCATTATAATCACCATTTTAACTATTGGTTAGAGTGCAAAATTATTCTTTGATAATGAGATTATTTGGTGTCCATAGACAATCCCATATACTATATGCATTACTTCATGTATTTGTTTTTTAATAATGTTAGATAGTGTGTTGATTTCATTCATTTCTAGAAAATGCTATGAAATATAATATGGTATCAGAAAAAATATGAATCTTCATTACTTGATTGTTTATTATCAATAATTTGGCTTGGTTAGCTTCCTCTAAGGGAAATTTTGTTTAAAGTAGCTAAAAATAAATTTTTAAGCTGATGATGGATTGAGAACATGGATTTTTATATAAAACCATATCCAAAATCAGATTGTGAGGATCTCACTATATTCAATATATTTACTCTAAGAGAAATATTAACCAATATGTTCTTTTGATCCTCTTATTGTCACTAAATCCTCCTTGTTTATTTTAATTTCTAACTAGATTGATGACCTAGATTTAGGGTTGATTTTTTTTTAGTTTTTTAAAAATCTCATTTGTCTTTTATAGACTTTGTCAAAAAATCTATTTTCTTTTCCCTTTTAGAATTCCTCTACCAAGGAATAAGATTTTTATCATAAAGTAACAAGGGTTTGATCCCTCTACCAAGGAAGTTCAACATTCCTAAAGAGGTTAGGCAAACCCCTTCACATTGATCATAATTGTTTTCTTTTTTTGCTTGTAAGCCACTTGTTTTTATAGGTATAGGACAAAAGTATTGTATGACTACAAAAAGTGTTGTACAAAATTTCGTATGGTTCTTCCATATGGAACTATTGTACAATAATTCCATACAAGGAAAAAATTTAGCGTTACATTTGAGATGTTTAATATTGCATCAAAACTTCATAAAAATCTATAAAAGTGGTACCATTGAAAAGGATTGGAAGAACGATAGATTAGTTATACAAGTTAGATTTGAAAAGGTTCTATTTTCAAAAGAAAGATTGGATGTTTAAGGGAATTATTCTCTAGGATCTCTTCTTAGAATAGGATCAGATCATAATCCTTTGCTTCTTGAAATTTTGGGAGATTGAGTGTTCAATAAGCCTTTTTTTTTTGAGTCCATGTGGCTAAAATATCACGATCTCAAAGGTAAAATTGAAGAATGGTGGTCTCAAATTTTTTTGGTCCTCTTTTATCCCAAATAGCTAAGAAGCTAAGATTTATAAAAGCAAATTTAAAAATATGGAACAAGGAGGTGTTTGGTAATATCTTCAAGAAAAAAATGAAAATTCAATCCCAATTGAAAGATGTTGAGATAGCTTTGGAATATGGTTCTAGCAGTGTTTATTGGGGATATAAAGAAAAATCTCTTTTGACTAACTTTCATAACATCCTAGCCAAGGAAGAAATATTTTGGAGACAGAGATCTAGAGCGGTTTGGCTGAAGGAAGGAGATAGAAACACTAAATTTTCTATGTAATTGCATTGAGGTATAAAAGCAACAATAAAATCAAGGAATTAATTAGAGAAGATGGCTAAAAAATTGATGACCAAGAAGAAATATGGTTGGAATTTGTTCATTTTTTTGAGAATCTCATTAGTACCAAACACTAGGGAAATGAATTAGCTAAATATAAGCTTTTAAAATGTATCCCCCCTCTCATATCTCAAGAATTTAATGAATTCCTTACTTCTCCCTTTCATGGTCTAGGAATTAAAGATGTTTTTTCTCTGGCAAAGGAGAAAGCTCCAGGTCCTGATGGATTTTATACTATATTTTTCCAAAATATTTGTCATATAATAGGTAAGGAGGTGGAAGAAGCTTTATGTGAAGCACAAAAGAGATGTTTTCTACCTACTGATGTCAAATCCATGTTTATTACCCTCATCCTAAGATTATTGGGGCGAATGAGCTCAAAGACTTCAAGCCTAAAAGTTTGTGTAACACTATATATAAGATTTTTTCAAAAGTTATGGCTAATAGAATTAAAATACCTTGTATAGTATAATTGGTCCAAATCAAGGTGGTTTCGTTCTGGGGAGGCAGATCCTTGATGGAATTATCATTGTGTATGAGTTGATACATTCGACAGAAAAAAGTAGCAATTCAAGCATGTTTATCAAATTGGATATGAACAAGGCCTATGACAGGGTTTCTTGGGTTTTTTGGAAAATGTGTTAATCAAATTTGGATTTCATTTGAGTTGGGTGAATCTTCTAAAACAATGTTTCTCCACTCCAATTTTTTTAGTCATGGTGAATGGTTCTCCTGTAGGCTATTTCAAAAGTTCAAGAGGTCTAATGTAGGGTGACTCTCTTTCCCCTTATTTATTATTCTGGCAAAGTCCCTTGGAAGAACTCTCATTGTGGCTTATCAATATAAATTTGTTAAAGAGATCAAGGTTGTTTCTTATTTGAATATTATCTCCTTTCAGAAGTTTGCAGATGATGCACTTTTAATGATAGGAGATTTTGTTCTTCAAGCCAGAGTGCTTAAACATATTCTTAATTTGTATGAGCTAGTTTTGGGGAAAAAAATAAATATTAGAAAAAGTAAGGTATTTTTTCTAAATATGCCTTTGAGGAGGCAAAGAGCCATTGCTAGTATTCTTGGATGTTCCATTGCTTCTTTTCCTGCTTCTTATCTAGAAATACCTCTGTTCATGGAAGGTGCCAAAGAAGATTTATAGTTTCCTATTTTAGAAAGGTTGCATAAGAAGCTTGTCGGGTGGAAGGGTGCTCTGCTAAGTCAGGATGGTAAGGCCCTCTTAGTTAAAGGTACTCTTCAAAGCCTTTCTATTTACTTTATGTCCGTGTTTAAAAATTTGGCTAAAATTGCTAACAAAATTGAACAAATCCAAAAAAACTTTTTGTGGTCTGGTGCTAAAAACAAAAGGAGCTTCATCTAGTTTTATGGTATCAGGTTTGTTCTAGCAAAAAGAAAGGTGGTCTTGGGTTGAAGATATTAGGCTCTATGAATCTTGCCCTCTTGGATAAGCAAGGATGGAGACTCATCACTTCCAAAAGTACTAGCTGGACTAAAATTATTCAATCTAAATATCTTAATAAAGGTCTTTCCTTCTTGGAGGATCTGAACCTCCCTTTAGGTTCGATATTTTGGAGGAGCTTAACTTCAACAAAGGAGATCATTCAAAAAGGGTTAAGATGGAAATTAGGAAATGGTTGAATGATTTATTTTTGGAATAATACTTGGCTCTTGGATTCTTCTATATATTTCTAAACTTCTTGCCTATGCCCTGCTTTAAAATGTGATGGAGCCTCTAACAGGTCCTAAGGTTGTTGATTAGGTGAATGGAAGAAAGTCTTGAAAGGAACTGGTTATATATAATCTCAATGAAGATCTTAGATATGCTTTGTAAAATTTATAAAACAAACTGAAGATCCAAGTTATCCCTTAATGGGATGATTGAGACTCTCTTATTTGGGCTCTAGAAAGTAATGGTAAATTTTTTAGTTAAATCTACCTATAAACTTATAGCTTCAGAGAGATATTTTTGAGTCCCCAACAGACAGGTCTTGCTTAAATCCTTGACTCCTATGATAATTTTTTTCTCTGGATATCTATTCAAAACAAATTTTAACCATTGAGAACCTCAATAAGAGAGGTTTAATTTTGGTTAATAGATGTTATCTTTGTGGACAAAATGAAGAAACTTCAAAACATATTCTTTTAGATTGCTCCTTTTTTTGTGAAGTTTTTCGGATCCTATTGCAACCAATTGGAATCTCCTAGGTTTTCCTGTAGTCTTTGGTCAAATTATTTGAGCAATAGACAAAATATTTTTTCAGTAAAATATGTAGAAATTTCTGGGCCTTTCTTCTCCCCCATTTCCTATGGGGTATTTGGAAAGAGAGAAATATTTGAGCTTTTAATAATTACTCTAAGGATACCATATCAACTAGTAATATAATCCTCTATGCTATTAAAGAAAACATCTCTTGTATTACCTTTTCAAAAGATAAAGAATCTCCTCAAGAATTTAGATTTGCAGAACTTCTTGGTATTCCAAGAGGTATTGATTCTTCAGATGATCATTAGACTAGAGGTAAAACTACTTGGAAACTACCTCCTATCAGTTAGTTAAAATTTAACTTTGATAAAGCATCTAAAGGAAACTCAGGGCCAATTGGGGTCGATGGCATTTTAAGGAATGAGAAAGGTGATATAATCTTGGCTTTTGCTAAGAATTTAGGTTGTCAATCGTCTCACTTTATTGAGGCAAAAGCTGCCCATCAAGGTTCTCTCCTCCTCATTTCCTTTTAGAGTAGGAAGTTCATTTTTGAAGGAGACTCTTTAAATATAATCAATATTATTTTGGGTAAACAAGCAATAAATTTATCCATTGATAATATGATGAGTGACACAATTAGATTTTTGAGAGGTTGTGAGTCCTTAAAATTTGAGCATACTTTCAGAGAAGGAAATAAGGCAATGGATTTTTTGATAAACTTAGATTTGTTGCAAAATGGTTTAAGGGTTTAGAGGTAGGATTTTCCCTAGGATTTCGTTCAACTTGTTCAAAATGAAGGTAAATCATAGTGTTTTGATCTCTAACGAGTTTGACTATTGGTAGAGATCCAAAGAGAAGCTTTTGCTTTGTGTTTAGCTATGATTCCTTATTTTCAAATCTTTTTGGGATCCCTTTTTAAATTTGGGTATCTTTTTTGGTTGGAGAATGATGTTTCTTTAGGTTTTGATCATAGAAGGATTGGGATTGGAGCTCAAATTTGGAAAGTGGATGTGTCTTACCATGATTTAAAGATTATTATTTTTTAAAGCTTATTATTAGGAATTGGTACCTCCTTTTGTGGTGAATTGGCTTGAAATAGGAGCACATTCATTGTGTTGGTTGGAGCTATTTTAGTCACAAGAAGAGTATTGCTAATAATTTATTTGTATTTTTTAACCAGTTTCTTTCATGGTGAGTTGGAACTCCTTGAGAATTACACACATATGCTGCACATGTTTCATCTTTATTTTGGAGTGGGAGGTCATCATGATTGTTATTCCTTGTGGATTGCATCATTTCTTGATGCATTCCAATTAACCTAATTATTTTTATTGTCATTATTTTTTGCATGGGAGATTTGGCCATTCTAGGAGGTTTTTGTTGATCTGCTTGTTGGCTTTTATCTTCAAGGTGGGGTCTCTAACGGTGTTCAATAAAAATGATTCTTCTTGCCCAAACTCTATTTTTAAAGGAGTGTTCTTTAAGGAGGCTCAGGTTGGTGCAAACCTCTTATTTTTATTGAGTCCGTTTTATTGGTAACCCAACTTCAATTGGTATAGTTCTGAGTCTGAGTCAAAGGGGTCAAACCTTCTTCGATGGAAGTGGATAAGAAGGTTTTACAAATTCTAGAAAAATGTGACTTACTAGGATTTTTGAGAAAGTTCAATGGGCATGATATAGAATTGGCCAGGGAGATGGCTCACTCTTGGAGGAAAGGAAAGGTGTTGGTGAAAGGCATTGGTTTTATTATCTTCATTCCACTATTGGCTAAAATAATTGGAGTTCCAACTCGGGGGGACTACGTCAATAGGAAGAAACATTCGTTAGCTACAGAGTTGGACTTACTTGGGTGTAAAGCTAGCTGGTCATCCAAAGAAATACTGTAATGGTTACAAAATGAGCTCTTTCAAATCATTGTGGAATAGGGTCATCTCTATGTTAATGGATTTTTACCCCTAAATGCAATAGAGATGTTGTCCATAGTTTTCATATAACGTTGGTGAATCACCTTAGGGGGAAGAAACATATTAACATCTTAGGCTTCCTGTTTAAATAATTGAAGAAAACAAATTTGGAAATCCAAGATAGTAATACCTCTCTTCCTAATCATCAGGGTCTTTTAAAGCTAATTTTTTATTATATTTCCTAAAAGAATGGTTCTTTTTATTTGGATAAAAGTGGGGTGGTGTCATATGTTTCCTTGGATCTTTCTACATCTAAGAAAAATGTTGATACCTCTTGTCCCGCCTTTGGTAGGATTGGTTTGGTACCTATGAATGACAAAAATATATGTTTTAATTGTTTTCCTAAGCCTAATCTATTGCATTCTCCAACAAATGTTGAGTTGGATAACCTTGTTGGGAAAATTTTGGGAGATGTGAGTATAGGCCCTAAGATGAAGTAGGAGGACCTTCAAATTAATAAGGGTGGTATTCGAGACTTAAAAGTTATTTCTCCTCTTCAAGTCTCATAGGAGTCAGATAATAGTGATTCATCATCCTTGAAAGAGGATAAGCAGGTTAAGAAAATAAAGGTTGGCTCTCTGAAGAAGCACCAGATAAAAGCCAAAGGGATGATGAGATTGATGCGTATCAACACCAAAGTTACAAAGAGACTGAAAATGCATGATTTTGATGATTTAGAGAACTCAGACGGGTACCCTATTTCTAATGAGAGGTAAAATAAGATGACCAAATTGCCTTCTAGAAGTAAGATTCAGGATGATTATGTTGTAATGCCAAGCTCTTTTGACCCAACTAAATTTTTTGTAAGATCTATTAAGAGATCAGTAAATCGAACTACTTTTCTTGTAAATGAGCTATCTTGAAAATTGAAACACAATCCAAGCACTCTGGTGATGAATCTCATCATCTCGAAGGACTCTTCACAAGATTAAGCCTTGTCTTTGGTTGTTTTGTGTTAATATCTATAGGTGGGTTTTTGTCTTCTTTGTATCCCTTTTGTAACTTTTTGGCTAGGTTGATCTTGCTTTGTAGCTAGATCTTATTGTTTGTTTTATGTAGTCTCTTTTATGCGACTATATTTGGGTTTCTCTTGTAAAGGTTTGGGAAATCCTTTCAAAACCCCCATATTTTCCATATAATAAAAAGAAGGAATGGAAAAGAGCTTTCCAATGAGTGCAAACATAACCATTCTTGTTTAGGTAATGATATCTCAACACACTTGGTAATGATAGCACCATAACCTTGTGGTGCTTTCACATAACACTTTTGCACAGAGCTGGATAGTTTTATGATTTTTTTAAAACGGATCAAACTTGCATTATAGTTACAAAATTGCTAAAAAATACTCATATGTTTGTATTTGTTGCATCATTCCTAAAATTAAGAGTAGAATCATCAATTTTGTAAATCAATTGTATCAATTTCATCATTTTGTAATCTTCCATTTTTATTTGTAACAAAAGTTTCAAAGACAATTAAGTAAATTGGATGCTTTTGTGAAATTAACCTAGTAGGAAAAATTATATATTTTTTTGCATTTTAGAAAACAAGTTACATGCATGTAACTGCATGTTAGAGTAATTTATCTATTTTGTATATCCTCTTAGAAAATAACCTTTATTACTATCTTGAAAAACATTCAAAACAAAAGAAGCAAGTAGCATAGACTTTGTATTTTGTATTATTATTTACACTTGCATTGCATTCATAATTGAATATTGCATGTAGGATAGGATAAGAGTTTAAACCCTAAGTGAAAGTTCAAATCAACTCATATAATATATATTGGTAGGCTTCATAAAACAAATCCCTATAATCTCAAGTGTGGATGTTTTTTGGCTCCACATATTTGGTGAAACTAATGTGAACACCGCACATATCCAAAAATATTCCTATCCTACCCAAAACTCCCTAATTGGGATAGAAATTGATCAAAAACTTACCCAAGACCATTTAAAATTGCTTGTGTAGTTAAAATATATTAATAAAGACTAATAAGAAGCTAACTAATGGTTAGTCCTATTGAGGGACATATATCATACCTTGAGTAGCAACCCTATGAATGTTGAGGCTATATTGGGTATATAGCAAGCCTGAGTAGCCATCCTCCCTTATAGGGTCTCACACGTACTTTAAGCCTCCTAGGAAGTATTTTATTATGGGATAATAGGAATCATAAGGATCTTGATTACCTCTCATGTATCATACTAAGCCATGTATCTAGGTGTTGTAATTCTGACATACCATTAACTTCCATTTATTGACGTATATCAAGGGATCTAGATAAATTAGGAAGCCCCCTAATATTTATTTTCTAGATTGGTATCTTGAGAGAAGGTGATGTTAGAATATATTACATCATTTGGGTCATGTAAATGTACCACCTTTAGTACATATTTAGAGTAGAAGATTACTTTAGGGGGAAGTTCACTAGTTACTTCAAGCAATGTAATAAATGCACAAGTGTCAATATGTAAGTTGTAATGTGCAAGGTGTCCCCTTGTACAAATAGGTAGAGTGTTGGCCAAGGAATATATCTTCCTATATAAAGGGCCTCATAGTGAGTGATCATATATCAAGAACAAGATCATCATAGTAGGTAGTAGTAGTGTAGAAGGTAAACTCCATTGGTGATGGAGTACAATGTAGTCCTTTAGCATATATTCATGGAGTGTTCATTTCCTCCATAGCTGCATTGTATTATTTTTATCATTTCTATTTATAGTATACTTTAGTCATATTCCATAATTACTCTCCTTTATATTTCTAAATACTATGATTGCCATTTCCTGTAGCATACTTTATCCAAAGCTAACAATGGTATTAGAGACACGATAAATTCAGATAGGAATAGGGAGATTCACAAGTAATGAAGTAAATCTCAGTTCTAGAAAATATTGAAATCACATTTGGCTAGAATCTTTCTACAAAGTTGCATAAAAAATCATGAAGAATAGGAATCAACATTCATCCCACTAGATTTACAAATCAATTAGTGAAGACTATTTAGAGATTTGGATTTTTCATGTTAACTACCGTCTAAAATTTTTTGTTGCAAAAAATTAACTCTTAGAAGTTGGGACACTTCCTACAACAGATAGAGAAGGATTTTACCTTTGTTTCTTGAAAGTCTATGTACTTTCCTCATGTAGAGATTAGTTATTTGTTGCAGAAAAGACTTTAGGAGAAGAGTCTTGGTGAAGTTTGGAGATTGGAGATATCCATTGCTATATTGAAAGCTTCACAGAAGAAAAGGACATAGAAGCCTTAACCTAGAAGAAAAAGCCATAGAAGCCTTGATCCAGAAGAAAAGGCCACAAAAGCCTTGATCCAGAAAAAAATACTATAAAAGTCTTGATCTAGAAGAAGCCAAAGAAGCCTTAATCCTGAAGAAGACTCCAAAGAAAAGTATTTTATCCAGGAGAAGACTCCATCAAAGAATCTAGATATTGGTGATCTCCATTGAATACTGTGAATTGTAGATTAGCTAGTCTTTCCACAATACTATGAAGACCATGAATTAACACATAACTCATACCACTAGTTTCAAGAATAACTAGTTAAGTTGAAAATATATAAGAAATGACCCCATTGGAAACAACAGATTGAAGATCTATTCCAGAAGAAGCTGAAGAGATCTATAGAATATCTCGTTGGAAAACTTCCAACACTTTCAAAAGTAGAAGGTTGAATAAAAGGTCTCATTTAGAAGACCAAAGAAGATGTAAGATTGAAGACCTTGGAGAGGTATCCAGGAGAAACAAGAAAAAGGCTTGGAGAGTCTTATTACAAAGCTTATATAAGCATCATGAAAGGGGTTTCCAAAAGAACTCATTGAAGAAATTCTCAAGCAAGGAGAAGCTCCTGATAGCAGAAGAACTTGGGATAATTTTTTCCATTTGAAAACAAGCCCAAGAGGAGAAGAATTTGGTAAAAAGTGTCAAATCCTAAAGAAGAATCCAATTAAGACCTCAAGATATTAAAAATCTTGAGAAGAATATCATGTTTGAAGTCAGAGTTCAACAAGAAGATTGAAGGAAGATTCAGATAGAAGAAGCCTACCAAATCCAAAATATTTGGAGATTACCTCTCACAGCAAGAAGGCACATTTTAGAGGTAAGATTTTTTTGAATCTACAGCAGGAAAAATAGAAGATCACTTGAAGGATCAAGCCACCAAACCCTAGGCTCAAGATAGAAGGTTCAAGACCACAATTTGGTAAAACAAGAAGTTGTTTTGAACAACAAACAAGAATTTGCGCAATTCATTCATCTCAAGGCAAAAACTTGGTGAATCTAAAAACTAAGATCTAAATCATCTAAAAAATCCATGAAAGGTAAGAAACTTAGGTGTAATTAGTTGAAATTTAAATTAGGGTTCATTATCAAGTATCATTGAGTACCATATTTGGATTAAAGTTACAAAAATAAGGACCCATATTATAGTTTTTAAGAAGGTGAAAAATATAGTTCTTTTAAGATATTTATTTGCACATTAAAATAGGAATTGGATGCATTTCTAAAGAAAGAAATATATCATCTACCTTTTATCTATCTAGAAAGCAAGAAGACTACATCCTACAACACTGATTGTAGTGAAAAAATACATATTATTTAAAAGTTCATTATAATTACTCTTAAAAGTTGTAGATATTATTAAGTGCATTAGAAACTACTTTGAGAGTTTATTTATAGGAGTAATAAGGTGAGAATTAAAGTGCATTTAGAAGTATTATTGATTCATTACACTATACTAGTTGTCTTTAACTAGTTACTCTAAAAAAGGGTTAGTTTGTGTTTTTTGATTGTTAAGATCAAGGACATAAACCAACATATTATTAAAGTGTCTAGAGAAACTATTTTATGCATAAAATCTACAACAATTCATGGTCAAAAGAAGCCACCAAAATAGATCAAATTCCTCCAAGTAGTGGAGAAGAGAGCCATCACCAAAATTAGTAAAATAAGCTACAAATAGAGACTTGGTGAATCTTAGATTCCAAGTGCACTAAGGGTCCTTTATAGGTAGAAAATTAGTGTAGAAAATACTTTCTCAAAAGTTTCTATATACATGGTTATTAGATTGGATTTATTACTAGATTAACCAAGCAAAAGGAGAGAGATGTCTAGCAAAGGAGACAACATCAAATCAACTCTTACCTCCAAGAAAACCGCCATTAAAACCAGTAGAAAAAGCTTGCAAAAGGAGGTGCAAAAATAAGGTAATTTATTACAAAATTTATTTACATTATCTTGCACCATAATATTCTATCCTACGTAGGAAAAAGGACAAGGTCTAAGTATCATAAAGACACATTCTTTACAAGCAAGGAACATCTCAAAGTGGTCGTAGAGAAGCATCATCCAAGCAATGTCAAAAGAGCCTTCAAGGAGCTCACATCACCCACAGTTTGGACAGCTACAATAAGCAACCTACACAATATTCATAGCATAGCACAAGGAGAAGCTATAATCTAAAAAGGTAAAAATACAACTTGAAAGCAAGAGAAAATCAAAGTATAAAGAAAGCAATACCTAAGAGCTAGACGTAAGTCCATAAGGAGGATTCAAAATCACCATTGGAGTATCACAAAACTCCACTATAGTGTTGTTCATAATCCTAGCTCAAAGCCATAAAAGGGTTGCTCATTATCAGTTGGAACCAAATCTTATACCAATCACCATCGAAGCATTGAGGAGAAAACATAATAAAGAAAGAGTAGAAAATAATACATTGAAGAAGCTTGCAAGAATACATTAAGAAGATAGGTTCCTACAAAAGAGAAAATGTGCCACTTGTCACCTTTGAAGAAATCCTAACACCTTCCATATGAGCGCTCAAAATAACACTCAAATCTTGCATGCCTAAAAGGAATAATCAAAGGGAGCATTACACAAGAAGCATTGCTTATGTTAGAAAGGAGGTGACACGTGTAACCAAGTCATATAAGTGCTCAATAAAGTCTCTAACATTCATCCTCCATCCAACAACAAATATTACAAGTGTCAAAAGAAATCTACATCCTCCAAGCATTGAATAAAATGATACTTGTCCCTCACAAAAAGAAATTCCTTCCTATTTAAGGCAGCTAAAACCAATGAGGAAAGCACATTCGTAGAAGCATGTAAGAATCATGAAGAGCATTTAAATATCTTGGTCAAGACATTCAATGCAGGTCATAGAGACTATATTTGAGGTACCACCTTTCAAGGATTGAAGTCAAGGGAGAATCAAAGTCTACCATTGCTCATAGTGCCCAAGTTAAACATTAAAGAGCTATCATAAACCAACAACTCTAGTGCTCTTCTATTGGAGAGTATTCACACTGTCCAAGTTCTATTCAAGGAGGAAACTAGCGTCAACACCGTCTAGATATACCAAGCCACCAACAAATACATTGAGCCACAAAGATTACTAAGGTAAAGTTCTTATTAATTTTTCTTGCTTTAAAGCATAAGTAACATTGGAGTTATAAGGATATAATTCATTTACTATTGCAAACATTCATCAAACATGATGTTGGAAACATTCATCAAACATTTGCCATGTTATTTTGGTGGGGTTAACACTAAAAGGTACTGGACACTCTATACCTATGTTGAATACTTTCCAAAAAAATTTAGGGTTTTTAAAGTTATTTTTAGACCCATATGGGCTTTTTGGGTTACTATATTTGAACCCATGCTTTTTCATCCATGATATTGTAAAATTCGTGCATGTGCCTTTGTCATAAATTCACACTTGCATTAGGGTTTGGTAAGAGATAGAAGAGGAACATTATTGTATTGGAGATGGTTAAGCTCATTCAAGAAGAAAATATTGTGCTGTTTTTTCCTAGTTAAGGGTTTCTAGGATAAATATTGTGTTATGTGTGAATCTGCTATCTTCTTCCTTTGATTATGCAATTACTGCTTTTCTAGTTTTAGTTTATCAGGGCTCCTTATTTCTCTTCACATTAGTAACATATTAAGAAATCCCATTACAAGAAAATTTTCATATTTGCAAACAATAAAGTAGGAGGTATAAGGGTTTCTACTTGGGAAATTAAAACCCTATTATTACAAATATTATTGTTTTCTAATATTCCAAATTAGGGATTTATAAGGATACTCCATCAAAATAAATTATTGGAATTTAGAAATGTTAAAATATTAAATATCAAGGGATATAGAAAGAGGTTCATTAAAGATTATCAGGGCTTGTAATCAATTGATATACTTATCTCATAAAAAAATTAAAGGGGTAAAACAAATCCAACTTTGAGAATTTCTTCAAATTAGAAAGTGCTTAGTTCAATAGGAGAAATAAGGTGTAATAAAAGTTAATTTTTTGTATTTACAAAATTTTACAAAATCAACCCAAGATTGAACTGTAATTCCCAAAAGCACTTTATCAATCAATTGCATTCTCTAACCACTAGGTAGATATAAGGAAGCCTACAAAACCTAATTCTAAAAAAAGTTTTATCAAATTAGTTTACATCTCTTAACTAGGGAGATATAAGGAATTCTACAAAACCTAAATCTTGGATAGGTTTATCAAATTAAATCATATACTCAATCTACTCGAAAGATATAGTATTCTACAGATATTTAAGAAACAAGAAGAATACTACACTTCATCCACCAAGGGGATATAAGACAAACTAATTAAAAGATTCAATTCAAAATAACTTCTAACAAATCAATTTCTACAATTCTAAATAACTGCAAGAAAAACTATCTCAAGGCCTATCAAGAAAAAATATGGATGAAATATTGAGAATTGCTTTTATTAATGAAGAACTATTTCATGAAATAGAAATAGATACCCTTGAAGGGTATGAGAATCTATCAACTAGTGATAAAAAGAGATTATTCTTATTTCTTAAAGAAGAAAAAGAGGGTAGCTTTGAAGCATTAATTGGTTATCTTCATGAAAACCTCTTCAAGGCATGGTGGATTTCACAAAAGATAGTTATATTCACATCCAAAGAGTGTTTGATGATTTACCTATCATTAATTGTGTTTGTACTCAATCAACATATGAAGCAAGCTAACAATACAAATCAATATTATTGCGATGATAGACTAACTCCTCATGAAGCAAAAATTCCACTAGTATCAATGCAAAATCGTAGGAAGAGGAAAAGAAAGAAAAAGATATGCTAGAAGAGGTCATAGTAGATAAGACATGAATAGCAAAGAAACCATAAATACTGAACCAGATGGGCATTTTCAAAAGACAAAATAACCTTCAGCTACAAATTACTTTGAAGATACTAACTACTTGCTTGAACAAGTTACAAAGAATATAGAATAAGAATACAAATTCCAAGAGTAGGAAGAAGATCCACATTGAAGACTAATGTCTTCAATACCTAAATAATGTAATACAAAGGGTTTTAGAATATATTACATCATTTAGATAATGTAAATGTACCACTTTTATTTCAAAATAAAATGAAATTAGAAGAATGATTAAGATAAATCATCCACATATTATTTTCCTTCAAGAAACAAAGATGTCAATGGAGGATACGGACTCAATTGCCAGTAAAATTTGGCCAGCTGGAAAAGTGGTTTCCCTCAGTTCTCAGGGGACTTCTAGTGGCATTGCTTGTCTTTGGGACCCAAAAGAGGTAGTTATTCACCATATAGTTGGTAGTTGGGATATGTTGGCTATAGCTATTCAAAGTAGACATTCCAACCAACTTATGCTCTGCATTACTATTTATGCTCCGATTGCTTTGGAGGAAAAAAGAAGACAGTGGAAGGATATAAATCATATTATCTCTCATTTTCTTGAAGCTTGGATCTTGATCGGAGGATATTTCAATACCATCCTCTCTCTGGATGAGAAAATGGGGGGAAATAGAAATTTGGATAAAAGCACTGACCTCATGAGTGAATATATTGCAAACCTCCATCTTGTGGACATCCAACCAGATAATGGCCTTATGACTTTTTCTAACAGAAGGTAAGGCTTATCTTGTATAATGGAGAGATTTGATAGGGTTTTGCTCTCTAAAAATTTCTTAATCCATGGTCACATTCCTAAAGTGAAGAATTTTAACAATGCTGGTTTGGATCACTGGCTAGTCATGGTGGAAATGTGGAAATCCAATGTGAGTTTCTCTCCTTTTCATTTTCAATTAATGTGGCTCAGAGACAATTCCTTTAGACCTCATGTGAAACAATGGTGGAAGGAAGGTAAGCCTAGGCATGGGAATAAGATGTTATGTTTTTCCAAAATATTGCAATACATTAAATCCAAAAGCAAGACTTGGAACTGGAAGGAGTTTGGGGATGTTCCTAAAAAAACATGAAGTTATTGCTCAACTTGAAAATTTAAATAAGAAAATATGTTTAGATGGCCTCACATATAATAGAAGTGCAGATGAAATTAAACTCACAACTCAGTTAGAGGAATGGGAAAAAAGAGAAGAACTCTTATGGAAGAAAAAATCTAGAATTCAATGGCTCAAAGAAGGAGATCGAAACACAAATTTCTTCCACAAATATCTTCTAGATTGAAGATATCACGACTTTATTTCTTCCCTGAAATCACATTCTAGATATGTTGTCTATACTTGGGATGGCATGAACTCTATTGTTGTCAATTACTTTTCCAATATTTTTGTTGCTACTCCTCTTGACTAAACTTCTCAACAAAATATTCTTCAAGCAATCCCTTCTCTTATCACTTATGACAACTCTATTTTGACTACTCCTTTTACTATTAATGAGCTCCAATAAGTAGTTTTTAAAATGCAAAAAGGAAAAACCCCAGGTCCTGATGGTTTTCCCATTGAGTTCTACCAAGAGTTCTGGGATATCCTTCATGCTGATTTATTAGAGGTGGTGGAAGAAGCCAGGAAAGCCATTTTTTTTTTAAGGTTATCAATAAAACTTAGATTACTCTTGTTCCAAAATCTCTAGAGGTTGATCATATCTCAGCTTTTAGAACTATTACTTTATGTAATGTTATTATCAAAATCATTACTAAAATTATGGCAGAAAGGTTGAAGCCTCTTTTGCATAATATTATTTCCCCTGAGCAAGGGGGTTATGTGAAAGGGTGTCAAATAGTAGATGAGATAGTTCTTGATCAAGAAGCCATCCATTCCATGGATATGCAAAAATTTCCTTTCATGTTCATTCGGTTAGACTTATCCAAACCTTATGATAGAGTGGATTGACACTTCCTTATCAAAGTTTTGAGGTAATTTTGTTTCTCTAAGGATTGGATGGATTGGATTATGGGATGTATCTCTTTAGTTTCCTACTTAGTTCTTATCAATGGTAGGCCTTCTCAGTCATTCCCAGCTTCCAAAGGTATTGGGCAAGGTGACTCGTTATCCCCTTATTTATTCATCATTCTTGCTGAATGCTTGGGTAGACTATAACCAAAAAGAGGGAAAAAAATCCTTGAGGGAGTTACCATTTCTCATGGATCTAGACTTATCTCTCATATTCAATTAGTGGATGAATCTCCTATTTTAGGTAAATCTATAGTTAAGGAAGCTTCTAATTTTAAGCAAATCATTAGCTATTTTTCTAAGGCTATTGGGCAGTTGATCAATGAAGACAAATCTAAAGTTATTTTCTTTCACTACTCTTCCAGACAGGGATCCATGGTCTTGGATAAATTAAGATATAAGAAGACCTCCCTTCTAATCACTTATTTAGGCATTCCCATCAATATTCAAAGGTAGAAAAATAAATATTGGAATTGGTTGTTGGACAAATTCAAGAAGAAAATTGGAAAGTGGACCAACAGGTGGTTTTCTTCTGGGGGTAGAATCACCTTGGTAAAATCAGTCCTTCAAGCTATTCTTATTTATGTATATTTCATGTTGAATATCCCAAAGGTTGTTATTCGACAACTAGATCAAATATGTCATCGATTCCTTTGGAGTGGTGCTAAGGAGAAAAGAAAATGGGCCTTGGTGAAATGGGACACTTTATGTCTTCCTAAGAATGAAGAGGGGTTAGGATTTCAGTCTTCTATTAATAACAAAAAATCTTTAGCTGCTAAATTATATTGGAGGATGTTGCATAACCCCAATGCTCTTTGGGCCAATAATCTTCTTGCTAAATATGTTAAGAATAAAAGTCTTGAAGACCTTGTTCGCTATCAAATTCCCACCAAAGGTTCTACCATTTTAGCAGATCTTAAGACTGGTGAGGATTTGATAAAGAAAAAATTATTTTGGATCATTCATAATGGTCAACAGGTAAATTTTTGGACAAATTATTGGGATGGTCACAAGCCTTTGATAACTCAATTTCCCGATTGGAGGCCTTGGATGGAGGAGCTTCACCGAGATAACTGGATAAAGGTGGTTAATTACTATTGGTACCATACTGGTAATTCAAAGGTTGGTATTGTTAGAATTCCAAAGAGTAGAAATACAAAGCATTACAAGATTTGAAGAAACAAAATAGAACTGATTGATTTATTCCAGGAATCAACTTTGTATAAATAGCAAAGTTGATCATTGAGAGTCATTGGATTACAACAACGCATCAAGTCTGATGAATAAACCACCGAGGGTTCACCTGAAACATGGAGGAGTGGAAAATCAAGTGTGTCTATAATAGTAGAACTTAAGAGAATATTCACTTATTCTAACACCCACCTTGAGATATAATACTAACCCTTCTAAACGACATTCATATTCAATTACAGCTCGTGATAAGAGATCGACGAAAATCGTTTCTATTCCGCCTTAAAATAGAGAGCCTCATTTTGTTGTAGAGTGTAGCCATCCATTTCTCCTGCTTACATTCGCTCAAACTCTTGCAATCCCTCATCTCCACCATCTCCAGATAGCTTTTCCCCCATGTTTCGTAAAACGGAGGAATTTCGTTTGATACTAATATCAAAGGGATGTTCCTTGTCTTTTCTAAAATTCCACCACCGTTGTTATATTATAAAGTTGCACCCTAATTTGCACAGTTTTGAAAAAGGGGCCTTCTAAAAGTTTTAAAAGTGTTCGCTGCGGAATCTTATTACTCCACTGTCTAACATTACAGCTAGAATCCATTTCATATTCGAAACCGAATTTTCCATAATCACTTGCATCCAGCACCCAATATAAAGGTCATCCATATTTGAGGCCCCCGAAAAGTCATTCAAAATCTCAGACTGAATAAAAACTTGAAAAACATTCGAGAGCATTTTGATCCTTAGTGAGCTACTTGAGTCGAACCCCCCTATTACTAAAAGGTTACGCGTACCCGGAGGGCGATCAGCCACGGAGAAATTATCGGCCAACCAGTTCAGCATTTTATTGTCTTCTTTAAGTTCATCCTCCTTGTAAACCTCAAAAAAGTCCCACTTATTTCTAAAGAGATATGCTTCTAATCGGAACAACGGTGACACATTACCATATTGCTTCAGCTCCTTTAAATTCTTTAGCATCTTTTGTGTGGTATTATACTGACTCAACAAATGTGTGCTTAGCCCCGAATCAGTAATCACCTTTGCCCTTGGACCTTTTGAACTCAAAGAACTCACCAAATTTTCTTTTTTTCTATCCCTTTTACCCGTTGCACCCAATTTCCCCATGTCGCACGACTCTAAGCCTTTCGCTTGATTCCATGCCAAAAATTATTTTCCATCCCTTGTCACATCTTCGAGAATGCTTGTCCAAGCCTTACAAAAACTCATGCACAACTTTATTTTATTTGGTCCCTTCGAATTCCGAAAGCACCCACTTTTTCGCATTTTTCTTCGAGGTGCTGCCATTGAGAACGCCTATATTTAATTTATTTTCACCCCTCTTGTGCTTTTCTATGCTCATTATTATGTCCTCCCAATTTAAAATCTCTTTAACCCGCTCTATTATGAGGTTCGGGGTCACTGATGGCCTTTCTCCCTTCAACGCGTATGATAGTGTTAATAGAATGTATTTATGGATATGCGGAGGTCTGCCAGACGAGAATTTCCTCTCCGTAATATTTGTCAGGTTTTCAACCATATGGTGGATTAATCCATCACAACCGATTAAAACCCCAGCAATTGTAAGCTGAGAATACTTATTATTTTTCATGTCTGTCTAGACTTCAAATTGGTTTTTCTATTCATATGCACGCATTCAATGAGAAAATATGTCGCATTTTCCAGTCTCTAATTGGTTTTTTTCCTTGTCTCACACTTTAACTCGTTTTGCACCTGCATATTTGATTCAAACAATGCAAAGTCCCGACAATAAGGCCTGATGAGGTACTCATGTACAATGATTTCTTTTCTGAAGAGATGGTAAAAACCCAATGGGAAAAGCCATCAATCAAAAAAGAAATAAGGAAGAGGCTTGTCTTCGGATGGCGAAGATTGTCCTCTTAAAACAATAAAAGGATGAGTCCCAACAACATGGCCTGATGAGGTACTCATTTACAATATATAGATGGTGAAAAAACCCCTTGGGGAAAAACCATCTGTTACAAGAAAAATATCCAAGATAGAGGCATGTATTCGGATGGCGAAGATTGTCCTCTCAACACAAAAAAAGAATGAGTCCCGACAACTTGGCCTGATTAGGTACTCATGAACAATATATACTTTTGGAGAGATGATGAAAAAAACCACAAGGGAAAAAACCATCCTCCAAAGAATACAATAGTAAAAGGAGAGGTGGAAGACCTCTGTGTCAATGCAGCTATATTACTCCAAGTTTCTCTCGCAATTGTATGTAACGCAGAGAAGGAAATGACTTGGTGAAGATGTCTACAATTTGCTCCTCAGTTGGAATATAGTCCAAGTATATGTCCCCATTCTGAATGTGTTGTCGAATGAAGTGCATATGTATCTCAATGTGCTTGGTGCACTGATGCTCAACTGGATTTCATGCAATGTGAATTATGCTTTGATTGTCACACCAAAGAGTTATAGGTTTGTCATGGGATAAACCAAATTCCCTTAGAATTTGATGAAGCCAAAGAGCTTCCTGACTTGCTAAAATTGTTGCCCTGTATTCTGCCTATGTAGATGATAAGGCTACTACTTGTTTTTTTGCATAACTAGGCTATTGGTGAAGAACCAAGACAAAAGACATAGCTAGAAGTTGAACATCTATCTTCTATTGAACCTACCCAATATGAATCTATGTAGCCAATGATATCCATGGATTTTACCTTATATAAGAGCCCAAATTGAGTAGTTCCTTGCAAGTAGCGGAGGATTATTTTTGTTGCTTTCCAATGACTGAAGTGAGGTTGATGGGAGAATCTAGATATGAGGCCAACAACATATGAGATATCTGGATGAGTATGAGTAAGGTATAACAGACTCCCTACAAGTTGACGGTATAGAGTTGCATCACATAGAGGGGATGAGAAGGAAGTACTTAGATTTATGCCAGATTGAAAAGGTGTAGGAGAAGGTTTGCAATCTAACATTTTAAACCTCTGAAGAATATCTAGAGTGTATTTTTGTTGACACAATGAAATACTTGCATTTGTTTGATTTATTTGGATCCCAAGGAAGTAATGAGCTAAACCTAGATCAGCCATATCAAATTTTTTAGAGAGGGAGTCTTTTATAGTCTGAATGTGATTGAAGGTACTACCAGTGATTAGAAGATCATCAACATATAAAACAAGAATGGTGATTTTTCCTTCATCTCTCCAAATGTAGATTGTGTTATCAGACTCACAATGAGAAAAACCTACGGAAAGAAGGAAGGAGTCCATCTTTTCATACCAAGCTCTAGGAGCTTGTTTGAGGCCATAGAGAGACTTGTTTAGCCTACAAACAAGAGAGGAGTCTTGAGTGAAACCAGTAGGTTGTTCCATGTATATCTCTTCCTTTAAATCCCCATGTAAGAAAGCACTTTTTACATCCATTTGAAAGACAAGCCACTTTTGGGAAGCAGCTAGAGCAAGAACCAATCTTACAGAATCCATTTTAGCAACTGGAGCAAAGGTTTTGGCATAATCAATCCTTTAAAGAAGCAACTGGTATTAAATAATGGGATGAAGTTTTTAGAGAACTATTTGGATGGAAAGGATCTTGATGTTGTTTTCCAAGAGCACATCCAGGACAAACTTCATCAATAGAAGAGACTTGAGGTAAAATTATTACCATTTCATGGGTGCTCAATTCATTTAGGTAGTTATAACTGAGATGACCAAACCTTTCATGCCAAATTTTGCTATCAAGATCTCCATGAGCCACAAAACAGGAGGCCCCTTCTATATTTTTGAATCCTTTGAAGTGAAATAGGTGAGTGTTGTGATCAATATCTCCTTTGGCTATGAGAGAATGGGGATCTCGAAAGTCTCTTATCTCAACTCCTATTGGAGAGAAGAGAATAATTTTCCCCTTTTCAAAAGTACAAATATGATAGACGAAGAGGATATTTGTGGTAATGTTTGGAACATAGAAAACATTATTGATAGATCCACCATCAATGGTTATATCACCCTTTCATTTGACTGGGATGAAGGAAGAGTCACCAAATTCTATGCTACAAGTTGAAATTGAGGAGATAGAAGAGAATGACTCATCTAAAGCAGTCATGTGATGAGTTGCTCCGGAATCTAGGACCCAATGATTAGAAGAAGAATTGGAGGTTTTCCCTTGAACATTAAGGGATTTTCCTATTTTATTTTTATTGTCTATATTTTGATCCTTCATAGTTGCCTCTAGTTGTTGTAATCTTTTCCAACATTTGTTTACAGAGTGACCATTCTTTTTGCAGTGAGTACAAGTTATGGGATTATTTTCCTTATTTTTGAATTTTTCTTTAGAAGAGGTGGAGGCTACTAAGGCTTTTGAGGAAGAGGAAGAAGAAGAGATTTCATATCTTGCAAGTTTTGTTTCTTCCCTAGTTAGTCTATCACAAAACTCTTCTAAAGAGGGCATTTTAAAGGTTGCACCAAGAGCATATTTGGTAGATAGAAAGGTGGTAGCAAATATTTGAAATACACCATTTAGTTTAGAAAGGATTAGATAAATGTATTCTTCTTCAGTCTTAGTCTTCCCATTGCCTTTGTATTGAGTGAGGACCTCTTTGAATTTGGTGAGGAAGTCAACAATATTGTTGAAGTCCTCAGGAGATAGAGTTGTTAATTCTGCTTCTAGTTGCATTGATCTTATTTGATCTACTTTCCCAAACAAGGTCTTTAGTTTCTCCCAACTTTCATAAGGAGTTTTACAATCTGCAATGTGAAACCACAAACTTTCATGCACATTAGAGCTTATAATACCCATTTTTTCATACATTTTCTCTTTGTGAACAAATATTTCATATTATTTTTCGAACTCAGGTTGCTTTTCTTCTAATAGGTGTGTGAGCCCTTTCTGAGAAATGAGATTTAAAATTTTGGGTTTCCATGTATGGAAGTTGTGAGGAGTGAGAGGATCAATTGTATTCATTGAATTCATTTTGAAGTTAACCCAAAGGTCCCCCATTTAACTTTAATTTAGAGAATGCAATGGATATTAGTCAACAGAAGCCTGTAAAAAATACCAAATTGCTCAAAAATACCTGCCCTAACGAGAGGGAAACTATAAGTAATTTTGAGGTTATTTGATATTTAATGAGGTTAATGAGATAAATATGCCAAAGCTTTTAGGAAACACCAAATAACTCAATAAATACCCACCCTAACGAGAGGGAAACTATAAGTATTTTGAGTAAATTTGATATTAATTATGGTTAAGAGAACAAATATGCCAGGCCTATATATCTTTTCTTCTCAAATACCCACCTTGACTAGAGGGAAACTATAAGTATTTGATTAGATATGATACTTGGAACATAGGTGAATATCAACCAGGCCTGTATTGGTTACCAAATAACTCGCCCTTACTTGAGGGAAACTATAAGTTAAATAGTATGTACAATAAGGTGAGTGGTGATATGAATTATTTGTTCTTCTTAGGAAGTTTAGAATGAGAAATAATGCTTTTAAAGAGATAATTAAAAAATACTCTTTGTCAACAATAATAAATTGAACACATAAATATTTTTAATTGCTTAATGAAATAATAAAGAAAGAATAGATATATTTTATTTATTCTTTATTATGTAAGGATTGGATTGAATACCCTTTTATTTCATTTAAGCTGACTATATGTAACAAATTGATTCCAAAAAAGTTAATTAATATAGAGACTATTTTGAAAGGAAATATTTTTCATTCACTAAAATATCTCTATAAAATATTAAAGACGTTTGGAAAATAGAGAATTTAAGTTGTTAATATAAAAGTTTGCTTAATGAAATAAAGAAATAGTAAAAAAATATTTTAGTAATTTCTTTAATTAAGGATTGAAGATTTAATCAACACCTTTTTAATATTAAGCAAGATATATAAACAAAATTAATATTACCAACTTAAGAATGAAAGTAAAGAAGGCAAAAGAAGGCAAAAAGTGATGCAATGACACCCCCCTGAACTTAGTATAGGTGCAAAAGGCACCTATAAACCCCCCACATAAATTTTTTTATTAAAATTTTTACAATTCTCCTTTGATTTTCGGGCGAAGAAAAAGTCGAAAAGGAAAGGGAATGAAATGTTTTTTTTTCTTGCTAATATATATATATAAATATATTATAGCTTAAATTAAAGGGGTTGACGTCAGACAGAGGATGCAACGGAAAAAACGTCTTGAAAGGCAACGAGTAAGGGTCCACGAAGCGCCTTTCAATGAACAAGCAACGAGGAAGGGTGGTGTCTACGTTCGCCGCTCCAATGGCGGCATCCAAGAAAAATGAGACTCCTTCTATATCTGCACTGGATATAAGGAAGGGTGGCATCTACGTTCGCCGCACCAATGGTGGCATCCAAGAAAAATGAGACTCCTTCTATATCTGCACTGGATAAGAAAAATGTTATTTTAAAAAATCATATAACACCTTACCATATGATGCATTGAAGAGGCGTTGAGAGGAGTGACGCCAAAGCAGAGAGTCTCCCTTAGCAACTGTGCCACATACCAACTTTAAAAGATGAATCAGAGACGCTGAGAGCAAGGCACCGAAGAGAGGATGCGGTGACCTGAGTGTTTCTGAATATTTCACTTGCAGAACAGATTATCTCACCACACACTAACCTGAAGAAAAAACACTTGCAGAGATTTACAGGGAATAGTATAAAATGGGCCCAAAGAAATATCAATCTAAGCTTTACCGAAGAAAATCTTAGGAATACAAAAGAGTTATGATTTTAAGCTTAGAAAGATGTTTATATAACAAGAGGAAAGAAGATCCTCTTGAGCGCCGAAGGACAAACAGATATGACGAACTTCGAGTAGAACGCTTCCTAAAATCTCAAGATCTTCGAAGAATATAAAAAATTAATGAGGGAAATACCCGTTGAGAGACGCAGTCTCAAGGCGCGCCACAACAAAACGCTGGCCAAAGGCCACGTTCGGAAATTTTTTTACGAACGTTGGTCTAGGTAGGTAGACCAAGAGTCATTAATTGGTGATGCGGAGAGCGATCCTTACATTAATTAAAATTTACGAAGACAAAACGATTTGAGATTGTAAGATAAAAAAAAATTAAATGCCCACCAAAAGTAAGGGCCTACGGTTTTTCCCTTTCCTCCACGTTAGAAGATACACAACGAGGGAAAAAGGACACCGAACACTTATCCTTCTACGTTATGAAATGTGCAGCGAAGGCTATTGAAAGCCGAATGAGCTAGAATTTAAGGGAAAAAAAATTAAACGTAGGCGAAGTAGGAGGACAAATAAAAACAAGGGGCCTCTAAAAAAAATGTTTGATTTATATTAGTTTCCTTCTTGAGTGAAATGCAGTGATGGCTATGTTCGAGAGGGGAAGAAATAATATAAATTAAAAAACACCTAGAATGGGATGCAGCGTTGCTTTAATTGTTTTAAAGCAAGCTGTGTTCGTTAAGGAGTATTTTTATAGAGGCAAAAAAAAATTCAATATGCATACACAAAGTAGTGAATAAAGAAATTTTGAAAGATTTGCATCAATGGTAAAACAAAATTATATAAACCAGTAGGTATTACCATAAGCAAATATATTTTAAAAAAATTGCATATATGAGCATACTACAATATGAAAAAAACCTCTTTTCTTAAAAAAACAAAGAATAAGAGATTAAGAACCAGTTCGAGAAACCTCCTTCAAGAGAGAATGCTAGAAGAATCTACCCTGCTCTAATACCATGTTAGAATTCCCAAGAGTAGAACTACAAAGCATTACAATATTTGAAGAAACAAAATAGAACTGATTGATTTATTCCAGGGATCAACTTTGTATAAATAGCAAAGTTGATCATTGAGAGCCATTGGATTACAAAAACTCATCAAGTCTGATGAAGATATATCCAATATATATCTTGTATTTTCCTTTCTAGGATTATTTATGTGGTTTTCAAGATAATAAGTTGTATTCACCTAGCAACTCCACTCCAAACAAAGAATCTAAATATGCATAGAGAGAATACTTATTGTTGATTTCTATGTCATAGAAGGTGACAAGAGTTGCTACCACAATTCTATGAAGTAGAAGAGTTGTGGTCCATAATATGGCTACTCTACCACCACCACCTAGGACATTCTCTGCTTAGAATAATAGTTTCCTTTGGCACCACCAATACTACTTGAAGTGTGGGATGAGATACCCCAATCTACTCTAAAGTCATTGAAATTCTTCACTAGGGAAGATCTCACTACCTCCATTGAGCATCTCAACCATGTGGTAAGTTTATACACAATCCATAATATATCAAAGTAGAATATAGCTTTAATATTTCTAGCAACCTCTTTCAAGGGAATGGCTAGGGTGTGGTATCTTAGGCTCCAAATTGGTTTAATAGTTAATTGGGATCATCTTGGAAATGTGTTTGTTGAAGGATTTATAGAGAAGGCAAATAAGGTGCCACTCCTAGAACAATTTTCAACCATCAAGAGAGCTCCTACGAAAGTAATAGAGGATTTCAATCTCAAATTTCACAAGTCCAAGTATATAATACCCAAAGAGCTTCATTTTTACCCAAGTATGACACTTTTATACTATTTGAAGTTCTTGTATTTTAAAATATCATTAATGGATAAGGCCTAAGATGAAAATTCACTACCAAATGCTTTTGGTTTAGCTATTCAAGATAAACATAATTTAATTCATATTGGAAGATTAGCCCCTAGGCCTCCCATACCTCTATATCCCAATATTCACCCCAACCTAGTATAATCGCTCGATCAATGAGTTTCCAATCAACCTCAGTTACACCTACAATTGTTATTTTCTAATAGACTTTAATCCCAAAAACTCCAAAGAATCCAAAAAAAACAAGCATCTCAAAGTTTTTTTGTACTAATTGCGAATGAAGTGTTAGCCATGAGGAGGGAACAAAATACCCAAAGATATCTTTATCAAAACAATTTAATACCTCCATTTCCACAAGGAAATTAGGGCTATATATCTTCATCTAATGGATATCCCAAACCTCAATTATAGAGTAATAAGGAGAATGATCAATCCTAGAACCAGCAAATAGTCCTGTTGGTGACCCCTCTACAAATAGTTATCCCTAACCATGTTAGGGAAATAGACCCCATATAGAACAACATATTCCCTTGATATCTGCCCCAGCAAAAGAAACATAAGATAAATTTCCTAGCTTATGGCCACTATAACAACTGAGATAATACCATCCTAGATGTCCATTTCATATTTAGGAGTCAAGATTCATATGCCAAAGCTACCTCCACTTTCTCTATATCAAAAAATAATTGTGCCCTCAAGAATGATTCTTAGTGATCTATGATGAAGAGGAAATTTATACAGTATTTGACAAAGGAGATAACCTAATGACCAAAAGACCACAAGTCCAATTAGAATATCTAATACAATCGAAGAAGTTGAAAATGGAAGAAAGAGAGAGGAGCAACCCAATAGCTCTTGGTAGTAAGCATAAGCCAACCCAACCACAATAATAACTTCTAGTTGCATTGTCTCAATAATTAAAGGCACATATTCCTCCTACTATAAATCAACAAAGTGGCCAAAATACTCCAAATGCTCAAGCCAAAATAGTGAATACCAGATCGAGACCCCTAGTACTTGCACCACTAAATTTTTTGAAACTCACCTAATGACGTACCCTAGAAGCCCTGAGGCAACAAACACTACCATAAAAACTAGCCAAAGACAACTAGCTAATTAAATAGAAGCCTTGGTTCGCTCCACCACACATTACCTAGTAGGCTATATCACTTGGGTCTTTCAATATGGTGGATAATTTGAAAAATTCTACAATATCGGTGCAAATTTAGGATATCTTAGCACTTTTAGGGTAGAAATAATATCGACAAAATGCCCTAGAAGAAGAAGTGTTGTGGTAAAAACTTTGGTTAGATTTACACTATTTTTTGTCACAAACCTTTCAATTAATTTGTCAACCTCGATAAACTTGTAAGCTTGTGAAGCACCACATTGAGATCAATAAGAAAACCTATGGAGATGAGTCCACTGCTTCTATCATTGGGGAGTTTTTGTGAGATAGCATTAATTCATCCACACAAATTGAACTTGCATACATTAAATTGCAGAAAGAAAAATCACACCATACTGTGCGAAAATTAAAAAAATCAAGAAATAGATCAACTTAATGAACTAAAGAAACTTGCAAAAATAAAATGCACACACAATAAAATAAATGAATCTAATTAAGAAAGCAAATAATAAGGGGAGGAATACTAGCTAGGAGTGGACCCAGGCTCTAGCTACTTTCACTCGGTAGACTACAAAATTTGAATGCAAATAAGAAACTCTTGAATGAATTGTATTGATTAATAAGAATTGCAATACAATATATTTAGCTCTCTTCAATCTTAATCCCATTTATAAGAGAAGTATGTGTGTTTATATAATACACACAGGACTTCTGTTACAATGTTGTTACGATGATAAAATCCACTACATCTAAGTTGATATAATTCAATATATAGTAGCATATATGTATTAAAATAGTCAACAACTCTTTTTGTCCTTTCACAGGAATGGTAGATTTCTATTCGATGCTCATCATTACCCGTATTCTATTTCACCAAAAGGTAAATCCATTTCTCCCTATAGAAAAATGATAGCTAACATATTTTGTCTTTTACCTAGAATCAACATCTTACGTGGAGTCAACATTTAGCTTTGGTCAACATAGTAGGACACGATCTTCATTGGGCACGAATTGGATCAAGGTGTCTTTCGTTGAATAGGATCAAGGTGTCTTTCTATGGGATCAAGGTGCCTCCCTTAAATGGGATAAATGCACCTTCTATTAACGGGGTCAAGGTGCATTCCATTGAATGGGATCAAGGTGCCTTTCTATAGGATCAAGAAACATCCTTTCAATGGGATCAAGGTGCCTTTCGTTAACGAGATCAAGGCACATTCCGTCAACGGGATCAAGGTGACTCCCATAAATGGGATCAAGGTGCCTTCCCTTAATAGTATCAAGGTGCCTCCCATCAACGGGATCAAGGCATCTCTTGTCAACGAGATCAAGGCACCTTCCCTTAACGAGATCAAGGTACCTCCCGTCAATGAGATCAAGGTACTTTCTGCATTGATATGCCTTAGCCTCCTTAGGTAGTGAACATGCCAAGTACAAGTAGGATCTCGACGAGATCATGCAAAAAATATTTAATTAATTAAATCTACACACAAGACACACTTTACACACAAGTTAGGCAATATGCATAATTCTCATTAAATATATATAAATATGCATAAAAAGTACAACTCAGATATAATATATGTTGCACAAAATTGTTAGAACCTATGCCAAAATATGAGCATTCTTGTGCTCATCATCCCCCCATGCCTATCGAGTGCCACACCCTTGTGACACCTAAAAATGATAATCCCCAGTTCTGTTGACCCCTCCTAGTAAGCTTTGTTCTTCTATTTTCTCTTTTAGGTAATGACCTTAGCTTTTTTTTTGTCCCTAGGTTTACGACCTTGTTGAGGGGTGTTGGTTTCCTATTGCAAATTTTGGCTACGTTGGCTACATCTACCTATTCTACTGGGCCCTTCATATTCAAGGGGTGGCTTTGTAACATAATCTATTTTTTCTTTAACCCTCTTTGCATAGTAGCCAGTAAAGATGGGTTTCCCTTTCTAAAATGCAGCTTCGACCTCATTCCATAGATCGTCATGTTGAGGTCAAAGCTCTACTAGTGGGATATCTAAATCATCTCGTTCCCATTTTACTACCCTAGCCTTAGACAACTGGGCCACTTCTACGGAGAGAACAACATTTTCTTCTACAATTGTAGCAACTTCTGCTTCTGGCCCGTATATTCCATGTCATTCCAAATATTTCCTCATTCTAGAAGGTTACCCTCAAATTGACCCATATATCCATTGGAATTGCTTCTTAAAAATAGAGTCAATGGTAATCCCAGGATCTCATGTAGCTTTCTTAAAGGCCTTCCTCGCTAATTTTTCTATTGCACATTCTTCTTGGATATTTTTGAATTTCTCCCGCTGACTGGAAAAATGTTGCATCCCCCTTGCCCATTCTTCGTCTGAGCTAGCAGTAGGTTGGACCCTACCTTTGCTTTCTTTGCAGGCCTCTATTGTGGTACCTTGGTCACCTTTTTTTTTGGCCTTGACGAGATTGTCTTTGTAGGATCTGATGTAGCAGAGGGAGATGGGATATTATCTCCCTCTACAATAGGTGCTCCTTACTTGGTGGAGGAAGTTTTAGGCTCCTAATTTCCTTATGTAACCTTTTCTCCCATCCACTATTTTCCCCTAGCTTAGTGATCGACAACTAATCTGATGACCTTTCGATAGATTGCATCGATTGTTGGTGTTTTGGTATCTCTACTTTATCATCCTACTCCTCACCCTATGGCTAGCTAGGGGTTGATGGTTTGCTATCTTCATAATCTAAAATTTCAATTATGAGGAGCTTTGTTTGTAGAACAAAGTTCCCATGTTCTTTAGTAGCTCATTTGACTAAGGCAGAGGAGCAATCCTCGACTTTAGCCTCCTCATTACTTGTATCCATATTGAATGGGCCAAATTAAGCAATTCTCTTCAAAGAGTTTAGAGAATTCATCGACACCTCCATTGCCCAGTCGGTCTAAGTGGTTGTGTCCACCTTTTTCACCTACTTTGCCCTCGGTTGTAGCTTCTCCTTAGTCAGCTACTGCACTGTTTACTACACCTGACATATATTCTACTTGAGCCTTTTTTTCTCCTCTATGGTTTCCTTGCTAAATTCCTTGAAGAGTCTTTGCTCCTCTTGTAATTTTTTTTCCAAGAAAGGACTTGCTGAAGAGTCGAATCAAGCTACCCCTACATTTTCTTTGAAGTCTACTAGCATGGTGGACTTTGGCTGGCCAAGTTCTGTAAAACCTAGGCTACAACTCCTTCTTTTGCATTATTATCTTCGTCTTCATCCTCACTAGATAGAATTAGGCATCTCCACCTCTTTCTTCCTATTTTGGTTTTTGCATGATGGCCTACTTGATCAGGGTTGGGAATTTTTGACCCACCTTTCACCTCAACCTGTAGAGAGTGGTCAACTGCTCTGTTAGGGCTAGGACTATCTAGTCCAAATTTTGTATTAATTCATGGAAAGTGGGGCAAAAAAGTCTACTCTTCTCCTCCTTTAGTTGCATCATCATGGGAGATTAGTGACTGCTCTACAACAGATGTCTCTGGTACATTGGGCTCATGTGCTAATATCACCAATTGAGCCTGGGAATTGGGTGTCTTGACTCTTTCTATGATTGTTGTTGGTGCTTCCCTAGGTGCCTCTACAAACCTTATCAGGGCTAAGATTAGCCCATGGTGAGCTAGGGAAATGGATGTCCCTACCTGATAACGCCTTGCTTCACCCTTCAAGGCACAATCTAGGTAGAATGGGATGTTGATTTATTTCTCATTCAACAAATGGTTCAAAAATTGCATGTGGTTTGCATTTATATGAGTGTACTTGCCTGTGCAAGTGAAAAATCTAGCTATTTTCTCAAAAAATTATTACCAGAGCTCTGGGAGACTCTACTTCGACAATCCTGAGCACCCTAGGTTTGTGGGAGCATGCCCTAGAAGTTATTGTACACATGCAGCCGATGCTCCCTCCTTGTAAATACGTTCCCCTATGAGAGGAGGACCAGTGGCAACTGCTATAACTTCTTTTGTGACTGGAATTTCCAATCCGCGTATGCGTGCAACCCCTTCATCCAATGTCGAAGAAAACTCCTTTATCACCTCTAAATCTTTATTTTTTGTAACCAAGCAGCAATAATTCATCCACCCAATGGCCTCAAATCGAGCTTGGACCTCTTCACTAACCCCTCCAACATGGTTGGGATAATTCTTCTTCTAGCCATGATTCTTCGACTTGTCCCTCATTCTGAATCCTCTCAATTTGGCTTCTGCAACTTTTCTTCACTTGTTGGATTGGTTCGTTACTTTGTACCACCTACTTGTGCAAGAAGGTGCCTATTTATGGAGGTAGACATGTATCCAAGGTATTATTTTTGTATTGGGATTGTGAGGATCTGCTTCCCCAAATTAACTATTGGCATGTTTCTTCGGATGAGATGGACGAATAATAATTGGTCAATTTATTTATGTCGGCAGTATATTTTTTAGAGTTCTTATTATGAATGCTATATATATCTAAAAAAATTATACACATACCTTACTAGTGATCCATGCACTTGGAGCATGTCAATTTGATCATCTGTGATAGAGTAATGGTATTTTTCCCATGTGAGCTGGTTCTTCAGACAATTTTCCATTGGGTACTGCAACTTTGTTCATTCGAGACCTCATGCTGAAAATGAGGAAATATGGTTGGCTCGCTCATCCCTTAAATGATTGCTTTGGGATGCGAATAAATCATTTGCACGATTTCCATAAGTTCCCATAAAGATTCATGTTTTTTGTAGCATGGGATAATGATGTGGTTGTGGTCATTTTTATTGTGCAGGTGCTCAGCTGGATCAAGGTGCCCCTAATGCATGGGATCAAGGAGTATTAAAATGCATTGGATCAAGGTGCCTTAAAATACATTGGATCAAGGCGCCTCAAATACATGGGATCAAGATACCTCAAAATACATGGTATCAAGGTGCCTCTAATACATGGGATCAAGGTGCCTCAGAATACATGGGATCAAGGCACCTCAAATACATGGGATCAAGGCACCTCAAAATACATGTGATCAAGGCACCTAAAATACATGAGATCAAGGCGCCTCAAATTACATGGGATCAAGATGCCTCAAATACATGGGATTAAGGCCCCTCAAATACAAGGGATCAAGGCACCTTATAATACATGGGATTAAGGTACCTCAAATACATGGGATCAAGGCACCTCTAATACATGGAATCAAGGCACCTCATAATACATGGGATCAAGGTGCCTCATATGTATAGGATCAAGGTGCCTTGATGCATTATTCTTTTTTTTTAATGGAATCAAGGCACCTTGACACAAATATTTATTTATTTTTCTAAACTTCTCAACATAAGTAAGCACCTTTTAGCTATTCGAGAGTTAGGTGCCTCTCCTTCGCAATGGGATCAAGGAACCTTCCTCCAATGGGATCAAGGCACCTCCCCATGATGGGATCAAGGTGCCTTCTTCCAAATGGGATCAAGGCACCTCCCCATAATGGGATCAAGGTACATTACTCCAACAGGATCAAGGTGGCTCATATGTATGGTATCAAGGTGCTTCCCCATAATGGGATCAATGCGCATTCCTCCAAAAAGATCAAGGTGCCTCCCCATAATTGGATCAAGGTGACTTCCTCCAAATGGAATCAAGGTACCCTTTTGCTATTGAAAAGTCAACAGTTTGCTGGTGTGTCTGATGTTGCAGAGTTGATCAGGTCCTCCAATATTTTATTTTTGCATGCTTTGTTAATAGTTGTTTCATCCAACACAAAGGTGGATATATTTTTTCTTTGTAAGAAATTAACATGCTTATTCATGTCAGAGTGTGACTATCTCCTCCGTATGGAGACAGTCAAGGTTCTACCTTCTAAGAAAAATGAATACAAGTTCATGGATCCTATGCCAGTGAGGCCTAGGTTTCCCAAGCTGCCTACTTCATGCATTCAGGGCCATTCACTTGCAAAATAAAATAAGAAAAGCTAAAAAATAAGGTGCAGCCCAATGTAGTCTGTACCTGTTAGACCTAGGTTTCCCAGGCTACCTGCAACTTGTATTTAGAGCACTGTGCCTACAAAACAAAAACACAAATAAAGAAAAACTAAAGAATAAATTGTTTTTTTAAGTGGACAATCTGGTGTCCACTAGTTGCTATTTTTTTTTAATTCAATTGGGTGGGGTCTCCCCCATGCTTGTCTTGGACTCTATCGATGAATTTTAGATGCATGGTACGATCGCAATCGATGACCATTTACTGTCAATATGGAGTCACCACCATTAATTATCTTAACACATACAACACCATTATTGATAGGTTTGATCACTTCATATGGTCCCATCCATATTTGCATCAACTTGCCCTTTTTCTCCTAGAATCAGGAGTCATATAGTAGCACCCATTCTCATATTTTGAATTGATTTGATTTGACGCGACGGTCATGCCATTGTTTCCTTTATTTTTGGAAGACTTATATTCTATGTAGAGTGTCCAATCGATATTCATCTAACTGGTTCAACTATTGAATCCATTCCTTCTATGCATAATTTAGACTTAGATTTAGTTATGTTGTAGTCTTGCAAGTTTTGATTTCAAACTCAATGGGTATTATTATGTTCTTTCCATATACTAGTTGGAACGGAGTGAAACCGATGGTTGTTTTCCATGTTGTTCTATAGGTCCATACTACCTTTGATAATATCATAGCCCAATCCTTCCTGTGCTACTACACAATCTTTGTAAGTATGTTTTCCAAATCTCGATTGGTAACCTTGACCCACCCATTTGTCTATAGATGGTAGGGAGTGGTTTTGTTGTATCTGATTCTATATTGCTGCATCTGTTCCTGAAATAGCCTTGAAGTAAATTGGGATCCCTGATTAGTTGTGATATCTTTAGGTACCCCAAACCTCATGAAGATATATGAAAATAGTAAATATACCATCGTTCTTTCTTTAGAATCCATGAGTGCCTGCACTTCAACCCACTTGGTTACATAGTCAGTGCAAACCAAAATATACCTTTTCCTAGTTGATGGTTGGTTGATCGGCCCTACAAAATCCATCTCCCATTTGTTGAATGGTTCAATATGAATGTATGGCTGTAGAGACATCTCATACCTAAAGGTTGGTCTGACCATCCTCTGGAATTCATCACATTGACTTGCATGTTTGATTGGGTCTTTAAAAAATGAAGGTCAGTAGTATCCGATTTGCAATACCTTGAACATAGTCCTCTTCCCTACAAAATATCTCCTGTAAGGTTCGTTATGGCAAGCCTTGAGGATTTTTGGAAACTCGTGCTAAACGACACAACATCTCAGGATTTTATTGGGTCCTATTTTGAACAGGAAGTCATCAATCTATGAGAAGTTTGTGCTCTTATTTATTAGCTTCTACTTTTCATGGGATGAAAGAGTAGGAGATACTCTACCAGTGGAAAATTAATTGGCTATATTTGCATACCACAATATTTGTTCTTTAAGAGCAAAAATATGCTCATCCGAGAATTGATCTTCTACAACTGCATGATTGGGTGTCATTAATATGGATAAAAAAATTTTGACCACATTGTCTCTGCCTGGTTTATCCACGATGGTGATGTCAAATTCTTATAGGAGAAAGAGCCACCTAATTATCCTGCCATTGATTACAGGTTTTTTCATCAGATTTTGGATGATCGCATGGTTTATCTGCACAAAAACCTTGTATCTTATGATGTAATGGTAGAATTTGTTGATGGTGTGAACAACTGCAAGAAACTCTTTCTTAGTCATCGTGTAATTAAACTTAGCCCCTGTTAGATTTTTGCTGACGTAGTAGATGACATAGAATTCTTTGCCATATTTTTGTCCCAATACTGCTCCAATCATATTCTTAGATGTATCAAAGTAAATATAAAATGGAATGGCCTAGTTTGGGCCCCACAACACTGGGGTAGTGATCAACTTATCCTTTAGCATTTGAAAGGCTTGTTTGTAGTCCTTCGTCCAAATGAACTTCATGTCCTTTGATAGTAGTGCATGTAGAGGTCTGGTAACTTTGCTGAAGTCTGATATGAACCTCTTGTAATATCCAGTGGAGCCTAGGAAGCTCCTTACATATCTCTATGTATTAAAATTGGGCAGATATTTGATGACTTCAATTTTTATCTTGTCTACCTTTATCCCTTCTGCTAAGATGTGGTGTCCCAACACTATCCCTTCATGCATCATCATAAATCATTTCTTGTTGCTTATGGATATGTTGTTTTCCTGACACTACTGGAGTGCACGTTCCAAAATTTCCATAGCTTCATCTAATATCTCATCGTAAATGATGAAGTCACCCATGTAGACTTTGACTGCTTCTCCCATCATATCTGAAAATATGCTTAACACTACCCTCTGAAAGGTGGTTGGTGCATTGCACAATCCAAAGGGTAGGACCTTGTATGCAAATGTACCCCAAGGAAAAGTGAATTTTGTCTTACCTTGATGTTCTTACCCAATTTGGATTTGTTTGTATCCGCTAAATCCATCTAAAAAGGAGAAATACTTCCTCCTTGTTAAAGTATATAGAACTTAAACAATGAATGGTAGTGGAAAGTGATCCTTCTTGATTGCTTTGTTTAACAACTTGTAGTCAACGCATATTCATCATTTCCCATTCTTTTTAGGTACCACCACCAATGGTTACATCCACTCATTATAAAATATAGGATAAATGAATCTGGCTTATAGAAGTTTTTACAGTTTTGCTTTGACTATCTCCTTCATGGTGGGGTTCATTCATCACTGTGGCTTCCTGATCGGACTAGCTTGCTCTTCGAGGTAAATAAGATGGTACAAATATTCAAATTAATTCCCTTCATATCTAAGTAGTACCAAGAGAAAGATTACTAATGTCCGGTTAATATTTCTTTTAGTGTAGTCAACTCTGTAGGCATTAGCTTGTAGCTGATATTCAGTGTTCTCCTAGGTTGGATTTCAATCTGTCTAACATGGTGATCTTGGTTTCCTACCAGTGGTGACTATAGAGTGATGGGGGAAGACTCCCCCTAGAGGAAGTTTGTAATAATATCATCTTCATTAACCACATATTCTAATTCATCTAATATCATCACAAACTACATTTTTGAGAGTATTCCTTCATCCTAGAAATCCCATACAGGTTCTTCCAGTGCATCCATGAACTATATCATGGAGATATGGTCAACCTTTTGATGTTCTAGCCATCTAAAGTTATCATTTTTTCATCTTGGTAGCTTGCATAAGTGTTGAATATTGCCATCTAGGGCCTTCCTAGGATGAGCGAATAGCCTCCCAATCTAGACTTGGATTGTTGTACTAGAAAGTCAGTCATGTATTCCTATGCATCCACCATCATGATGATGTCTTCCAACATCTCTTCTACTGATATCGTCGATCTGTCTACTAGTTGTAGAACGGTCTTGATAGATTTCAAGCCTATGAGCCTGATATTTTGCATGGTTTCCTTTGGCATGATGTTAATGGCTACTCCCAAATCAACCAGTGTATTAGACAATGAGAAAAATATTATTTTCACGGTCAAGACTAGACTGCTTGTATCTGCATACTTGGGGTGGCATATATTCCCTAAAATCAAATCTACCAACTTCCCCACCAATTTTATGGTTTGGGTTGTCCTACTTCCTAGCCTTCTCATACATAGATCTTTGTTCGTCTTGGTGTAAATTGGGACATCTCTTATAGCTTGAAATAATGGAATAGTTATCATTAAATTTTTTTAGTTGGAAAGTATGTCAAACTCTAACTATATTAGCTTCCTCTACTCTTGTAACCTCTTGGGAAATGAAGGAGCTTCTATTTTCTCAGCAACTTTTCCTTCTTCACCCTCTTCTACCAGAGGTGATTCTTCTATGTTCTCATCTTCTTATATTAATGGAGGAGCCTCTATTCCTATCTGTATACCTTATCATAGTTGTACATGATTGCAAATTCTAATATTATATATGGGAAACATCTCTCTCCCCAATTTATATGTGGACTGATTTACCTTATTATTGGGATTGACCATCGACTATGTTGGAAGTTGCACAAGCCTCACTATAGGGGGAGTTGGTAAGATTGGCTACATTGGAGCTTGTGCTATGTTTTGTGGAGCTGAATTTCATGTGCCGTAATTCTTCCCTTACTGCCCAGGTTGTTGGTATGGCATCCATGTGTGTTGGTTGGTAAATGAGGCTCCTTGAGGGGCGTTCATCCAAGGTGGCACCATGGCGGTCCCCACAATCCCATTTTGGGTGGTTGGACTTACCCTTATGGCATATATTTTTCTCCTCCCTAGAGCAAAATTCTCACTAGCATACTTCCCATAGGGGGTTGTTGCCAATTACTTCAATTACCCATGAAGTAAGCCTTCAAAAATTTTGCATCTTCTGTAACTGTCGAAAGTTGTGGGTACAATCTGGTCTTGTGATTTTTTGGGCAAACAGTGTTGGAAATTTGAGCATAATAGATTGTCATTGATGTCAAAATGGCATGGGCTATGAAAGCACGACAAGAAAAATGTTGAAGGCCAAGTTTGAAGACTATGTGCAAAAAGAGAGCAAGTGGAAAAAGACTAATATTATAATATTTGGCCAATAGGGCCTTTCAAAAGGAAAAGAAAGCAAGTTTAAAAGAAATAATATTATAATGATTTGCATTATAATATATGGGACAAAGGTTAAAATATTCATTAAGAGGTGGCAAAATATTATCCTTAAGAAAAGACCCAAAAAGAATGTTGATATTTAAATTATAATATTTAAATTCATTGAATTTAAATAATTATAATTAAAATATAATATAAATAAAAAAGCCAAAGTTTGATTTTAATATGCGTCGATGTCACAAGGTAACTTGAAGCACATATAAATATTCAAAGGTTTGCATTGGTAAAATCATCCCATGAATTAAATCTCCTTCGCATGCGCTCGATTGAATTTCGAAAGGGAGAAGAAGACAAAGGTTTATGCTGAGTTTGAGGTAGACGTTGTGGTGTAAAAGGAAACGATGATAGACTTAGTTTCATCCATGTTGGCTAGCATAGATGGTAGTTGAGGCTTGGCTAAGGCATTCATGGAGGTTGGTCTCGGTTTTGAATCCCATGCAGTTCATTTTTGGTGAAGGAGGAAAGAGCTTTTCATTTTCGATGAACCTTGTGAGAAGCAGATATTGTATGGGAGAGAGTGCACTTTGATTCTCATGTGGGTGCATAGCGTAGGTGGTAGCCTAGCTTTGGCTAGGGTGTTGTGGTGGCTAAGGTCATGGTTTCGATTTTAGTGATGGTTGTTGATGCACGTGCAAACATTTTTGTGAAGTGGGCAAATTATTAAGGTATGCAATTTTTGAGTTAAATTTTTCAAAGGCTTTGGAAAACAAAAATTGTTTTGAGGCTACGTGATATTGAAAGGGCCAAGTGTGGAATTTTTTAGGGAGTCATAAGGTGTGTTAATTAAATATTTTATTTTGGGTGCTTAGGAAATAAATCAAGTATTGGAGATTATAAGGTGTAAACAAGGAACTTTATTTTTGATGTGTGTTGAATATTATTTTGAAAGTATTGGAGATTATAAGGTGTAAACAAGGAACTTTATTTTTGATATGTGTTGAATATTATTTTGAAAGCATTGGAGATTATAAGGTGTAAACAAGGAACTTTATTTTTGATGTGTGTTGAATATTATTTTGAAAGTGAAGGAGTGATAAGGTGTATTTGTGACTTGACATTTTATTGTATTCCTTGTATGGTGAAATATTTGTTGAGGTGAATATTCTTGTGGAGAATTTTTGAGATAGACTGTTGCTATCTAACCTAGAATTGGCAAAAGGATTTGGTTGTGAGTAAAATAGGTTTTGAAGACATATCTCCATCAAAGCAAAGAGGTATGGGCACATCATCCTTTGTTTGAAATGTTGGAATGAATGTTGTGAAATATAAGGTGGAGTGAAAAGGATTGTTTGATAAGCATTGTTGGAAATATTTGAGTGAATTTTTATATGCTTCATTGGTGAATGTTTAGAGAACATTTGAGATAGATATTGAGGATTATTTGAGTTAGGGTTTGAGACCCACATTGTGCTTTTGTTTGAAGAAGTATGAAAATACTTGTTTAGGGTTTGTGAGCAAGTTGTGTTTCATTATTTGAATGATTGTGTGAAAATTTTGAGTATTAGTTTGAGTGTGTTAGCAAGTCATAAGAAGACTTGAAGGATAGTTTTGAGCAAGTCTTTTAAGATATTGTTAAATTTGATTTTCAATTTTAAGATAAGGTTTGAGATAGGTTTTGAGACAGGTTTTAAGATAGGATTTGAGATAGGGTTTGAGATAGATTTTGAGCAAAATCATAGAGATTTTTGGTGTAGATTTGAGATAGAGTTGAGAGTAAGCTTTGGAGGTGATAAAGTAGAGGATAGTAGTCTCTAGTGGATAGAGATCCATTAGCCAAGGGTAGTGAGGATAGAGGTCTTCTATGGAGAGAGATCCACAAGCCAGAGTAGTGGGGGTAGAAGTCTTCTAGAAGATCATCAACCAAAGGAAGGGGAAAGAGTTCTCCTATGGATAGGAATCCATAAACAAGACAGAGGGGAAAGAGTTCTCCTATGGATAGAGATCCATAAACCAGAACAAGGGGATTGGTGTCTCCTTTGGATAGAGGTCCATAAACATTGTAATAGGGAATTGATTCCCAAAATAATTCATTGAGAAAATTTATAAGGAATATTTTCTCCATGGAGTAGCCCACATTGGGTGAACCATGTTAAATCATGTCTCTCATGTGTGTGATGATTTGTGCAATGTTTACTACTTTGATATTGTTGATGTTATCATATGGAATGAAA
This sequence comes from Wollemia nobilis, assembly GCA_028583015.1. Lineage (NCBI taxonomy): Eukaryota > Viridiplantae > Streptophyta > Pinopsida > Araucariales > Araucariaceae > Wollemia > Wollemia nobilis. The sequence goes on from JAQPPZ010003072.1 coordinate 2,330,702, forward strand.
AGTAAAAAGTTTTATCTTATACTGTTCACCCCCCTCTCAATATAAGCTTATGTTCTTCAATTGGTATCAGAGTGGGTTCCTTCATAAAAAGCCTAACAACTTGGAGGAAGATCCCACAAGAACATATATGATCTCAAAAAATAGAGAAGAGGTCATGCTCGACATAAAAGAGGAATTATTTGTTGCTCTTAGAAACTTGGAAAAGGTTAGAAAGAAGAACTCAAGTTTGAAGGATCAAATTCAAGAAGATGAGGAAGCAAGAATGGAACTTCTACAAAATCTCACAGAACTCAAGATAAAAGTTGAAGAGGGAAAGAAAATTGAACAAGATATGATAGAATTATTAAAGGCAAGAGAAGTAGAATGTGAAATATTGGAATAAAAAATTGTCTCTCTAAGGAAGGAAGTTGAAAAGGCTAAGGGTAAATTACAACAAGACATAAGGTTAGGGAAACAGAAAGAGGAGTCAAGCTTCCAAGAAACAAAGACATCAAAAGAAGAAGAGCCTATGACTTATGCTAATGCACTAAAAGGAAAAAGTCGGAAGGGCAAAGAAGATCCATGGACAAAATTCAATTACAAGAACAGCAAAAGAAGAAGCACACGACCATATTATTCAAGGGACGCAAACAAGTTACAAAATTTCTTCCATGGCTATTGTTTTTCATGTAACAAATATGGTCATAGAGTTGTACATTGCACTAGTTATGTGAAAGATAATGTTGATAGAAATTTCAATTCTTTTGCACCTCTTATGAATGACAATATCATATGTTACAAATGCAATAATTTTGGGCACAAGGCAAAATGGTGTAAAATGGTATTTCCTGAATCAAGCAAAAAGAATACAACTTCAACAATTAGGAGAGAGAGAAAAGAGCAAGAGAAAGTTAAGTCAATGTTAGTACAAACAACCCTTCATGTACAAGATAAAGGAAAATAATGGTTCCTTGATAGTGGTTGTTCTAGTCATATGACAAGAGACAAAAGTAAATTTCTTGTACTTAAAGAAATCAATGGAGGATCAGTTAAATTTGGTGACAATGGTTCAACAAAAATCTATGGGAAAGGAACTTTAAGTTTAGATAATGGAAAAACAAGGATAGAGAATGTATTGTATGTCAAGGGATTGAGGCACAATTTACTAAGTGTAAGCCAACTCTGTGATCAGGGACACACAGTTACCTTTCATCCAAATAGATGTGAGATCAAAAAATCTAAAATTGGAAAGCTCATTGCAGATGCAAATAGAACTACAAACAATCTCTACATGCTAAGTGATATTAAGGGAGAAAAGTGCTTCTTATCACAAGAAGATGAGAGTTGGTTGTGGCATAGAAGAATGGGTCATTTGAAATTTGACAACATAGTAAAAATAAGCAACAAGCAGGTAGTCAGAGATTTACCCAAGATAAAAAGGCCACAAAACACAATTTGTGCACAATGTCAGCATGGGAAGCAAACTAGAACAAGTTTCAAGTCAAAAGGATTTATGTCATCTGAGCCATTAAAACTAGTGCACACTGACCTATGTGGTCCTACAAGGACAAAGAGTCTACAAGGTGAAAGTTACTTTATATTATTTATAGATGATTATTCCAGAGAATGATTTGGGTAGCCTTCTTGAAAGAAAAGTCAGAAGCCCTTGAGAAGTTCAAAGCTTTTAAAGAATTAGTAGAAAATGAAATAGGTAGAAGGATTAAGGGTTTAAGATCAGATAGAGGAGGAGAATTTACCTCAAATGAATTCATAGACTTTTGTGAACAACATGGGATCAAAAGAGAATATTCAGCAGCAAGAACTCCTCAACAAAATGGGGTAGTTGAAAGGAAAAATAGGATTGTTGAAAATATGGCCAGAGCCATGTTAAATGAGTCTAAGATTTCAGATGGTTTTTGGAAAGAGGTAGTACATACAATAGTGTATATCATCAATAGAGCTCAAATAAGAGTAAATCACCACAAAACCCCATATGAGCTCTGGAAAGGGAGACCAACCATAGTAAAATATTTTAAAATCTTTGGAAGCAAATGTTACATAAGATGAGAAGAGAAAAATTTGGGTAAGTTTGATTCAAGATGTGATGAAGGTATTTTCCTTGGCTATTCCACTAAGAGCAAAGCCTATAGATGCTATAACAAGAGGACACATACTATTATAGAAAGTATAAATGTGACAGTTGATGAACAGACAGGGTCAAAAGAACCAACAAGAGAAATTGTGTATGAAGAAGAAGAAAGTTGCCAAGAAGAGTTAGGTGAAGAATCAGAAGAAGAAGAAACACAAAGACTACTACCCAAAACTCCATCCAGGTATGTGCAGAAAAATCATCCAAAAGATCTAATCATTGGAAATCCAAATGAGAGACAGACAAGGAGGAAGATAATAGGAACAAGTGAGCATGCAAATTTTTCCTTGTTATCTAAAATTGAGCCCAGAGATTTCAATGAGGCAAGAGAAGATAAGTTTTGGATCAAGGCAATGAATGAGGAACTAGATCAAATAGAAAAAAGTGAGACTTGGGAACTTGTCCCATGACCAAAAGGTAAGAATGTGATTGGCACTAAATGGGTTTTCAGAAATAAGTTAAATGAAGATGGTCAGGTAGTTCGAAATAAAGCAAGATTAGTATGCAAAGGTTATGCATAGGTTGAAGGGATTGAATTTGATGAGACATTTGCTCCGGTTGCATGACTTGAGGCCATAAGGATATTTTTAGCTTTCTCAAGCTTCAAAAACTTCAAAGTATATCAAATGGATGTTAAATCAACCTTTCTCAATGGTGTCTTGGAAGAAGAGGTTTACATTGAGCAACCTGAGGGATTCAGCCTAACTGATAAACCAGACTATGTATGCAAATTAAAGAAGGCACTTTATGGACTAAAGCAAGCTCCTAGAGCTTGGTATTCAAGATTGGATAAGTATCTTCAGGAACAAGGTTTCAAGAAAGGAATAGTGGACAGTAACTTATACATAAAAAATGAAGGAAATGACTTACTAATTGTAGTTGTTTATGTGGATGATATCATTTTTGGAGGCAACAATGATAAGATGTGTCAGAAATTTGCAAAGAGCATGCAGAATGAATTTGAAATGTCAATGCTTGGTGAGTTGTCCTTTTTCCTTGGACTACAGATTTCACAATCAGAGAAAGGTGTATTTCTCTCACAAACCAAGTATATAAAAGAGATGCTAAAGAAATTCAAGTTAGAAGATTGCAAACCAATAAGTACCCCCATGATTATAGGATGCAAGTTAAGTAAAGATGATGAATCTCCTGAGGCAAATCAAAAATTGTATAGATCTATGATTGGCAACTTACTATATGTCACAACTACAAGACCAGATATAATGCAAGTAGTGGGACTAGTGGCAAGGTTTCAAGCAGCACCAAAGGAAACACATGTAATGGTAGTAAAAAGGATTCTCAAGTATTTAAAAGGGACTATGGATTTTGGGCTCTAGTATCCCAAAAGTGATAATTTCACTCTCATAGCATATACAGATGCAGATTGGGCTGGCAACATTGATGACAGAAAAAGCACAAGTGGAGGAGCATTCTTTCTTGGAGATTGTTTAGTCTCTTGGCTAAGCAAGAAATAGGCATCAATATCCTTATCCATAGTAGAGGTAGAGTATATTGCAGTGGTTGCTTGTTGTACACAGGTGTTATGGATGAAGAAAACTTTAAAGGACTTTAAGATAGAGCATGATCATCCTATCTCCATACTATGTGATAATACAAGTGCTATAAACATTTCAAAGAATCCAATGATGCACTCCAGGACCAAGCACATTCTGATTAAATATCATTTTCTGAGAGAGCAGGTGATAGATAAGCAAGTCAGATTGGAATATGTTACTACAAAGGAGCAGATTGCGGACATCTTCACTAAGCCACTTCCAAAAGAGACTTTTGAGTATCTTAGAGGAAAATTGGGAGTAATTTTACTCCCACCCCAAAATTAATCACCTCAAGGAGAGGAGGTGGGGAGGGGGCTAAGCTAAGAGTCTTATATTTAGCCCCAAAGGAGTCCCTTTGCCATTGATGACAAAGGGGGAGAGATTTGAGTTAGGGGGAGAGCATTCAATCAGGGGGAGCAGTTTCTCGGGGGAGCAAATTTGAAATCAAGTGTTTTGGAAAGTGGTTGCCATCAATGACAAAGGGGGAGATTGTTGGAAATTTGAGCATAATAGATTGTCATTGATGTCAAAATGGCATGGGCTATGAAAGCACGACAAGGAAAAGGTTGAAGGCCAAGTTTGAAGACTATGTGCAAAAAGAGAGCAAGTGGAAAAAGACTAATATTATAATATTTTAATATTATAATATCTGACCAACAAGGCCTTTCAAAAGGAAAAGAAAGCAAGTTTAAAAGAAATAATATTATAATGATTTGCATTATAATATATGGGACAAAGGTTAAAATATTCATTAAGAGGTGGCAAAATATTATCCTTAAGAAAAGACCCAAAAAGAATTTTGATATTTAAATTATAATATTTAAATTCATTGAATTTAAATTATTATAATTAAAATATAATATAAATCAAAAGCCAAAGTTTGATTTTAATATGAGCCGACGTCACAATGTAACTCGAAGCACATATAAATATTTGAAGGTTTTGCATTGGTAAAATCATCCCATGAATTAAATCTCCTTTGCATGCGCTCGATTAACTTTCGAAAGGGAGAAGAAGACAAAGGTTTATGCTAACTTTGAGGTAGACGTTGTGGTATAAAAGGAAATGATGACAGACTTAGTTTCATCCATGTTAGCTAGCACAGATGATAGTTGAGGCTTGGCTAAGGAATTCATGGAGGTTGGTCTCAGTTTTGAATCCCACATAGTTCATTTTTGGTGAAGGAGGAAAGAGCTTTTCATTTTTTATGAACCTTGTGAGAAGAAGACATTGTATAGGAGAGAGTGCACTTTGATTTTCATGTGGGTGCATAGCGTAGGAGGTAGCCTAGCTTTGGCTAGGGTGTTATGGTGGCTAAGGTCATAATTTCAATTTCGGTGATGGTTGTTGATGCACGTGCAAACATTTTTGTGAAGTGGGCAAATTATTAAGGTATGCAATTTTTGAGTTAAATTTATCAAAGGCTTTGGAAAACAAAAATTGTTTTGAGGCTACGTGATATTGAAAGGGCCAAGTGTGGAATTATTTAGGGAGTCATAAGGTGTGTTAATTAAATATTTTATTTTGGGTGCTTAGGAAATAAATCAAGTATTGGAGATTATAAGGTGTAAACAAGGAACTTTATTTTTGATGTGTTGAATATTATTTTGAAAGTATTGGAGATTATAAGGTGTAAACAAGGAACTTTATTTTTAATATGTGTTGAATATTATTTTGAAAGCATTGGATATTATAAGGTGTAAACAAGGAACTTTATTTTTAATGTATGTTGAATATTATTTTCAAATGAGTGATAAGGTGTATTTGTGACTTGACATTTTATTATATTTCTTGTATGGTGAAATATTTGTTGAGGTGAATATTCTTGTGGAGAATTTTTGAGATAGACTATTGCTATCTAACCTAGAATTGGCAAAAGGATTTGGTTGTGAGTAAAACAGGTTTTGAAGATATATCTCCATCAAAGCAAAGAGGTATGGGCACATCATCCTTTGTTTGAAATGTTGGAATGAATGTTGTGAAATATAAGGTGGAGTGAAAAGGATTGTTTGATAAGCATTGTTGGAAATATTTGAGTGAATTTTTATATGCTTCATTGGTGAATGTTTAGAGAACATTTGAGATAGAGATTGAGAATTATTTGAGTTAGGGTTTGAGACCTACATTGTGCTTTGTTTGAAGAAGTATGAAAACACTTGTTTAGGGTTTGTGAACAAGTTGTGTTTCATTGGTTGAATGAGGTGAGCAACTTTTGGAGTGATTGGTTTGAGCATGTGTTAGAACAAGGCTTGAGGACAAGTTTTGAGATAGCGTTTGAGACATGTTTTAAGACAGGTTTTGAGACAGGTTTTGAGATAGGGTTTGAGAAAGGTTTTAAGACAGGGTTTGAGATAGGTTTTGAGACATGATTTGAGATATGGTTTGAGATAGATTTTGAGCAGAATCAGAGATAGAGTTTTGGTGTATATTTGAGACAGAGTTGAGAGCAAGATTTGGAGGTGATAGAGCAGAGGATAATAGTCTCCAGTGGATAGAGATCCATTAGCCAAGGGCAGTGAGGACAGAGGTATTTTATGGAGAGAGATCCACAAGCCAGAGTAGTGGAGGCAGAAGTCTTCTAGAAAGAGCACCAACCATTGCAGAGGGGAAAGAGTTCTCCTATGGATAGGAATCCATGAACCAGGACAGAGGGAAAGAGTTCTCCTGTGGATAGGGATCCACAAACTAAAACAAGGGGATTGGTGTCTCCTTTGGGTAGAGGTCCATAAACATTGTAATAGGGAATTGATTCCCAAAAGAATTCATTGAGAAAATTTATAAGGAATATTTTCTCCGTGGAGTAGCCCACATTGGGTGAACCACATTAAATCATGTCTCTCATGTGTGTGATGATTTGTGCAATGTTTACTACTTTGATATTGTTGATGTTATCATATGGATTGAAAAGTAAAATGTTTTATCTTATACTGTTCACCCCTCCTCTAAGTATAAGCTTATGTTCTTCAAATAGCACACACCCTGAATTTATTTTCTAGACATGCATTTTTCACATGTTTTCCTCTACATTTTGAACAAAAGTAGGCCAATGCATCTTCATTCTCTTGTTTCTTCTTCTCTAGTAGGAGATTGTCCATATACAATGCTAGGGAGGAAAGCATTTCATTTTTCAAATATTTTGACATGTCACCTATTTCTATCTTTGTGACTGAGGCAGTTGCCTTCACGATTCTGGAAGTGGGTTTACCTTTTCTTCTAGATTAATTTCGATAAAATTACCAGATGTCTAACATATGGTGCTGGTAAAAATCCCCTCTTGAGATCATATTCAAGGCTTTAATGAATTCATTGGTGAGTCCTCTCAATAAAATACTCTTAAGAGACTTATCGTTCAAATTCACATAGGTAGACCTTTGCAGATTAAAACTAAATTGGTCCTAATACTCCTACAAGGATTCATTTTCTCTCTGAGTTATGTTTAGGACCTCCTCCCTAGAATCCCATGATCTACCAAAATCTTGGTAAAATATTATCTTCATTTCTCCCCAAGTGGTGATTTGTTTATTGCCCAAGTTGATGAACCCATGCAAGGTTGAATCATCCAATGTTGAAGGAAATAATTTCAACTTTTGCATGTCTGACTTATAATCCATAGACCTACACAAGACATCAATATTTAACAAAAATAACTGAGCACCTTCTGTTGGGGATCCTATGAAGGTAGGAATGTGGGTAGGGGATATGTTTTTCATCTTTATTTCTCCCCTAACCTCCTCTATTGGGAAGATAAAGTTGGTTGATACCTCTTCTTCCTCAGCCATACTTTTAGAAAATGTGATCTCTATTTCTAAAGCAATTTCTATGGCCTTTAGATCATTTTGAACTTTCTACACAAGATCCTAAAAATCAGCTGGTGAAATGGTTTTGTCCTCAACAACTTTCCACAACAAATCCTCTTTGGATGAAGTTCTCTTAAATAGAGGATTTTTTATGATCTACTCTTTTCTTGGTTAATAATATGTGGAAGAGACTTGTGTAAAAGTGGGGTGTTCACTCTAATGCACGATTTGGGGTGATTGTGGGAACTCTAGTTTGAATTCAAAATATACAGCTGGTTTAGGATTCTCTTATGGACTTTTTCTTATGAACCGATTGCCTGGTCCTATGTTTCTTGATGGACTCATACAAAATTAGGTGGAAATATTAAGGTATTGTAATAGAATCTACTATTGGCACTTTCCTAGCAATGGTGCCAAAATATTGGGGCAAAAACATTGGTTAGATTTACACTATTTTTTTGTCACAGTCCTTTGATTTAATTTGTCAACCCAAGGAAACTTGTAATCTTGTGAAGCATCAAGTTGAGATCAATCACAACACCTATGGAGATGATTACACTAGTTCTATTATTGAAGAGTGTTTGTGATATAGCATTAATTTATCCACACCAATTGAACTTGCATAGATTAAATTGCAAAAAGAAAAATCACACCACATTATGCAGAAATAAAAGAAAGCAAGAAATAGATCAACTTAATGAACTAAAGAAACTTGCAAAAATAAAATGCACACAAGAAAATAAATGAATATAATTAAGAAAGCAAATAATAATAAGGGGAGGAATACTAGCTAGGAGTGGGTCTAGGCTTCAGCTATTTTTACCCAGTAGACTACGAAAGTTGAACGTGGATAAGAAACTCTCAAATGAACTATATTGATTAATAAGAATTGTAGTACAATATATTTAGCTCTCTTCAATATTAATCCCCTTTCTTATAGAAGTCTGTGTGTTTATATAATACACACAGGACTTCTGTTACAATGTTGTTACGATGATAAAATCGGCTACGTCTAAGTTGATACAATTCAATAGACAATAGCAGATACATATTAAAACAATCAATAGTTCTTTCTATCCTTTCACAGGAATGGTAGATTTTTGTTTGATGCTCATTATTACCTAGATTCTATTTTAGCAAAAGGTTATTCCATTTCTCCCTATAGAAATAGGATAGCTGACATATTTTATCTTTTACCCAAAATCAACATCTTACGTGGAGTTAGCAGTCAGATCTGGTCAATGCAGTGGGACGTAAACTTCATTGGGCATGAATTGGATCAAGGTGCCTTTCATTAAATGGGATCAAGGCACCTCCCTTCAATGGGATCAAGATACCTTTCATTAACGAGGTCAATGTGCCTTCCGTTTAACGGGATCAAGGTACCTCCTCTCAATGAGATAAAGGTGCCTTCCATTAACGGGATTAAGGCACCTTCCGTCAATGGGGTCAAGGCACCTCACGTCAATAGGATCAAGGTGCCTCCCATCAATGGGATCAAGGCACCTCCTGTCAATGAAATCAAGGTGCCTTCCCTTAACAGGATCAAGGCACCTCCCATCAATGGGATCAAGGTGCCTTCTGCCTTGATATACCTTAGCCTCCTTAGGTAGTGAACATGCCAAGTTTGAGTAGGACCTCGATGAGATCATGCAAAAAATATGGAATTAATAAAATATACACACACAAGACACACTTTACACACAAGTTAGATAATATGCATAATTCTCATTAAATATATATAAACATGCATAAAAATTACAACTCAGATATAATATATGTTGCACAAAATTGTTAGAACCTATGCCAAAATATGAGCAATCTGGTGCTTATCAAGAAGTAAAAATGAAGGGATAGAAACAAGTTGCCATAATATTGTATATCTCATCCCATAGACTTAGCAAGTCCAAGCCCTGCATTCTATCTAACCCTTATCTACCAAGACAAATTGATTCACAATTATATAATAGATTCTAGGACCAACACATTTGTTATGTAGAAATGATAAGCAAATGCATTGGGTCTAATATATAAGCCTATAGATAAAATGGTGGTGTGACTAGATGGAATCCCTATTCAAATACTAAGAATCATGGAAAGGCTTCCACTTACTCTATACGCCTTCCCAAACCAAATAGTGGCATAAGATATATCAATAATTAACTTGCTCCATCTTTGAGCATCTTCCTATCAAGATATTACACTATAAAGATAGGGGGTATCTATATATGGAACTCTATATGGTACTATAATTAAAATTATGAAAGAGCCCTTGTATCCTCATCATGTAGAGCAACGACCTCCATTATAATTTAATGGTGATCAAATATTGTTGGACAAATAGCCTAAACATTAAGTAATAACAAATGAATCATTGTCATGAGTCAAATACAACCACATGAGCCAATAAACATCATAAAGGTGGGACTCAAGTCCCTAAAGCCTATGTATATATAGGAATGGTATAGGAACAACCGGAAGTGATACCTAGCCTCTAGGGGGTCATGTAGATATGTAAAAAAATTGTAATATAAGAAATTTTTTTAAAAGAGATGGATAATTGTTGATCTGTCAATATAATTACTCTTGGAATTAGTGCCAACATATATGAATAATAAAATCAACCAAGATGATAGGATCACATGAGCCTAGAATCAATTATGAACAAAAAGAAGATAAATCGAAGATCTTATGATGTCATCCCCAAATAGAGGACAATGAAAATGAAATAAAATGAGGCATATGCCTAAGGGGTATAAAAATAATATGAATAGTTACCTCATCTCCAAGAATATGGCTATAAAATGAAGGTATAGCACTCTCCAAAATATACATTTTAGTAACTCCATACCCAAAGGATAAAGGCTTTATCCTTTGATTTCATCCCCTCCTACAAGCAGAAGGTCCCCTAAGAGTCCCATGGTAATTATCATGTGTAGAGTCCCATGGTAATTATGTCTAGCCCTTTCCATGATATCTAAACCAAACCCTACTATTGATGGTGGCTAATGAGCTTTTTTGGTGATAGTTGAAAAAGCATTGTCAATGGTGGAGATTCAACCTGAACAATGATTGTGGGTCACCTGACATAACTGGATATCATTTATAATTGTTTGTCTTAGCAATATCTTGCACCTTATCCATCATCTCTCTACCACACCTTCAAAATTGCAATAAATGGTGAGGTATGGTTAGAGAGGATTCAATAACTATAGAAAGATGATGTAACCTTATGAAATATCTACATCTATATATTTCATAAGAAATTTACCTTTTCACATTCAACAAAATGAGGCCACCAGAGTGAAGCCTCTCTACACCAACCACCAATCTACTAGGAAGAGTAAAATAGAATGTTAGTAGGATGGTCGGCATGGAAATATCCTAAACAAAAAAGTCTTATAAGATAAATGTCATCATCTATGGTTTGCACCATAAAGAAACTCCAAGCAATATTTCTATGGAAAGTAATTCTACAATCATATAACCAAAAGGGCAAAGTTGGTGTAAGCAAGGAGGAAAAGAAATGAACCAAAGTCATCTTAGAAGATAGGTCCGAGTAGGGATCGAAAAGAAGTAGTCAAGATGTAAAAATTAAAAGTTTTCGGGATAACCAACTAAAAAAAAAAGATAAAATTCTAATAAAGCTACTCATTGGAACTTTTAGAAGTTACAAGAAAACAACATAAAAGATTCAAATAAAATATTACAAATATCACTATCATGAGAATAACCTTTAAGTAATAGGTTTTGATACAATTGAATGAGGACGAGTATTATATAAAGGTAAAAAATACCTTAGACTCGAATGAAAATGGTCATAGATTTGATTGTTGTAATGTGGATTTTAAATTATTGTTTGTAGGACTAGCAAGGTGTTGAACAATTTTTTTGTAATAAAGAATATTAATTTATACAATGAAGGTGAGATGGTTGGTTTGGATAATAAACTATCAACCACCTATTTTTCTACAACTCCAAAATATTTAACCATAACTATACTACATGATGTAATAAATTCCTAATATTCCCTCCTTATTATATCATACTTAAATAGGAGTGGGAATCAATAATTAAAAAGTTAAAAAAATCATGAACTAGGACACATAGATTAGTCTATAATTTGCATCATAATGAATAAGGACAAACTTCATTCTCACCTCAGTGGGACCAACCATGGTAGACTTAATTAAATATAGGGACAAACACAACTATATAATATTTTACATTATAAGTGGATAGAGAACATACATGATATCATCAACATAATTATAAATAAGGATATACTCATTTATCTATAAAATTCTATGATAAGGGATAAAACCAATCATAGGTATAATACTTTGCTTATAAATTGAGACAAACATAACCATTCCTAAGATTATATATATGTGTGTGTACATATATAAGGACACATACTACTATTTGTAAAACATAGGATCTCTAGTTCTCTTGAATCAAGTATTATCTCTACTAGACATTGGTGTCTAACTCAATATTTAAAATGGATCACAACTGTGTCAACAATGTGATCCCCCTCAAACAAAATATTTCTATAAAAATATGGTCTTCAAAATTCCTTGTCATATTTCTTCAACAAGAAGGTTGAATCAATCTCAAAAAATGTTTTTCGATGAATATAAACATTATTATCTTCCACAATATGATAAAAGGTAAAAATTATTAATTTTATCTCCTATCAAACTCTCCAAATTTTAAAAAATATAAGTAGAATCATATATAAAAAACCAATTTTTATAAATCAAACAAGACTCATCAACCTTCAAGTAGAAGGTCATGCCAAACCTTAGGGTTTACACCAATAAAAGTTATTAAATACCACATACACTACACATAAGCACAAATACTATATCACCAATGCATTATATAAGTTCTCAAAATGTCTCCAAAACTAATGTGAGATAATAGAGGTGCTCTACATCCAAAAATATCTTCAAGTATGTTACATCCACACCATGACTATAATTTTGAAGGTTGTGAACCAATCCAAGCAACCTTACAACAAGGATTTCTCATGCACCAAGCAAGTGATATTCACCATGTGACATCAAAACATTTTAAAAGATAAATATAATGTTTACCCATTGCATGTAGGATAAATGGATTAATTGGGCTCCAAAACAATGCATGCTTAGCCACTCAACTTGAGCTAAAATGTTTTTTTACCATTGATTTTCAATTTTATCGTTCAACATTAAATATAAAATGTAACATATTATTTATTAATCATTAGTATAATAACTCTAAACCCTAAACCTTTAAATTATAAATGTTTATATTCTACTCTTTAAGATATAAAACTCTAAAATCTACTCTAAGACATAAAACTCTAAAACCTAAACCTTTAGATTGTAAATGTTTATATTTTTTAATATTTAAAACTTTATTTCCTTAGTTCATTTCTAGACACCTTAGAAATGTGTTCCATAGACATTAAAAAAGTTAAAATTTAAACCATAATGCTCGTTATAGATGTTTTACATTAGTAAAGTGTTACATTGTAAACCTTCAAACCTTAGATGCAAATTACCTTAATCCTTTTTTAATGAACCTCATATTTAAATATGTATTGACCCATGGTTAATAATCTTGGACTAAATATCTTAAACTTGAGATCATGTATCTTTCCACCTTAAAATTTTAGAAATTGGGAGCTTCGATTTAAACCTTAGGACCTAGACACTAAACATTAGATTCTAGAATTCTATAAATTTTAGTCCTTAGAACCTTAGGGCATGATTCTAAATTATTATATCCTTTGATCATCCATAATTCTAAGTCTTAACAATTGTGTCTTTGATAATAAATTATTAATAATGTATATTAGAATTGTAGACAAAAACCTTGAATCTAAACCATAGATCCTAGTATTTGTCCTTAAATTCTAAGATCCTACAATCTAAAACTTTTAGAATCTTAAACCTTAGGAAATATCCACACCATATATATTTCCTAACAAAACTAAATGATAGAATTATCCTTGACCATAACCTAACTATAGTCTTTGCTTAACTCTAGACTTTATACTAACCATAACCAAACTACATTGCTTAACATAACCAAACTATAGGCTTTACCCTCACCATAATCTAATTACAAACTTTTCCCTTGGATGCCTTGGACCTCCAAAATATTATATCTTAGACCCTTAAAACATATATGGTATAGACATTCATCCATTAGACCATTAATCTATGGAGTTTAGTTCCCAAGACATCTTAAGCCTTGTAATTTTACATGAAATATTTGAAATATGTAAACCCCAAAATATAAATGCATAGGTTTCTAGACTTAAAAGGAAACCTTAGGCACACCATACTTTAGGTATCATATCTTGTAGCCTTTAGGTAATCCATATATCGTATCATTAATTCCTTGACCATACTACTAGAACCCTTAACTAAATTTCAGTTTTTTAAATGAGGAGATTGACCTTTATAGTTTAATAACTAGACCTCTAGATCTTACTTAGCATTAGAAACCATAGATTCATAAATATAACCTATGAATAGAAATCTTAGGCTATAAACCATAACTCTAAATATGTAATCTCTAGATCTATACACTTTATATCATGTCTTTAACTTGGACCATGAAACATCTAACTTATATCATAGATTTGGGACATCAAACTTCCAAAATTTATATTTAAAAAATATATAATCATCCTTATGCTTTAGGTCATAAATACTAGAAAATGGAATCCTAAACAAAGTAAACCTTTTAGCCTTTAATCTTAGATCCTTAAACCTTATAACTAAACACAAATATTTTTTAAAAATTATGAACCAAAGAACCATAGACTTAATTGGAACTCATACTCAAATACATAGAACCTTAAGTTGTTTTTATAAATTATTAAATAATACATGCTCATGAAGCCCTAGAACCTTTGATATCAAATGCAAACCCTAAAATATAGGAACAATTAAAACCTATAGGCCTTGAACCCCCAAACCCATAAATCCATGAGCTTAAAGCCTTGTATTGAACTCAAACAAGTAGAACCCTTACAACTTAAAACATTAAATCCTAAACTTGTAGATCACATTATTTTATCTCCCATAGTCATATACCATAGGTAATAAATCTTAAACCCTTGAAAAATTTAATATATCAAACTCTAATCCTAAACCTTTATATTACAAACATTTATATTCTTTAGTCTTTAAAAGTATATTTCCTTTGTTTATTTTCCAACACCTTAGAACCTTGATCCCTAGACCTTAAAATTAAATCATGTCAATTAAAAATTAAACCATAATGCTCTACCTATACAATTTTTACACTAGTAAAGTGTTAGATTGTAAACCTTCAAACCTTAGATGCAAAACACCTTAATATTTGTTTAATGTACCTTAAATTTAAAGATGTATTGACCCTTGGTTTACAATATTAGACTAAAAATCTTAAACTTGAGATCATGTATCCTTGCACCTTAGAAATTTAGAAATTAGGAGCTTAGACTTAAACCTTAGGACCTACACACTAAATATTAGATTCTAGAACTCTAGACATTTACATCCTTATAACTTTAGGACATGAGTCTAAATAAATAGATCACATGATCATATGTAATCCCAAGTCTTAGTACTTGTTGAGGATATGATTGTACCTTAGGCTTAATTATAAGCCTAAGTTATTATTATTTTATTATTTCCTATTTCTTGCACTTTGTATTCATGTGAGA
The DNA here is from genome assembly GCA_028583015.1 of Wollemia nobilis. Lineage (NCBI taxonomy): Eukaryota > Viridiplantae > Streptophyta > Pinopsida > Araucariales > Araucariaceae > Wollemia > Wollemia nobilis. The sequence goes on from JAQPPZ010003072.1 coordinate 2,345,894, forward strand.
CATAGTATGCCCATGTTGGAAATAGGTTGTTAAGTTATTGGATGTTTAGTTAGTTGTTAGAGTGGTCATTTGTCTTCTATCAATTAGTTGTCATCCTTTAGCAGATTGTTATATGTTAGTTAAGTGGTTGACCATGTTTAGCAAATTGTTGCAACCATTTAACCTACATGATATTCTTTGTAAGCTTATATATTCTACTATTCCTAATGAATAATTAGCTTTACGTTTGTTTCAAATCAGTGGCAATTAGAGCAGAGGATAAAGTTTTTTCAAGGAGGGCAAGTTTACCACTTCATTGCTAGGTGCCTAGTTGAGGTTGCAACTAGTTCATCAAGATCCTAGGTATATGCTTGTGTGAAATTGGCTTGAGGTCAGCCACAACATCATTTTGTGAATCTCAGGAGGTGACAAAGGGCAAAAATTACCTCTATATCGAATACCCCTAGTAGAAACTAGAGGGTAAATCTACTTGCCTTGTGAGGGCAAGAAAAAAATTTCTTGGTTGAAGAAAAATTGTTTGTATGCTTTGAAGATCAGAGATCAGAAAGGAAAAATATATATGAGGATTAGTTGCACAGTTTGAGGCCATTTTTGGCCAAAAAGGAACCATTGCACGCCTTATCGAGAAGAGCACCAGATTGTTCAAATTGTTGCCGAAGTGATTTGAAGTTCAATTGGAGCAAGATATTGGCCCAAATTTTTCTTCAGGGAGAGCAGAGTGGAGTTAACTATCTCTTTGCATGGAAACTGGTTAAAAATTGAGGAAAGTTATCCTTTATTGATATTAATATTTTATTAATATTAATACCTTATTAACCTCCTAAGGTTGAAAATAGGTTTTCTTAATTTGAGGAGCAGCGCATCTATTGCTACAAATAGGATTTTAGCCTATCAAAGGATTCATTGCCAATATTAGCTCATAAAATTTCACATATTACTGACCTCCCAAAATGATCGATGATCCCTTTGATCAATATTCGTTGCAAGATGATTTACGACAAATAGATCGATGGGTTGGTTGATATCTCTTCATGGATCCTATTCTCTCCACTCTCATGTTGTACATTATATACAGTGTTGTGGCTTGTTTCAGGTAGCCACTATAGGGTTTGTTTGGTATGAATTACTGTGTCATTACAAACACCAATTTAGCCAATCCACGCCAGCAATTGGCCACACCATCTCTCAACTGGCACCACTTGCCAAGCGGAGCTCCCTACCCCCGCAGGTAGGATGCTCCCCAATGCAGACGATACTAGGAAGAAGGTCATTCACAAAATGTAGAAGTCATAGTGCATAAAACATTTTGTAGTCGTAGATCACAAAAAAATTACAAGAGAAAAAATAAACCAGATGCCAAGGTTTATAACAACCAATAAGAACACATGAGAAACCCTAAAATGCCTTGTCACCCACATTGAGACACGTGTTAAGGGGAAACACCTTTGAATTGAATTTGGACTTTCACTCAGTGTGTGCCAAGTGGCGGATTTTGTGTTGACATTTTTGAACATCTAATTGGAATTTTCGATCGATTACACATCATCGACAAGATTGGAAGGTTACGATGACTTCTATCCATTAATGGATAGACCCCGATGACATTGAGTGTCTTCGACCTTATTTCCATAGAATATTTCACATTTTAGCTACTCTTGGAAATTATTGGTAACATTTCGAACTCTGGTGAAACATGACGTCCTTTCAAAACCAGCTCCAGTGCACATCGTACATTTCTCGACGATCACAAAAAGTTTTCAACATATTTTGTTTATCGACCTGATGAGCGAGAGTGATCATCCTTCCGACAAAGAAATATGATGCAAGATTCAAGTTTCAATGCAATTTATCGATTCTTGACAATGCAGCCAGTATCTAGCAACAATAAAATTTTTAATAGATAGCATTGCATAGTTGTTGTTATTTTAAAAGGGGAATTATCCCACATATGTAGTGTGGGGGGATTTAAATTTTTTATAACCCCCATGTGCATACATTGAAGTGACCCAATCATGCTTTGCACGTGGGAGGGAGGTAGGAAATTAGAGTTTTTAACAGATAGCATTGCGTATTTGTTGTTATTTTAAAAGGGGAACTATCCCACATATGTAGCATGGGGGATTTGAAGTTTTTATAACCCCCATGTGTATACATTGAGGTGACCACCTCTCGATGGTCACACTCAATCGTGCCTTGCACATGGGAGAGAGGCAGTTGGGGCCTCTTATCACACACTTGGTAGATTATTGTGTTTACCATGTGCATGTGTCTTGTAACTGTTTGGGGGATCCTTTATTTCAAAATTTGACCGTTGATTGAAACTTTACCGAAAAAATACATTTTTCCTGCCAAGACATAATTTTGTTTTAATCGTTGTAGGACATTTGCAACATTCAAATTTGAATTTTGGCACCATACAGTAGCAAGGTGATATTTATTTTGAATTTTTGCAAATTTGGTCAATTTTTTCAACAAAAAATCATAATTTTGCCCCCATTAATCAGATTTTTACAAATTGAAAGGCTAATTTTTTGAATATTTGGTGCTAATTTTTATTTTACCACTTCAAATTGAAGGGTAATTTTGTAATTGCAAATTGTTCTAATTTTTGCAAAGCACTAAAATTAGCCATTTTTGTAAATTGGAAGGCAAATTTTTGTAAAATCTAGGCATATTTATGCATTAGAAAAATCGTCAAATTTTTCCTAAAGCCTAGATAGTTCTTGCAAAACCATTTTGTAATCCTCCTAGTCTAGCATATACACGCAATCACATGGCTCAAGACCTCAAAAAAAACATGGAAAACCTTACTTTTGCAGTAGATATTTTGCTAGATAAGGTCGAAGATATTGTTGTGTAATTGACTCATGTTGATATCAAAATTCATCACAATCATGCCAACAAAGCTAAATGTGAGGTCAAATTGTATGACGGATCAAAGGATCCTGATGTCTTGTCTACATGGATTTTAGATATGCAAACTTTGTTTAATTATGCTACAATTCCTGAAGATTAACAACTTGCCTTTGCTATAGTCAAACTCACAAGCTTAGAAAAAGTTTTAATTGTACAAAGACAAAGCCATAATATTGTCATGACTTGGAAAGAATTGATCTAGATTCTAAAAAACACGTTTTTTCCACAAAATTACCAAAATGGCCTCTCAACCAAGTGGTATAGATTGAGGTAAGCCTATAGTATGTCACTTTGTGACTACATTTTGTAATTCAATAGGCTAAGGGTGCTTATTGGTGTAAAATATTCAAAACAAGATTTGATTAACATGTTCACGTGTGGATTGCAATATCAGATTTTTAGGGAAATCAAGTTCATTGATTTCCTTACTTTGGATGTGGCATTCAAGCATGTCATTTTTGTAGAGGAGAAATTTGGTGCTTCTCAAAGATCTCGATAGGACAACAGTTCCAAAGGAGCTAATCAACACTTCTCATTCTTTCCCTCATTTTTCTTCTCCTCCCACTTCTCCTAAAGCACATTTTTCTTCTTCTCACTCTAAAGATCCTTCTTATTCAATGTATTGTGATTTTTGTAAAAAACATGGTCATGTAAAATCTAAATGCTTTACTTTTGAAAGAATGAAGAATAAAGTCCCTAATTGTACATCCTACACATGAGGAACCACGTGATGGTCCCATTGTGACTACAGGGATAGAATAAGAATATCTAGATTTAAAGGGTAAACTAAATAAAGTTACCCTTATGATGAATATTTTGGCTCAAAGGGGTCATGAACATTTGTTTATCACTAGAGCCCACCTTATATATGATTTTTATGTGGATTGTACCATAGATAACAACTTACAAAAGAACCTCATAGCAAAGTCCTTTTTAGAGAAGTTGAAGCTTCCCATAAAGCCACATCACCAAACGTATGCACTTGGGTGGAAGGATGTAGAATCCACATCTAACATCACACACACTTGCACCTTGAATTTTGCTTTTGGTGATAATTTTGCGGATAAAGTAAGATGTGATATCACATATATGGATTTTTGTGGACTATTACTTGGTAAACCCTATCAATTTGATAGAAATGTTGTATATCATGCTAAAAAGAACACATACACATTGTATTTGCATGATAAAATCTACTTGATACAAAGCACTACACCCACATCAAAATTAATGTTAATTTGTAGGTAAGTTCGTAAGCCATTAATTCAAGCACTCATTTTGGCTCCTACTTGCATAAGTTCCACACATGATGAAGAACAAGCACCATCAAATACACATGATAAAGAAGAAGTTTCACTTCCATAAATTGAACAATCACAAGAGCCCATGGTTAAGGAAACCATCACTCTCACTCATGATAAGAATTTTATTCATTCTATTGGTATCATTTTGGGTACACCTATGGACACACAACCACTTTCTCCACAGAAGCTATCTTTGGCTTTTCCCTCTTTGTTATCTTTCTTTGAAGGGTCTACCGATGCTGAATGAAGAAAGTGACCTTAGCTTGCTCCTTCGTATGTGAAATTATGGAAGAGGGAGACTCTATAGAAGCAACAAAGAGTGATGCATAAGCATCACAATCCTCACTCATATCAGATTAAAAATAGAGTTTGACTTCCTTTGGATAAGTGACACTTTCCAGAGACACCATATCAGGATTCTCTTTTGGTACTTGAACCTATCATCAGCCCTACAGTAGCAGTGGCACCTGATCATCAACTTCCACTCATTACAAATAGAGTTCTTAAGATGAAGACTTGTCACACTCGAAAATATTCTTCCACTTCTTACCTTGTCACCCACCGCGATCACTTTCCACACATGGCTCGTTGGATTCCTCACCATGAGATGGCCCATGACTTTCCACATTTATTGAGAGCATTGGGGTCTAATGCTTCTATGATTAGGAGGAGTTTTAAGGATATGATTGTACCTTAGGCTTAATTATAAGCCTAAGTTATTATTATTTTATTATTTCCTATTTGTTGCACTTTGTATTCATGTGAGGTATAGTATGCCAATGTTGGAAATAAGTTGTTAAGTTGTTGGATGTTTATTTAGTTGTTAGAGTGATAATTTATCTTCTAGCAATTAGTTGTCATCCTAGATTAGCAGATTGTTATCTATTAGTTAAGTGGTTGGCCATATTTGGAAAATTGTTGCAACCACTTAACCTACGTGAGATTCTTTGTAAGCTTATATATTCTACTATTCCTAATGAATAATCAACTTCACATGTGAGTTCTACATCAGTACTTGTATCTTTGACTATAATATATTAACACTACATATTAGAATTATAGACAAAAACCTTGAAATCTAAACCATAGATCCTAGTAGTAGTCCTTAAATTCTAAGCTCCTACAACCTAAAACCTTTAAAATCTTAAACCTTGGGAAATAATATAACTATAGATATTGCCTAACACAACCAAGTAGTAGACTTTTGCTTGACCATAACCTAATTATAAACTTTTCCTAACACTAGATTTCCTACTAACCATAACCAAGCTACATTGCATAACATAACCAAACTATAGAATTTGACCTGACCATAAACTAATTATAGAATTTTCCCTTGGATGCCTTGGACCTCCAAAGCATTAAATCTTAGACCTTAAAAAATTATATGGTAAAGACCATCCATTAGACCAAACATTTATGAAGCATAGTTCCCAAGATGTCTTAAGCCTTGTAATTTTGGATGACATTTTACCCTAAGATATTAGAACCTAGATATTAATGGCCAAAAAGTTTCAGAGTACGAATCTAAATAAATAGACTTTATGAACCTTTGTAAATATTAGAAATTTGGGCATGTAAGAATTTTTATTATTAAAGCTACACTCTAGTACCCTACATAGCTCAATTTAAAATCTCAAACCTTTCAAATATTAGAATCCTTTGGCCCTACAACATCAAATCTATAGAATGTAAGCTACTAAGTCATCAATCTAAAACACAAAGCAATATTTTAAAATCCCAATATGTCCTAAACTCTATAAATATTTAATATTTAAAATCCTAATTCTTTTAGTAAGTTCTAAAATCCTTACACCCTAAAGCAACAAAAATTTAACAATGATCACCAAGATCCTATGCTTATAGACTTTAAAACCTTATAAACTAGTGCTTGGATCATAGATCGTTGCCCCTTAATGAATCCAATACATTGAAATCATAATCTAATACCCTTAAACCTAAAGTTTGAGCATGGGAACCAATTTCAAAATAATTATATTCAACCTCATATATTGTATAGAGTGTATTTCATGAGGAGATTTATCTTATAAAATTATATACACTCTCAATGATGAATGTAAAATGGGAATTAAGATATTCTCCCTTGTCACACAGAAGAGGAATGAGGACTATAGATAGAGCATTGATCTTTTTATGTGGGTCATAGAAGAATAAATTCTTCCTACACCTTTATATGGATTCCCTCAATAAATTTTTTTGATAATAGAATCAATAAATCAATGGAATATAATAGATACCAATTGAATTAAATTCAAATAAGAAGGATGTTGCACTACTAAGGGATCCGACAACTATAGAATGTATGTCATGAGGAGATTTATCTTATAGAATTAGATGCACTCCCAACTATGAATGCAAAATGAGAATCAAGGAATTATCCCTTGTCACACACAAGAGGAAAGAGGACTATAGCACAGAGATTTGATCCTCTACAAAAAAGAAGCATTCATTGAAGCCAAACTCAATTGATAATCTAAAATTTATAATTGCATCATTGACCATAGTGCTCCTTTTACATCTACTATTGATTTCCAAGTATTTACTAAACATGGTAATGGATATATTAGATATGTTATGGGAAATATTCAACCTTATTTGCTTCCTTGAGATTTGTCGTCCTTTAGGCATAGTATAGAAAAGTGTACATGGATGGAACCTAAGAATTACCTAAAGAGACTATATCCATTAAGTCACTATAGATATCTATTCTAGGAACATTGTATGTATGATAGGCTATTATCCCATGTTCATGGACTATTATGGTATATAACTTGTGTAGATTTACAAGCATCAAATTCCCCATATTAGTTATCCTATTGGCCTGAATATAAAAAGATATTGAGTAATTCTAACAAGTGTTGAGTAAATTTTAAAGATGCTATGAGAAGTGTTTGATGAATAACAAAAAACAATATGACATGAATGAGTTTAGGTTGCCAAACTAAATCAATACATGTTAAAATAATAATTGAGTAGATTCTATTATATCAATTCTCTTCTTTCATGGTATGACGATCAACGTATTAGAATATGTGTTCATAATATTTAAGAAATATATAGTTTTTATATTCATGAAATGAAAATTTGGTAGTTTATAATGTGTTTTATAATATGAATGGATGATTTTTTCCATACCTAGGATGTAATTACACCATTATTGAATAGATGGGTTAAGAGCATACAAATATATCTCATATATAGAATAATATTAAACTATACCATTTATGATTTTTAAATAACAGGTAATAATATTATTATTTTATAACTATAAACACCTAATTTTGTATGTCAATTGCATTGTTCATGAGTTTTTTTGGTCAATTGGATAAAACCAATCCTTTTGGGCCTAAATTTGGTGTAAACTATAGCATGACCTTTAAGGATCACAAACTTTACAAAACCTTATAAAAATGGTACCATCGAAAATTTCTCAAAAAGAGCTTTCCAACGAGTGTAAACATGCCTATATTTTATTAAGGCTTGACACCCTAAAATATAAACAATGTGCATCATAAGCCTTTGAGTGCACCCTGATGTATTTGCATTGGTATAGCACACTTTTATTTATGTTGCTAGAATAAAAAGTGGCAATGGTATGACTACCTATAACTACTAGTGGACTCTGCATCTCACCTGTTTAATGGAAAAATTATGCAATCAAAGGGGTTTAACTAGTAATCAATTTAGTTACATGTTTAAGCTCTCCATTCAACCTCAATTATCTCTTCAACATCCTATAACTACCAATCAATCACACAATCACTTATTTACCACCATTCAATTTTCCCACCACATCATTGTCTTCTTCTACCACCTCTCAAATCATATGTAAATCCTCTAATGATTATTTAAAAATCTTATAAAGCTACATTGTTGGGGGTATCTCAAGGAGGCTATTTTAATTCTTGATGGGTACATGATAGTACAATTATTCCTCATATTATAAGACTCGAAGAGCTACTATGTTAGGTACCCAAGATAGGAATTTAATATTATAATATTGTACATAGTATTATAATAAATGTAATTATCCTACTTGTATGGATGCATGATAATGGGAGGTAGTTGAGCATTATATAATGTAGTCAAGAGGTTCATATGGGAGATAGGGGAGAAGAATATTGTATTGATAGGATCCTCTATTAAGATATTATAAGGAGTGGATTCCTTCAAATAAGGAGCATTATACAATGTTATCCTTGTAACAACCCTCCTTGGTAGAAATTTTATGGACAATGAACTATGTATTAATATGAATGTGTAATGGCATAGTTCCTTTAATGATATCTTTATGATGGGATGAGTGCATTTTTTGAGCTTGCAATATGGTATTGTTGATATAATTGTGGATGTAGGACCAAGTGCTCTCTCTTTTTGGTGAGATCATAAGGGTAAACCACCTAAAAGAGAAATATTTAGGAAAATTATGATGATGACTTGCTCATCGGTAGCTCAAAATAACAAGTAAAAATACAACTCATGTAGATGCATTGCATTTTTTTTGTTTCCATGTTCACACCATTAGATCGGGATGTTGCTTGTGCAATGAGTATCCTTAATAGGTAGGCGATAGCATTAGACTATCTTAAAAGATACCACCTACTTAGGGATAAAACAATGGTGTAGGACATTATTGATGCAAATCCATGTTTATCTATGTTGTGCATAGTTTGATAAAGTTGATAAGTATTGATTTGTAATACTTTTGAATTTGCTTAAATGATAGCTTAAATACTTTAGTTAAATAAAGTATTAAATGGATATTTGATATTTAAGTTTTAAAGAAAATTAATTAATATCAAAGTAATAATAAATGCCACCCCTTTGGTGGATTAAGGTAAGCTTCGATTTCAATAAATATTAGGGTAAACTTATATTTGTAATTATCTCTTGGGAATTTCATTCACGTTCACCCTCATGCAAGGCTATGCCCCTTGATTAAATCCTATGGAGGTAGGTGAGGGGAGGATTGGATTTAGAGGAAATAGTGGGAGGAAATTAGAGCTTGAGATGAACGACTTATAACCTAGATATAGTGCAACATCAGAGAAAGGATGTAAGAGAAGCTCAAACCAGGTTGCCTCCTTGTTGTCTTAATCCTATTAATTTGCTTATCTTCTTAGGTTGTTTCTAGATGTTCACAAGGTATTGCTTAGTTTGTTGTATTTTACCCAAACCAGTGAATCGTGTGAGTTTACATTTACACCTATCCATCTTGTGCTCTTGTGTAGCAGTCTATCTCTTGGTTTGGAGTTCTCAGTGTGCATGATAGTTGTGTATCATTATATATATTTGCTGGTTATGACCATGGTTTCCTTTCCACCAACCACATAAACCAATATTGTACACTATGTGTTTGCACCTCTTAGTCTGTAAAGGGCATCATGTTAAGTTTTGTTTTGGTTGTATTGCTTGGATTGTCTTGATGCCTAAATTGAAGGGGATCATCATCTTGAGTAGTGTGTAATCTCCATTGCTTGTGGTTTGTGTTGTTGCTCTTTTTCTTCGTTGAATCTATAGTGCTTCTCTGGTTTCGTTGATAGGTTTATTTGGGATTTCCTTCTAGGTTTTGGTTGAATCTTAGAAGTCTTTTATTTATGCTTTAATTTTAATTATAGTTTTATGCTTCTTTCATTTTGATTTGTTTAAGCATATTAATGTAAAGAAAAATAGATCCTTTGTAGTATTGGATTTGATTTATTGCTTAATAGATGTTTAAGCATATTAATGTAAAGAAAGATAGATCCTTTGTAGTATTGGATTTGATTTATTGCTTAATAGATGTTTAAGCATATTAATATTAAAGGAATATAGATTCTTTGTAGTTATGAATTTGGTTTAAGTTTAAATATATTTTGGGATAAGTTGAAAAATTATAATGAACTCTTGAAATCTATGTAGATAAAGGAGTATATTATAAAGATAAGTATGGGTTTCTCTTTTATAAATAATTTATTGTATGTTAATTTTGAAAAATAAACTATTATAATGATTCCTAAGATCTATGTGGAAGGATGAAGGTGATGGCGAGTGAATATTTGAATTGTGACACGAAGGCAGGCAAGAAGTAGAAAGGTGGGAGTAAGAGCTCGAGAAGAGGTGTGCAAATGCTCAATGAGTCCATCGACCACCAAACGGAGAGTGAAACAACAAACAAGACTTATGCAGGTACAATAGACAACCATAATGGATACATCAAGGGAAATATCCACCAGATAAACAACAAACGACGACAAGAGAGACAACCAGATTTCATTCACGAAAGTTCTCCAAGGGAAACCTAAAATTTTGAATGTTGCACCAAACGCCTTTGTAACCCTTGGCTTCGACATCTTCTATCCAAAACAAGTCATAGAAAGGTATGCTACCCTAGATTTATTTTCCCTGGTAGGGAAGTTTGTTGGAGGATGCCCGGATATGGATTCAATCTGGTGCTGGGTGGTAAATAAATGGAAAACTCGATGGTGTATGGAACTGTTTGAGATGTCGAGGGGATTTTTCATGATCTACCTCAATACGCAGGAGGATGCAGACCGTATTTTATTAGGGGGCCCATGGTTCTTCGGAAGAATAAGCCTCTTCCTTCACAAATGGGAAGCAGATTTCAACCCAAAATCACAGAGCATTAACTATGCTCCCATTTGATTCTGGCTTCCCAAATTGCCTACACATTTCTTCCATGAAGAAGCGATCCAAGGGATGGACCTAGAAATCAGGGAATTGGTTGCTATTGACCCAGCTACTCATACCCAAAATCATCTAAAAAAAGCCCACATATGTGTCAATATAAACCTAGAAACCTAGCTCCCTGACCTTCTTAACCTAATTTACAAATTTTATCGTCAGAGCCAGCAGCTAGAATTCAAAAAAAAACCTACATTTTGCTTTGAATGCCAAACCCAAGGGAATCTTCTATCCCAATTCTTGGATCGTAAAGATGCATAGATCGACTCCTAGACTTCGACCCAACCAGTCCATCGAGAAAATCAAAATATAAAAGCTATAATGGGACATAGCCAGAACCACAGGGGCAAGCTACAGATCCTATTGTATTCAAACAATGATATGCAAAAATCAAGTAGTCTATTCACAATCTAACAAATTCAATTTACTCAGCAATTCTTGTCACATTGATAAAATAAATGATGAGGAGCTCCCTGGTGAGGATTTCCCTATCCCAAACCCAGTCCCCCAACCCTATCCCAAGGCCAAAATCCCCCAAAAAACTCCTTTCCCATATCCTCCCCCATGCCCTTCATCACCACCCAACAACGACATCGATTCCCTGAGCTCTCCTCCTAAACCCCCTCAGTCCCTCAATCCTCTGCCCATATCTTCTCCACCCAATGGTAATGTGTCACACATATCCCCATATAAACCCCTCAATACCAAAATTGACAATTATGATTCTTCCCAAGAATCCCCAGAACCATGGAGTCCAATATAAACTAGGAGTTTCAAAAGGTCCCAGATTGATGTAGGAGGTGATAGGAAAAAGGGCAGGCCCTCTGGAACTAATATGAGAAGTTGTGATACATCAGAATATATAGCCAATGGCACCAAAAAACCCGTTTCCAAGAACTCAGAATTTCCAATAGGTAAGAAACCAAGAGATCCAAACCCCTACGCAACAAGGCAAAGGGGGCAAAAAACCCTCCAAGAGTTCCAAATGAAAGTCCTATCCTAGAATACGAGAGGGCTAAATGGGGTAGCCAAAAAAATATTGGCTGCTACCATGCAAAAATATTCTAATGCCACCATATTTCTTATTCAAGAAACCAAATTAGGTGAACACTAGTCATCGAGAGTTGCTAAAATCATTTGGAGAAAATGTGAATACGCCTACACACCAGCTTATGGTACCTCAGGTAGACTCATTTGTCTATGGGACCCCACCAAAGTAGAAGGTAGATTCATATCAGGCGAAGGATGCTTGTCCAACATCTACTTCCATGATTCCAGCACCCAACTATCCTAGGTCATAACAAATGTCTATGCCCTTAACACACCAGAGGGCAGACTAATCTTATGGAACAACCTCACTCAGATGAGGCAAGCCTTTAACAACGTCCCATGGATCCTAGTAGGGGACTTCAATACACCCCTACAATATTTAGAGAAAATATGGGGAAATGTCATAACCCCCAAAGTCACGAATGACTTCAACAGTTTGTAGATTTAAATGAACTCATGGACATTCAGTTGAGGGGGTCTAGTTCACATAGAACAATAAAAGGAGGGGTAGAGACCTTATCCAAGAACATCTAGACCATTGTCTATTATCCCAAGAAGCACTCCCTCTCTTTTGTGATGCCAATATGCAGACACTCTCAAAAATTGGGTCTGATCATAGCCCCTTGTTTTGAAACTATAAGTAAATCTCAATTCAAGACCTCCTTCTAGTTTGAATCAATGTGGATCTAGCACCCAAATCTCAAAAATCAGATTGTCAATTAGTGGTGAGAAAATTTCCTTGGGACTGTCATAAACTAGGTAACACAAAAAATTCAATCGATTAAAGTTAAATTGAAGGTGTGGAACAGAGAGACATTCAGGAATATCTTTCAAAATAAGAATAACATCAAAATCAAGCTCGATCAGATTGAGGATAGGTTCCAACAGGGGTAGGGGGATGACAATCTCAAAGTTGAGGAGTAGGTTCTACTTTCATAATACCCTGCGACAAGAAAAGATGTTCTTGCACCAAAAATTGAGACAACTATGGCTCAAGGAAGGAGATTCCAACTCCAATTTTTTCACATCTCCACCCTCAGGCATTGGGGAACTAACAGGATCAAGGGCCTCATCAGGCAAGATGGGTATTTCACCTCTAATATCCACCAGATTCAGGATGAAGTTATCTGCCACTTTGAATCCCTCCTACGCTTCTACCTCTCCTCCTTCGGTCAGGCCATGGACTCCCTTATTGATAAAATTTCTAGATCTGTCATCGAGACCATGAATGACCTTCTCCTCAGTCCTCCGACCCCTAAATAAATCCACCAAGCCTTGTTTTCCATGTAGCCATATAAAGCCCATGGCCCCAACGGGTTTTTCCCTAGGTTCTTCCAAACCTACTGGGACATCATTGGCCCTGACCTTTGCCTAGCTATTGCCGAAATGCAACTCACCAAATCCATTCCCAGGGACGTCAATTCCACTTTCCTTGCTCTCATTCCCAAGGGACCCAACTCCTAGTCCCTATTTGATTATTGCCTCATAAGCCTTTGCAATGTCATTTATAAAATCTTATCCAAAGCTATGGCCAATAGACTCACAGGCATCCTCCCCTCAATCATAGATCCTTGCCAAGGGAGTACTGTCAAGGGGCAAAACATTGTTGATGACATCATCATAGTTCAGGAGCTTATCCACTCAGTCCATAACTCCAACAAGTCTACCTTCATCCTACAGTTTGATATGAATAAAGCCTTTGACAGAGTTGACCGGGATTTTCTGACCAAAGTCCTCCTCAAGTTTGGCTTCCATGATAACTGGGTCAATTTGATCTCAAACTGCATCTCCTCTACTTGGTTCTCTATCCTTGCCAATGGATCAGCAACAGGGTATTTCCCTAGCACTAGAGGACTAAGACAAGGGGATCCCCTCTCCCCCATTCTCTTCATAATTTTGGTTGAGATCCTGGGGAGGGCCATCAAATCTTCCTACTCTAAAAGACTGATTTTCGATATTAGGGCTACCTCCAACCTCCAACCTTCAACTCATCAACAGTTTTTCGATGAAACCCTACTGGCCACTTCAACCTCTATTTTTAAAGCCAAAATCATTAAGTCTATTCTAAATATCTATGAGGAAGCTGTTGGTCAGAAGATCAACTTCACCAAGAGAAAATTCTACTTCATCAACACCCCCATCAAGCAGCAGGTCAAAATTATAGGTATTTTGGGATGTACCATTGTTGACCTCCCAACCACATACCTGGGCCTCTCAATGTTTCAAGGGAGACCAGCCAAGACTATGTGGAACATTGTCACTGAAATAATTCACTAAGAACTGGTAAGATGGAAAGGGGCTCTCCTCTCCCAAGTGGGTAAAGCAACCTTGGTCAAGTATGTCCTTCAAAGAATCCCGGTGTATTTTCTATCAGTCTTCAAAATTCTAGTGGATGTAGGAGAAGCTATTGAGAAGATTCATAAATGCTTCTCATGGGCAGGGACTGACAACCAGCGAAAGTTTCAATTGATGGCCTGGGATAAAGTGTGCATCCCAAAAGATAAAGGTGGGCTCAAGTTGCGCAGGATTAGTCTTATGAACCAGGCCCTTTTAGCCAAGCAGGCATGGAATATTCTCATAAACGCCAATTTGGAATGGGTGTCTTTTGTCAAGAGAAAGTATTTGTAACATCACTCTTTCAGGGACGAAGGGATTCCTAGCAATGGTTCCCACTTTTGGCAATCCATAACTCATACCAAGCACCTTATTCAATAAGGGATAAGATGGAAGCTTGGGGATGGCAAAGATATTGACTTATGGCATGAGTCACGAGCTAGGGACAAGCCCCTTGTCAAAGACCCTAACATTGTTGTAATCAAACACCTCACTGATAAAAAATTTAGTCCCAGAGTTGCTGACTTCATTACTATCGACCAAGATGGTCGCAGATGGAAATAAATTTAGTTGAAAGTCAAAAATGCAATCATTGAAAAAGCCATGGTGTCCTTGCAAGTTGTCCTTAGGGTAAATTTTATTCCCTAAACTCATGTGGCAGACAAAATTTGCTAGAAAGACACCAACGATGGGATTATCTTTGTAAAATCTACTTCTCGATTAGCAGATAGCCCTCCTAAGCATCCCAACACTATTGACAATCTAGCTACGACCATACCACTTGTCTTAAGCACCTAATCCCAAAGGTGGTACATTTTAGTTGGCTTGCAGTCCATAACAAAATCTTGACCATGGATAACTTGATCATAAGGGGTGCATTGTCTCCAAAAAATGCTATCTTTGCACTCAAGTGTGGGATTCCACCTAGCATCTCCTCCTCGAATACCCCTTAACCTAGGATATTTTTTCGTCACTGATTAACAGGTTCCATGTCAAATGGGTGTGGCCCAAGTCTATTATAGATTTTTTCACCTAGTGGCCCAGTGTCTTCAGGAATACCAGGCTCAGTTTCCTCTGGAAAGCCCTGCTACACCATGCAATTTGGAAAATTTGGTTGGAGCAAAATAATTGCATATTCAACAATAGCTCCAAAAATCTTGAAATAGTGGCAACTAGAACTATGTTCTCTTCTATCGAAAACACCAGCCTCATCCCTTGCACAGACATTCCAACTTCTAGATTAGAGTCCCTTTTGTTAAAATCTCTAGGAATTTCCATCGAGTGTTCTGGAACCCAGAATCCCCTCAATATCAAGAGTAATATCAAGTGGAATCCCCCTCCCCCAGGTTGGCTTAAATCCAACTTTGATGGATCATCCAAAGGAAACCCGAGGGATGCAGGGGTTGGTGGTTTCATCAAGGATCATGCAATATCATTTTGGCTTTTGTTGAAAACTTAGGGTTCCAAACTAACAACTACACAAAATTCCAAGCTCTCTAGAGAAGTATCGAGGTCAACATATATTTAACTAAATCCATCATGTTCGAAGGAGATTCATCTATAGTGGTTAGTCACATTAAAAACAATAGCAGTGGAGGATGAAATATCCATAACATAATTCAAGAGTGCCAAGCACCCCTAATTCAATGCCCTCAAAGAACGATACATCATGTTTTTAGAGAAGCGAACA
The DNA here is from genome assembly GCA_028583015.1 of Wollemia nobilis. Lineage (NCBI taxonomy): Eukaryota > Viridiplantae > Streptophyta > Pinopsida > Araucariales > Araucariaceae > Wollemia > Wollemia nobilis. The sequence goes on from JAQPPZ010003072.1 coordinate 2,361,893, forward strand.
AGGTGGCAGACCTTCTGGACAATAGAGCAGCAAACCAAACCAACCTAATCATCTAGGAAGATGACTTCCCCCAGGATGTCATCATGACAACCAATCATGATGTGAAGTGCAGTCGTAAAGAGCAACGCTAGCTTACACAAAGGTGTTTTTTCAACACCAAAGATGTTTGCTTTCAACACCAACCTAAAATGGAAAAAAGTATCAAATTATAGCTCTTGCTACCACAAAGATGTTTCTTCAACACCAAATGTGTTTCTCCTCAACACCATGGATCCTTGGGACTTAACTCCCTTCATCATTTTTCAGAGTTTTATCAGTATGTTCATTTATGCGGAATGCCCTGCTCGTGTCAATGTGTCTAAGTAGCCCTTTTGGCCCTCGCTTTCTTTGTGCCTCTGCCCTTTCATCCTCATTTTCCCCCACTTTTCGATGCCCATTCGCCACCCCCCTCTTGTCTCCATATACCACTTCTTGCACCGCCTGGGTCGACCGCCTTCCAACTTTCTTCCATTTTGATCCTTCCCCCATGAATCCTGTTAAGTTCAGTTTTCTCGCCTGATGTTCCCAATTATGTACCAATATTTTTATGATGTTCGATTGTTCCTCATGCTTAAGTCCTAGGCCATTTAATATCTACCTTATCCTTTCGATGAGCATTCGCTTGAGGTATTCTGACTAGGTTGATAGAAGTTTTCACTGACGGAACCTACAAACCTCCAACTCAAGCCGGTGACTGAAGCCCTACTCGATGCCAAGAGATTCATCCTTTTTTTTAGGCTTTTCATCAGAAAAAATGATGAGATGACCAACAACTTTGTCAACTCTTGGAATGGAGGTGAAGTACAAGTTTGTAAGCTACGCTTTGAGGTAAGCATCCACACTATTGCTAAAGTTTTTGGTTTACCACCTGTAGGTAGAGCTATCCGTAGAGATAAACACAATTACAAGGACAAGATAGACCATTTACTTGACAAGGGGAAGGATCTGGTGTGGGAGAAAAATTTTGTGCTTCTTTTTTCTTTGCCTCACCCTTAGGATACCGTTGTCCCTATCATCCATTACATCACTATCGATAATCCCAATAGTCCCCTACGCGCTTACCACTCGGCTTTCGTTAACCATCTTCACGATGTCAGGCCAGTTAACATTCTTGTTTTTCTCTTTTGTTCCATAACTATTACTATTGCAAATTTTAGGGAGTGCAAGTCTTCAAAACCCCCTCACCACAAAGGACTTTTCTCTATCCTTTATAAGCATGCCCTGACACACCAAATTTTTGGTGGTCTCCCTACTTGCTCCCCCAGTCTCGAGCGCTCATCCGCATCCACTTGCAAGGTTGAAGTGAGCCCCTCCCCTTCCCCCACTCCTGCTAAGTCCCCCCACTGTCTGATTCCCCCATTGATCCCCCCCAAACAAGCCCACCTCATCCAAGTTAGCGATAAGAAAGAAGCCTCTCTTTCCCCCACACCTAAGGAATCTGTCCCTTTGGACCGTTGCCCTCTTTTCAAGCACTTGAGAAGTAAGCGTAAAGTTTTCCACCCCCCAGAAGAGCAAGAAATACCATAGGTTGAAGTATTAGAATGTGAGTACTCAGCACTTGCCACCAGAGGTCATCAGCAACGAAGACGAGGAATCAATCAGTACTACTGAAGATATGTTATGCATCGACATTCTCAATCACACCAACAAAGTAGCAGAACACTTGAAGTCAATGCCAATATCATTTGAGAGGTCGATTCTTTCCTTTCCAGCACCATTACTAAAATATAGGAGCTCCCTTCTGTGCTCAAGGTCCTCCTAGCTTCTGATCATAAAGACAATGTTGAGAAGGAAGACAAAAGGGAATCCCAGTAGCTCTAGGAAGGTGACTACAGGAAGTTGGACTGCCTCTGTTTGTTCTGGTTTCATCTTTGTTATATTTTTTATGTCCTTGGCCATGGTTTACCTAATCCACAGGGGGTTGGGCCCCCAGACTATTTTTGTCAGATTTTATCAAATTTGTACGACTGGCACTATCCATGCCCATTGTAACAGGGATGGGACCCTTTAACCTGAACAATAAATAAAATCTCTTTATCTACTAAAAATATATATATATGTGGATTAAGGTATCATTATTAAAGAACACAAGCTTATACTGAGAGGGGGGGGTGAACAGTATAAGACCTCTTTTCTCTTTTTCCTTTATATTTTAAAATAGTAAAGCAATATACCCAAAGCAATATTAAAACAATGCACAAAATAATCCACAAAGTGACATCAATTTTAACGTGGTTCACCTAGAATGGTTGGGCTACGTCCATAAAAATTTTCTCTAAAAGTTATCTCAAAGTTCTTTGGAAATCCTTCCCAATTACAATGTTTATGAGCCTCGGCTCAAAGAAGATACCTTCCCCTTTGCTCTGGAAATGATCCCTCAGAATATCAACTGCCTCTACCTCTTGCTAGCACGTGGAACTCCTTTCCACCGAAGACCTTCTGTCCTTAATGCTTAGCCTAAGAGACCTCTACCTTCTATGATCACGTCCACAGTAGCTCAACAACCTATACCAAACATAGTCAGTTGGTCTAGTACAAGTCTTCCTTTGTCTGTCAGATCTGTCCAACTCTGAACAAATCAATCCTCTGTACACAAGCCTTCTCAAAGACTTGCCAAATCTGTCCTCAGGTTCTTCTCAGAGAACCAATGCACCTCTGTCCTCAAGCAACAACATTTCGTATTCATCTTTGCCCTTTGTGCTCTCTACGCCTTCTGCATTCTTTGCGCAATCATAGTCGCACTGGATCGAACTTCAATCTTTGCACCTTTGCGCAATCACAGCAACACCATCTTTGCACTCTCTGCTTCCTTTGCAATCTTTCACACTTAGAATGATTTGACGAAATGCACTCTGCACACTATGATCAAATTTCACACTCCGCTCTTGGCGATCAAACTTCTTGCTCTGTGCACTGCTTGCGAACGTCGCAATTTCAACACATGATCCACACACCAACTTCTCCCAACATCCCTCCTTTTATAACAGAATTTTCATAATGAAAACTTTAATCTTAGTCGGTTGTTATAACAAAAACAAACCCTAATCTTTGTCTACTGCAAGCCCTAATCTTTGTCGGCTAAAATTTAACTTTCTCTGCTTCATTGCCTCTGTAACTCTTCTGTAGCTTCTGCCGCAAAACTACAATATGTCGCGATATCATGACACTTTTGCAACCACACACTTTCTTTTGGCTTTTGTCGCGATATCGTGACACTTTAGCCTTTGTCGACTTCAACTAAGCTCTTGTCACAATATCACGACACTTTTGTCTTTGTCAACATCAACTTTGCTTTTGTTGTGATATCATGACACTTCTCCCTTCGTCGACCTCCTTTCTGCTTTTTTTGCGAAATCATGACAATTTTGCCTCTGTAGACTTCATCTTCACTTCTTTCACGATATCACGACACTTCTGTCTTCATAGCCTTCCTCTTTGATTTTATCATGAAATCGTGACACTTTCTCCAACCGAAAGCTGCCATCTCAAACTGTCACGAAATCGTGACACTTTCTGCATCTGTTTGCTTTCTCTTCAACCTGTCGCGAAATCGCGACACTATCAACTTTTTGTATGCTTTCTTTGCAACCTATCATGAAATCATGATGCTTTCAGCTTTCGTACATCTTCTTTGCAACCTATCGTGAAATCATGACAGTTCTCATTTTAGACTCTTCCCTTTGCTGCATGTCACGAAATCGTGACTGTTCTCACTTCGAGTTCTGCAGCATGTCGCAAAATCGTGACACTTTATCTTGCTTCCACTTTGTCTTCTGACTTGTCGTAAAATCGTGACACTTTTTCTCCTTAGAGCTTTTCTTTTCTTTGGGTCACAAAAACCCGACATGTCATGATATCGCGACACTTTTTCTCTTGGACTGTCTCTCCTGCATTATGTCGCAAAATCATGACACTTTTTCTTTCGAACTCTCTCTCCTGCATTATGTCGTGAAATCACGACATTTTTGACTCCGAACATTCTCTCTCCTCTTTGAGTCGCGAAACTACGACATGTCGCAATATCGCGAAACTTTTCTAACTTGCTTTCTCTCTCCTGCTTAAGTCGCGAAAATGCGACATGTCGCGATATCGCGACACTTTTCTAACTTGCTTTCTTTCGAACCTTTCATGCCGTAACCTTCATCAAAACAAATTATTTTACATCAAATCAAATTCTTTCAAAAGCTTCTTGACATCAATGACAACTTATACACTTGAGCAAAGGCAATGTACCCAAAGTACCCAAAATTTCCAACAATTATAAAGAGAAGTATGGGATTCTCTTAAATAAAATGATTTATTGTATGTTGGTTTTGAAAGAGAAACTATTATAATGGTTTCGGATATCTATGTGGATTAAGGGATCATTATAAAGAGAAGTATGGGATTCTCTTCATGTTGGCTTATTTCTCATTATGATATTTATGCATGGTTGCTTGCATACTAGGAAATGACATGTTTTAAAATTGCATTGCATCTAGGGTTGTCTTGATCCCTAAGTATCTCTCATAAGTTATGGGTGGATTTTTTACCAAGAAGATGTTGCAGAGCTTTAGAAGGCTTGGAGATCCTTGTGGAGTGGCTTCATAGGCTCTAGAAATGTTTAGTTGATGAAAATGAATCAAAGGCTTTGTAAGGAATACTTTGTTCAAATAGCTTTGTAAACTTGATTATTGTACAAATTTAAAGGTTATATTGTTAAATGATGCTTTGAGTTTTGCACTCTAAGATGTGTTTAGCAATATTTTCCATGGATAGATAGAAATGAGTTCTTTCAATTGCTAGAATACATCATTATGATAATTGGATCTCTTGTGTTAAAGTATGTATGTTAGCATAAAGGATCCTTGGAGTATATGTTAAGCATTTGTAATATGTGCAATTTGGCTTTGTTGTATGTTGAATCTTTATTATAAATTATAGCATGTTGGATCAAGTAGTTCTTTAATAAATGCTTTTCATATAGTGTAATATGTAATGTTTTTATTAGAGAATTATGTTTTGATGCAAGTTTTATTACCTTGGGTTGGGGTGGTTAGATTTACTCTTGTAAATAAAAATATAATAAAACCCAATCCTAGGAGGAGTTGCATGGATGCAATAACCAAGTAAATATGATATTTAGGAGTTGTGAGGATGCAATAGCTAAGATCTCATAAACCTAGAAGGAGTTGTGTGAATACAATAGCCAGGTATCTTGTGAATATTTATACCTTGAACAAGTAGGTTCGGGTGTTTCCTAACGAGGAGTTTGAGAATCATTCACAAGTCAACAGTGGTGATCCCTTGAACGTGTAGGATCAGGTGATCATGTTAGTTGTCAAAGTGACAATAACCTTCCCACTCAGGTGCGGTAACTAAGCATTAAGGCTCTACGCTTGATTAACCTAGATAGATGAACTTAGATTTAGGTTAGGAAATAAGTGTCTCCCTTTAAGTGTTATGAGCCTTAAATGGTAAGCCCTACACTGTGGTCACATGGTCCTATGCTAATGAGGGTATGGGAAATGTGGGGGGACCAATTTTGAAGTCCTTTTAAACTTATAGGTTTAGTAATGTGAACCCCAAAAAATACAGGAGTTGGCCACTCTTGTCCACTGAGTGTCATCTGCAATGACTTAGAACTCAAATGTGGTGAATCATTGTACACTAAGAAAAATAAAATAAGGGTGTCTCCCTTGTTAACCTTTTCTTGTAATCATTATTTAAAAATAAAATTGGGTTGGTAGTTTTTGGGTTATTACAATCCTACATCAAGGATTTATTTTAGTAAATTTGAATGATTTTTATGTAATAAGAAAATAGGCTCATAACAAGTAATATTAAAGCACTTTTCAAGGTCATGTTATGTAGTAGAAGTTTCAACCATCTATTCATGGATTTGAATTTTGGTGCTTAATAAGCACCTATACTAGGCTAATAACCTCTTGCAGGGTCGGGTGTAAGTCCTAACTGCTTAACCAAGGGGTAACTTGGGTATTAATTTTCCTAAAAATTATTTTTAGGAGTATCCCAAGAACCCCAAAGTAACTATTTTGAGTGTGTTTCCATTGAAAAGAGTCAACGACCCCACACCTTGTTAGTAAATCTTTATCCTACGAGAGTTTACAAAAATTTATTATTTAGAGGTAAAATCATGTCTAGTTTCTAAATAATTATTCCTTAATTATAATATTATTGGTAATAAAAGAGTAGTACTCACTTAGAAAGACTTTTTGGCCAATAAGATTTACCTTAAGCCACTAGGAAGTTGAAGTCTATGGCCCAGTTCATTTCCAGGATTTCCATAGAAGTGTTATACATCCATTAAAAAATAGTCTCTACATAGTTTTCATAGTCTACAAATGTTCTATAGCTTCACTAAAGCACACAATTCTAAGTGAATACAAAAAATAACCAATCTACAGTTGGTAGCAGTGCCAAAAAAAAACTAGTCAGTTTGGTAGCAATGTTAAAATATTAGATTATATTTAATCTAGAAGTAGAGAACCTTGATAGATGGAGTCAATTCATTAAATGGAATTATGATGTTGGGAACAAGAGAAGCAAAAAGAAGGCAAAGAATATAAAGTGGAAATGACTAAATGTGGGGTGGGTTAAATTAAATTTTGATTGACCATCCAAAGTAAATCCAAGACCAGTAGGAGAAGGAGGAATAAATAGAAATAATATAGGAGAGATTTTGTCTCATTATGCTTCAATAGTGGATTTAAGACAAATAATGAAGTTGAAGCTTGGGTAGCTTTAGAAGGGTTAAAAATATTTAAACAAATAAAATGGAATAGAGTATAGATGGAAGGTAATTTTCTCATAGTAATAAATGTAATTTTGAGGAAAGCAAAGGCTCCATGGAACATACAAGAAATAATTGGGGAAATTCAAGATTTTGCTAAAGAGTTTGAAGAAATCAGGTTTACACATATATTAAGGGAAGGAAACAAATGCACAAATAAGCTAGCCAATAGAGGGATTTTGATTGAGGATCGTGAAGATAAATTCTCTTCTCCATGGTTAGAGGAAGTAGTAATTTTAGTTGAAGTTGATAAGAAAATGTTTGCCTGATTCAATTAATTATTAATATTTACTTTAATGTTTTCCATTGGTAATATCTACATTATTTTATAACAATAATGTGTTTTCATTTAAACTATTTATTATAATTTTTTTGGTCGCACTTGTTTTTCAGGGAGGAAGCTAGCAATTCATATTTGGTTAAGCGGACTATGATAGTGCGATATTTTGGAAATTTTTCTCTACTAAGATGCAAGGCATAGATAGTAGAGGTGAATTTTTGGCATTGTGAAGGTTTTTATAGGGAAATGTCAAGAAAGATGCTAAATTCTAGAATAATTGTATCCATAGAGAAAATTGAAAAGATCCAGAAAATTAAAATCAAGAATTTAGACATTTTATGTAAAAGGATGTAGGTTTCTAGCTATAGCATCTCAATTGATATAAGAAGTGTTTTTATTTATAAATTCTCAATTTCTAAAGAGAGTTGTAATTTTTCAAAGGTGGGGGACCCGAGTACAACCTCTTATTATCCAACCAAAAAAAAATGTTAAATACTAGACTAAAAAAGAAATCCATAAAGTAGAATCCAATGTTTGGTAGCAATGTCAAAATACCCAATCAATAGTTGGTAGTACCTAGTCTATTTAAAAAAATTCCACATAATAGCAACCCACAATTGGTAGCAATTTAAAAAAAGGAAGTTTGTATTTTGATAGCAATCCATAAAAATATATATCTATAATTTGGTAGCAGACTAGAAAAAAAGATCCACAAAGTAGGCCATTATTAGTTGCTAGTTCGAGTATAAAAATATCTAACACAAGTTGGTAGTGTTCTTCAAACAGAAAATACATAAGATAGGTCATTATTAGTTGCTAGAAGTATGTAATTTGCAAGGCATTAATAGTGCATGAAATATGTAGTCCATAGGTCAAAATTAATTGGTTTTAAAAAATAAATAGCTTATAGGTTGTTAATAATTGCTCATTTGAGTATAGATATTTGTCAACCAGGGTCATGGAGTTAAAAATATTCATAGGAAGGGATGACAATGATGCTAGGGAATGGTTGATGAAGCAAAGTTTTTCTTTAAAATTTTCCAAATTGGAATGAAATTGTAAGATTTGTAATGCTTTGTAAGGGGAAGATTTTACTTGGCATTTGAGCTTTCAATATAACCATGGTTTGTTATACATAAGGGAAGAATAAAATTAAAAAAAAAAACATTTTTAAGCAAATAGGAATCTAATAAAAAGGATGAAAATATTGCTAGTCTAAATAATACTCTCAAAGGCTATCTAATAAAAAAATAAACCTCAAAAATAACAAAAGGGGTTTAAGAGGGAGTTAATTTGCACATAATGGGCAAAAGAAAAAGAGAAGAACAATAGTGTGTAGGTATAAGAAAGCATGTCGTGTTTGTTAGATAAGTCAAGTAGTGATGTGGAATAGTTATTTAAAAAATCTATTTAACAGGTTTATGGCTACATCAAGACGGAAAATTATTGATTTTATAAACCCTAGAAGTAGATACATTGTTATTAAATTATGTTTGGCTAAGATGTTGCAGGTTTAGAAAAAGAAAATCAAAGACATATAGCTTGATGGTACAAATATTCAATTTTTTGAATATTTGAAGACCACCATGGACAAATACATTTTGCATTTAGATTTTTATGCTATTGGTATGGATGATGCAAAAATTGTTCTTGGTTATCCTTGGTTAAATTATTTTGGTACTATTAATATTAATATACAAAAGAAGTTCATGAAGTTTTGGTATAGGAAAAATAAAATAATAGTACAAAAATATTTCCTAGTGTAAGAGATAAGGATTCTTGGAAATAGGAATTTGTTGTAGGGAACTAATTGAGGAAGAAATGTAAAAATTTTAAACATAATTCAAGAAATATGTAGCAAAAATAGAGTCCATGGAAGAAACAACAACAAAAAAGTCCATGGTAAAAACAATAGAAAATTACAAGAAAGACATAAGAAATACAATGACATATCAAACCAAGGGCATGCGAGATAAACATGCAAAATAATTTAAAGCAAAGGATAAAAATGTGGATAAGACAAAGATGGTAGAACATGAGGTTAAGGTTGCAACATATTGCCATTCACACTAGTAGAAGTAGCAACATTTTTAGAGGCATGACTTGAAGCAACAATATTATGATTCTACATGGAATCAAAAGGATACCAATTATGGTTATGTTTGGCAAAGAAAACACAATGAATCTAGTTTTCAAAGTGGTGCAATAGTATCAAAGAACAATGGACCCATCATTCGAGTCACCAGAGTAGAGTGGTAGAAGTGTGGAGCCTATAAAATGGTCCTTGATACTCAAGTCGTAAAAACAAGCAAGTATAGATGAAAAAAATGATATTTATTGCCAATAGAAAGATGCCTCCAGCACATGGGACCAAGGGATTACTCCTGTAATAAAAAATATAAAAAGGGTATATCAACATCAGTGAAGACCACCACCAATCATAGTTTCATTGAGATGGATGGACAATCGAGATCAGTATCAGTTCATGGTAAGGATCAAAAGATCATATTATTTAGTCTCTTTTATGTTTCGAGGATGAAATATTTTGTAAGGGGGATAGAATGTTAATACCCAAGATAGGAATTTAATATTCTAAAAAATATAATTATCCCACATGTATGGATAATTTATAGTGGTAGGTAGTTGAGCATTATATAATGTAGGCAAGAGGCTCATATGGGGGATATGGAGAGAAGAATATTGTATTGTTGAGATCTTATATCGAGATATTTGTTGGTTTGACTTTTATACACACCCTATGAAGAATGAGCATGAAATACCGATAACACTTATAAGGGATAAATCCCACTCACTTTAGGATCTTGTTGGATATCCAAGGTGTGAGTTACAGAGTTGGGTCGAATGTCTATTCACTCTTTTCCACTTCTGGAATAGTTTCAAGTGGACTATCTGTTACCTTACAACGGGTCCGAGACTTTAGTTCAGTAATGTTTTTGGAGTTGGTTATCTTTGTGGACACTCAGATTTACAATCAGTTCTTTGATCTAGCTCTTTATGCTTTAGCAGATTTAAATAAAATACAAATTTAAAAGAAGATAAAAATGGATCTTTCAATTGGTTGAACGGAGAGAGTAGGGTAGGGCAGAAAGAGAAGTTTATCTAACTTAGCTACAAAACCAAAACTACCAATTTTAGTTATACTATTTAGCTTCACAATAGAACAAATCAAAGAGGAAGGTGTCCAGCTTTCTAAGATCACCTTCTACTAAGAGCATAAGATGGAGATGAGACAGATCTGAAAGAAAATCATAAACATAAGGGAAGTCGATTGAAATTGGTATCTCTCACCAGCAGCCTAGCTCGCACAGTGAGGACAGAGCAATTAGAACAAGCCTGAACCTTAAATCTATAATTTTCCCTAGCATATAATAAAAAGAATGAAGCCTAGCAGCATATCCAATCTTGATAACACAGATCTATAGCATAAATTAAATAAACCTTAACGAGACAAAAACAAAAGAAGATGAACTTATCGCAATTTGAAAGAGATTAGGCTCCTGGCCACGCTATCACAGAAAACAAAAATCACACCAACTCCAAGTCCAGAACAAAGCATTCAACAAGATTTGCAAGAAATTGCTCCAATAGCTTTTTATTCTAAGTTTCCACCTCCTGAGTTTACATTCGAAAGAAGTATATATAGACTCAGGACAGACCCTGATCTTTTCAAGAATATCTTCTCCTAAAACCCTAAATCTTATCATCAAAATCCCACCACCTAGGTTTTACAATATAAGGCATTTTTATATAGAATTTCGATAAACCCTAATTACTCTGAAAATCTTCATGGGGATCTTGCCATAAATGGAGAAAATGAGATTTGACTTCGTCTTCATCAAATGGATACTGCACGTAAATGTATCTTTATCTTTTAGGTAGGCTGTCAGAGCATCTCATTAATCCCTCTACGAAATTTGGATGAGTCACTGGTTTCCTGGGCCTTTTATCCTCGCAGAGCCGCATTTACCTAGTTCGAGTTGAAATTCTCTTCTTGCCATTACTTCCGCCATAAATTTTTTGTTAACTGCATCCATCGGCAAATTTTGGTGACTGTGTATGGATATTTTCATTTTCTGGCCAATCGTCGACATATTTCATTAAATGGGGCAGCTGCTCGGTCACACCTTAAAGTCTTTATTTGCGGCTAGATCTACAAAATTTAGACGGACCAAAAATTCTCGGCATCTCCCATTTCCATCTGACGGTCCTCGCTTGATTTGTGCTTATTTTTGTCTTTCTCGCCATTACTTCTGCTATTATGCAACTGTCAGATTGCTTTCTGCAAAAGAAAAGCAAGGGTTAGAGTTTTAATATTATTAAATTAAACCCTAATGTTTAATACATGTCGGCTTGATTTCCTTTAAAACATGTCGCGATATCGCGACATTTTCCTCAAGCTGCTTTTCCCTTGCTTTTGCCCTCGCGATAATGAGACAGGTCCGAAAATGGGACATGTCGCGATATCGTGACGTTTCCCTTCCTATTCTCATGAAATCAAAATATGTCATGATATCACGATGTTTTCCTTGCTTTACTTCTTCCAAGCTTACGTCATCGCGAAAATGGAACATGTCGTGATATCACGACATTTCCTCCAACGACTTGCTTCCAATCAAATATGTCGCGATATCGCAACGTTTTCGTCAAACTTCGCTTCTAACCAAAAAATGTCATGATATCGCGACATTTTCCTCAAGACTTGCCTTCAATCAAAACCTATCGTGACATTTTCATCACTTGATATTTCCAATTAAAACCTGTCGCGATATCGCAACGTTTTCCTCCAGATTTGCCTTTAAACAACATATGTCGCGATATCTTGACGTTTTCTATAAGTTTGCTTTCGATCAAAATGTGTCGCAAAATCGCGACGTTTTCCTTGAGCTTTGCTTCTAATCAAAACCTGTCTCGATATCGCGACGTTTTCGTCACTTGATGCTTCCAGGTTTATGCCATCGCGAAAATAAAACATGTCACGAAATTGCGATGTTCCCTCAAGGTACCTCTTCTGATCAAAACATGTCACGATATCACGACGTTTTCCATACTTCATTTCTTTCAAGCTTATGACGTCGCGAAAATGGAACAGGTCACGAAATTGCGACATCTCCGCAAGCTTTCCTTCCAATCAAAATGTGTCACGATATCGTGACGTTTTCCTTGAAGTTTGTTTCCAATCCAAATGTGTCACGAAATCGTGACGTTTTCGTCGCTTGGCTCTTTCAATCCAAATATGTCGCGATATCACGACGTTTCCATCACTTGGCTCTTTCAATCCAAATATGTCACGATATCGCGACGTTTCCAAAAATGGAATATGTCGCGATATCGCGATGTTTCCAAAAATGGAATATGTCGCGATATCGCAACGTTTCCAAAAATGGAATATGTCGCGATATCGCGATGTTTTTGAAAATGGAATATGTCGTGAAATCGCGACGTTCCCAAGTGACTTCCACTTTGCAAATTTTCCAAAAATTGTAGGTTGACTCCAATGATTTTATTCATCTGTATTCTGCATTTTTTCATATTAGTGAAAGATCTTCTTTACTCAGAAATGATTTTAACATTTGAAAAATGAATTCTAAATTGAAATCAAAGCTATATGCAAGCCTACTTGGATACTTCGATATAGGCCAAAACTTGAAAAAGGAGGCAAGCAAAATTTGGAATTAAAACCTGAAAAACATCAAGAGGGTCCCTGCGACAAAATGAAAACTAAATATTTTCAAAGGATGGAATTTCATTTTTTTGTGGGGGTGTGTTGCTTCTCAACAAATGGCGATATCTGCGAGGAAAATAGTAGCACTATTTTAGAATCCAGAACTCTAGTTTCAAAACAATTTAGACTATGTACCATGCTTTGCCACAAATATTTTCCAAAATAATTTAACTACTATCTGTTAGCTGTTAAAGTTTCCCAAGGACATACTAGGTTGAACCACTTAAGGAAGATTCTGATGTGCAATTATAAGCGTATAAACCTTCCTTCAAGGATGACCAGGGCTTCGAATGGTTACTATGGATTGATCAGCTTTTTAGATTGTGAAGGGGAAACCGAATAGGGCTCTATTTACTAGTTTAGCCTTTTACAGCCCCGACAAAGTTACTCTTTAGATTTTCACGACCTTGACTCACAACTATGAGGTGGCATCCATAGTTTGGTGAACACGTTCGAGATGTATCCTTCGGGAGCTTTGGCTATCTCTTTTCATTACATAACTCTTCTCTTTTTTTTTTTTGTGAGGAAGAGTGCCAGCTTTATGTTGGCTTGTCCAACTTTCACCTTCTCTCTCTTTCTGAAAAATACCAATATCTGGAAAGCCTTGCTAGAAATTTTTTATATTTTATTGATTGAGCAATTGATCGACTAACTGTTCCAGCCTGGGTACCAATAACCTCTTTGGACACTTAAATAATTTCATAAATCAGAGTCCCCTCTTACGACCAACTTTTCTTGGATTCCCTGGGAGTTCTTCAGCCAAACAGTATAGTAGTTTCTTTATAATTAAAATAATTGTGGCAAGCAAGACACAAAATCCAATTATCTTTCTACTGTTGTTCTAAATAACAAGTAGTTCCACTTTTCAGTTTCAAGCAGACTATCTCTTAATTAAAAGAAAGCAAAATGAAAACATACTACTTCAACTTCTATAGCGCCAATCCAATTTTTTTAAATGTTGATTTTATTCTTTTGTGGCTTAGGCAAAAAATTTTGAACAAACAGGATTTAAAAGCTAAAGAAGAGAAAAAGGGCCACCAATTAAAGATAAATTTGCAATTTCCTGCAAAAGACAAAACACAGCACTTTAACCTTAAATAAAATAAAAATAAAAACACACTACTTCAAACTTTATTCACAATATATACATATGCACAAAGTCTTTGTGATTTATTCAGATGATGTAGCAGATGGAAAAGCAGAGAAATAGTGCCTTAAAAAAAATTTGACCATTTGCAGGTAAATTTAGAAAAATACCTTTCAGGTCCTGTTGACGAAATGCACTCCAGATTATGCTTCCCAAAATTTTTGCTACCTGGGAAAGACTTGGTGTGTTTACTGTCTTCCCCCTTTTTTTAAAACCCCCAGGATCAAATACCTTAAAGCCTTTATATACCCAGATCATCACATCTTCAGATTTATGTAACAACTCAAAGAGATCATATTTTATTTGTACGTCATAGCTCTTAATAACTTGAACATTTTGTGGTTGCTCTACTGCTCCAATATCCAAGATTTCAATTTTTATCCCTCTAGTAGAATTTTCATAATTTGCTCTTTCACTCAAGCCTTGCTTAGATTTAACCCCATCAATGTGTAATGTCCAAATATCATTGTTGTGATTGGTTAGAGTTGTAACTGGTCTCACCCTCTCAGTTGTCAAATTATAAACTTCAATATCTGCATCAACACGATTTACAACCTCTTTTTTGATATTATGTTCAATGATCACATGCTTATACTGAGACTCTTTGTCTATTCTGAGTTGGTTGACCACATTCACATTTACTATTTTCTTCTCATTTTCTTGAAATTCAATAGGTGGTCCAGAGTAAGTTTCAATCAAGTTATCTTTTTGTTCAACAATATGATCCAACTCATGGAGGGTGATGTTAGCCTTAATTTTTTTCATATCCTCAATGATGTTATACTCCTTCCTAGTTACTTCTGTATAGTAATATTGAATCTTATTTTCATTACCCTTTGGTGAGGGAGGATCATTATTAGGAGTAGGTTTTGGATTTTCACATCTCAAATTATAACTGTCCTTTTGGAACTATTGAAAATCTTGTACTTCATCCATAGGTATCTCCACGACATTCTCTGACTCATCGAGAAAAGTGAATGAATTTGAAACCATAGTCGTACTATTTTTGGATGAACCAGAACTATCAATATTTCTCTGATTTTTAGGAAAATTTAACTCACCAAGAAAAGCTTCAAAGTTGGGTAATGCTAGGTCACAACTGTTTACTTTAGGCACTTCCACCTTGAACTTGTCAGAATATTTCTCTATATTCTGCACATGTTGAGTGTGTGTTACAGTCAATGGAGTTTTCTTGGGTAGAGCGTGACATGTTGGCACTAACTCATGATGTGGAATGGGATTCAAAATAGGCATGTTCTGTGTAACATAGGATATCAAAGTACTGCTCAAATTTTGAGGTCCTAACTATCTTTCAAGAATTAAAGCTTCCTTATAAGCTCTTGCCAGGGTTGTGATATTGATGTCTCCCTTGAGGAAAATAGAGGTCACCGAATCCAATGCATTCTTATAGATTTCTAAGGCTATATTTGCACTTGGGATGTAATGACCAGTCATTCTACCATAAGTTTTTTGGAACCTTATATTAAAAGACCTGATATCTTCACCAGACTCTCTTTTAATGTTGGAAAACTGTTGATATAACACACTGGGGTGAATCACTTCACCAAATTGTGATATAAAAACTTTCTCCAGGTCATTCCAACTAGTAATAGAGTCATTAGTAAGATCCAAAAACCAGTCGTATGCTTCCCCTTGGAGAGTGAATGGGAATAACCTACAAGCCACATCTTCATGTTGCACATTCAACAACTTTAGAGCATTTTTATATGCCACCAGGTGTTCTTTTGTTGTTCTAGTTCCATCATGCTTGTATCTAGGAAGATACCTCAAGGGTTTATTTAAGTAATAAGAAAAAAGGTTCATAACATACTAAAAGGTCCTCATAGATCTAGATTTAGTTCCATTTTTATTTTTGAACTAGGAATTCAATAAAACAATAAAAAATATTCAATAGAGTAATAAAAAAGCATCCATAAGGGGATTTTGGGTAAGTTTGTTGCTTGAATCATCAAAGGGACAATCAACTAGATCCTTTATGAGCCTCTCTCAATCATCATCAACATATCTTTTCTTTTAATCTCTTCCATCTTATTGTATATTTTATTTCTTTATACATTTATTTGAATAAATAATTGTAAAAGTAACCACAATATGATCCTTCTACCAAGGAATTTGGACATTCTTAGAGAAATCTAGATAATTCCTTAGGGCAAAATATTTTGCTCGAACCTAGTTGACGGGAGTAGCAAGCAGGGCGAATAACCAGCGAGGGGTCGAAACCTAAAAAGGGAAAAAAGGAAAACCCAGAAAATAGGGTTTTCAATTATTTTCAACCCATAAATGGGTGTTTGAGTTAAAAAATGGAACGAGTGGGAAAAGGAGCGGACGGACCAGGGTTTGGAGCGATCGGAGATGGATGGGGAGTAGCTGGCACAGGAATCGGAGTAGGGCAGGGCCAGACTGGGGCCTTGGAAGGTACGTCAACGGATGGGGCCTTGGATGAAGAGCTGGAGAATGGCTTTCTGGGAAGAAAAATCCAAGAACCTCCTGACAAAGCGGTCCCAGAGAAGGGGCAGGATGAATCAGAGGTAGACAACGGTCAGGAGAATCGGGCCCCAGAAGTGGGATAGAAACGCTCTTGGGCCCAGGTGGTACATGGTTCTAAACCTGCTACTACTCTTCCTCCGTTGGTAAGCCACTTAAACTTGAGAGTTAAAGATGGCATTCTCAACATTCCCTCGGAGATAATTTTGAACATGAAGGCGGAAGGGGAACACAATTTGGTGGGCAAGTTTTTTGGGGCAAGGCCAGATATAGACACTATTCGAAGGTGGGCCTTCGCTAGATGGAAACCAATGGGCTGCATGGAGATTGTGGCGCTCCCAAATGGGTTCTTCATGATCAAACTTACTGAGGTAAGTGACATGCAAAAAATTCTAGGTGGAGGACCATGGTCGATGGGGAAGCGTAGCCTGTTTCTCAAAAAATGGGATGTGGATTTTAATCCTCACACCCAAAGTCTCAACACAATTGTTGTTTGGGTAAGATTACCTCACCTTCCCTTTCAATATTGGCATGATGAAGTTTTAATGGCTATTGCAAATGGTATTGGTACCTTTGTTACCATTGATAGGGTAACCAGGCTGAAGTCCCGTATGGTGTTTGCTCGAATTTGTGTTAATGTTGATCTGGATAGCAAGCTTTCGAAAACAATAGACCTAACGTCCCCAGTGGGTACCTAGACTCAGAGGCTGGAGTATGAAAATATTTCGCCCCTTTGTGATCTTTGTAAAGGGAGAGGTCATATCTCAAGCTTCTGCCCGAAGAAGAAGAAAGCTCCCAATAAGAAAGTTTGGTAGAGGAAGGAGAGTAAAGATGTAGAGCAGGGTAAAGGCATGGATCTCATGGTGGATAATCAGAAGGAAGCAAGCACCTCACACCAGCCAATTATGGTGGCTGAGGAGGAACACATGGAAGATCCCTCTTATGGAGTTGTGGTAGTCCAGCCCCCCTTGGAGCTGTGGAACCCCTTGACTTTGCAGACCCTAACTCTTTTGCTTGCTTGAGAGGAGTTGAAGAGGATGAAATGGGAGACCCAACCAAAGTTGTGGAATTTGTGGAGGAGACACAATGGGTGAATCATGAGGGGGTACAACAAGAGAGTGTAAAACCTCTAGAAGTGGATGTAGAGGTTAACCCTATTGACACGATTCTTACAAATCGGGACAGGCAGGATGAAGCTGGAAAAGTGTTAAGGGAAGATAAGCAGATCCTAAAAAAGATAGAGGTGAAGCTTGTAGCTCCAATACGAGAGGATTCCGGTTTAGAGGAGGTTTCGATGACACCCTCAAGGGTGACTAGGAATCAAGCAAAGAGAACTCCCCTAGATGTTGGCAAGGAACACACTGTAGGTAGACCCCCTTTAACGGAGGTAAGGAAGAGGGAAACAATGGTAGAGATAGCCAGAGGAACACAAACCATCATCAATATGGGTGGGGGAGGGAAGAAATCAGCTAAATCTAAAAAATGAAGGTTTTGTCATGGAATGTACGAGGTCTCAATGGGACTAGAAGACATAGATCAGTACAAACATTGAGAAGAGATAATCACCTAGACATTTTGCTATTACAAGAGACAAAGGTGGTAGAAGCAAACTTAGCAATGGTTAAAGACAAGATTTGGAGAGGAGCGGACTTTGTTGCTCAACCCTCAATGAGCTCCTCAGGAGGAATGATGTGTATTTGGGACCCAAATAAATTGGAAGGACAAAAAATTATCTCAAATGATAGATTTTGTGCTATCCACTTCTTTTCGAAGGAGGATAATTCCCACTAGATCATTACAAATGTCTATGCACCCACTACTGTGGTTGGAAGATGAAGGTTATGGAGGGAATTGAGTGAACTCAGGCATGTCTTTGTAGGTATCCCATGGATCATTGTAGGGGACTTCAATACCCCTCTGTATCCATCTGATAAGAAGGGAGGCATTGAAGGATATTCAGAGAGTATGATTGAGTTTGGTGATTTTATAAATTCAAATGCTTTGATGGACTTGGAGCTTAGACAAGCAAAGTTTACCTGGACTAATAGGCAGCTAGGGAGTCAATTGATTCAGATCAGAATGGATAGGGTGTTGATTTCTCAAGAGAGCTTAGTGTTGTTTGGGGACACTACTCTCACGGCCCTCCCAAAAACTGGCTCAGACCATAATCCTTTGATTTGGGAAACAACGGATAGGAGAAGGCTCTTTGCTACCCCTTTTTAGTTTGAAAAGATGTGGATCCTTCATTCTGATTTAGAGAGCAGGATTCAATCTTGGTGGCAGCAAGATTTTTTTGGGGATAGATTGACTCAAGTAGCAAAGAAACTGAGATTTGTTAAGCGAAACTTAAAACTGTGGAATAAAGAGGTGTTTGGAGACATTATGGTTAAAAAGGTAGCTTTACAACAACAACTCATGGAGTTAGAAAACTCTTTGCATTTGGGGGAGTATTCGGAGGAAGTCCAAACTAGAGAAAAGGATCTTCTATGTGATTGGCACAATACTCTGGCATGTGAGGAGGCTTTCTAGTGGTAGAAATCAAGAGCTTTGTGGTTAAAGGAAGGGGACATGAATACGAGGTTTTTCCATGTTTCAACTCTCAGGCACAAAAGTTTTAATAAAATCTAGGAGATCAAGATTGTTGATGGTTCTTCTACAAGGGATCCTTTCCAAATTAGAGGGGAAGTTGTTCGATTTTTCCAAGACATGTTAGGAGTGGATTCGGAGTTGGATGAAGAGGTGATGAACCTATTGTTAGGCCATATTCCCTTAAATATTACAAATCGGATAAATGACTATCTCCTCAGCCCCTTTACGGATGAGGAAATTAAAGAGGTGGTCTTCTCCATGAAGGGAGACAAATCTCCTAGTCCAGATGGGTTTTTGGTGCTCTTCTATCACAAGTTTTGGCACATCATTGGCAATGAGGTCACCTTGGCAGTTAAGGAGTTTCAGACCTCTAAAAGGATCCCTTCTGATGTGAATTGTACGTTCTTAGCCCTCATCCCGAAGATTGTAGGTGCTAAATCTTTTGCAGATTACCGCCCAATTAGCCTGTGTAATACTCTCTACAAAATTGTGTCCAAAGTCCTTGCAAACCGATTGAAGATGGCTCTCCCTTTTGTCATTGACAAACACCAAAGGGGTTTTGTTCAGGGATGACAGATTCTTGATGGGATCATTTCGATCCATGAGATCCTGCACTCTATCTCTAAATAAAAAAAGGAAGGTATGTTTCTTAAATTGGATATGAATAAAGTGTATGACAGAGTTTCTTGGGATTTCCTGATCAAAGTGCTCCAACATTTTGGTTTTCATGAGGATTGGATCTCTATGATGAAAAACTGCATCTCCACAGTGATGATCTCCATCTTAGTTAATGGGTCTGCAGTGGGTTATTTTCCTAGCAAGAGGGGGTTGAGACAAGGGGACCCCCTATCCCCTTATCTATTTATAATTTTAGCTGAAGCTATGGGTAGAGCCTTCACAACAACCACGGATAGAGGAGACATAGAAGGTATCAGGCCAGCTTCCACTCTGGAACCGGTCTCTTTTCAACAGTTTGTGGATGATACTCTAATTTTGACAAGATCATCTCTTCCACAAGCAAGACATATTAAGATGATTTTGCATTTCTATGAGCTTGCAATAGGCCAAAAGGTAAATTTTAATAAAAGTAAGTTTTTTTCTTGAATACCTCTAGAGCTCTCCAACTGTAGATAGCAAGAATCTTCAACTGTGGCATAGGTGATTTTCCAGCAACCTATCTAGGGATGCCTTTATTCCGTGGGAGTATGAAGGAAGCCTTGTGGGATCCGATTATTGAATGTGTTACAAAGAAACTGTCTTCCTGGAAAGGCTCTCTTCTTAGTCAGGCAGGAAAGGCCCAACTTGTGAAATCCTGCCTTCAAAGTATACCTATTTACTTCATGTCAATTTTTAAAATGCCAATATCGATCTGCAAAAATATTGAATAGATCCAAAGGATTTTTCTGTGGTCTGGGGCTGAGGAAAAGAAGAGGATATCTTTACTTGCTTGGAACAAAGTTTGTACCTCTAAAAAATATGGGGGATTGGGACTGAGAACTCTTCCCAAAATGAACAAAGCTCTAATGGGAAAGTTGGGTTGGAAGTTGGCGAAGGAAGAAGACACTCCCTGGGTCAAAATTGTAAAAGCTAAGTATTTACGTAATTCCTCCTTCCTAGAAAACCTCAACCCCCCTAAGGGGTCTAGTTTCTGGAATAGCCTTCAATAGGTAAGACCTCTGATCCAGTAGGGCTGTAGATGGCAGATTGGAGATGGTGCTAACATGAGATTTTGGTAGGATACTTGGCTCTTTAACTCTCCCCTTTGTGAGATCCCAAGGTTTGCAAACTTAAGAACAATCCTGACTCCTATTTATGGACTGTTGGTTCGGGATTATATGGTGGAAGAAAATGGCATCAAGAGGTGGAAGCGGCTTTATGCTGAGAACATCAATGAGGACTTGCGTCCACACCTGGAAAGTCTTAATAGATGCCTTAATGCCTACATCCTCAGTCATTGGTGACCGAATGATATATTTATTTGGATGAAAATGAAGAGTGGAGATTATTCTGTGAAGACTGGTTATAACTTGGCTGAAGGTGTAGGGGTAGTGTGGCCCCATGTAAAGGTTTGGGACAAAGATCTCATCCCTAAGATTACTATTTTTCAGTGGTTGGTTATGCATAATAAAATTATGACCCAGGATAATTTGAAAAAATGTGGTTTCTCCTTACCAAATAGATGTGTTTTGTGTGAAAAAGAGGAGGAAAGCATTGATCATCTACTTCTTAAGTGCTCCTTTACCAAAAACTTGTTTGATCAGCTCTGTAGTGAATTCCAAGTTCAGTGGGTTTTCCCTAGAACTATCTCAGACTTGAACTTGCAATGGGAGCCTCCTTTTAAAGGTAGAAGAATCAGGAAGTTGTGGCTTCTAAGCCTTCCACATATCTGGTGGAGAGTTTGGAATGAAAGAAACCACAAAATCTTTGAGGACTTGAAGATGGACTGGGAAATGGTTTGGAACCGAGCAAGAAGTCTCCTGATGGAGAATTTTAACACTATCCGCTTCAAGGAGGGATGGGAATCAGAGCAGGAAAGGTGGATATTGGAATGTTGGGGAGTTAGAGAGAAATTACCAATACCTCGAGTTCATCCCAGAACTCATGCAAAATGGATACCACCGTCGGTTGGATGGTTCAAATTAAATTTTTATGGGGCCTCAAAAGGTAATCCCGGGCTGGCGGGAGCTGGAGGGGTGATCCGAAATCATCTGGGTAAGGTAATCAAAGCCTTTGTTGAACCACTGGGTGAACAGACAAGTCATTTTACTGAAGCAAGAGCAGCTTATGTAGGAATTTCTTTGGCTATCAATTGCAATCTAGATAAGCTCATAGTTGAAGGAGACTCACAAAATATTGTGACCATTTTAAAGGGAGGACAACCAACCACCTGGACTATTGACTTAATGATGGTGGAAGCTCGAGCGCTTTTGGATAGACTCGAGAATGTGTCTATCAATCATATTTATAGAGAAGCCAACAGGGTAGCAGATGGTCTTGCTAACGAAGGAGTTATGGCAGATGCCAGAAAGGAATGGGGGAATGATATCCCAGTGCACATAAATAATTTAGTTGACAATGATAATGCCACAAGAATTGACAATGGGGATCAGTAGGAAGAGGCTACCAGGAAAGCATAGAGTATATGATATTTAGATATGTAAGGTGTATGCTGGTTTTCTAGTTTTGGATGTGGTTAGTGAAGTGTGTTTGTTGTTACACGGTTGGTATAGGCTTTATGCTAGTGGGAAATCCTTCTTGGTGAAATGGACAGTGATTGGCCATATCTGTTGATGTAAAAGGTTAGCATTCCTTTCAAAAATGCACTTTTCCAACTTAACAAAAAATATATATATTTCCTGAATATTAATCATTTTAGTTGTCTATCTTGATTGTAGATGAGTTATTTTGTTAGAGCATAATAGGTGTACAATAGAGTGATAATTGCATTGCAGAGTGATAGGTGCACTCAAGAGCTACAAATGCATTATGAGACTACAAGTGCATCATGGAATCACATGTGTGCCATGACACACTTGTCCAAGTGAGGAAATTAAGTATAAGTATTTCTATTTTTGTTCTCATTTTATTAGATCAAAATATGTGTTTTTGGACTATTTTGTATTTATCTTGTCAAGTTTTGGGAAGGTTTTTCTTTATTATAAAACTAAAACACATGCATTCATGAATCCATAGACTATTGCATTATCATGAAATGAGCTAGAAATAATTAAATTTGTGATGTAATCTCATTAATTTAAGATTTTGTAAGTCTTTATCATGTCTTATAATCAGTTTTGTAAAGACAATTAGTTGTATAGAGGTTTTTGTAAAGTTGTTTCTTCTCCTATATTTGAGGCATTAAACAATACAAGCATATAGTGGCACCTTAGGATAACCTTAATTGTATTCCATATGTTTTTTTCAATCCTTGCATAAATAAAGGAAGTGATCTCTACTTTTCTTGAAAAAGGACATTCAAAAGAAATAATCATATAGCTTAGGGTTGTGACTATTGCATCTTGTTCTCATTCACACCTTGCATTGCATCATATAAGTATTTCATTTAGGACAAAAAAGATCTATTATGCCTTATTTAATCTATAAGATAATATGTCTTCTACAAGAATTTGATAGTAAAAGAGCATCATGGATATGTTTTATGTATCATTGTATTTGTTTGCAAGCATTGGATCCTTTTGCAAAAAGTCTTAATAGGGGCAATGTCTTGATTTTTTCTTGTAAAAGCATAGGCAATAAAGACAAAAATGCATGTGGCCTAAATTCTAGATTATTTTATTATTTTTTCTTGCATGGTCTTTGATATCTTGTTTTAAAAAGGAAAATAAAGACACCTTTTTCAAACATTGAAACAAAAAAAAAACACTTAGATCTAGGGTGTTGTATTCTTGTAGTTATTGTATGCACCTTCATTGGACCCTTCATCTTAGCATTGCACCAAAGATAGAATATAAGTTTAGAACCTTAGGTGTACTCTAAATCAATGTATAATACCTGGATTAGTAGGCTACACACTAGAAGCCTTCCAAAGTATGAGTGTGGGCACCCACAATTTTTTTTCTCTATATTATTTGGTGAGACCAACGTGAACACCACATGGGTCTATATTAGTCAGAAAAAATCAAACACCAAACCTTAGAAAAAAATTGTCAAATCAATAACTGCCACTTGGCACCATTAAATTGAATATTGCATCATCAAATGATGAATCCAAGTTTAAAACTTTGAATGATGTGATTGGAAAGTTATTCTTCACAGATATATGTATATATAAAATTGATATATTGGGTTTAGAGCCAATAGGGCTTGAACCTAAGACCCCCTACGAGTAAGCAAGAGCACTGACCAGTGTGCCACGCATGTGCACTGAGACCAAAGCGAGAGCTAGATCACCTTGAACATGCCCTAAGTTGTAAATCCTTACCAAAAGAAATTATTGTCCCTATGTCAAGTCAAACTTAAGATCTTCCCTCTTTAAGTAGACCAACCACTATGCTAACCATTAGGGTTGATTATTCATAGATCTACCTATTTCTTCATGATTCAGTTTCCTTCTCTTGAGATTAGGGGACATATTGTGGTCACCATTGTCCATGTTGAAGATCTTCTCAAGGAAAGATCAACATCTTGATCTAGGAGGAGGAGTCACAACTTTATGTTCAAGAGAGGTTGATCCAGTTCATGTACCTTTGGCAAAGAGAAGATAGCAAGATGCATTGGTCCATATGAGCATTTATTATGGGGGAGATATTTCATCTCTAATGTCTTCCATCCTTGGTCCGGTGTGGAAATATTTTTAATCTCACCTTGTTAGGCCAAGGTCAATAATGATGAAGTACCTTTGGGTGCTCTTGATGTAAGCCTACAAGTACCCTCATGTATTCACCCTTAGTGATATTGGTTAATCCATCTTTATGGATAACATTTATTAAAGGTTTATTTATTATTATTTTATTTTAAGGTTAACCTTAAGGTTAAGTGTATATTGGATTGAGGTTTACCTCTCATTGGGGTTTTGGTATCACTATAAATACCCCTTAATGAGCAATCATTTGTATCATAAGTATGAATAAAATGTAATATAATGGGGTACCCACAAGCACCCACCTTATACTTCATGTTGTCGCCCTTAATTGCTTTATGTCGTTTACTATTTTTATCTTTTAATCACCTTTTCTTCTTTTTGACATACGATTATGGTGAATGAATGTTTTGGAATGGTTATGGAAAATATTACAAATTCTAACAAATGTTGCCCTAAAAACCCTAAAGTGCAAGGACATTTCTCCATAGTAATTACCTACTTATATTACCCTAAAAACCTTAAATTGGTATAGATATCTTCTATTTTGATTTCTTTATTATGCTATTATTAAAACCCTAAAGTGCAAGGGATAACCTCTACAATACTTTAATTTCTATTACAATGAGAGGATTTTATATTAAGAAAAATGAAGGCGATTCACCTAGAATAAATTTGATCTCTTTTGCCTTTTTATTTTAAAATTTTCCTCCACATCTTCTTTTGCACTTTTAATTTTGTCTGAATTTGAACTTGCACCTTATACTTTCTCATCCCTTGCATCCTTCTTTGTTTCTTTTAAAAATTGATCCAGGTGAACGATGGTGGTCTTCATCATATGATATTGCAGATAAGCTTTCTTTACCTCTTTTTTGGGAGTGGAATATCCTTGATTTAATCCAACTTCTACTATAATATGATCTCCCTACTCCAACTTGAAGTTTAATTCATGGCCAATTTTTTTGGTCTCTTTCTCCATTGTTTTCCCTTTTCAATCTCTTGCCATGTGTTTAGTATCATAATATTTTCATAATCTAAATGATAATCACATTCTCTTGATTCATATTTAATCTTAATGGACTCTTGTAAAGGTTTTAAAACATCCACATCAACACATCTGGATAAATATAACATGATTTTGCTCATTACTACTTGCTCCCTTTTGGATGAACTTCCCTAGGAAATTGTCAATAATCTTCAAAACATCCTTATTGAAAAGCTGATATAAAAGTCCAAAAAACCTAATCCACATTGGAGTTTTTTTATAGTTTTCGTCTCGATAGAAATATTCTCACCTCATGGTCTTAAATATAGGGCATCTCTCCCCCTAAACCATGGGCCACCACCCATTATTTTATTATCTCTAATTTTTAAACTAAAAAATATGATAAGGAAAAACTTTAAGAAGAACATCATGGAATAATTTGAATTCAATCCCCACTTCTACTTGATAAAATTTTGAATATCTAAAATCCTTGACCATTATTCATGGAACTTATAGATTAGTCCTCTCCTTTCAAGAACCATTATTTCATACATAATCATCTCATCATTGATAATCACTTATGATGTAAACTCTACCACTTGAATCAAACATTTCATATATTTGCTCTTCTCCTATCTCCAACTTGAGCATCAATACTTCTGGAAATGGCATCCTTACTTCCAATTAGGACTTTCAAATATGGCTTTCCTTCCATGTTACCTAGCTTTTCCTCAAATAAATCTTTTCTTTTTTGAATTTCCTCAAAATATTTGGAGGAAGAAAAGGTGAGACTCACTTCTTACTCATACTTGCTTCCTATTCACACTCTTCTTGCTCTTCCCCAAAAATCTAAAATAATAAAAAAGGCTTGCTCCAACTTGCATTCGCTTCCAATTTTTACTTGCTTTTGGCTCAGACTTACTTCTAAGATGTACTCATTTTTGGCTCATACTCACTAAACTTGCTTCTGATTCAAGCTCAAGTGATTATTATAATTTTTAATTGAACTTTAATATTTATTTATATAATATTTTAATATATAAATAATGGTTAAAAAAATTATTATATATTCAAAATAAAATTTGTTTAAAAAAATTTAAAGTTTAATATGGCTTAATTATTTTCAAAATTTTAAAGTTTATCACCATCTTTCCTTTTGAATACTATGAGTGTCTCTTACATCCATGACCATTTTTTTCGAATTTTTTTTAAGTATCTTTCATATCGAAAATCATGAATATAGTCGGACTTGACTGAAGAAATTGTGCAGTCCAAAAATTGTGTTTACGAAGAAATTTCGACGCTACATGCATAGGTTCCTATGTGGGGTTTGGTCGATTGAGGGCGTTGATCACCACACTGCTAGGCCTCCACCACCTTGGTGGCTTGGTTTCTATTAGATGGCCTCTGGACATTCAATGACTTCGACTCCTATCAAAGTTGTTGGACTTAACAATGGCGCGCAACAAAGAGCCGAGGAAATTTGTCCTGAAAGTATTCCATGAGGTAATGCCCTTGTTCCTGATGTTATCATTCCATTAGAGGATTTTAATAAATCTTGTAGCTGGCTAGAGAAGCATACACTTATTGGTTATTTTCTGGGATGAATTCCCAATGAATCGCTAATTCACGACTGGATTCAACATTATTGGACTCCCTATGGTATTGAGGTTGAAGGAATCCAAAACCTAACAAAAGGGTTCTTTTTGTTTCGTTTCCCTGCTCTTGAGCATGCACAGGCAGTATTTGACCATGGCCCTTGGTATGTCCGCAACTCCTTGCTAGTTTTCCAGCCCTGGACCCAATATTTTTTTGTCGAAGAGGGTGCATCCCTTGAGGTGTCTGTTTGGGTTGAGTTCCCTGGTTTATTGGTGGTTCTTTGGTCTTTCTTGGAAACCCTAGTTGCCTCGTTAGGTCACTTTGTCTGCATAGAAAATCTGAAGTTTTTTGACGTTCGACCCTTTCAAAGGGTTTGTGTGAAAGTTGATCTCTCCAAAGACCTCAAAGATCATCTCACCATTAATATTGGGGATGTTTCATTTGTTCAAAAGCTGGTTTACATAAACCTGCCGAAAACTTGTTACCGCTACCAATCGATAGTGCACAATATTAAATATTGTCCCCCCATGGAGGGGCATTTCAAGAATAACAAAGTTACGGTCAACCCTCCAAGCACTGCGCCTGCAACACCATCCCGAGTTGCTCAGGGCAATCAAAGAACCATGAATAATGGTTCTCAGGACTTCTGGACCATTGTTCCTAAAAAAATTGCACAATCAAGCCATTGGTTAAGCCGACGGGACAAAAGATGGTCCCTTTGTCGCATGCACAAAAAAAAAGGACATGCAGGTTGTAGCTACTGAGTCTCTCCATGGGACCTCCGCTTTGACGGAGAATGCGAGGCTTCAACACAAATTACAATATACCCTTGAGACGACACGTGCAAGATCTCATAGCCCCAACAGTGATAAATGACCGTTTAGCATGTTTCTAGAAGGCAATCATAATCGATTCCTCTTGAACACATACTCCTTGCTTAGAGAGTTAGGTGCTTTTGAGGATATTGATGGTGATATGCATCTAGATTGTTCTTTATGATATTTCTATCATAGAATATCAGAGGGTTGACGAACCCGATCCGTAAACATTTGGTTTGTAGTGAGGTTGATAAGTCTTTTTGTCAGAACGACAGGTTTGATTTTCTTGGCTTACAAGAAGTCAAAATTTTTGCTTTCAATTTACAATGTGCATGTTATTTTATTTGGTCTGGCAACAAGTTCTATTCTACTAATCATTCTCTGGATCAAGGAGGAGTTGTCACCTTCGTGGCTCCCACCTGGAAGTCCCATCTGGTTACTTGGGGGGTGGATCCCTCTAATCAGGCTGTATGGATCCTTTTTGAAATTGATGGGTATTCCTTAGGAATTGTCAATATATATGCTTCCAATCATACCCTCGAACGATGTTCTCTTTGGTGATGGTTGGCATTGTCTTTACCCTCTGAAGAAAAAGTTAGGTCTTGTTGACCCCAATGCATGTTCTTCTTCCAAGGATTTGCCACACTCGTTTTGGTTTTCTTGTTCCAATTTTCAAAGTGGAGATAATTTTATCTTAAAATGGCTTGATAGAGTCATGCTTACGAATCACTTTGCGTTCAGTTTTAGAATATTGTGTAGTTCGCTCCTCCGATGGCTGCTCTTCCTGGCACTACTATGTTGGATCATGTGCCCATTATATTCAACATTTATTCAAACCTGTTGCCAGCCAAGATGTTTCACTCTCAATTTTTCTTGGATGTCTCTTTCCTACAACATCTAGCCTCGATTGCTCATATTGTTAAGGTTTGGAACCTGGTTCCTCGACCATCCGGGACCATAGGTTGGATTGTATGGTGGAGTGATGTCATTGCTCGCACAGCCACCTTGCTTTGCGCTCTTGGGATCAAGCTTGCTTAGTTGTGTAAGCACTCCAATTTGGCACTGAAGCGTGTGTTTACCAAAGCCTTGGTTAGACTTGATGCATCCCTTCTTAGTGTCCCTCTGCAACAACACGTTGCAATCCTTCGACATGAGCTTAATAAGGTTGAACTCTATGAGGCCAGAGGTGTTCAAATCTGCACTCGAATGCACTGGCTCAAAGTCGAAGATAGGGTCTCCAAGGAATTATTTCAGCACCTCAGACCACCCAGATAAACGGTTCAATTCAAAGCCATTGTGGATAATGGCAAATGACTTGCAGAGCTGTCTGACATTTCCAAGGTGTTTGTTAGCCACTATCAACAAGTTTTTGTGGCTCAACATCTCTTGCCAGAGAGACAACAAGCGCTGGAGGAGTGTTGCTCCATGGTTCCCAACAAATTATCGACCTCCCAGAAAAAGCCTTCGAAGAGTCTCTTTCCTTAGAGGATCTTGTTGAGGCTCTATCCCACATGTCCAATGACAAAGCGTCAGGTTTGGAAGGTTTTCCTTGTGAATTTTATAAAACTTTTTGGGATCTGATTGGCCCAGACCTTCTACAAGTTTATCAGGAAGCCATGCTCATAGGCTCCTTAGGGTCCATTATTAACAAAGGCAACATAAAATTCATCCCCAAGCCTGGCAATCATGAGGTGATCACCAACTGGAGGTCTATCACTCTGTTGAATGTCAGTTACAAAATTATTGCTAAGGCCCTTGCTCTTTGGCTTCGACCTTTGCTTCCTATTATTGTGAGACATGAGCAAACAAGTTTCATTCGTAATCGATATATTCTGGATAATGTCCTTGCAATTTGGGAAGGCATGGAATGGGCTCGATAGTCTCAGCAAGAGGCCTTGTTTATCAAAATTGACTTTGAAAAAACATACGATAGAATTGAATGGCATTTCATTCTATCCATGCTTATAACACTTGGATTTGGTCCTAGCTTTGTTCAATCTATGAAGATGTTGTTTACACATGCTTCAGCGGTTCTCATGCTAAATGGTGTTCAAACAGAGAGCATTGGCCTGTTCAGGTTTGTTTGCTAGGGGTGTCCTCTTACCCCCTCCCTCTATGTGCTTGCAACTAAAGCATTTGGTTACCTTCTTGCCCACAAAGCCTCACAAGGGCTGGTTAAGGGTATTTCCCTACCAGGGAGGCAAGGGCAACTCATTAATGGTCATTTTGCTAATGATTCCTTTTTAACTCTCAATGAGGATGAGGTTTCTGTCACACAGGCTCTTTCCTGCCTGGATTTGTTTTGCAAGGCTTTTGGTTCCAGCATTCAGTGGAGGAAGACTACGTGTTACAGGAAATCCTCTAGTCCCCTTCCACTCTGGCTTGAACACTACCAATGGATGTGGATTCAATCGAGGGAGATGTTCAAGTTTTTGGGCATCCCTTTTTCTTTTCAGAGTACCCCATCCCAACTTTGGGATTATGTGAGGCAACGAGTGCAGGAAAAGCTCAATTACTGGGTCACCAAGAAGTTGTCTCTTGCGGGTAAATTCCAAATCTATTCTAAAGTTCTTGCCAGTACTCATGTTTACTATTCCTCCTATTGGGTTCCTTCTCAAGTTTGCCATAAGAAGCTGGAAAAACTTATGTGGGATTTTCTCTAGTCCATTTCTTCTCAGAAGCATGTCTTTCATAAAGTTGCTTAGGAATTTTGTTGCCTCCCTAAGAGCTCGAGAGGTTTGCGGTTTTTTAATTGTTACCTGTCAAGGTTTGGCTCTCAGCACTAAGTGCATTATCAAGGCTCTTAAAGGCGTTGAAGCCTAGAAAGTTTTGATTCGGAACTGTGTTGCCACAAGGTTACCATTTGGCAAGAAATATTGGAAGGGGTTGGATCTACCCTCCATACTTGTAGCTCCTATTCCCATTAAAATTTATGGGTCCTTTGTGACTCAAAGTATTTGGCGGGCCTGGGAGTCTATCAAGCCTTGGCTCCGTTGGAAAGGTGTTGGTCGCCATCGTGGGGCAACTGTAGCAGATTTGAATATATGGTGGTCCCCTGTTGTTTAGTATAAGGGACATCCACTCACCCAAGTTCAATGGATTCATGCTAAAAAAATATTTAAAAAGGACATTGTGCCTATTTATGACTTTTGTTGCAGGCAGACTCGAGACTGGATCCCTTGGGAGATTTTTCAACAACAACATGCCTTATAGCCTACAGATAAAACCACTTATGATATTGTTACCATTTGTACCCCCTTTTCCCTTTGGCCAAAGCTTGGTCAGGTTGTCCAACAACCTTGGTGGAAAGAGTGGGAATGGTATAAACATGTGCCTATGTTTAATTACATGACTAAGCAAGGTTATTATTGGCTTTCGTCCAATCTCCCAATGGTACCAAAGCTCAATGGGCATTGGGATTTGTTCTCATCCAAGTCCAGATGGCGGGCATGATTTCAGATTACTTGGGCCCCATATATTGAGCCCAAGCAGGCCATTTTTGCTTGGAGTTTGTTGTTTCATGGTCTGCCACTTGGCTAGAGGCTTAGGCACTTGGGATTTGACAATCCCACTTGCCCTTTCTGTGGGGAGGCAAAGTCTACTTTGCATATTTTTAGGGTCTACAGCAGTGCAAGGATGACCTGGGAGTGGATGGATTTTTTTTTTCTGGCCGTTCTTGCATTCTCCTTTAACTTGGCTTCACAATATGTTGAGGGATCCACCTGACTTTTCTCAGCATTCTGTTAGAATTCTGGAACATTTTTAGAATTAGCATTCTATTTCATATTTGGAAAGCCAAAAATGAGATAGTTTTTTCAGATAGAACTCCCTCTGTTATTTTCTCTCTTTTAGATAAGCTTATGGTATTTCATGATGCTTGGTTACAAATTCGAGTGCAAGCCGATAAGGCTGCAATGGAGATCAAACATCTTCAGGAGCTTATTGAGTATTGGGGTAATGTTCCATGTGCTGTGAGCAGAGTCTCCCTGGAGCTTGAACAACATATCCGTTCTAGATCCCGATAGCGCCATCGCCCACCACCGGATAGACGGGATCGACCAACCTCTAGGGCTCGCACACAACCATCTGGCGAAAGCAGGTAGGGATTGCCATGCTCAAACGCTTCTCATCAGTCTGCTGCTTGGGAAGCTCACCCATGATCTGATTCATTTCATTGTGATGATGGTTGGGGAACTCACCCACGTTCTCCCTACCAGGTTGGTTGTCAGATGGGTGACGACGATGATGCCAGTAATGACTGGAGCACGATCATTGCTGGTGGTATAGATGCGCATGCATGCTGAAGCATTCCTAATGAGACCCCACTGAGTCCAACTCGCTAGCCTATTCCTGAGACGCATGATACAATACCAGGGTCTGGTTGGAACAATTAATCCTTGATGTGATATATTTTTCTTTTTGTAGTTAAGCCCGCCTATATGTAGTCTTTTGGCGGTGAACCTTTGAATTGTGTTCTGGCTATCAAACCAACCAGTTTGTTTTGCACTTGGGGTGTGATGTGTCAGTCCACCCATTTTTGTATGTTTAGGCCTTATACTTACTATAATACTTTTTCATTCAAAAAAAATTATGAACATAATTTCAAAATCTAATAGTAAGATATTGGATAAAGTTATATATTATTATTTGATAAATTTTAATAAGATATAATTTTTATATATATTTTTGAAAAATATAATATTAAAAGTATATGAGAGTCCATTTTCTCTATGAAACAAACTTGAGTTTTCTCACACAAAAAATAAAATCCAAATGCCTTTTGAATGTGCAAAAAAAAAAAAAAATTAAACTTCAATATATAATAAAACCAAATTTATATTACTGTTTACACATTCTAATAATATAACTTTAAATTATTATTAAAAATACTCAAATTTTTCAGAGGACTTAACAATTTGATTATTCCAATGAACGAATAAATAATACACTGTAGGCTCTAATTAGCCCGTAATGAGCGGATCTCGTGAACAACAATGAGCCCTAAATAAACTACGCTAACAATAAGCCTAACAATAAAATAATGTAATAAAAGCTAATAGGAATATACGCTAACATCCCCCCTTATTACATTATTTGGGTAATGTAATAACTACTAGCTACACTATCATCCCCCATACAACAATATTTGGGTAAAGTATATAACTGCCCCAATACAATGAAGAAGAAGAAGAGAAATGAAAGAATGGTGGCTCGTGCTTTGTCTTCGGCTCTGGCTCTGGCTCATGGCTCTGGCTCTGGCTCTAAGCATACCTCTGGAAGTGTACCTCTGGGTCTATCTCGGGATCTGCCTATGAATCTGCCTCTGGATCATTGCCTCTAGATCTGCCTATAGATCTGCCTCTGGAACTTTGTCTCTGGGTCTGTCTTTAGGTCTGTCTCTGGGTCATTATCTCTGGGACTGCCACTCGGTCTATCATTGGATTTGCCTCTAGGTCTACCATAGGTTTTACCTTTTCGGTAGAAGCCATACAACATTTCTTTCATCATGGTCCATTGTGTGAGATCTGTCCATCCACAATCAATATGAATCTTGTTGGCCATTTTCACTTTGTACCAACAACTAGAAGAAGAGTGATTCGTACATCCACATGAATCACAAGGATGTAATCTCCAACACTTAGCTGCAACATGTCCTGTCTTTCCACAGTGATTGCAACAATGCTTTTTAGGAGTTGTAGGAGATTTAGGTTTTACAAACATAGAATTACTAGTACTTGCATGTCCAGTATAGCCAAGGCCTTCATTCTTTGCCCTGACATTTAGCATTATAGGAGTTTTAATGCCTTGTTCTTGTTTACCTAATCTCTCACCATTGAATCCCATTTTCTTCATCATTTTGGAACCAAATCCTTTGGTGTGTTTTTCAAAACACCCAATTTCAACATCTTCATCAATGCTTTTAACAATATTGCATTTGTTGCTATTGATGAGATTATGGAGCTCTTTTTGAGGAGGTTCAGTTGTTAAGTCACTAGTGTCACAAGCAAAATCTGCTACTGAAATGAGATCACCTGTGCTACAACTGATATCTACCATAGAAGGTATGAGGTCGCCTGTATCACAACAAGCATGTGCCACAATGGGTTGAAGGTCACTTGTGTCACAACAAGTGTTCGCCTTTAGGACCTCACTTTCCTTATTTATTTCCAATTTACGTTGGGCACGATCAAGTGCAACAAATACTAGGTATATGCCCCTTAGAACGCTAATAGGAACTTGAGCACCATTTGTCTGAAGGTCTATACAAGACTCAGAATCATCGAGGAGAGCTACTAAACCATTGTTTAGTGTGAGGAATGTGCCCTCCTCATAAAAATCCAACCCATCCATCTCTGGTGGAAAGTATGGGTCTTTAACTGATTTAGCAACATCAGTTTTTAGGGCTATCTTTTTCTTTGATCTGCCCATTTTTAAGGTGTCGGTCTCTGTCGAAAATGCACCTTTTACAATAAAATTTTGCAAAAATAATTTGACTAAGGTGTCGGTCACTGTCGAAAATGCACCCTTATAAGTCTTCCCCCCTTGGTTTTGCAAAATTATATCCTCCTTTTGATGCAAAAATAGGAGATAGTGGAGAGAGAAAAAATGTTATCCCCTTTGACTACGGTGTCGGTGACTGCCGAAAATGCACCCTTATAAGTCTTCCCCCCCTTGGTTTTGCAAAATTATATCCTCCTTTTGATGCAAAAATAGGAGATAGTGGAGAGAGAAAAAATGTTATCCCCCCTTTTGTGCAAAAAAAATGCAACAATTAAACCTAAAAAAAAAAGGTTCTTACAAAGATTGCCCTGTAGGCAAATTAGCACAATATATCACCAAAAAAAATCCCCCCTGTGTGAAGTACTTCAAACAAAAAATTGCTATTTATGAAGTCTAAAAAACAGGTTTGGAGGTTTGATGATTTTATGCCTCTTTAATTGCTTTGATGGTGGAGAGAAAAAATCTATCCCCCCTTGAAAAAAAATAACTCCCCCCTTTAAAATTTTCCTTTATAAAGCATTTTAAAACATTTTATATTCTAAAGTTAAAAAAAAATAATTATTCCTTATAGCAAAAAATTATCTTTTTAAAAAAATAATATTTTTAAACTATATAAAATAAATAATTTAAAAACTTTAATTTTAACTTTAAAAAAAATATATTAAAAAATAACTTTAAAAAAATTGTTTTACCTTTGTTTGAGGGGGTCGACAGGTTTTGATCCCCCAACCTCCAGCTTCCAAGGCTTGGCTACAAACCAGCCAAGCTACCGCCTCGGCTGGGATTAAAAAGTAACACCCTTTATTTGAAGCCTCCGTCGCGGCCCTTCCTTAGAAGCGGCACCTCTTCTGTTGGCACCGCTCGGGTGGCGGCGTTGTCCTCCGGTGGCGCTGCTCAGGTGGTGCCCCTTGGTGGCAGCGACGTCACGCTGCTTCGACCTCCGATGACTCCAACAACGACGTTCGTCGTCTTTTTGATTAGTAGAACACAAACAATTCCACTATGCATGACTATTGTTGCCTCCGATTGCCTTGATCATCTCCGGTGTGACTCTCTCGCCTGTAACTGGTCTGTTTTGCCCTCACAATGGTCCTCAACCGAAGATCGCTCCACTGCAAAGCATGCATAGCAGCACTTCCAACAGGCAGATTCTCCCTGGGCGGCGCTCTACCCTTGAGCCTTCACATAGACACTCCACGTCGACGATAGATTATCGAAGGAAGGGAACTGGGCATCAATGAAACTATGTCGGATCATCGCCTACATTGATTAGGTTGCTTCTACCAGTCCTTTTGCTGCGTGACTTGGATTCACATCTTTGCAAACTTCAAAGATAGAAATTGTTGTACGTATTGCTGCACAACTCAACCCAACGACGCACACTTAGTATCCACTGGCGATCTGCTATCGAGGTCTGCTATGAAGTTGATCCAGGAACTAGATTTGTGTCTTATCATCGGTGATCTGTCACAATGATAACTTCCACTTTTACCTGCACACCATCAACAAGGCTGGCTTGTGCTAGATCGCGCAGATTGGGATGCTACGAATCTGAGGACGCCTGCAACTTGCACCCTAGAGTGCTGTAAATTTGTGCATAATGGCGTCTGCGCTTGTGGAGAAGTCATCTAATGTCTTTCACCTGCCAAGAACCGGATCTCCCGAAACTGGCCGTCTGGTTGAAATTCGATCCACCACACAGTCCACGATCACCGCACCAACTTTACGTCTACAATTTATGGCTCACTCAGTGATTCTTATCCAATGTGCTATGTCCTCGCACACTATTCTAGAGGTGTGTACGGTTACAAATCACGCATTGTGGGAGCCAGAATTGAGTTTAGATCCAGGAAAATCTCTGCTTTACACAGTGCTTTCCCCCTTCACCACACACTGGTCTTTTGTGTTGTATGGCTAAAAATCAAAACAAAACCAGTGCATATATCCCACAATGGTTGTGTGGGAAATAAAATTGGGTTTATAATCAACAACACGTAGTAAAGCTAATGACTACCTTTGGGTAGTCCATTAGTCTATTTGAACCTTTTGCCCGTGATGGCCACTTCAAATCTTGGTCACCCATGAGCAATCCACCGTGTCCAGGTCATGCGTCCACATGCATTAGTGTCCCACATAGTCTTGTTTGTGTCTCGGTATTTGTGCCACTATCCAGGTTTGGTCAAGCCGCGTCAGTGGTGGCTGCCTAGTGTCGGCTCCAACCAGGTTTTCGGTTAGGTCCCACAGTCTGCCACTATCCAGGCCTGGTCAAGCCGCGTCAGTGGTGGCTGCCTAGTGTCGGCTCCAGCCAGGTTTCCGGTTAGGTCCCACAGTCTGAGGACGCCTTAAATCTGGTCACCAGTCCACAGATCCGTTAGTCGCCAAATTGACCGTTACAGCCTAGGTCTAGGGGGTCCACTGAGTCCGTCCGTCTAGTGCAGTCCTATCCGGTCGGTTCCACAGATCCGTTAGTCACCAAATCAGCTTGCGTTAGATCTGTAGCCAACTCTCGACAAAAATTTGCCCAAGTGTCCAGGTCCCCACTCGGCTCTTTGACTACGAATGAGCCTCGAGCCACATTGGCTCTGATACCATGTCAGAGAACTTAACAATTTGATTATTCCAATGAACGAATAAATAATACACTGTAGGCTCTAATTAGCCCGTAATAAGCGGATCTCGTGAACAACAATGAGCCCTAAATAAACTACGCTAACAATAAGCCTAACAATAAAATAATGTAATAAAAGCTAATAGGAATATACGCTAACAAGATTTAAATCACCAAAAAAAAATCACCAGGAAAAGGTCCTCTGATAAATATAACCTAATTATATCAGGGCTATACTTCCTCTTACTTAAAAACACAGTACGGAAAACAGGGTGAAGCTTTCTCCATTTTGTCTGTACCATTGGTATTGATGGAAAGTAAGTAGGGTTTAGTGTGACAATTGAGTTGGTTTTGATGGAAAGTAAGCAGGGTTTAATGTGACAATTATACTTGTGTTCAATTCCTTGGGAATGGTCAGGTGACGACATTTCGCAATTAAATTCCTCACGAGCAAGAGATGGGCTTAGGTTGTACATTTTTTCTAATAATGAAAAAAATAAAGAGATAATGTCAGAAAGAAAAGATCAGAATTGTAGAAGTTATGTCTTACAGGTGGAATTGTTTGTCAAGTGGAGTTACTAGCCATTTTCCATAGTTTGGAGATGAGAAAGCCCTTTGGTGTAGCCATAATTTTCTCTTGTGTGCAATGAATCCACTAAAATGATGAAGCCAGCCAATGCCCATATGCTGCCCCTTTCAGCCAATGCCGTATGCTGCCCCTTTTTTCTACTTTTCTTCTGTTGCTTCTTATGTGGGATATGTAAAGAGCTTTCCTCTTTGATTTCAAACAAGGCCTTAATGTAAATGATTTTGATGTCAAGTTGGAGAGTTATGGAAGGGTTAAATTGCTGTGCATGGGAAGGAGTCCACTGTGAACACTATGTGGGATTTCTTCCCACTCGCAGCAATTAAACCCCTTCTATAACTCAACTTAACTTCGCAGCAATTAAACCCCTTCTATAACTCAACTTAACTTCAGTTATAATGTGTTCTTCCGTTCTCACACCCTCTGGATATTGGAAAACTCAACAAACTGAGGTATTTGAAGGGGGCTTATTCTCATTTCAATGGCCAAGTTCCAATAAAGATGGGAATCTGCAGCAGCCGAAGTATTTGGATTTACTGTAGAATTTCTTGAACGGTTCCACTACAAAAAAGATGGGGAATCTGCAGCAGTGGGG